>CM039673.1:157808997-159008997 GCA_022496015.1 Hordeum marinum | reverse complement strand
GTGGATAAATGGCTAGCCACAACTCTTGTTGGTAGCACGTCGTTTATAACCGACGTCAACATTATATATTATAAATAGCGTTGTCATCGACCATTTTCGTACGACATAGCTAGATACTTAGTGCTGGCATTGAACGTACGTGAAATGCCACTTGTATCTGGCCTTCAATGTTGTGTGCACGCGTAACTTACTGTTGACGTAGCAGATCTATACCACGCTGGCAGTATTTTCTATAGCTATGGTGTTGCTTTCGTCCGGACGCCAACAATATATTTTGTGGATCCATATTTGTAGGTCACTCATAGTTAAGGCGTGATTTAAATGTGGATATACAAAACTGCCGAGACGACTTCGACATAATGTACACAATGATGTTACAACAAACAGATATAATCATTCCTTGGCAGCAGACTCAGAAGGACACGTTAAATAGTGAGCATGCAATGGCAGGGAGGTAGAGGACCGAAGCCCAGATCATTAGAGAGCACAACTCCAAAATATTATCATCCTGAACACCACATATAGTGCACAACCTGGAGACCGTTTGTTGGTGAGTTACTCTATTCACGTGAACCCCCAAACTGTTGGTCGCAGCTCTCCAAGCAAAAAATATTTTTTTGCGGAACCTTAGCCTTCCAAATAACGTCCCACATTTTTCTTTCCTCATTAATAGCACCACTAGATATTCCTATCTCACCCATGCAGTCCATGAGATTTCAAGTCAGTCTACACGCACTTTTAACGAAGAACATATCACTTTTCTCGTAGCGCCAAGCAACTATATCACCCTTTCCCACAGACTAGATGCGTAAGTTTAGGATCTCCTCGGACTGAGACTTGTGGCACAACATCAATATTATTCAAATAACATGTCATTCAAATGCAACACCTTGTTAATTGCTTGTCACGTAAGTGAATTTATGAATACGTTCCACAAAAAACAAAGTAGGCCCCTATTATAGAGGGAAACGGGAAACCCCGACTTTGTCACCGGACTTTTTAAGTAGCATCATGATGAAAGAAAGAGTGCCTAATCAAATTTTCATCCCATTGTCGTCCCACTCATGAATAATTCCGACACCCACTTCAGTCCAGTTATATTCTTTATAGCTATAATTTTTAGCCCATAATTTCTTGGGAGCGAGTTATCTCTCCAAATGTTAACATTTTTACCATCGAACACTCTCCACATGACCCCTTGTTTTAAAAGTTCCAACCCATGCATGATACCTTGCCAATTCACATACGTGACTTGTGGGAATAAGCTATCCAGTATGTGACTGATAACCCACAAGTATAGGGGATCAATTGTAGCCTTTCTCGATAAGTAAGAGTGTTGAACCCAACAAGGAGCTAAAGGTAGAACAAATATTCCCTCAAGTTCCATCGACCACTGATATAACTCTACGCACGCTTAACGTTCGCTTTACCTAGAACAAGTATGAAACTATAAGTACTTTATAGGTGTGACGAGATAGGTTTGGAAGATAATAAAAAACACGTATATAAAAACTAGGGGCTGCTAAGATAAAGTAACAATTAAGTTAGTTTAACGAGTGTGGAAAAGTGATGGTAGGAGTTGCGGAATTATCCCTAAGCAATCGATAACTAGACGGGTCATCATTATTACAATTTTATATGAGGGAGAGGCATAAGCTAACATACTTTCTCTACTTGGATCATATGCACTTATGATTGGAACTCTAGCAAGCATCCACAACTACTAACATTAAGGTAAAACCCAAGCTTAGCATTATAAGGTATCAAGTCCTCCTTAATCCCATATGAAACAACCCACCTACTCGGGTTTATGCTTCTGTAACTCAAGCAACCCACCATAGGAAAATCATGAACACATTGCAACACCTTACAGCGGGGATCCCTCACGCTTGCGCGACACGGAGAGCACCATAGGACAACACTAATAATAAAACATGCAACTCAAACCAATCATGATCATCAATCAACCCATAGGACAACAAAAATCTACTCAGACATCATAGGATGGTAACACATTATTGGATAATAATATGAAGCATAAAGCACCATGTTCAAGTAGAGGTTACATCGGGTTGCGGGAGAGTGGACCACTGTAGATAGATGGCGGAAGGTGATGGAGGTGTTGGTGAAGATGACGGAGTTGTTGGAGTAGATCGTCGTTACGATGATGGCCCCGACGACGTTCCGGTGCCACCGGGAGAGAGGGGGGAGAGCCCCCTCCGTCTTCTTCTTCCTTGACCTCCCCCCTAGATGGGAGGAGGGTTTCCCCTCTGGTCCTTGGCCTCTATGGTGGCGGATGGGCGAGAGCCCCTCCGAGATTGGATCTCTCTCTGTTTCCTTCTGTTTCTACGCTCCCAGATTTTGGCCTTTCATCGTTTCTTAAATACCCGGAGATCCGTAAATCCGACCAGGCTAAAATTTTGAGGGGATTTTTATTATAAAAATATCTTCCTTGCGGCTGAGGGACAGCTCCAACCGACCTAAGGGGTGGCCACAAGCCTGCCAGGCGTGGCCACAAGCCTGCCAGGCACGGTCAGGGGGTGGGCCGTGCCTAGCAGGCTTGCCACCTCCTCGGGCATCGTCTCGCTTTGATTATTTTCCCAAAAATCACATATATTCCAAAAAATCTTCATAAGTTTTTATCGCGTTTAGACTTTGTTTGGTATGGATATTCTGCGAAATAAAAAACACGCAACAAATAGGAAATGGCACTGGGCACTGGATCAATATGTTAGTCCCAAAAATAGTATAAAAAGTTGCCAAAAGTATATGAAAGTTGTAGAATATTGGCATGAAACAATCAAAAATTATAGATACGACGGAGACGTATCAGCATCCCCAAGCTTAATTCCTGCTCGTCTTTGAGTAGGTAAATGATAAAAAAGATAAATTTTGATGTGGAATGCTACCTAGCATAATCTTGTTCATATAATCTGATCATGGCATGAATATTAAGACACGACCGAGTCAAAGAAATAGTCTATCATTTGACATTAAGACAATAATACTTCAAGCATACTAACAAAGCAATTGTATCTCTTCAAAATATAATGGCAAAAGAAAGTTATCCCTACAATATCATATAGTCTGGCTATGCTCCATTTTCCCCACACAAAGTATTTATATCATGCACAACCCCGATGACAAGTCAAGCAATTGTTTCACACCTTTTATGTTCTCAAACTTTTTCAATTCTCACGCAATACATGGGCGTGAGCCATGGATATAGCACTATAGGTGGAATAGAATATGGTGGAGGTTGTGAAGAAAAAGGAGAAGATAGTCTCACATCAACTAGGCGTATCAAAGGGCTATGGAGATGCCCATTAATATATATTAATGTGAGTGAGTAGGGATTGCCATGCAGCGGATGCACTAGAGCTATAAGTGTATGAAAGCTCAAGAAGAAACTAAGTGGGTGTACATCCAACTTGCTTGCTCATGAAGACCTAGGGCAATTTGAGGAAGTCCATCATTGTAATACAAGCTAAGTTATATAATGAAAAATTCCCACTAGTATATGAAAGTGACAAAATAGGAGACTCTCTATCATGAAGATCATGGTGATACTTTGAAGCACAAGTGTGAAAAAATGATAGTAGCATTGTCCCTTCTCTCTTTTATCTTTTTTTATTTTTTTCCTTTTTTATATTTTTGGTGGGCATCTAAGGCCTTTTTTTATTTGGGCTTCGCAGGCCTATTTTATTTTTCATAAAGTCCGGAGTCTCATCCCAACTTGTGAGGGAATAATAGCTTCCATCATCCTTTCCTCACATGGGACAATGCTCTAATAATGATGGTCATCACACTTTTATTTACTTACAACTCAAGAATTACAACTCGATATCTAGAACAAAATATGACTCTATATGAATGCCTCTGGCGGTGTACCGGGATGTGCAATGATCTAGCATAGCAATGACATCAAAAAACGGACAAGCCATGAAAACATCATGCTAGCTATCTTACGATCATGCAAATCAATATGACAATGATGGTGCATGTCAAAATTCTATTATTCATCGAAGCAAAGTATTAGACGCATGCTCCTAGGGGAGAGGTTGGTAGGAGTTAACCATCGCACACTCCTGACCCTCACACAAAGGTTGACAATCGATAAACAAATCATGCTCTGACTTTCTTACATAATGGTTCACCATACGTGCATGCTACGGGAATCACAAACCTTTACACAAGTATTTCTACAAATCCACAATTACTTACTATCATGACTCTAATATCACCATCTTTATATCGCAAAACTATTGCAAGGAATCAAACACATCATATTCGGTGATCTAGAAGTTTTATGTAGGATTTTATGACTAACCATTTGAATGACCAACTCCTGTTAACTCTCTAAATAGATATAAGTGAAGCATGAGAGTTTAATTATTTCTACAAAAGATATTCCCATGCTCTAACAAATATAAGTGAAGCAAAATAGCATTCTACAAATAGCGGTTTTCTATGTGTGAGAAACACACAATCCAAACTTCAAATGATATAAGTGAAGCACATGAAGCATTCTATAAAGCCATGCTCAAAAGATATAAGTGAGGTGCAAAGATCCTTCTATAAATCAACAAAGGACTTTATCATACCAGCATGGTGCACTATTAGAATAAAAATAAAAAGCACATGACGCTCCAAGATTTACGCATATCATGTGACGAATAAAAATATAGCTCCAAGTAAAATTACCGATGGTTGTTAGAAGAAAGAGGGGGTGCCTTCCGGGGCATCCCCAAGCTTAGTTTCTTGGGAGTCCTTGAATATTACCTTGGTGTGCCTTAGGAATCCCAAATCTTAGTCTCTTTCCACTCCTTATTCCTTCATCCATCGTGATCTCACCCAAAACTTGAAAACTTCAATCACACAAAACTTAACAAACCCTCGTGAGATCCGTTAGTATAATAAAGCAAATTACCACTTTAAGTATTGTTGCCAACCAATTCATATATTTTTTTGCATTGTAGATATTTTAATATAACTTTTCCATGGCTTATACCACTGATACAATCGATAGTTTCATCAAAACGAGCAAAACAATGCATCAAAAACAGAATCTGTCAAAAACAGGGCAGTCTGTAGTAATTTGAACATTCACAATACTTATGTAACTCTAAAAATTCTGAAACATTAGTACAAAATAAAAAAAATTCATAGAAGTAGTGTGTAAAAGTTTCAGAAACTTTGGACATTCCAGTAAAAAATGTAAATTCATGCACTACAGCCAAAGTTTCTGTTTTTGCACTGCACACACCAAACAAGCAATCTAATCATCCTAAAGGCAAATCTTGGCACATTATTTTTATAATACAATGGATTTATACAAGGGGATAATTATTTTTGTTGAAAATTTTCTGTAATTAAGATTCACAAAGTTTCCATGGGCATGAACAAAGTTCAAGGCTAGCCCCCACTTCAACGTTGCTCATCTTTCTCACTTTCACTTTTCTCTTTGAAAAAGTTTTAAGTTCCCCACTTTATCTTTTTGTTTTTTTAACTATATAAAAGCACACGACAGAATAAAATGACTCTCTAAAACTTCCGGGTTGTCTCCCTGGCAGCACTTTCTTAAAGCCATTAAGCTAGGCATATAGTGCTCAAGTAATGGATCCACCGGGATCCCAAGGTATATCAAAGCCAATTTTAATTAACAATGATTTTTAATTTAGTAGTGAGCACAAAGTAACATATACCATGCAACAACGAAGTCTAACTCTCTTCCTATGCATTGGCATGTCATACAAGAACAATTCATTCACACCAAGTAAAGGCCAATGCATAGCATACGTAGTTTCTTGCAATTTTATTGTATCGAAAACATAGAGAGGTGAAGATGTAGTTCCTCTCTCATAATAATTGCAAGTAGGAGAAGCAAGCACATGCATATTATATTCATTAAAATCATCATGTGCAATAGGAAAACGCAACCCATCAATATAATCCTTAATAAGCGAAAACTTCTCCGATATAGTGTAGTTTGGAGAATTCAAAAAGATAATAGGACTATCATGTGTGGGTGCAATAGCAACAATTTCATGCTTAACATAAGGAACTATAGCAAGTTCATATTCATAAGCATAATTCATATTCGCATCATGGACACAAGAATAGCAAGCATCAAGTTCATTAAAAAGGGATATTTCAAAAGAATCCAAGGGATCATAGCAATCAACATAGCATTCATCCTTCGGTAAGAACGAAGGGAAATTAAACAATGTATGACTTGAAGAGTTACTCTCATTAGAAGGTGGACACGGGTAGCTAATCCTCTCTTCCTCTTTTTGTTCTTCATTCTCCTCCTCATCTTTTTCATCTAATGAGCTTACAATTTCGGCAACTTCCACTTCCATAGATTCCTGCAAAATATTAGTCTCTTCCAAGGCAGCGGTCATTCTTTCAATAAACTCTTTAACATAAGCATTCAAAGCATAGTTTTCATAGCAATATTTAAGTATGGCAAAATTTTCAGAATTGTAAAGAGTAGCATCATACTTTTCAATGAAAGAAGCAATTTCATAGGCACCCTTAAAAGCAACAAAATCTTCAATTTGTTCAACATCATTATAGCAATAGGCCTCCTTGGTATAACAGGATAATATTTCATTATCATTGAACACACATTGGTAGGGAAGGTGTTTTTTAGCTTCTTTAGAACAACAATTAAAATCATAAATTTCACATAGATTCCAAGCATAGCAACACAAATTATTAATTTGATGCCACAAGAGTTTCCCTTTTTGAGATATTCGGTGTCGCACATAGTGAGCATGCTCATTTAATGACTTCCCCTCAACTAAGCTAGTTGGGTTTTCAGCACGAGCACAAGTAGATCGAAGATGACCCAAGTAATATTCTTTGGTGGTACGGAACACTAGTGGTTCCTCAACTTTTGGAGCAGCAAGTACAACTATGTTTTTTGGTATTTTACGTTTCCTACCCATATCTAGAGATAGAAAACAAGTTAAAACAGCAAATAAAATCTACTTAGTGATAAAGCAAACAAGCACACACGAGAATATTCACCCCACGTTATTGCTCCCCGGAAATGGCGCAGAAAAAGGTCTTGATAACCCACAAGTATAGGGGATCAATTGTAGCCTTTCTCGATAAGTAAGAGTGTCGAACCCAACGAGGAGCTAAAGGTAGAACAAATATTCCCTCAAGTTCTATCGACCACCGATACAACTCTACGCACGCTTAACGTTCGCTTTACCTAGAACAAGTATGAAACTAGAAGTACTTTGTAGGTGTGATGGGATAGGTTTGAAAGATAATAAAGAGCACGTATATAAAAACTAGGGGCTGCTAAGATAAAGTAACAATTGAGTTAGTTTAACGAGTGTGTAAAAGTGGTGGTAGGAGTTGCAGAATTGTCCCTAGGCAATCGATAACTAGACTGGTCATCATTATTGCAATTTTATATGAGGGAGAGGCATAAGCTAACATACTTTCTCTACTTGGGTCATATGCACTTATGATTGGAACTCTAGCAAGCATCCTCAACTACTAAAGATCATTAAGGTAAAACCCAACCATAGCATTATAAGGAATCAAGTCCTCTTTACTCCCATATGCAACAACCCACCTACTCGGGTTTATGCTTCTGTCACTCAAGCAACCCATCATAGGCAAATCATGAACACATTGCAACACCCTACAACGAGGATCCCTCACGCTTGCGACACGGAGAGCACCGTAGGACAACACCAATAATAAAACATGCAACTCAAACCAATCATGATCATCAATCAACCCATAGGACAACAAAAATCTACTCAGACATCATAGGATGGCAACACATCATTGGATAATAATATGAAGCATAAAGCACCATGTTCAGGTAGAGGTACAGAGGGTTGAGGGAGAGTGGACCATTGTAGATAGATGGGGGAAGGTGATGGAGGTGTTGGTGAAGATGACGGAGTTGTTGGAGTAGATCGTCGTGACGATGATGGCCCCGATGGTGTTTCGGTGCCGCCGGGAGAGAGGGGAGAGAGCCCCCCTCCTTCTTCTTCTTCCTTGACCTCCCCCTATATGGGAGGAGGGCTTCCCCTCTGGTCCTTGGACTCCATGGTGGCGGAGGGCTGAGAGCCCCTCCGAGATTAGAACACTCTCTTTGTTTCCCTCTGTTTCTATGCTCCTAGATTCTGGCCTTTCATCATTTCTTAAATATCCAGAGATCCGTAAATCCAATCGGGCTGAAATTTTTAGGTGATTTTTATTATAAAAATATCTTCCTTGCGGCCAAAGGACAGATCCAACCGACCTAAGCGGTGGCCACAAGCCTGCCAGGCGCGACTACGGGGGTGCATCATGCCTAGCAGGCTTTCCACCTCCTCGGGCATCGTCTCGCGTTGATTCTTTTTCCCAAAAATCACATATGTTACAAAAAAAGTCTTCGTAAGTTTTTATCGTGTTTGGACTTCATTTGGTATGGATATTCTATGAAACAAAAACATGCAACAAACAGGAACTGGCACTGGGAACTGGATCAATATGTTAGTCCCAAAAATAGTATAAAAAGTTGCCAAAAGTATATGAAAGTTGTAGAATATTGGCATGAAACAATCAAAAATTATAGATATGACGGAGACATATCAGTGACCATTGAGATAATACTTTGCCTTCAAAATCTTAGCACACAACGAGTCTGGGTACACCAATAACCGCCGGACTTGTTTAAGAGCACTTGATTAAATAACCTTAGGTCACTGAACCCCATGCCGCCCTGTCCTTTTGGTTTTGTTAGTTTGTCCCAGGCTAACCAGTGGGTTTTCCTCCTATCATCTTCATCTCCCCACCAGAATTTTTTTATAATCTGAGCTACCTCCTCGCATAACAAGATTGGAAATGTAAAGAGTCCCATGGATAAAACTGGCAGCGCTTGCAGAATAGCCTTCTTTCGAGATTGCTTTATACCACTAAAAGCATACTTTTCAATCTAATCTGACGCTCTTTTTAAAGCCTTATCTTTGGTCGCTTGGAATTTCGCAACCTTCATTCTACCCTCAGGCACCGGAAGACCAAGATACATATCCTCAAAACCTTTAGCAGTAATGTTTAGAATAACCATCGTGGACACCTGATCCTCCATACTGCACTTTTTACCAAATTTTATGGAGAGGCTGACCAGTACCCTTCTCATAATCCGACAAAATATTTTTAATGGTTAAGAATTGGTCAATGGCCCCTTTGAAAAATAGTAGGATGTCATCCACAAACAATAGGTGAGAAATACCTGACCCTTGTCTGTTTAGCTTAAACTCTTTAAGAGCACCTTTCTCACAAGCGTCCTTTAACAACAAAGAGAGAGTTTCAGCCACAAACAAAAACAAATAAGGAGATAAAGAGTCCCATTGCCTGAGTCCACAAGATGGGTAAAAAGGTTCCAAAAGTTGGCCATTCAACCGCACCAAAAACTTCACACAAGTAACACAAGTCATAATCCAATTAATCCAGGTTGGCCTAAAACCAAGAACCCCAAGCATACTTTTTAGAAAGTGCCAATCCACCCGATCGTATGTTTTTTCCAAGTCCAACTTGTATGCGCAAAACTCTCCATGCTGATCTTTCAGTATACACAACTGGTGAATACATTCAAAGGAAATAAGCACGTTATCAGAAATTAACTGGCCAGGGATAAAGGCACTCCGAGTGGGAGAAATCATACCATCCAAGAGAGGTCACAACCTATTCACCAGACACTTTGATATATTTTTATAGATGATATTGCACGGGCTAATCGGTCTAAAGTCTTTGATAGACTGGGGATTCTTCACTTTAGGAATAAGAACAATGGTTTTGTCATTTATACCTTCGGGCATAATATCTGAGATAAAAAATTGCTGGACTGTTCCCATGAAATTTGGTATCATGTCAGCGTAAAAGGTCTATTAATATCATTAAGTAACATTAAACAATTACTGGAAAGTCATCAAACTCTTATACGCAACTCCTAGGCCATTCATCAATTGTAGATTCGCAACCCCCTCTCCACTAGAATTTTTCTTTTAAATTAATGTTGTCGCTACGTGTGCATCAATCTGGTGCAGTGCAATTTAATAAATTGGAATGTCGAGTTGCAATCAGTTGGTGCTTTTAGTACGGTGCATGTAGAAAGGTTGCGATAGGTTTGGATTGGATTCAAAATGTTCATATGTTCAGCTTCACCAACATATATGACTATATCCATAGTTTTCTTCTGGTTGACTGTGTGATGATAACTGTGTATTTACCAACCAAAGTATAGCTTATCTTTAGTCTAACAAGTTGCTCATTTCTCATCATGTGACATGTCACCGTTCCTAAATGTAGGATGATGTGATGCGAATTGCGTAGGCATTTACCGATTTACATATATGTTTCCTTTAGTATATTGTCTTATCATCCCTCACTATTCATTAAAAAATATTCCCACAAAATTTGGTGTCATGTCAGCGTAAAAGGTCTATTAATATCATTAAGTGACATTAAACAATTACTGGAAAGTCATCAAACTCTTATACACGACTCCTAGGTCGTTCATCAATTGTAGATTCGCAGTCCCCCCCTGTCGGTGTCAAAACCGGCGGATCTCGGGTAGGGGGTCCCGAGCTGTGAGAGTAGGATCGATGGTAACCGGCAACGAAGGATACGATGTTTACCCAGGTTCGGGCCCTCATATGAAGGTAAAACCATACATCTTGCTTGATTGTATTGATGATATGAAGGTTAGAGAGTTGATCTACCTCGAGACCGAATATCTAAAACCCTAGACGAGTTTCTCTACCTTATAATCTAAAACCCTCCCGGTTTATATAGACACCGGGGGTACTAGCATTTACACATGGTAGGTCTCGTGTCAAGGATGGAGATGTCGATTTTCTCATCTTGACTTGGAGTGCACGATGCGCCTTCGGGACTTCCTTCTGGAATGTGGGCTCTCAATGTATCTAGCCCTTCCTGCAACAATCAAAGAATGGCCCATCAAGACGGCCTATTAAACGATAGGCCGACGGCACGAGGACCCCTTAGTCCAAGACTCCCTTAGTAGCCTCTGAACTAGCCCCCAACGCCAAGGGTCTCAGCTTCGGCGTCTCCACGTGACTAGAGTCTTCGGCTTGCGGGGTGAGTTCTTCTTCCCATTTAATGATCGTCTGAGATTAGTTCGACTTCCGATGACGCGTAACGTTTACGATTATATGATCGTCCGAACACTGTGAGTTGCTTAGTCCCGAAGGCCAAACATCAAAGTGTAAACAATGTATACTGACAACCTTTCTGACGAAGGGTTGAAGCCCACCACGACCACTAAACCAGACACGAAAACTCGATTCGCGGTTTGAGGCCGTTTTTATCTTAACACGAAACATGAATGCATAAATCATGCTCCGTTTTATATGGGGTATGATTAATCATATCAAGTTTCTTCACGTGCATATAACAGCACACACGTCTTGGGAAGCAGAGGGATTTGCGGCGCAGTAAAGGGAGGTTACTCGTCATCACGCCTCATAAAAGGAAAAAACCTCAAGGCCTATTCACGCTCCCCACTCGCATCCTTTGCATCCTCAATCTTCTCCAAGCTCCAAGAGCCTAGATCCAGTTCATCCTCAACCTCTCCTTCGAGCTTTAGCTATGGCGGGTTCGGGCTCCAACGGCAAGTGGGAGGCCTCCGCGGTCACTGACCAAGACATCCGGGACCTGAAAGACACCGGCTACCTCCCCGCCAACATCTAACACCGCGCTCTGGAGAAGAACCAGGTGGTTCCCACCCCAAGCCAGGCGAGAGGGTGGTATTCGTCCCCCATTTCATCCGGGGACTAAGCTTCCCACTCCATCCCTTTGTCCGGGGGCTCATGTTATTATATGGACTAGACTTCCATGACCTCCCCCCGAACTCCTTTATGCACATATCGACGTTTATCATCATCTGCGAGGCCTTTCTACGGGTCGAACCACAGTTCAGCCTGTGGCTCAAGGTCTTCAACGTCAAGCCGAAGACCGTCGCGAGCAAGCACGCGGACTACGGAGGGGCGATCATCAGCAAGCTCCCCCGTGTTGGATGGACGACTAGAACCTTCATCAACACCATCAAGATATGGCAAAGGACTGGTTTTATATCACCGAGCCAAGAGAAGAAGGTCAGGCTGCTCCGGCCGAGTTTAGATCCGGACCCCCCACAAGATTGACCTGCTGGCTCCGAAAGGGCCTCGATTGGGGATCGGATGCAGAGGTGGGTACGCTACAGAAGCACATCGTCTCGATGATGAAGGCCAAGATCGAGTTGGTCTACACGATCTAGATCATGCTCCGACGCCGCATCCTTCCCTGCAAGCGTCGGAACTCCCCTATGTGGGTTTATCAGCTTGATGATGAGCCTAAAGTTCGTCAGCTCTTCCGCACCACTCCGGAGAAGCTATGGAAGATGATGTTCAAGCCTCGGGAGAGTTGGCCAGCTGAGGGGGAGGATCGAGGCCTACACGTCGATAATCCTCCTACCCAGGTATATTATAATTTCAATTGATCGGCTTTGTTGTCCGATAAAAGATCTAAAATCCCTTCCCCTCATCTTTGCAGAAGTGGTTGAGCAAAGCCACGGGAATCAACTGCCCAACATCACAGCCCGAAGACCCCAGGTCGAAGCTGTTGTTGGAGATTCTCGTCATGGCGCCTTACCAAGCGCCAAAGAAGAAAGAGAAGAAGAAAGGGAAAGGAGGTCCCCACATAAAGGACCTGTCGGACGTTGCATCCAAGGATACCAATGCTTCCTCTAATCATGAGGAGGAGCATGAAGACGAGGAGGACCATGAAGACGAGGAGGACCATGAAGACGAGGAGGAGGGGGATTCACCCCTCCCAAGAAAGAGGGCGGTGTCATCGGACACCATGGAGGAGATACCTCCTCCTGCCCCGAAAAGGGCACATCAGGCATGGTTGATCCTGTCCGACGAAAGTTCGGACTCGGACACCGAGTCCGAGGACTTCGAGAAGGTTCCTCAGAGTTACCTAAAGGTCAAACCCCAGCTTGAAGGTAAGAATCTGAAGACTCCCCGAGCTATTTATGCCAAGTTTTAGATGATATTAACATGCGAGCGCCTTTTGATCCACAACCCACCATGTGTTCTCCCCATCGACCAGGTTTCGGATGGGGAGACTCCTCCAGCCGAACTAGCGGAGAGTGGGACAATGTCGCATCCCACACCTCCGAGCGCCACGAAGGATGCCACAGAGGTGTCATCTCACCAAGCTCCTTTGGAGCCAAACGCAAGCGATGGGGGTGACGATGTCATGGTCGAGGTTAATGCCTCGGCCACCAAAGACCGGGAGGAGGAGCCCCTCCCGGACACTGAGGAGACCGGACGAAGGGACATCTAGTCCCCTCCGAGGTCATCTCCGGGAGCACCACACCTCCAGAGCTACCGGTTCAATCCCCGGTTGGAGATCAGGCTAACCGATCACCACCGACGCCACCAATGACTAGGTGCACGGTCATGGAGGAGGCTCTATCAAGCGCCTCCATCTCCATGGATCATTGTACCCTTATGGGTGTGGTTTTGCAAAGTATTCAGTCCATCGATAGCAGACTGAAGGAGGCCTTCAACGGTCTCCTGCCGGGCTTCCAGGTGAGCCTCGTAATGTTCTCTTTCTGAAATCTTAATTTATTAGGTTTGTGCTATCGTTATATATGTAGCAGCCCCCGAGTCCTGGGTGAGTTGCAAAAAAACTCACCCAGGGGTCAAATACAAAGAAACGACCAAACAATGTGTTAGACATTACTCAATCTATAACATTTTAACAGTCCTTAAGAGGACCGAACATAGGGTCATGGTCTTGATAGTTCGGAGGTTGGAACCCATATAAACTGATAAGGATTTGTGTTTGTAGGCCTCATCATCAGTGGCGGCCGTTAATGCCGCCAAGCTTGACGAGCTAAATCGGAAGCTCAAGAGCTCCCAGATGAGCTTGACGCTCTGAACAAGAGGTTAGACGAGGTGCAAGGTAAGCCAGATTGTAATATCTGAATTATTCATCATTAGTAATTCGCACTATCGATTCAGTATGGTTATATGTTTGTTGCTTACATAGCCTCGGCGAAGAAAATATAGAAGCTCAAGGCCGAGTTGCAGGAGATGAAGCAAGAGGTCGCGGACAAGAAGGCAACGGCTGACCAAGCGGCTACCGCATTGTCCGCCTTAAAAACCACAAGTGCCAAGCATGAGGCTAGGGTGAAGGAGGTTCAGTGAGAGCTCAAGGACGCTAGCCTGAAGTGCAAGGGCCTTGAGCAGAAGGGCAAGGAGCAAGCCGCCAAGCTATCCACTGTAAAATCTGATCTCCAAAAGGAGCGGGTGGATAGGTGTTTCTTTGAAGAACATATCCAACAAGTCAAGGATGTTACAGATGGTAAGCCGTATTTATTGCAGTGTTCCTTCGGTGATAGAAAGTTCGCGTTGCTCAACCAAGTGTGGTGTTCCTTAGGCGTCTGTTCGGACCTATCGAAGAGCGTAGCGGATGCGAACTAGTTCTACGCTTCGCTAGAAGAAGGAGACGAAGCTCGGCTATTTTGGGAGCAGTTTGAAGCCCCCGAGCGCTCTCCTCTTCTCACCGAGAAAATGAAGCAGCTGATGGAGCTACATAGGATGGCGGAACCGGCCATGAAGGATCTTTGCATCTGGCTATGGCTCGATGAGCCATTGCCGGGTAGTTACTTCGGCCTGGTGCGGAAGCTGAGCAATGCCTCACCTCGGATTGACGCGCTAAGGCATTCTTCCTACATTCAAGGAGCTCGGATGGCCTTTGCTAGGGCCAAGGTGCACTGGCCGGGGCTTGATCCGACAAAGATAGCTACCGCTCCTCCGCCCCCTGGAAAGGAGCATAGGTGCCCTGAGCGATACTTCTCCGTAGTGATGGAGGGTGCTCGGGCAATAGAAGCTCAGTGCTTGAAAGATAACATTTATGAGTAAATGTCTTGTAATATGTCCGAAGACCTTTTAATGCTTTTATGGTTATGATGCATGGTTTATCATGTCTTTTATGTTTTGCATTCGCTATAACTCATGTTTGGCCGTTAAACTGAAAGTTGTGAGTCGTCGGCTTCAGCCCCCATGTAGATACTACGTGAGGTGTCCCTACCTCCACACTATGACCCTTAGCCGAGCTATTGGTACCCAAAGGCGGTAGTGTGAGGTGGACAAGGCAATCAGACCATGATGCTTGATTGCTTTCACTTAGCCGTAGGAGCATGAAAAGTGAATGCGGGGGCTGATGACTAGCCCCTCGTGGTTTGTGATGTTCGGATGAACTGCGGCTAAGACCGGCATTACATGGTTTGTAAGAATGCCAAACCCATTGTATGACACGGAATAACTTCTAACGAAGTTTTTAGTATAACACTTATACTCGGATTTGCAGACCGGTTCTCGCCTACTATGATAGTCAGTTTTCGGTTTTCTCCCCTGAGGTGCTTGACCTGGCTAGCTGGAAACACAATCACAGTGGTTCTCCTTTTGCCCTTTTAGTTGAATGAGCGGAACATAAAAGGGCAAGCACAGGAGCCGGGCAACCCAACTATTGACCCAAGACATAGTTCGGAACCAATTCATATAAAGCGAACACCGAGACGCCGAACACATGATCGATTGTTCTTAAGGCGAATTTTTTAAATTCGAGCCCCCAGTCTATTAGCCGGTTGCATTGTAATGTGTACCAAACAGTTTCGCAAGAACGCTTGAGGAGGGAGGAAATAGAGTATGTACCAGCAAAAAGACAGCAAAGCGACCATTCATGATGGTCTTATATTTTAATCAATAACTCTTATAGCTCAAATTGCCAAAGCAACTATTTACAGGTAGTTGAAGATGAAATAAAGTTGATAGGAGGGGTTGTACGAGGGGTCTTCGATGGGTGGCTGACGTTCTCGATGTGCCATGTTGCATGTCCACTCATGTGCCTCCTAGGTGGTTGCATTCCTTTATGGGTAATGTTGTCGGCGAGTGGACCTTGAGAAGAGGATCTTAAGAAGTTGCTGAACTATTAATGAGTGTTACGCCTTAGCAGGTCCTTGATGGTACCTGTTGTATGTCTGAAGACTTATATTGCTAGTAGTTCGGTCCAGCCGAACACTTGTGCTTTGATAGTTGTTCCCCACTATTGCCCATGAAATCTTATGTGCGAAGTTGTGGCTTCTTGGCACATGTTTTGCTGGTATTAGGGTTGTGCGTTGGGGGCGAGTCCCTATTTCTAGGGAGGAGAAAATTATGTGAGTTCGGGCTGAAACCGAGCTCGCTTCTCAACCTTTCGTGCCTTTATGGTAGATGTCGGCGTTTGCCGATCATCATTGTAATCGAATTTGGCCGCCAGGGCCAATGCATGTTCCTCAGTTGGAGGGAGCGCTCTGTGTTGCCGTTGATAGTAACGACCCCCTTGGGGCCGGGCATCTTGAGCTTGAGGTACGCGTAGTGTGGGACGACGTTAAAGCGGGCGAACGTTGTACGGCCTAGCAGGGCATGATAGCCATTGCGGAAAGGTACAATGTCAAAGATCAAGTCTTCGCTTCAAAAGTTATTGGGCGAAGCAAACACTACTTCCAGGCTTACATAGCCTGTGCACCGGGCTTCGACGCCTGGGATCTCTCCTTTAAAGGTAGTGTTGCTGGGTTTGATCCTTGACGGATCTATACCCATCTTTTTCACCATGTCTGAGTAAATCAGATTAAGGCTACTTCCTCTGTCCATTAGGACTTTAGTGAGGTGATACCCATCTATGATGGGGTCTAGGACGAGGGCGGCTGAACCCCCATGACAGATACTGGTCGAGTGGTCGCGTCGATCGAAGGTGATCGGGTACGCCGGCCATGGGTTGTACTTCAGGGCTACAGGCTCTACGACGTAGACCTCTCGAAGGGCGTGCTTACTCTCCTTTTTGGGTATATGAGTGGCGTATATCATATTCACGGTTTTTACCTTTGAAGGGAACTGCTTCTATCTACCACCGATCAGACCGCGGAGCTCATCCTCGTCCTCGTTGCGTGGGACCTTGCCTTGTTCCTCGGCCACGAGTTTGCCGGCCTGTTTGAACACCCAACAGTTATGGTTGGTGTGGTTGGCGGGCTTCTCTTGAGTGCCATGGATCTAGCAAGACCTCTCCATGATCTTGTCAAGCGGGGTGGGTCCGTCGCAACTGCTTTTAGGAGGCTTCTTCCGCTGCCCGGGTCGAGAATTGCGGAAGCCGGCGTTAACAGCCGTGTCATCAGCATCACTATTGTTGTCTCGGCGCTTATTCTTGCTATGCTTTCGTTTTCCGTTTCCATCCCGAACTTCGGAGGTTCCGGTGTCTTCGGGGTTGTGGCTCCGTCATGCTAGCTAGTTATCCTCGCCCGCACAAAAGCGAGTCATGAGAGATGTGAGGGCGGACATTGTCCTAGGTTTATCCTGGTCGAGCTGGCGAGCCAGCCATTCATCCCGAATATTGTGCCTGAAGGAGGCTATTGCCTCGGTGTCCAGGCAATCAACGATCTGGTTTTTCTTGGTCACGAATTGATTCCAGAATTGCCGAGCGGACTCTCCTCGCTTTTGGACGATGTTGCTCAGGGTAGAGGAGTCCGGCAGCCGGACATAGGTGCCCTGGAAGTTAGATCGGAATGCATCCTCTAAATCCTCCTAGCACCCGATGGAATTTTCGGGGAGGCTATTTAACCATTGCGGAGCTGGCCCCTTAAGCTTTAGGGGTAGATACTTGATGGCATGGAGATCATCTCCCCACGCCATGTGGATGTGGAGGAGGAAATTCTCGATCCATACTGTTGGGTCAGTTGTCCCATCGTATTGTTCCATGGTTTAAATCCCTCCAGGAACTGATGCTGATTACCTCGTCCGTGAAGCACAGTGGGTGGGCAGCGCCTCTGACCCGAGCTATGTCACGCCGATAATTGACGTCTGTTCTAGGCCGGTTTCATTCCCGGCCTCTATTGTTGTGGTCGAGTCAAGGCCGGTACCCCTCCCGTCTGTTGGGTGAGTGCCCTCTGGATTCGTAGATGGATCTCATACGACCTGCTCTATAGTCCAGGTCGCGTCACAGGTCAAACCTGTCATCGGGATCTTTTGGCCCTTTTCCTCGTCTTCGGGGTATCGTCGGCCTATAACCAATACCATCAGCTGTCATGTCTCATCCTCGAGGAGGGTGTTCTGACTTGTCGTATGGAGTGTGTTTGGGAGACAGCGTATCAGTAAGCTCGTCATCGACTTGTGGCAGCAGCCTTCGGTGTGGATAGCTTTTGGGTTGGTTCAATAGACCGGTACCGTATCCTTCCTCAGCTGATAGGACCCTATCCCATCGATCGTTGAGGTTGTCCTGTTTGGCCTTAAGCTATCGTTCTTTTGCCTTCAGGCTGCGGGACGTGGCTATAATCTGTTGCCTGAACTGTTCCTGATCCTCAAGGCTATCGGGGATGGCAAAGTCTTCGACTTCCGGTATGCCCTCCTCCTCGACAAGGGGGGTAGTTGTGTCCTCGGAATCGTTTAGATCATCGGGGTTGCACTGATCTTTTGGCCTCTCCTGACCCTCTAGTGGGTGTTTAGGGATATCGGGATCGCCGAGGTCTTTCGGGGTATCTCCGTCCCCGGTGCCAGCGAATGTTTTCTTCCCTTTTTTGCCTTTGATCTTTTATGAGGCTTTTGGCGCCTTGACGGCACTTCACCCGATTTGTTGCCATCGTTCTTGGGTGTGAGCTCGTCGTTATCGGTTGGAGTGTCCACCATGTAGACGTCATAGGTGGAGGTCGCGGCCCATCGTCCGGTGTTAACGGGGGTGGGAGCGCAATCTTCCTCATCCATGTATTCTGCCTCCTTGGAGGCATAGTCCAACATGTCGGTTAAATCCTCAATGGTGGCTATCAAGTGGGGGGTGAAAAATTCTTCTTGACCTTCCTTGAGACCGATCTGAGCATGGATCGTGGTTGGGTCATTGGTAATTTTCATCGACAAGATCCGATCTAGGGCCTCATTGAGTATCGAGAGCTCAATCGGGTCAACTTGCTCAGATCTTTCGGAGTTAGCCTCCAATGTGTCCGCGCGAGGGGAGTGTTTGGTAGGAACTAGTATCCGGACGTCTGATGCTATGGACGGATCCGGACTTAAAATCAGGTCATCGCCGGGATGGATCCCATGGGCGGGACCGAAAGCGGAATTCGAGGTAAAAGCCTCGGAGTCTTCGGCATGGCAGGCGAGACTGCGAGCCCGGTTAGCGAAAGATCACCTCGAGAGTCTACGAAGAACTCAAGGTTCCCGAATCTGACCTCTTAATTAGGGGCGAAACTATCGACCTGGCCCAGACGGATGGCCGGGTCAGCGTGCAACACGATGCTGTCGAAAGTGAAGATCTGCTCGGGGACAAAACTGTCCATGTTGCGGACTTCTTCGTTGATGACAACGCGAGCCATCGATTCCTTTGGCGATCACAGCAAAACTCTCAATCAAAGCACCAATGTTGGTATCACAACTGGCGGATCTCGGGTAGGGGGTCCCGAGCTGTGAGACTAGGATTGATGGTAACAGGGAACGAAGGAGACGATGTTTACCCAAGTTCGGGCCCTCCTATGGAGGCAAAACCCTACGTCCTACTTGATTGTATTGATGATGTGAAGGTTACAGAGTTGATCTACCTCGAGATCGAATATCTAAAACCCTAGCTGAGTTTCTCTGCCCTATAATCTAAAACCCACCCGAATTATATAGACACCGTAGGGTACTATGGTTTACACGTGGTAGGTCTCCTGTCGAGGATGGAGATGCCAATTTTCTCATCTTGACTTGGAGTGCACGACGCGCCTTTGGGACTTCCTTCTGGAACGTGGGCTCTCAATGTATCAGGCCCTTCCTGCAACAATCAAAGAATGGCCCACCAAGCCGGCCTATTAAGAGATAGGCCGAAGGCCCGAGGTGTTGGAAATATGCCCTAGAGACAATAAATAAAGTGTTTATTATCATATTTCCTTGTTCATGATAATTGTTTATCATCCATGCTATAATTGTATTGATTGGAAACACATTACATGTGTGGGTAAATAGACAACACTCTGTCCCTAGTATGCCTCTAGTGAACTAGCTCATTGATCAAAGATGGTCAAGGTTTCCTAGCCATTGACATGTGATGTCATTTGATAACGGGATCACATCATTACGAAAATGATGTGATGGACAAGACCCAAACTACAAACGTAGCATATGATCGTGTCAGTTTATTGCTATTGTTTTCTGCATGTCAAGTATGTGTTCCAATGACCATGAGATCATGCAACTCACAGACATCGGAGGAGTGCCTTGTGTGTATCAAACGTCGCAACGTAACTGGGTGACTATAAAGGTGCTCTACAGGTATCTCCGAGGGTGTCAGTTGAGTTGGCATGGATCAAGACTGGGATTTGTTACTCCGTGTGACGGAGAGGTATCTCAAGGCCCACTCGGTAATACAACATCACAATAAGCCTTGCAAGCAATGTGACTAAGTGTTAGTTGTGGGATCTTGTATTACGGAACGAGTAAAGAGACTTGCTGGTAACGAGGTTGAACTAGGTATGGAGATACTCATGATCGAATCTCGGGCAAGTAACATACCGAAGGACAAAGGGAACATCATACGGGATTAACTGAATCCTTGACATAGAGGTTCGACCGATAAAGATCTTCGTAGAATATGTAGGAACCAATATGGGCATCTAGGTCCCGCTATTGGTTATTGATCATGGAGGTGTCTCGGTCATGTCTACATAGTTCTCGAACCCGCAGGGTCTACACACTTAAGGTTTGGTGATGTTTCGGTAGTATAGAGTTATGCATGGTGGTGACCGAAGGTTGTTCGGAGTCCCGGATGAGATCCAGGACATCACGAGGATCTCCGGAATGGTCCGGAGGTAAATATTGATATATAGGAAGTCCTACTTTGGTCACCGGAAAAGTTCCGGGCTTATCGGTAGTGTACCGGGAGTGCCGGGAGTGTACCGGGAGACCATCGGGAGGGGTATTTCGACCCAAGAGGCTACATGGGCTGTGGGAGAGTGAATACCAGCCCTTAGTGGGCTTGTGGAATTCCCACACAAGGCCCATGCATCTGGGAAGAAAAGCCCAAAAGGAAAAAGGTGGAAAAGGCAAAAAGGCCTAAATAAGGAAGGAGTCCTAATCCTAGTAGGAGTGGAGGAGGAGGACTCCCTCCTTGGTTCGGCCGAAGCCTAGGGCGGGCCCCTTGAGGGCCAAGCCTCCTCCTCCTCTCCTCCTATATATACTAGAGGGTTTTAGGGTTTTGGCACAAGATTTTCAGCCACGTGCTACCCGTTCCTCCAATGCATAGTTTCTCCTCTAGATCAGTTTCCTGCAGTGCTTAGGCGAAGCCCTACCGGAATAGCTCCACCACCATCGCCAGAGCACCGTCACCCTGCCGGAGAACTCTTCTTCCTCTCTGCTCCCTCTTGCTGGATCAAGAAGGCGGAGATCGTCATCAAGCTGTACGTGTGCTGAACGCGGAGGTGTCGTCCGTTCGGTGCTTGATCGGGACGGATCGTGAGGACGGTTCATGATTGGATCGCGGGACGCTCGGTGATTTGGATCGCAAAGATGTTCGACTACACCAACCGCGTTACTTAACGCTTCCCGCTTAGCGATCTACAAGGGTACATAGATCCACTCTCCCTCTTGTAGATGCTCATAGCCATGGATAGATCTGCGTGCGTGTAGGAATTTTTTTGTTTCCCATGCAACGTTCCCCAACAGTGGTATCAGAGCTAGGTATATGTGTAGATGAGATCTCGAGTAGAACACAAAGAGTTTGTGGGCGTTGATGCTTAGATTGCTTCCTCCCTTGGTCATTTTTTGGTTCAGCGGTATTGTGGGATGAAGCGGCCCGGACCAAACTTACTCGTACGCTTATGAGAGACCGGTTCCATCGACTGACGTGTGACTTTGTTGCACAAAGATGGCTTGTGGGTGACAGTCTCTCCTACTTTAGTTGGATCGCACTCGGGTTAAACTTGACGTGCCTATCATGTACAGACATGGCCTTGGAACACAAGAGACCGAAAGGTCGAACATGATTCATATAGTAGATATGATCAACTTGATGATGTTCACCATTGAAACCACCTCAACTCACGTGATGATCGAACTTGAGTTGGTGAATTTGGATCATGTGACACTCAGATGACCTGAGGGATGTCAATTTGAGTGGGAGCTTTAGTAATTTGATTAACTAAACTCATTATCTTGAACGATAGTCTAAGTAACCTTTGCATATTTATGTTGTAGATCAATGGCTCGCGCAGTAGCACCCCTGAATTTTAATGCGTTCCTAGAGAAAGCTAAGTTGAAAGATGATGGAAGTAACTTTGTTGACTGGGGCCGTAATCCGAGGATTATCCTCACGGCTTCCTAGAAATCATATGTCCTTGATGCACCGCTTGGTGACCAACCAGAAGACATGTCATCCGAAGACGTTAAGAACGCTTGAGAGGCACGTTCTGGAGATTACTCAATAGTCCAGTGTGCAATATTGTATGGCTTAGAACCAGGACTTCAAAGACGTTTTGAACATCATGGATCATATGAGATGTTCCAGGAGTTGAAGTTTATCTTTCAGAAGAATGCCTGAATCGAGAGGTATGAGACCTCTAACAAGTTCTATGATTGCAAAAAGGAGGAGAATGGGTCTATCAGTGAACATATACTCAGAATGTCTGAGTATTCGACTCGTCTAGCAGAGTTGGGAATTGCCCTTCCGCCAGAGGCGATCACTAACAGAGTTCTTCAATCACTGCCACCAAGTTACAAGAGCTTTGTGATGAACTATAACATGCACGGGATGAACAAATCAGTCGCCGAGCTATTTGCGATGCTAAAAGTCGCTGAGTCTGAAATCCAGAAAGAACATCAAGTGTTGATGGTCAATAAAACCACTAGTTTCAAGAAGAATGGCAAGGGCAAGGGCAACAAGGGTAAAACCAAGAAGGATGGCAAAGCAGTTGCTACTCCTGTAAAGAAGCCCAGGCGTGGACCCAAGCCAGAAACTGAGTGCTTTCATTGCAAGGGAACTGCATGGTCACTGGAAGCGGAACTGCCCCAAGTACCTGGCTGACAAGAAGGCGGCCAACGACAAACAAGGTATATATGATATACATGTTACTGATGTGTACCTTACTAGATCTCGTTGTAGTGCCTGGGTATTTGATACCGGTTCGGTTGCTCACATTTGCAACTCAAAACAGGAACTACGGAATAGACGAAGGCTGGCAAAGGATGAAGTGACGATGTGCGTGGGAAATGGTTCCAAGGTTGATGTGATCGCCGTCGGCACGCTCTCTCTTCGATTACCATCAGGATGAGTGATGAACCTGAATAATTGTTATTTAGTGCCTGCGTTAAGCATGAACATTATATCTGGATCTTGTTTATTGCGAGACGGTTACTCATTTAAATCAGAGAATAAAGGTTGTTCTATTTATATGAGTAGTATCTTTTATGGTCATGCACCCAATGTGAGGGGTTTATCCATATTGAATCTTGATAGTGATGACACACATGTTCATAACATTGATGCCAAAAGATGTAGAGTTGATAATGATAGTACCACTTTCTTGTGGCACTACCGTTTAGGTCATATTGGTGTAAAACGCATGAGGAAGCTCCATGCTGATGGACTTTTGGAGTCACTTGATTTTGAATCACTTGACATCTGTGAACCATGCCTCATGGGAAAGATGACTAAAACGCCGTTCTCTGGAACAATGGAACGGGCGAGTGACTTGTTGGAAATCATACATATTGATGTCTGCGGTCCAATGAATGTTACAACGCGTGGTGGATATCGTTATTTTCTCACCTTCACTGATGACTTAAGTAGATATGGATGTATTTACTTAATGAAACACAAGTCAGAAAAGTTTCAAAAAGTTCAAGCAATTTCAGAGTGAAGTTGAGAATCATCGTAACAAGAAGATTAAATTCCTGCGATCTGATCGAGGAGGTGAATATCTGAGTTATGAGTTTGGCAGTCACTTAAGACAGTGTTGAATTGTTTCACAGTTGACACCGCCTGGAACACCACAGCGTAATGGTGTGTCTGAACGTCGTAATCGAACCTTATTAGATATGGTGCATTCTATGATGTCTCTTGCCGATTTGCCACTATCGTTTTGGGGTTATGCATTAGAGATAGCTGCATTCATTTTAAATAGGGCACCATCAAAATCCGTTGAGACGACGCCATATGAACTATGGTTTGGCAAGAGGCCAAAGTTGTCGTTTCTTAAAGTTTGGGGATGTGATGCTTATGTCAAAAAGCTTCAGCCTGAAAAGCTAGAACCCAAAGAGGAGAAATGTGTCTTCATAGGATACCCAAAAGAGACAGTTGGGTATACCTTCTATCTTAGATCCGAAGGCAAAGTGTTTGTCGCTAAGAATAGAACATTTCTTGAGAAAGAGTTTCTCTCGAAAGAATTGAGTGGGAGGAAAATAGAGCTTGACGAGGTTATTGAACCTTTACTTCAACCAGAAAGTAGCGCAGCGCAGAAAGATGTTTCTATGGAACCTATGACCGTAGAAGAGGAAGTTAATGATGATGATCATGAAGCTTCGGATCAAGCTACTATTGAACCTCGTAGGTCGACAAGGGCACGTACTGCTCTTGAGTGGTACGGCAACCCTGTCTTGGAGGTCATGTTGTTGGACAACAATGAACCTACGAGCTATGGAGGAGCGATGATGGGCCCGAATTCTGAGAAATGGTTAGAGGCCATGAAATCCGAGATGGGATCCATGTATGAAAACAAAGTATGGACTTTGGTAGTATTACCTGAAGGGCCAAAGGCCATTCAGAACAAATGGATCTTTAAGAAGAAGACAGACGCGGACGGTAAAGTCACCGTCTATAAAGCTCGACTTGTGGCAAAGGGTTTTTCACAAGTTCAAGGAGTTGACTACGATGAGACATTCTCACCCGTAGTGATGCTTAAGTCTGTCAGAATCATGTTGGCAATAACTGCTTATTTTGACTATGAAATTTGGCAGATGGATGTCAAAATTGTGTTCCTCAACGGTTTCCTTGAGGAAGAGTTGTATATGATGCAACCAGAAGGTTTTGTCGATCCAGAGAATGCTGACAAAGTTTGCAAACTCCAACGATCCATTTATGGACTGGTGCAAGCATCTCGGAAATGGAATAAGCGCTTTGATGAGGTGATCAAAGCGTTTGGGTTTATACAAGTTTATGGAGAAGCTTGTATTTACAAGAAAGTGAGTGGGAGCTCTATAGCATTTCTAATATTATATGTGGATGGCATATTGCTGATTGGAAACAGTATAGAAATGCTGGAAAGCGTGAAGGAATATTTGAACAAGAGTTTTTCAATGAAGGACCTAGGAGAAGCTGCTTTCATATTAGGCATTAAGATCTATAGAGATAGATCGAGATGCTTAATAGCACTTTCACAGAGCACATACCTTGATAAAGTTTTGAAGAGGTTCAAAATGGATTAGTCCAAGAAGGGGTTCTTGCCTGTGTTACAAGGTGTGAAGTTGAGTAATACCCAATGCCCAGTGACTGCAGAAGATAGAGAAAAGATGAGTGTCATCCCCTATGCTTCAGCCATAGGCTCTATCATGTATGCAATGTTGTGCACAAGACCCGATGTTAGCCTTGCCATAAGTATGGTTGGAAGGTTTCACAGTGATCCTCGAATGGAGCACTGGGTAGCGGTCAAGAATATCCTTAAGTAGCTGAAAAGGACTAAGGAAATGTTTCTCATTTATGGAGGTGATGAAGAGCTCGTTGTAAAGGGTTATGTCGGTGCAAGCTTTGACACTAATCCGGATGACTCTAAGACACAAACCGGATACATATTTATTCTTAACGGGGGAGCGGTAAGCTGGTGCAGTTCCAAGCAAAGCGTGGTAGCCGATTCTACGTGCAAAGCGGAGTACATCATAGCCTCGGAGGCAGCGAAGGAAGGTGTCTGGATGAAGCAGTTCATGACAGATCTTGGAGTGGTGCCTAGTGCACTGAATCCAATGAACCTGTTCTGTGACAACACTGGTGCCATTGCTCTGGCCAAGGAACCAAGGTTTCACAAGAGGACCAGACACATAAAGCGACGCTTCAACTCCATCCGCGATTACATCGAGGAGAAGGACAAAAATATTTGCAAAGTGCACACGGATCTGAATGTTGCCAAACCGTTGACTAAACCTCTTCCAAGGGCTAAACATGATCAACACCAGAACTGCATGGATGTTCGATTCATTACAATGTAAATCACATAGTGATGTGAACTAGATTATTGACTCTAGTGCAAGTGGGACACTGTTGGAAATATGCCCTAGAGGCAATAAATAAAGTGTTTATTATTATATTTCCTTGTTCATGATAATCGTTTATCATCCATGCTATAATTGTATTGATTGGAAACACATTACATGTGTGGGTAAATACACAACACTCTGTCCCTAGTATGCCTCTAGTGAACTAGCTCGTTGATCAAAGATGGTCAAGGTTTCCTAGCCATTGACATGTGATGTCATTTGATAACGGGATCACATCATTAGGAGAATGATGTGATGGACAAGACCCAAACTACAAACATAGCATATGATCATGTCAGTTTATTGCTACTGTTTTCTACATGTCAAGTATGTGTTCCTATGACCATGAGATCATGCAACTCACAGACATCGGAGGAGTGCCTTGTGTGTATCAAACGTCGCAACGTAACTGGGTGACTATAAAGGTGCTCTACAGGTATCTCCGAGGGTGTCAGTTGAGTTGGCATGGATCAAGATTGGGATTTGTTACTCCGTGTGACGGAGAGGTATCTCAGGGCCCACTCGGTAATACAACATCACAATAAGCCTTGCAAGGAATGTGACTAAGTGTTAGTTGCGGGATCTTGTATTACGGAACGAGTAAAGAGACTTGCCGGTAATGAGGTTGAACTAGGTATGGAGATACCGACGATCGAGTCTCGGGCAAGTAACATACCGAAGGACAAAGGGAACATCATACGTGATTAACTGAATCCTTGACATAGAGGTTCGACCGATAAAGATCTTCGTAGAATATGTAGGAACCAATATGGGCATCCAGGTCCCGCTATTGGTTACTGACCGTGGAGGTGTCTCGGTCATGTCTACATAGTTCTCGAACCCGCAGGGTCTGCACACTTAAGGTTTGGTGACGTTTCAGTAGTATAGAGTTATGCATGGTGGTGACCGAAGGTTGTTTGGAGTCCTGGATGAGATCCAGGACGTCACGAGGAGCTCCGGAATGGTCCGGAGGTAAAGATTGATATATAGGAAGTCCTACTTTGGTCACCGGAAAAGTTTCGAGCTTATCGTAGTGTACCGGGAGTGCCGGTAGTGTACCGGGAGACCATGAGGAGGGGTATTTCGACCCAAGAGGCTACATGGGCTGTGGGAGAGTGAATACCAGCCCTTAGTGGGCTGGTGGAAGTCCCACACAAGGCCCATGCGGCTGGGAAGAAAAACCCAAAAGGAAAAAGGTGGAAAAGGCAAAATGGGCTAAATAAGGAAGGAGTCCTAATCCTACTAGGAGTGGAGAAGGAGGACTCGTCCCTCCTTGGTTCGGCCAAAGCCTAGGGCTGGCCCCTTGAGGGCCAAGCTTCCTCCTCCTCTCCTCCTATATATACTAGAGGGTTTTAGGGTTTGGGCACAAGATTTTCAGCCACGTGCTACCCGTTCCTCTAGTGCATAGTTTCTCCTCTAGATCGGTTTTCTGCAGTGCTTAGGCGAAGCCCTGCCGGAATAGCTCCACCACCATCGCCCGAGCGCCGTCACGCTGCCGGAGAACTCTTCTTCCTCTCCGCTCCCTCTTGCTGGATCAAGAAGGCGGAGATTGTCATCAAGCTGTACGTGTGCTGAACGCGGAGGTGTCGTCCGTTTGGTGCTTGATCGGGACGGATCGTGAGGACGGTTTGTGATTGGATCGCGGGACGCTCGACGATTTGGATCGCGAAGACGTTCGAGTATACCAACCGCATTTCTTAACGCTTCCCGTTTAGTGATCTACAAGGGTACGTAGATCTACTCTCCCTCTCGTAGATGCTCATCACCATGGATAGATCTGCGTGCGCGTAGGAATTTTTTTGTTTCCCATGCAACGTTCTCCAACACGAGGACCCCTTAGTCCAGGACTCCCGCACCCCCCACCCCCTGGTTGCATGATACAAAGCTTATTCCAGTTATAAAATTACCAACTTCGTCTTCTTATTCCCTTGTCAACCCATTATTTGCGTACATAGTTGCTAAAACATTACAAGCAAGCCTCACATAATTTTTTTTTATTATTTTATTTCATATAAGATTCCGTCCTATTGGTTGTTTAAAAGTTTGATTAAAACCCTTTTAGTACCACATTCCTCATCTGAGCTTTATGTTCGGCAATAATGCACACACCATGAACTACGATGATTGGTTGTGTATGACCACAAACGGAAAGTGCTCTTCTACACCCGAGCTCAAATGAGCTCGGATGAACAGTAAATTCGAAAAATATTTTTTAAATGTTTAAAAAAATCTGATTTTTTTACAGTAAACTTTGACAAAATTTCTATGAGCACGCAAAATTTCAGTACGAAAACACATTTGTGGAAGCGATGACAAAAAAACAAAATTGATGCTCCAAAATGCTTTCGAAAGTAGCATTTTCGAAGTTTCGATTTTGTTTTTTACCACGACTTTCACAAATGTTATTTCATGATGAAATTTTGCAAGCACTTGAAAATTTGTCAAAGTTTCCCCCCAGAAAAATAAGAATTTTTTGAACATTTTTTTTCGAATTTACTGTTCACCCGAGCTCATTTGAGCTCGGGTGCAAAAACATCATGTCCACCACAAACACCTTTCCTCTTTCTACTATCTATATGTTGTTTTTCTTATTCTCTGGATAATCATGGCCTATGTATTTTGTTTGTGTTTGCAATCTACAAACTTTATTTTCACCTATCTTTGGACATGTTAGTTACCAGATTTTTTGTCACTATGCCTTGAAAAATTAATTAGTATCAAGAAATTGATGAGACAACAATGGAGTACATTAGCATGTTATAGAAACTTTTGTAATAACAGTTTAGACTTTGGAACATGTAAGACGCTATACATGCCATAACAGGCTACAACAATTCCTCTATATTTGTTAGCACCTAGGTGTATGCGTTCTCTTGTACTTATGTATAAAATGCAGCACCCATGTTATCATTAGATTTGTAAACAGATTAAAAGATAAACTATTTATGCTCAAGTTTGAATGTCAGATTAAACTCAAAGTCTTATTTAACAAAAAAATATATGAACTGCAGTACAATCGCACCAAAATTTAAAGAGATAGTATCCCTACAACATGTTGATCTTGAATCTTGATAGGTGATACCATCTACGGGTTTACCATAGACCAACCTAAGCTATTTGGGCCAGACACACCGTGGGTTTATGATAATTCTATATAGGTTTCATTGTGTGATCCTGTGTGACTTTAGCAAAGTTCGGTAACTTAATGCCATGCTTAGAATTTACCTTTGCATCCCTAGATGGCCTATAATTTCATTGGCATACCTTTATAAATATCACATTCTTTTTAGACAAAGAAGTCTATTTTATTGGAGTGGGGCGTTTTGGTGACCGGGCTACCTAGAGCCGTTTATTTTTGAAAAAAATCAAAATTCAAACTTTTTGAATTCATAAAAAATCTAAATAAATGCAAGTGTACAAGGATGAAATGTATAAGTGTGTAAAAATTCAGGCTGAAATACCTTTAAATGGGACATGTAGAAAAAGACAATTTTATGAACTTTAAGGATGAATAGTATCATGTGCAAAAAAGCCTTAGGTTTGTCTTTTTCATAGCCTCATATCAATGTATTTCGGCTTGAAAATTTACACACATATACAATATGCCTTCATGTATGTCTTTTTTTTCCAGATTTTTAAAAAACATAAAACTCTAAATTTAAAGGAATTTTGAATTTTGTAGACTAAGGCCTTTTTAAAGTTCGGCCTCTGGGCGAAAAGAAAACTAGCGTCGGCTCCACTTCCACCGGTGCGCACGTGGACGGCTTTTGGTCAACATTCAAAACCCGAACAAGCGTGTCCGATGCGGCAGCGCCGCCTGTCCTGCTCCTCCGGCGGCTCCCTCCACCCAGAGCGCATGGCGCAATTCGTGTGACTGACATCGACGACGAAGCAATGTACGTCGCCGCCGGCCGCCGTGACACCATGGTGCGGCCTGACTCATCGCACACGACGTGTATCCTCGTTACTCACTCGTTAGGCTCGTGCCTGGCTTGGTGACACCTACCACAACGGACGCCATCCATTTCCACGTTTTTTCGAATCCCCCATCGCCGACGTGCATCTAACGCTCCTGTCCTATCGGGACAAGACGAGTCTGGTAATGCCGGTTGCTGCAACGGTTGAATCTAGGTCATCTCATCCATCCATTAGTTGAAATCTGTTTTTAAGAAGTCGCCGACTAGCAGACCGTGCGACTAGTTGTTCGTTGCCTCCGAGGTCCGCAACGAACCACGTCGCTCGGAGCAAAGCTAGGCGTGCCTTGGGTGTCCTTTGCGACATGATGCACGCCATTTGTCAATCCCTCAAAGAAAGTTCTCCTTCATTTGTCAAACAATCATATCTTACGTACTGTCACACGGATCAGATGCTGCTGCTGCTGCCAAGTCGCTCTTTGTTCCCCCATCGAGCGTTTGCTATAGGCTCCAGTCTAGTTGGTGAGCCGTGCGTCGGTGCATGCATGCACACGCACTGTTACCATCCTGCTTTGCAGGGCAATCGGCACGGAGCATAGAGCGACGAAAAGAAAAGGTGATGTTTTTCTAGTCTATACTAGATGGAAAAACCTACCACCGCGAAACCAAAATGTGTGGATTAAGATAGGATTTGGTGTCTAACAAGTGCACGGCGGGTTTATGGATAACATTAACAGCCAGCCAGCCATGATGTGAACGGCGTGCGACGAAATGCGTGGTCGGTGGCTCCGAATCAGATCATGTCACGTGTAACCTCAGTCCCAAACATGTGGTCAAAACTAACATCACGTCGCACGAAAACCAACTATATAAAACTCAACGATGGTGGTTAATGATTCTGTGGCTCACTTTCCACATCGGCAGGAGGAAAAAAGAGAAGGCTATCCACAAAATTATCCACAGCAAGTCGGTCCGTCAGTCAGCAGCAGCCACCTTTTTGGCACGGATTAGGCGTCACGCGCTCGCGGCTACTCGTAATTAATTCACGCTAATCCGGAGACGCCTTTCTCTCCTCGGAGAACTCGTGACACCGGCCATCTAGAGTACTACGAGTACGAGTGCTAGTAGTATGATCTTGCCTTCTGAGGGGCGTAATTGCCCGGGCTTCTTTTAGGCTTTCCGGGCCCGAACACGTGACAAAATCGGGGGGCCCGATCGTATCAAATCAGCATCAGCCAGCCTTCTATTTAGGATAAGACAATGTAAATGCATGCCCCTTTTGGTGGAAAAGGAGGTTTCGCGCGCCTTCCTCACACACTAGTGCATGGGGATCTAGCCGCTTGCGTTGCGTGGCGGTGGTGGATCGATCGGGTTGGTGGGTGCATAGCTCTCCTCTGCTTTTAATAATTTCTCACGCGCTCCTCTTGTTCTTCTTCCCGATTCTGTGGTGGGTGGATGCTGTGTTTTCGTAGTGTCCGTCCGTGTGGATAAGAGGCAGCATTAGAGGGGGTGCAAAGGCAGTGGTCGTGGAAAGGTCACGTCTAGTACGTACTCCCAAGTCCAAAGATTACGAGCGAGGCTGTTTATCCCTTGCCTCGGAGGCGCATACACGTAAGCATCCACGAAGGCGTACGAGACATTGTACCACCATCCATTGTTTAGAGTCTACTCCAAGATCCAGCGTGGTGAGTTTCCATTCCTTCTCGGGGTCGCGAAATTGACCGTATGATCAGGAGGTGGACGTACATACTACTGCGTTCCAGAAGAAAGCGGTATTTCCGGCATGCGACCACTCGCGAAAATGCAGGTGAGGAAATGGATAACGCAGAATGGCCTGAAAGTTGATGCACGGGTCGGCATGCGGCTGGAGCGCGGCACCCCTGAGCCGGCGCTCCACCAGAAGAGGCATTGATGGGCCATCTTCGAAGCAGCGTCGCATCAAAAGATCTCGTCATCACAATGGATGGATGGTCCCATAACTAACACGTCCATCGATCTTCGATTGTACCACAAAACACTCGGATTCCATGTAAGGTGTAAGAACAACTCCAATGGACGACTCATTTTGTCCGTCCGTATTCGTTTGGATCGGCGTCAACAAAAATGGAGGCCCAACGCGTCGATCCAAACGCAAATCGTATCCGCCTGGCCTTCGTGTCGATCCATTTCCGGCCTAAAATTGCGTCTGAAATGTGTCGGCGCGGACGCGTCGCACGTCTCCTCGCCGTCCATCGCGTCCCCACCTGTAGGCCACCCAACCGTCACCGGTCATCTTATTTATGACGACCACCGACAGCGGGCCCACCCGTTAGCCAGTGGAAGCGTCCTTTTTTAACCACGCGTGCGGCGGGGTCGGCCTCATCCACTTTTCCCGTCCACATCTGGCCCCCCACCACTCCCTTTGCTTCCTCGCCGACGACCGCAAGCCCTAGCGCACCCCATGGGCCTCTTCGGCAGCAACAATGGCAAGGGCAAGGCAAGGGCACCCCCGGCGCCTCGCCCTCCCGTGCTTCTCTTTCCCCTCCTAATTCGACGGCGCCGTGTTTCCGCCCTGGTCGCCGGCGCCTGCACATCCCGGTGCACCAAGCGCGGTGGCACTGGGAGTACAGGCAGCCACTGCCGTACCCCGATGTCACGCTGCCGCACCATTGGCATCTGGATCCGCAGCGGATCCCGGTGCCGGCGGTTCCGCGGAGCCAGCGGGCACACGGTGACGAGGTGCGCAGGCGCCGCGCGTAGCTCATGCCGGAGCAGCGTCGGCTGCCAGAGTACGCCGCCGACTCCCCCAACTGGGAGGCGTGGTTCGCCCTCGAACACGAGGAGCAACGGCGCTCGGGTGTCGACGTCGTCCCGCCGTCGTTCCCACCGCCGCCCCCGCAGGTAGAGCCGGAGGACATGGAGGCGGAGGCGCAGTACCAAGCCGCCCTCGAGGAGGCCCTCCAACATGCGCTGGAGGCTAGCCGTCTCGAGGAGGACGCACACTGGGATGGGCTGGAGCAAGCCCTTGCCCTGTCGGCGGCGGGGGACTCCGTCCACACCCCGCTCTTCGTGCCGCCACCGCCATCGTCGCCGTCCGTCCAGCCCAAGCCGGAGCCGACGCGTAAGCGCTCCCCGCCTCCACCCACTTGGCCGGAGGAGGCCTACTCGTGGACGGGCCAGTACCGCGAGTGGGTGAGCGCGCCTCCCGTCAACTTCGCCGTGACGCCGGAGCAGGAGGAGGCCCACCTCGAGCGCTGGAAGGAGCACTGGCTCCGCCAGGAGCAGGCCGACGGCGAGGAGCAGATGCGCTACGAGGCCATGCTCCAACGTGACGTGGAGGCGCTCCGGCTCGAGGAGGAGGAGGAGGAGCGTGCGCGGCTGGCCACAATGCCGTTGCCCCACCAAACGCCGGAGGAGGCTGCCCTGGCAGCGTACCGGGCAGCGTTCGGGTGGGCTGGCCCTGCTCCGTTCTTCATCGACCTCACCGACGACGGCGGCGTCGACGTCAAGGGCAAGGGCAAGGCCGACGACGTCTAGGGCAGCGTGCGGGGCGGCAACAGGCGGGCACAGACTTTTGTAATGTTTTATTTACTGTTTATTAGATTTAGGTGGACTTTGACTGGTGTTTGACCGACCACTTTATGTTTAATTATGTTTATTATGTTTATTTCGTGCAACCTGTTTTTTTTGGTCATGCCGGCACATTTGGATCGGCCTCCCCGTTGGACGGTCAAGCCGACCCATTTTAAAATGCGGACGCGCACGTCCGTCTGACCGACCTAAACAGACAAAAGGCGGATAAAGCGTGCGTCCGTTTGGGTCGTCCCGTTGAAATTGCTCTAAGGCATCTTCTAACATGTTATTTGTTCGAAAATCAGTGACCGATGGTGTCCGCATAATGACACGGGAGCCGACCATCCAATCATAGTCATATATGTTCATTTTTATTAACTTAAGAAATAGCACCAAACAACTATCCGTCAAATTCCTATGTTAAATTAATAGCCTTCTGCCAACCCCCAATGTGATTACATGAAAAGTTTCTGCTAAAATAAACACGCTAATCGTTTATTTATGCTAATTCAAAAAATCCTTCTGTCAAAGTGCTACACGTCCTTCAGCCATTCAAAAATAATAATAATGCACACACCCTCCTTCCGCCAAATACACATTTAAGAGCATCTATAGTCGGACTTGGTAAATCCCGCCATTCAAACGCCCGCGGACGCGCCCGCGGGCTCCGATCGGACACCTCTTAAATTAGGCATTTCATATCCGGACATCTCAATTAGCATATCTTAAATCCATACAAACTCATGCAACTACGTCGACGCACATGGATCGTTCGGCTACTCCATCACATTACACTAAACATGCCATCGGACTATTTGACATGTTTGACTATGGTGGACTTCATCCACGGCTCCCCTTGCCCTCTTCTTCTCATGGTGTGCCGTCCGGACCCTCTACGACTCATAGTCTGCCGGACCTGTGATGGGGATGGAGTGGTGTTCCGGCTGCCGGGCCCGCGAGGATCCAGCACCGCCGGAACCGAGCGCCCGGTGAGCCAACGCTAGGGCCTTGCGACTGACGAATGCGTCCCTCGGTCAGCTGATCTCCTTTCGGGACCGACGGAGTGCAATGCGAACTGCCATTGCCTCCTCCAACCCACATGGAATCACACCCTAGTCGACGGATGGAAAGGTCAGACTCCGATCCATTGTATGACATGGCGGTGGTGGCCGGAATCTGCCGGAGGAGAGCTCGGGTGGCGAAGGGAAGTGGAGGGGAGGGAAGTGAAATGGCTAGGGTTTGATCCGGCAAACAGATGAGGACGAATATAAGTGGGGTAGGATGGGCCAGCATGGGCCGGCTCCGACGTGACGGGCATGCCCGGGCACGTCCGGATGCCTTCATACCCGCCTCATATTTAGGCTGGATATGAAGGATGCCGGTCAGGCCGGACGTTTGAGAGCCGTTTGAGTGATCCGTCTGGATAAAAAAAATGATCAGTCAATGACCGAACGGCTATCCAAACATTTAAGGTAAGTATAAGGGTCCGATTGTAAATGCTCTAATATACCCAACCTTCGGCCAAACAATAGATAAAAAGTAGCTTCCGTCAAAGTTGTCAGCAATCTTTCGGCAAACGCCTTCATGCTAATCACCGTCAGTCAAAGCCTAATAGCAACGCAGCAGTGGCCTTCCATCATCCGGACGAAGAGTACAGAATACATGGTGCCCTTTTATAGGTCAGACGGATGTGCGGACTCTCATATACGTTTGATTTCGGCTTGCGAACCAATACCAGACAACATTGGATAATTTTTCGGATAGCACGGTTCGGACGTATGCAAACATTTGAGGATCGGCGTCGAAGATGTTCTAACCATGTCTTAGGTTCTCTTCAAAGAAGTTTCATCAACATGTTATTAAATGTTCATGGCAATTTTCGAACATATCCGCAAATCCTATCGTACAAAAGGTGGCTCTTTCATTTTCTTATATATTTAATATTCCAATTCATCAAGAAACTAAAGATAAAAAATTTAATGCCATAATATTTCACATAAAAATTATAATCCAAATATAGTAAAATTTTAAAATAAAGTAGTTCAAATTTCAATTCGATTTATGCTCACACATGTTTTACTTGTCCATCTTGTTGAAATTGTATCATATTTTGTACAAGAATGTTATAGTTGGACTTGAATTCGTAATGTTTGTAGACCGGGTATGCGTTGTGTTTGAGTAGGATACTTGTATCCCGAACCTCTTATATAATGTAAGAGTAGACACATAATGTAAAATATGCCAACATAATAGCACACGCACGCGGGAGGAGCCAGCAGCGTGTGCTCATGCCCACATGGCCGGTGTGCGTATTGTGACGGTGTCATGTTGAGGAACGCCCATATCATGTCTAGGAATGTAGCCATATTGATGAATCTTGTTAAATAAATCTCATTATCGTTCCTCCTGTGATTGTTTTGTCCTTGGGATATCGAGTATGCGCCTCATATTATTGTAACACATATGAAACACCCAAAGTGCTCTAGAAGATCATTCTGAAGTTATATAAGAGGGTATGATAGCGGTGTCATTTCCCTAGAGCGGAGATAGAGAGTGGAGGAGGATGAGGGAAGAATTGTGAAAAAACTTGGGCTTCGAGAGTGGTTTTGGGCGAGACATGGGTGTTAAAGTTTGACGTGGCAGACATCCAGACTCTCATAAAGAAAACCCTTTGATTTGAGCCTTTTTGGAGAATTTCAGAAATCCGGATCGATTCGGTTCAACTTATGAGACGCGTTGAAGGCCTAAACGTATTAGGCTGTCTAGTCCGAGCATTTGTGGGCGATTTAAGAGCATCTCCAATAGAAGATGTAAATTTGGAGATGTAAAACAAGAGATGTAAAAATTTACATCTCCAAAAAGTGCCTTTTGCATCTCTAAAAGAGGCCAGCTCCAACAGATGATGCAAAATGGAGATTTAAAAGATCAAGTCCAATAGAGGATGCAAACTGGAGATGTAAAAACTAGTCGGCGACGGCCGAATCGGGGCGGCGAGAGTGGGGAAGGCGGTGGCGAGAGTGGGGAAGGCGGCGGCATGGCACGATTCGGAGCGTCGGCGTCGGGGCAGCATCGGGGGAGCGCCGGAGGGCCGACGGGGGTGGTGAATCAGGATGGGGGTGGCGCAAATCGGGGCGGAGAAGTAGCGGCGGTGCAGGAGCATAGAGGAGCGGACATTCGAGGCACGGAGAGGAGGAGGAGCGATGGGGGGGCGTCGAAGAGGCGACGGGTGTACGACTCGAACCCGACAGTAGCGAGGCGGCGAGTGCAGCTCAAATCATACATAGCACAGCGGTGATTCGACAGCGGAGAAGTGGCCAATTCGGTCAATTTGGAGGCGGGTAGAGGTGGAACCGGAGGTGGGCGCAGTGGTGCGACCGGATCAGGCAATGGGGCGGCAGCCACTACGACATCTGGCCAGGGTGGGGGAAAACCGGTGTCGCGGCATGGCGGCGACATGGAGGCGGAGGCGGGATTAGGGGCGGTGGTCACGTCGGCTGCAACGGAGGAGGGGAGGGTCGTCGTAGTCGGCCATGGCCCGTGCGGCGGGTTGCGGGTAGGGGACTAGCGGGCGAACGGAAGGAAAATGAAAGTGGTTGGGTAGTTGGCGCGCGGCCGCTGTTTTTACATCTCTTGTAGGTGGAGATGTATATTTGCACCGCTACGTGTTATAGTTTACATCTTCGGGAGACAAAGATGTAATTTTTTTTGCATCTACATCATCTATTGGAGAAGGGATTTTGGACCACGAAGATGCAAAAGTTAGTTGCTTTTGCGTCTACATCATCTATTGAAGATGCTCTACTGAGATGTGTTGGAGATACCCTTATGACCCCAAATAGAAATGGGTGAACAGACAATGTGCAAGTAATATTGTATCAAGGCTCGCAGCATATAAAGCCATCTTCACCGTGGGGCGATAGGGGATGCTATGATAATATTTCAAACTGGCCGGCAATGACACCATCAAATCAAATAGTTAGACACGATATCAGGGCAAAATAAAGTGCCAGTGTCGTAGAAGATAAATCATTTAGTGAAATGACCGCCATTCTTTTTTAATCATGCAAGAGTATATAGTTTCACAAAGTAATGGATAAGGCTACACTAACGATCCATCTACAGAGTGAAATGCATAAAAACCACCATAGTTGTGTCGTCATTAGCAAACAAAACCACTAAAAATTGTCAAAACACATTGATCACTCGTTTGTCCCAGATTACGAAAGACGGAGCCACCTGTCGTGTTGATATGGCAAAGGAATAACACCACCATGTGATAGATGTCAACTCACTTGAATCTCCTCCTCCAGCCGAAGCCACTGATGCGTGGACCCCACCCGTTAGGATCGTCTCCTTCCCAAAGTAGCTCGGTGACCAGCGTTGAGTCTCTCGTTGGCTAGGGGGCGCAGGCGTGGAAGGCAAGGCTGTTGGAAATATGCCCTAGTGGCAATAATAAAATGGTTATTATTATATTTCCTTGTTCATGATAATTGTCTATTGTTCATGCTATAATTGTATTAACCGGAAACCATAATACATGTGTGAATGCATAGACCACAACATGTCCCTAGTGAGCCTCTAGTTGGCTAGCTCGTTGATCAATAGATGGTCATGGTTTCATGACCATGGACATTGGATGTCATTGATAACAGGATCACATCATTAGGAGAATGATGTGATGGACAAGACCGAATCCTAAGCATAGCACAAGATCGTGTAGTTTGTCTGCTAAAGCTTTTCTGATGCCAAGTATCGTTTCCTTAGACCATGAGATTGTCCAACTCCTAGATACCGTAGGAATACTTTGGGTGTGCCAAACGTCACAACGTAAATGGGTGGCTATAAAGGTACACTACGAGTATCCTCGAAAGTGTCTGTTGGGTTGGCACGAATCGAGACTGGAATTTGTCACTCCGTGTGACGGAGAGGTATCTCTGGGCCCACTCGGTAAGACATCATCATAATGAGCTCAATGTGACTAAGGAGTTAGCCACGGGATGATGTGTTACGGAACGCGTAAAGAGACTTGCCGGTAACGAGATTGAACAAGGTATAGGGATACCGACGATCGAATCTCGGGCAAGTAACATACCGATGGACAAAGGGAATTGTATATGGGATTGATTGAATCCCCGACATCGTGGTTCATCCGATGAGATCATCGTGGAACGTGTGGGAGCCAACATGGGTATCTAGACCCTGCTATTGGTTATTGACCGGAGAGGTGTCTCGATCATGTCTACATGCCTCCTGAACCCGTAGGGCCTACACACTTAAGGTTCGATGACGCTAGGGTTATAGGGAAATTGTGTACGTGGTTACCGAAGGTTGTTCGGAGTCCCGAATGAGATCCCAGACGTCACGAGGAGTTCCGGAATGGTCCAGAGGTAAAGAATGATATATAGGAAGTGAGGATTTGGTTACTGAAAGTATTCCGGACATCACCGATAACGTACCGAGACTACCGGAAGGGTTCCGGCAGTCCATCGGGAGGGGCCACCGGCCTCGGAAGGCTACATGGGCCAAGAGTGGGAGGGTACCAGCCCCTAGGTGGGATGGTGCGCCTCCCACCTCAGCCCAAGGCGCAGCCAAGGGTGGAGGGGGGCAAACCCTAGGCGTGGAGGGGCCCAAGGCCCACCCTAGGGCGCCGCCCCACCTCCCCACCTCGGCCACGGGCCCTCCTAGCCAATCTAGGGCTGCCGCACCCCTAGGGTGGGAACCCTAGAGGGTGCGCACTCTCCTCCCTCTCCTCCTGTAAATAGTGGAGGGTTTTGGGCTGCCGACACAACAGATCTCTCTCTCTTGGCGCAGCCCTACCCCTCCTTCTCCTCGTCCTCCGTTGTGCTTGGCGAAGCCCCGCCGGAGTGCCACGTAGCTCCATCGTCACCACGCCGTCATGCTGCTGGAACTCTCCCTCAACCTCTCCTTCCTCCTTGCTGGATCAAGGCGTAGGAGACGTCACCGGGCTGCACGTGTGTTGAACGTGGAGGCGCCGTTGTTCGGTGCTTAGATCGGAATCCACCGCGATCTGAATCGCTTCGAGTACGACTCCACCAACTGCGTTCTTGTAACCCTTCCGCTTAGCGATCTTCAAAGGTATGAAGATGCTCTACCTCTTTGCTCGTTTCTGGTTTCTGCATAGATTGATCTGGGTGACGTAGGAATTTTTTTGATTTACTACTATGTTTTGCAACAATGGTATCAGAGCTAGGTCTATGCATAGAATCTATGCACGAGTAGAACACAAGTTGTTGTGGGCGTCTATTTGTCAATTTGCTTTTCGTTACTAGTCTTATCTTGATTCGGCGGCATTGTGGGATGAAGCGGCCCGGACCGACTTTACACGTACGCTTACGTGAGACTGGTTCCACCGCCTGACATGTACTTGTTGCATAAGGTGGCTAGCGGGTGTCTTTCTCTCCCAGTCTAGTCGGATCGGATTCGATGAAAAGGGTCCTTATGAAGGGTAAATAGAAATTGGCATATCACGTCGTGGTTTTTGCATAGGTAAGAAACGTTCTTGCTAGAAACCTATAGCAGCCACGTAAAAACTTGTAACAACAAATTAGAGGACGTCTAACATGTTTTTGCAGCATATGCCGTGTGATGTGATATGGCCAAAGGATGTGATGTGATATATGTGATGTATGATATTGATCATGTTCTTGTAATAGGATTCACGGCTTGCATGTCGATGAGTATGACAACTGCCAGGAGCCATAGGAGTTGTCTTAATTTATTGTATGACATGCGTGTCAATCAAAAACGTCATGTAATTACTTTACTTTATTGCTAACCGTTAGCCATAGTAGTAGAAGTAATAGTTGGCGAGACAACTTCATGAAGACACAATGATGGAGATCATGGTGTCGTGCCGGTGACAATGATGATCATGGTGCCCCGAAGATGGAGATCAAAGGAGCAAGATGATATTGGCCATATCATGTCACTATATGATTGCATGTGATGTTTATCATGTTTTACATCTTATTTGCTTAGAACGACGGTAGCTTAAATAAGATGATCTCTCACTAAAATTTCAAGAAATGTGTTCCCCCTAACTGTGCACTGTTGCTAAGGTTCGTTGTTCCGAAGCACCATGTGATGATCGGGTGTGATAGGTTCTAACGTTCGCATACAACGGGTGTAAGCCAGATTTACACACGCAATGCACTTAGGTTGACTTGACGAGCCTAGCATGTATAGACATGGCCTCGGAACACGGGAGACCGAAAGCTCGAACATGAGTCGTATAGAAGATACGATCAACATGGAGATGTTCACCATTGATGACTAGTCCGTCCCACGTGATGATCAGACACGGGCTAGTTGACGTGGATCATGTGTCACTTGGATGACTAGAGATATATCTATATAAGTGGGAGTTCATTAAATAATTTGATTATGTGAACTTAATTATCATGAACTTAGTCTAAAATTGTCTTTACAATCTATATTGTAGATATAATGGCCCATGCTAATGTTGCCCTCAACTTCAATGCGTTCCTAGAGAAAACCAAGCTGAAAGACAATGGAAGCAACTATACGGACTGGGTCCGTAGCTTGAGGATCATCCTCATAGCTTCCAAGAAATTATATGTCCTTGATGCACCGCTAGGTGACGCACCCATTTCCCAACGACTCAAGATGTTATGAACGCCTGACAGTCGCGCAGTGATGATTACTCCCTGGTTTAGTGTGGCATGCTTTACAGCTTAGAACCGGGGCTCCAAAAGCGTTTTGAGCAACACGGAGCTGGTTTTCCAAGCACATGCCCGGGTGAGAGATATGATGTCTCCGACAAGTTCTTCAGTTGTAAGATGGAGGAAAATAGTTCTGTCAGCGAGCACATACTCAAAGTGTCTGGGTTGCACAACTGCTTGTCTCAGCTGGGAGTAAATCTTCCGAATGACTCGGTTATTGATAGAATTCTCTAGTAGCTCCTACCTAGCTACAAGATCTTTGTGATGAACTACAACATGCAAGGGATGGAGAAGTCCATTCCTGAGTTGTACTCGATGCTGAAATCAGCGGAGGTTGAGATCAAAAAGGAGCATCAAGTGTTGATGGTCAATAAGACCACTAGTATCAAGAAAGGCAAGGGTAAGAAGAACTTCAAGAAGGATGACAAAGCAGTTGCCGCGCCCGGTAAGCAAGTTGCCGGGAAGAAGAACAAGAATGGACCCAAGCCTGAGACTGAGTGCTTTTATTGCAAGGGTATCGGTCACTGGAAGCAGAACTGCCCCAAGTACTTAGCGGATAAGAAGGCCGGCAACATTAAAGGTATATGTGATATACTTGTTATTGATGTGTACCTTACCAGTGCTCGTAGTAGCTCCTGGGTATTTTATACTGGTGCAGTTCCTCGCATTTGTAACTCCAAGCAGGAGCTGCGAAATAAGCGGAGACTGGCGAAGGACGAGGTGACGATGCGCGTCGGGAATGGTTCCAAGGTCGATATGATCGTTGTCGGCACGCTACCTCTACATCTACCTTCGGGATTAGTTTTAAACCTTAATAATTGTTATTTAGTACTAGCTTTCAACATGAACATTGTATCTGGATCTCGCTTGATGCGAGATGGCTGCTCATTTAAATCTGAGAATAATGGTTGTTCTATTTACATGAGATAAATGTTTTATGGTCATGCCCCACTAGTCAACGGTTTATTTTTGATGAATCTCGAACATGATGTTACACATGTTCATAGTGTGAGTACCAAAATATGTAAGGTTGACGATAGTCCCACTTACATGTGGCACTGCCACCTTGGTCATATTGGTGTCAAACGCATGAAGAAACTCCATGTTGATGGACTTTTGGAGTCTCTTGATTCTGAATCATTTGACACGTGCGAACCATGCCTCATGGGAAATATGACCAAGACTCCATTCTCCGGAACAATGGAGCAAGCAACTGACTTGTTGGAGATAATACATATCAATGTATGCGGTCCAATGAACGTTGAGGCTCGCGGTGGCTACCGTTAGGTTCTCACCCTCACTGATGACCTAAGCAGATATGGGTATGTCTACTTAATGAAACACAAATCTAAAACCTTTGAAAAGTTTAAGGAATTTCAGAGTGAGGTAGAGAATCAACGTGTCAGGAAAATAAAGTGCCTACGATCTGATCGTGGGGGAGAATATTTGAGTCACGAGTTTGGCACGCACTTAAGGAAATGTGGAATTGTTTCACAACTCACGCCTCCTGGCACACCTCAGTAAAATGGTATGTCTGAACGTCGTAATCGCACTCTATTGGATATGGTACGATCTATGATGTCTCTTACTGACTTACCGCTATCATTTTGGGGATATGCATTAGAGACTGCCGCATTCACTTTAAATAGGGCACCGTCTAAGTCTGTGAAGACGACATCGTATGAATTATGGTTTGGAAAGATACCTAAGCCGTCGTTTCTAAAAGTTTGGGGATGCAATGCTTATGTGAAGAAACTTCAACCTAAGAAGCTCGAACCCAAAGCGGATAAGTGCGTCTTCATAGGATACCCCAAAGAAACTGTTGGGTATACCTTCGACCTCAGATCCGAAGGCAAAGTCCTTGTTGCCAAGAATGGATCCTTTCAAGAGAAACAGTTTCTCTCGAAAGAAGTAAGTGGGAGGAAAATAGAACTTGATGAGGTAATTGTACCTCCACATGAACCGGAGAGTAGCGCAGCACAGGAAGTTGTTTCTGTGGAGCCTGCACCGGCTAGAGAGGAAGTTAATGATGATGATCATGAAACTTCAGATCAAGTTGCTATTGAACCTCGAAGATCCACAAGGACACGTTCCGCACCAGAGTGGTACGACAACCCTGTCCTGGAGATGATGTTGTTGGACAACGGTGAACCTTCGAACTATGAAGAAGCGATGGCGGACCCGGATTCCAACAGATGGCTTGAAGCCATGGAATCCGAGATAGGATCCATGTATGAGAACAAAGTATGGACTTTGGTGGACTTGCCCGATGATCGGTGAGCCATAGAAAATAACTGGATCTTTAAGAACAAGACTGATGCGGATGGTAATGTGACCGTCTATAAGGCTTGGCTTGTCGCTAAGGGTTATCAACAAGTTCAAGGAGTTGACTACGATGGGACTTTCTCACCCATAGCGATGCTGAAGTCTGTGTGAATCATGTTAGCAATTGCCGTATTTTATGATTATGAGATCTAGCAAATGGACGTCAAAACGACATTCCTTAATGGTTTCCTTAAGGAAGAAGTTTATATGATGCATACGGAAGGTTTTGTCGATCCTAAATATGCTAACAAAGTATGCAAACTTCAACGCTCCATCTATGGGCTGGTGCAAGCATCTCGGAGTTGGAACATTCGCTTTAATGAGGTGATTAAAGCGTTTGGATTTATACAGGTTTATGGAGAACCATGTATTTACAAGAAAGTGAGTGGGAGCTCTCTAGCATTTCTCATATTATATGTGGATGACATATTGTTGATGGGAAATGATATAGAACTTTTGGAAAGCATAAATGCCTACTTGAATAAGTGTTTTTGAATGAAGGACCTTGGAGAAGTTGCTTACATATTAGGCATCAAGATCTATAGAGATAGATCGAGACGCCTCATAGGTCTTTCACAAAGCACATACCTTGACAAGATATTGAAGAAGTTCAATATGGATCAGTCCAAGAAGGGGTTCTTGCCTATGTTACAGGGTGTGAGATTGAGTACGACTCAATGCCTAACCATGGTAGAGGATAGAGAAAAGATGAGTGTCATCCCCTATTCTTCAGCCATAGGCTCTATTATGTATGCCATGCTATGTACCAGACCTTATGTGAACCTTGCCATAAGTTTGGTAGGGAGGTACCAAAGTGATCCCGGAGCAGAACACTGGACAACGGTCAAGAATATCCTGAAGTACCTAAAAAGGACAAAGGACATGTTTCTCGTATATGGAGGTGCCGAAGAGCTCGTCGTAAAGGGTTACATCGATGCTAGCTTCGACATAGATCCGGATGACTCCAAGTCACAAACCATATACGTGTATATTTTGAATGGAGGGGCAATCAGCTAGTGCAGTAGCAAGCAAAGCGTCGTGGCGGCATCTACATGTGAAGCGGAGTACATAGCTACTTCGGAAGCAGCAAAGGGAGCAGTCTAGATGAAGGAGTTCATCACTGACCTAGGAGTGATTCCCAATGCGTCGGGCCCAGTGACTCTATTCTATGACAACACTCGAGCTATTGCCCTTGCCAAGGAGCCCAGGTTTCACAAGAAGACAAGACACATCAAGCGCCGCTTCAACTCCATTCGTGATTACATTCAGGAAGGAGATATAGATATTTGTAAAGTACATACGGATCTGAATATCGCAGATCCATTGACTAAACCTCTCTCACGAGCAAAACATGATCAACACCAGAACTCTATAGGTGTTCGATACATCACAATGTAACTAGATTATTAACTCTAGTGCAAGTGGGAGACTGTTGGAAATATGCCCTAGAGGCAATAATAAAATGGTTATTATTATATTTCCTTTTCATGATACTTGTCTATTGTTCATGCTATAATTGTATTAACCGGAAACCGTAATACATGTGTGAATACATAAACCACAACATGTCCCTAGTGAGCCTCTAGTTGGCTAGCTCATTGATCAATAGATGGTCACGGTTTCATGACCATGGACATTGGATGTAGTTGATAACGGGATCACATCATTAGGAGAATGATGTGATGGACAAGACCCAATCCTAAGCATAACACACGATCGTGTAGTTCGTCTGCCAAAGCTTTTTTGATGCCAAGTATCGTTTCCTTAGACCATGAGATTGTGCAACTCCCGGATACCGTAGGAATACTTTGGGGTGCCAAACGTCACAACGTAACTAGGTGGCTATAAAGGTACACTACGGGTATCGCCGAAAGTGTCTGTTGGGTTGGCACGAATCGAGATTGGAATTTGTCACTCCGTGTGACGGAGAGGTATCTCTAGGCCCACTCGATAAGACATCATCATAATGAGATCAATGTGACTAAGGATTTAGACACGGGATGATGTGTTAGGAACAAGTAAAGAGACTTGCCGGTAACGAGATTGAACAAGGTATAGGGATACCGACGATCGAATCTCGGGCAAGTAACATACCGATGGACAAAGGGAATTGTATACGGGATTGATTGAATTCCTGAAATCCTGGTTCATCCAATGAGATCATCGTGGAGCGTGTGGGAGCCAACATGGGTATACAGATCCCGCTGTTGGTTATTGACCGGAGAGGTGTCTTGGTCATGTCTACATGCCTCCCGAACCCATAGGGTCTACACACTTAAGGTTCGATGACGCTAGGGTTATAGGGAAATTGTGTACGTGGTTACTGAAGGTTTTTTGGAGTCCCGGATGAGATCTTGGACGTCACGAGGAGTTTCGGAATGGTCCGGAGGTAAATAATGATATATAAGAAGTGAGGATTTGGTTACGGGAAGTATTCCGGACATCACTGATAACGTACCGGGACCACCGGAAGGGTTCCGGGGGTCCACCGGGAGGGGCCACCGGCCCCGGAAGGCTACATGGGCCAAGAGTGGGAGGGAAGCAGCCCCTAGGTGGTCTGTTGCACCTCCCATCTCAGCCCAAGGCACAGCCAAGGGTGGAGGGGGGAAAACCCTAGATGTGGAGGGGCCCAAGGCCCACCCTAGGGCGCCGCCCCTCCTCCCCACCTCGGCCGTCGGCCCTCCTGGCCAATCTAGGGCTGCCGCACCCCCTAGGGTGGGAACCCTAGAGGGTGCGCACCCTCCTCCCTCTCCTCCTATAAATAGTGGAGGGTTTTGGGCTACCGACACAACAGATCTCTCTCTCTCTCTCTCTCTCTCGGTGCATCCCTACCCCTCCTTCTCGTCATCCTCCGTAGTGCTTGGCAAAGCCCTGCCGGAGTGCCACGCAGCTCCACCGTCACCACGCTGCCATGCTACCGGAGCTCTCCCTCAACCTCTCCTTCCTCCTTGCTGGATCAAGGCGTAGGAGACGTCACCGGGCTGCATGTGTGTTGAACGTGGAGGCGCCGTTGTTCGGCGCTTAGATCGGAATCCATCGCGATTTGAATCACTGCGAGTACGACGCCACCAACCGCGTTCTTGTAACGCTTCCGCTTAGCGATCTTCAAAGGTATGAAGATGCTCTACCCCTTTGCTCGTTGCTGGTTTCTCCATTGATTGATCTTGGTGACGCAGGAATTTTTTTTGATTTATACGTTTCCCAACAAAGGCCACAACTGGAGTGCATGTTCAACCAGGGAGCATGCAAAACCGCTGTGCGCAGGGACGTGCATGAGTGCACCCCATTGGGACACGACCAGGGGAGATCGTTGTCGTGGGAGTAACAGACTCGATATCTAGCAGGGATCTAGTGGGGTTGAGGGTAGAAAAGGGTGGAAAGGGGAGGAAGTTCTCAGCAGGATCGTGGTCGAGGTTGGGGCAACTAGGGGAAGTTGGCGCGACAAGGAATGATAGTAGGCGAATATGGTCGTGGTGGAACGAGCGGTCGATGGTGAACTTTGTTAGCTTCCTTGAGGAGCCCCTTGCGCCTTGCAGATAGGCGCTGTGGCACGGGGACATACGCGAGCTCACCCGGCTCAGACATGACTAGGGAAGCCACAGACAAGGCAGAGGGTGTTGGGGCCACCTATTGCGGGTAGGATCGTACGTCATGCATCCCAAACCTTACCCATGGCCCCACATTCACAAATTATTAAAGCCTCTGCGCCACAAGCACGTTCAAATGGTCATCAAGACATTTTCACTCGGGTGTCATTCATCCACTCGGACATAACTTTTCCACCCGGTCGGGGATAATCCACTTGGACATCATTCCATCCACTCAGCAACCCTGTCGACACTTGGACAAAGAAGACGAACAACCATCATGAAGTCTAAAATGTTCGAGGGTGCATGGCATAAGGCATATTGATCATTTATACGTTAGTTACCAGTAACGACACATGTAATCAACTCAAATCATCAATATTCCCTCCAACATGGCTAGGCAAAGGGGCAACACACTCTATATAAACCGCCCCTCAACACTTAGACAAAGGTTGGCATCCCATTGTAATCATCTATACACAAGAAAAACCAGAGCTCGAGAGCTCCAGACATAGGGTCTTTATCTACATCATGAGGGGCATGAGCTCATAAATTCCGTGTCACACTTGTGTCTTAGTTAGAATTAACCCTTATTCATACCCCTAATACTCAATGTCAGACTAATTCCCACAACGAAGATTAATTCCCACGACAGAGGGGTTGCTCTATCTCGACACCATGGTGCGATCGCGGTCATGGCAGCCGCCTGCTCGGGGTAGCATCAGCGGGAGGTAGGTTACATTTTACATGGGTGAGTAGTGTGTTGCGACGAGCCGTGCCATTGCGCTACACTGTGAACGTTTTGCCATGTCAATTTTGAGGGCAAGCATCATTTGGTGCGTTTTGTCAATGTGTACCATTGTGCTCGATGCATTTGTGACCAAAACCAAAAGTAATATTACTTTTTTGTTAATAACGACATGACTGTGATGATTTTAAGCATTTCCATCATCTAACAAAATGACCGAAACTTCAACACTTCTTCTCGCTCGCATCGCTCGGGGGGGGGGGGGGGGGCTCGGGCGATAACCCAGCCGCCGCCGCCCCGTTCCTTTCTCCTCCCTTGCTCTACTGGCCGCCGCTAGAGGATGCCGACGGGCAAAGCCCGCTCAGCGGACAACGCTGGCAGTGCTCCCTCGTCGCGCATCGCGTGCCTTTGGCTCTGGACAGAGGCTTGCATCTACCGGCGGTTCCATTTCGACCGGCGTGGGCAAGCCGGGGCGATGACCACGGGCTCGGTGGAGGTGTTGCCCCCCCCCCTCTCACTTGGCTGGGGGCATGTGGGGCAACGCTGAGGCTGGCCATCGTCGATCTGGTGCAGGGCATCTAGATATCACGGCGGAGACGCTCTGGCGTGCTACGGTGGAGACGCTCCGGTGTTCGGCAGATGTGGGTGCATGCGGGGTGCCTGGGTGAAAGAACGTGGATGTCGCCTAGAGGGGGGTGAATAGGCACTTTAAAATAATTATGGTTTAGGCTTGAACAAATGCGGAATAAAACTATCGTTTAATTAGTCAAGCACAAAACCTAAAACAACTAGGCTCACCTATGTGCACCAACAACTTATGCTAAGCAAGATAGACAACTAAGTGATAGCAAGATATATAACAAGAAACAATATGGCTATCACAAAGTAAAGTGCATAAGTAAAGGGGCTCGGGTAAGAGATAACCGAGGCACGCGGAGACGACGATGTATCCCGAAGTTCACACCCTTGCGGATGCTAATCACCGTCCGGAGCGGTGTGGAGGAACAATGCTCACCAAGAAGCCACTAGGGTCACCGTAATATCCTCATGCCCTCGCACAATGCAAGATGTTGTGATTCCACTAAGGGACCCTTGAGGGTGGTCACCGAACCCGTACAAACAAGGTTGGGGAAATCTCCACAACTGAATTGGAGGCTTCCAACGACACAAAGAAGCTTCACCACAATGGATTGTGGCTCCGAGGTGACCTCAAATGCTCGGGGCAATCTCCACAACCTAATTTGAGACCTCGAAGCTTGCCTGGAGCTTTGCACCACAATGATTGAGCTTCGAGACAACACAAGTCGTCTAGGGCGCCAAGGCACCCAGGAGGAACAAGCTCTAGTGTGCACAAACACCCAAGAGTGTTGGGGAACGTTGCATGGGAAACAAAAAATTTCCTACGCACACACAAGATCTATCCGTGGTGATGAGCATCTACGAGAGGGAGAGTGGATCTACATACCCTTGTAGATCGCTAAGCGGGAAGCGTTAAGAAACGCGGTTGCTGTAGTCGAACGTCTTCCCGATCCAAATCGCCGAGCATCCCGCGATCTCATCACGATCTGTCCCGTGATCCAATCACGATCCCTCCCGCGAACTCATCACGATCTGTCCCACGATCTCATCATGATCCGTCACGCGATCTTGATCACAGTCCTTCCGATCTAGTGCTGAACAGACGACACCTCCGCGTTCAGCACACGTATAGCTCGATGACGATCTCCGCCTTCTTGATCTAGCAAGAGGGAGCGGAGATGTAGAAGTGTTCTTTGGCAGCGCGACGGCACCGCGGCGATGGTGGTGGAGCAATTCTGGTAGGGCTTCGCCTAAGCACTGCAGAAAACCGATCTAGAGGAGAAACTATACACTAGAGGAACGGGTAGCACGTGGCTGAAAATCTTGTGTCAAAAAACCCTTAAATCTCTAGTATATATAAGAGGAAGATAGGAGGAGGCTTGTCCCTCAAGGGGCCAGCCCTAGGCTTCGGCCGAACCAAGGAGGGAGGAGTCCTCCTCCTCCACTCCTAGTAGGATTAGGACTCCTTCCTTATTTGACCATTTTGCCTTTTTCCACCTTTTTCTCTTTGGGCTTTTCTCTCCCAGCTGCATGGGCCTTGTGTGGGACTTCCACCAGCCCACTAAGGGCTGGTATTCACTCTCCCACAGCCCATGTAGCCTCTTGGGTCGAAATACCCCACCCGATGGTCTCTCGGTACACTACCAACACTCCCGGTACACTACCGATGAGCCCGAAACTTTTTCGGTGACCAAAATAGGACTTTCTATATATCAATATTTACCTCCGGGCCATTCAGGAGCTCCTTGTGATGTCTAGGATCTCATTCGGGACTCCGAGCAATCTTCGGTCACCACCATACATAACTCTATAGTACCAAAACGTCAGCGAACCTTAAGTGTGCAGACCCTGCGGGTTCAAGAACTATGTAGACATGACCGAGACACCTCTACAGTCAATAAACAATAGCGGGACCTGGATGCCCATATTGGTTCCTACATATTCTACGAAGATCTTTATCGGTCAAACCTCTATGTCAAGGATTCAGTTAATCCCGTATGATGTTTCTTTTGTTCTTTGGTATGTTACTTGCCCGAAATTCGATCGTTGGTATCTCCATACCTAGTTCAACCTCGTTACCGGCAAGTATCTTTACTCGTTCTGTAATACAAGATCCCGCGACTAAAACTTAGTCACATTGCTTGCAAGGCTTGTTGTGATGTTTTATTGCCGAGTGGGCCCTGAGATACCTCACCGTCACACGACGTAACAAATCCCAGTCTTGATCCATGCCAACCAAACAGACACCCTCGGAGATACCTATAGAGTACCTTTATAGTCAGATACACACAAGGCACTCCTCCGGTATCAGTGAGTTGCATGATCTCATGGTCATAGGAATAGATACTTGACATGCAGAAAATAGTAGCAATAAACTGGCACAATCATATGCTACGTTTGTAGTTTGGGTCTTGTCCATCCCATCATTCTCCTAATGATGTGATCCCATTATCAAATGACATCTCATGTCAATGGCTAGGAAACCTTAGCCATCTTTGATCAACGAGCTAGTCTATTAGAGGCATACTATGGACATGATGTTGTCTATGTATCCACACATGTATCTGAGTTTTCGATCAATACAATTATAGCATGGATAATAAACGATTATCATGAACAAGGAAATATCATAATAACTAATTTATTATTGCCTCTAGGGCATATTTCCAACAGTCTCCCACTTGCACTAGAGTCAATAATCTAGTTCACATCACCATGTGATTCTCATTGTTATGAATCTAACACCCAATGAGTTATGGGGCTCGATCATGCTTTGCATGTGAGAGAGGTCTTATAGTCAATGGGTCTGCGACATTGAGATCCGTGTGTACTTTGCAAATCTCTATGTCAAACCGTAAACACTGCTACCACACTCCACTTGGTACTATTCCAAATGGCTGCTCCACTATACGTATCCAGATTGCTACTACGAGTCATATGGATTGGTGTTAAAGCTTGCATCGACGTAACTCTTTACGACGAACTCTTTATCACCTCCATAATCGAGAAACATCTCCTTAGTCTTTTAGTTACTAAGGATAATCTTGACCGCTGTCCAGTGATCCACTCCTGGATCACTTTTGTACCCCTTGATAGACTCATGGCAAGGCACACACGAGGTGCGGTACACAACATGGCATAATATAGAGCCTATGGCTAAGGCATAGGGGACGACGTTCGTCCTTTCTCTTTCTTCTTTCGTTGTCGAGCTTTGAGTCTCACTCAACTTCACACCTTACAAATCAGGCGAGAACTCTTTCTCTGACTGATCCATTTTGAACTCTTTAAAAATCTTGTCAAGGTATGTACTCATTGAAAGTCTCATCAGGCATCTTGATCTATCTCTATAGATCTTGATGCTCAACAATTAGGTAGCTTTATCCAGGTCTTCCTTTCAAAATCACTTTTCAAACAATCGTTAATCCTTTTCAGAAATTCTACATTATTTCCGATCAACAATATGTCATCCACATATACTTATCAGAAATTCTATAGTGCTCCCACTCACTTTATTGTAAATAAAAGTTTCTCATAAACTTTGTATAGACTCAAAACCTTTGATCACCTCATCAAAGTGTATATTCCAACTCCGAGATGCTTGCTTCAGTTCATAGAAGGATCACTAAAGCTTGCACACCTTTTAGCATCCTTGGGACTGACAAAACCTTCTGGTTGTATCTCATACAACCTTTCCTTAAGTAAGGAAAGATGTTTTGACATCCATGTGCCAATTTCATAATTGAAAAATGCAGCAACTGCTAACATAATTCCAACAAACTTTAGCATCGCCACGAGTGAGAAAGTCTCATCGTAGTCAACTCCTTGAACTTGGCGGAAACTTCTTTGCGACAAGTCGAGCTTTATAAATGGTGGCATTCACCATTAGCGTCTGTCTTCATCTTAAAGGTCCATTTGTACTCAATGACCTACCGTCCAATGAGCAAGTCTACCAAAGTCTATACTTGGTTTTCATACATGGATCCTTTCTCAGATTTCATGGCCTCTAACCATTTTTCGGAATCCGGGCCCATCATCGCTTCTCCATAGCTCGTAGGTTCATCGTTATCCAACAACATGACCTCCAAGACAGGGTTGTCGTACCGCTCAGGAGCAGTACACATCCTTGTCGACCTACGAGGTTCGATATTAAATTGATCTGAAGCTTCATGATCATCATCATTAACTTCCTCTTCAACTAACGTAGGCTTCACAGAAACATCTTCCTGCACTGTGCTACTCTCTGGTTGAACAAAGGTTCAACAACCTCATGAAGTTCTATCTTCCTCCCACTCAATTCTTTCGAGAGAAACTTTTTCTCGGGAAAGGACCCGTTTTAGCAACAAACACTTTGCACTTGGATCTGAGAAAGAAGGTATACCCAACTGTTCTTAGGGTATTCTATGAAGATGTATTCTGCTTTGGGTTCGAGCTCATTAGGTGAGAACATTTTCCACACAAGCGTCGCAGCCCCAAACATTAAGAAATGATAGCTTAGGTTCCTATCAAACCATAATTCACACGGTGTCATCTCAACGGATTTAGATGGTGCCCTATTTAAAGTGAATGTAGTTGTCTCTAATGCATAGCCGCAAAATTATAGGAACAAAATGATAAGAGACAACATAGCACGCACCATATCCAATAGAGCACGACTATGACATTCAGACACACCATCACACTATGATGTTCCAAGTGGCATGAGTTGTGAAACAACTTTCACATTGTCTAAAGTTGTATGCCAAACTCGTAACTCAGATATTCACCTCTGCGATCATATCGCAAACATTTTTATCTTCTTGTCACGATGATCTTAAACTTCACTCTGAATTCGCTTGAACCTTTCAAACGATTCAGACTTGTGTTTCATTAAGTAAATATACACTATATCTACTCAAATCATTAGTGAAGGTAAGAAAATAACGATGTCCACCGCATGCTACAAGAGTCATTGGATTGCATACATCAACATGTATCATTTCCAATAAATCACTTGCCCGCTCCATCAATCCGGAAACGGGGGCTTAGTCATCTTGCCCATGAGGCATGGTTCTCATGTCTCAACCGATTCGAAATCGAATGAGTCCAAAGATCCATCAGCATGGAGTTTCTTCATGCGTTTTATACCAATATGACATTTAGCGGCAACGCCACAAGTATGTGGTACTATCATTATTAACTTTGTATCTTTTGGCATCAATGTTATGAACATGTGTATTACTATGATCAAGATTCAACAAACCATTCTCACTGGGTGCATGACCATTGAAGGTATCATTCATGTAAGCAGAATAACCATTATTCTCTAACTTAAATGAATAACCGTGTTGCAATAAACACGATCTAATCATGTTCATGCTCAACGCAAAACACCAAATAACATTTATTTAGGTTCGTTACTAATCCCAAAGGTAGAGAGAGCATGCGATGTTGATCACATCAACCTTGGAAACATTTCCAACACACATCGTCACCTCACCCTTAGCTAGTTCTCCGTTTATTGTGTAGCTTTTATTTCGAGTTACTAACATTTAGCAACCGAACCAGTATCCAATACCCAAGTGCTACTAGGAGTACTAGAAAGGTACACATCAATAACACGTATATCAAATATACTTCTGTCGACGTTGCCAGCCTTCTTATCTACCAAGTATCTAGGGTTGATCCGCTTCAGCATCCGCTCACCTCATAATAGAAGCACATAGTCTCGGGTTTAGGTTCAACTTTGGGTTGCTTCACTGGAGTAGCAACTGACTTGCCATCCATGAAGTTTCCCTCCTTGCCCTTGCCCTTCTCGAAACTAGTGGTTTTACTAACCATCAACACTTGATGCTCCTTCTTGATTTCTACCTTCGCGGTGTCAAACATCGTGAACAGCTCAAGGATCATTATTTCTATCCCTGGTGTTTTATAGTTCATCACCAAGTTCTAGTAGCTTAGTGACAGTGACTTGGAGAACAATATCAATCACTATCTTATCTGGAAGATCAACTCCCTCTCGATTCAAGCGATTGTAGCACCTAGACAATCTGAGCACATGCTCAACGATTGAGCTATTCTCCTTCATCTTGCAGGCAAAGAATCTTGTTGGAGATCTCATATCTCGCAACACGGGCACGAGCCTGAGATCCTAATTTCAGCTCTTAGAACATCTCATATGCTCCGTGACGTTCAAAACATTTTAGAGCCTCAATTCTAAGCCGTAATGCATGACGCACTAAACTATCAAGAAATCATCAGAACGTGCCTGTCAGATGTTCACAACATCTACAAACGACGCTAGAGGTGTTGGCGCACCGAGCGGTGCATTAAGGACATAAGCCTTCTGTGCAGCAATGAGGACAATCCTCAGATCATGGACCCAGTCCGCAATATTGCTACCATCATCTTTCAACTCTATTTCTCTAGGAACATATAAAAATTCAAGGGAGCTACAGCGCGAGCAAGTAATCTACAACATAATTTGCAAAGATACTACTGACTATGTTCATGATAATGAGTTCAATTAATCATATTACTGAAGAACTCCCACTCAAATTGACATCCCTTCGGCCATTCGAGTGACACATGATCCAAATTCACCAACTCAAGTCCGATCATCATGTGAGTTGAGGTGGTTTCAATGGTGGACATCATCATGTTGATCATATCTACTATATGACTCATGTTTGACCTTTCAGTCTCTTGTATTTCGAGGCCATGCCTGTACATGCTAGGCTCGTCATGTTTAACCCGAGTGTTCTGCATGTGCAACACTGGCTTGCACCCGTTGTATGTGAACGTAGAGTCTATCACACCCGATCATCACGTGGTGTCTCGACACGACGAACTTCCGCAACGGTGCACACTCGGGGAGAACACAATTTATCTTGAAATTAAAGTGAGGGATCACCTTATAATGCTACCGTCGTCCTAAACAAAAGAAGGTGCATAAAAGGATTAACATCACATGAAAATCATAAGTGACATGATATGGCCAGGAACTTGTGCTTTTGATCTCCATCTTGAAAGCACCGGCATGATCCCCATCGTCACCGGCATGACACCATGATCTCCATCATCTTTATCTCCATCGACGTGTTTCCATTGGGGTTGTCGCGCCCATCATGCTTGTACTACTATTGCTACCGTTTAGCGATAAAGTAAAGCATTACATAGCGCTTAATGATTGACACGCAGGTCATACAATAATTAAAGACAACCCTATGGCTCCTGCCGGTTGCCGCATTCATCGACTTGCAAGTCGTGAAATTCTATACATCACATGATCATCTCATACATCACATATATCTCATCATGTAATTGGCCATATCATATCACAACATACCCTGCAAAAACAAGTTAGACGTCCTCTAATTGTTGTTGCAAATTTTACGTGGCTGCTACGGGTATCTAGCAAGAACAATTCTCACCTACGCATAAACCACAACGGCGATACACAAGTTGCTTTTCAACCTTCTCAAGGACCGCCTTTGTCGAATCCGATCCAACTAAAGTAGGAGAAACAGACACCCGCCAGCCATCGTTGTGCAACGAGGTTACACGTCAGTCGATGGAACCGGTCTTTCGTAAGCGTACGAGTAAGGTTGGTCTGGGCCGCTTCATCCCACAATACCGCTGAACCAAAATACGACCAAGGGAGGAAGCAATCTAAGCATCAACGCCCACAAACTCTTTGTGTTCTACTCGAGATCTCATCTACACATAGACCTAGCTCATGATGCCACTGTTGGGGAATGTTGCATGGGAAACAAAAAAATTCCTACGCACACGCAAGATCTATCCATGATGATGAGCATCTACGAGAGGGAGAGTGGATCTACATACCCTTGTAGATCGCTAAGCGGGAAGCGTTAAGAAACGCGGTTAGTGTAGTCGAACGTCTTCGCGATCCAAATCGCCGAGCGTCCCGCGATCTCATCACGATCCATCCCGTGATACAATCATGATCCATCCCGCAAACTCATCATGATCTATCCCGCGATCTCATCACGACCCGTCATGCGATCTTGATCACGGTCCTTCCGATCTAGCGCCGAACGGACGACACCTCCGCGTTCAGCACATGTACAGCTCGATGACGATCTCCGCCTTCTTGATCCAGAAAGAGGGAGCAGAGAGGTAGAAGAGTTATCCGGCAATGCGTCGGTGCCACGGCGATGGTGGTGGAGCAATTCCGGCAGGGCTTCGCCTAAGCATTGCAGAAAACCAATCTAGAGGAGAAACTATGCACTAGAGGAACGGGTAGCACGTGGCTGAAAATCTTGTGCCAAAAAACCCTAAAATCTCTAGTATATATGAGAGGAAGAGAGGAGGAGGCTTGTCCCTCAAGGGGCCAGCCCTAGGCTTCGGCCGAACCAAGGAGGGAGTCCTCCTCCTCCTCCACTCCTAGTAGGATTAGGACTCCTTCCTTATTTGACCTTTTTGCCTTTTTCCACCTTTTTCTCTTTGGGCTTTTCTCTCCCAGCCGCATGGGCCTTGTGTGGGACTTCCACCATCCCACAAAGGGCCGGTATTCACTCTCCCACAGCCCATGTAGCCTCTTGGGTCGAAATACCCCTCCCGATGGTCTCCCGGTACACTACCGGCACTCCCGGTACACTACCGATGAGCCCGAAACTTTTCTGGCGACCAAAATAGGACTTCCTATATATCAATCTTTACCTCCGGACCATTCCAAAGCTCCTTGTAACGTCCGGTATCTCATCTGGGACTCCGAACAATCTTCGGTCACCACCATACATAATTCTATACTACCGGAACGTCACCGAACCTTAAGTGTCCAGACCCTGCGGGTTCGAGAACTATGTAGACATGACCGAGACACCTCTATGGTCAATAACCAATAGCGGGACCTGGATGCCCATATTGGTTCCTACATATTCTACGAAGATCTTTATCGATCGAACCTCTATGTCAAGGATTCAGTTAATCCCGTATGATGTTCCTTTTGTTCTTCGGTATGTTACTTGCTTGAGATTCGATCATTGGTATCTCCATACCTAGTTCAACCTCATTACCGGCAAGTCTCTTTACTCATTCTGTAATACAAGATCCCGTGACTAACACTTATTCACATTGCTTGCAAGGCTTGTTGTGATGTTGTATTACCGAGTGGGCCCTGAGATACCTCTCCATCACACGGAGTAACAAATCCCAGTCTGATCCATGCCAACCCAACAGACACCCTCGGAGATACCTGTAGAGTACCTTTATAGTCACCCAGTTACGTTGCGACGTTTGATACACACAAGGCACTCCTCCGGTGTTAGTGAGTTGCATGATCTCATGGTCATAGGAATAGATACTTGACATGCAGAAAATAGTAGCAATAAACTGACACGATCATATGCTATGTTTGTAGTTTGGGTCTTGTCCATCCCATCATTCTCCTAATGATGTGATCCCGTTATCAAATGACATCTCATGTCAATGTCTAGGAACCTTAGCCATCTTTGATCAACGAGCTAGTCTATTAGAGGCATACTAGGGACATAGTGTTGTCTATGTATCCACACATGTATCTGAGTTTCCGATCAATACAATTATAGCATGGATAATAAATGATTATCATGAACAAGGAAATATCATAATAACTAATTTATTATTGCCTCTAGGGCATATTTCCAACAAAGATTAATAACCTTCTCAAACTTCACTTCCACGTATCACCATGGAGAACTCAAACCTATGCACCAAATGCAATGGCAAGGGCACACAGAGTGCCCAAGTTCTTCTCTCTCAAATCCTACCACAATAACTAATGCTATGGAGGAAAGTGAGAGGGAGAACAAAGAAGAACATGAGAACTCCAAGATCTAGATCCAAGGGGTTGCCCTCACATAGAGGAGAAAGTGATTGGTGGAAATGTGGATCTAGATCTCCTCTCTCTTTTGCCTCAAAAAGGAGCGAGAATCATTGGAGGGATTGAGAGATAGCAAGCTCAAAGAGGGTCAACAATGGGGGGCAAACACGAGCTCAAAGGATAAAGTCCATTGGGGAAGAATACCCCCTTTTATAGGTGGGGAATTAATCCAACCGTTATCTCACAACCCGCATAGAGCGGTACTACCGCTAGGGCGATAGTAGCCATATGAAACACTACTGCAACGAGGCAACAGAGCGGTAGTACTACCGGAGAGGTACAACCGCCTGCCCTCACGGTACTACCGTGGGGTAGTATTCAATGACCACTCAGGTGCAACACACAACAGGAGACACTGTGAGGCAGCGGTACTATCGCTCGAGGTAGCGGTACTACCGCGTCTCCACAGATGTAAAAAATTACTTCCGGGCTACATCCGCTGGAGCTAGCTTCGAGAAAATATCCGGCACGGAAGTATCGGAAGTCATTTGAGGTACTACCGCCCGAGGGGAAGAAGTAAAAAAATACTTCCGTGCAACTTGCGGTACTACCGCCCTCGGGGCGGAAGTAAAAAATTACTTCCGTGCAACTTGCGATACTACCGCTAGCCACTGTACTGCAGTACCTTCAACTACTCAGCTAGGAAAACGGAAGGATACAATAAAACCAGAACTGCCACAACTTCTGCAAATGAGCTTCGAATTAAGAAAACTCAAGCTTGTTGGTTTTCTTAAGAAGAGGCAGTATAAAAATGCCAAAGGTATAGAGATGAGTAACCTCTTTCAATGAAGAATCGGCAATAAACCAACATCAAAAACATCATAGAGGATGCATATGGACTCCGTTTTCGATGAACTTGAGCTTGTCATGAAGTTGACCATAAGCTCAAGTAACCTCACAGAGAAAAACCAACCAAGAACCAAGAAAGATGATGATGCCAAGAATGCAATGGTTTGAGCTCTCAACAAACAATACGATCAAGCTAGTACCTTGAGAGCCCCCTTGATAGTACGGCTACCTATCCTATAACCTAGTCTCCCAACTACCACTTATGAGACCGGTAAAATAGAAAATCCTATCAAGGTCAAACCTTAGCCTTGCACATAGTCCATTTGAGCTAGATGATGACGATCTTGACTTCCTCAAGATGGACCACCTTTCTTGATTGTGTTGGCTTGATGAAGACTAGATGATTGCTCCCTCATACTCCACTATGGGTGAGCTACTCTTCGACACATCTTCACAAGTCCATTGACACCACAATGTACGGCAAGCTTCAAGCCTGATCTCTCCGTGATGCTTAACTTGAACTTACACACCGCAACCTTGATAACGATCATCACTTGATGTCATCTTCCATGGGTTGTATGTGATCTTCCTCTTGATGCAATCCCATGGAAATATGCCTAACCCCACAAAGAACTCTCACAAGGACATGGGTTAGTACACAAAGCATAATGGATAATGCTTACCATACCATGGGATCACTTGATCCCTCTCGGTACATCTTGTATGCTTTCTGTTGATCACTGGATTCACTCCTTGACTTAGTCTTGATCAACCTTGTATCTTATCTTCTCTCTTCATAAAGATGATGTCTTGAAGGTAATCATGAATGCTCACACAATCTCCTTCTTCAAGACATGCTTGCAATAAGCTCAACTCTCACATGACCAATCTTTGGATAAACCTTGAATACCACCTTGGTCATCATATAAACTCCTTGAAACCCAAAAGATGGACTTCAAGAAGTGCCTATGGACAAATCCTTAGAATATAACTCAAGGCAACCATTAGTCCATAGGGGTGTCATCAATTATCCAAAACCACACATGGAGAAATGTGCTCTTACACTGGGGAGCTATGGTGGCGGCAGTGAGATGCAACTCTTGGATGGCGGTGCGATGGTGCCGCGAAAGTGGGAGCTCCTCCTAGTGCCCATGGATCCATGGTGTGGCGGCAAGCCACGGATCGAGGACGGACGCGCAGAGGCGGCGCTCATGGTGGCCTCGGCATGTGTAGATCTGGTGCTGGGGTGCAGGCAGCAGCTCGGAGACATGGGGGGTCGTCCCGCGGCTGGCTGTTGTGACAGGGAGGTAGACGTCGGTAGTGTTCTTCGACTTGGCGGTGGCTCGGCTTGCACGTGGAGACTGACAGGCTTAGGCTGGCATGTTTTGGATGCGGGTGTGTGTGGCGTTCGTTGTCTTATTCTGGGTGAAAATCTAGTGCTGACCATGGTTTGTGCCGACGGCGGCGCCTTTGGACGTCGTTCTCCTCCTTGGAGGCGCCACCGCAGAACTCCAACCTCTCTGTTGCCCCATTCCTCTGGGCTCTCTAGGTGAAAATCTTGCTCCGGCTTTGTCTGAAGTGGGTAACGGCGACGTCTTCGTCATTTTCTTCATTGGGGGCATCACCTTTGGAGGCCCACCCTTTGTCTGTTGGCTTGGCTCGTGCCATGTGGCTTGGCCTCCTCGACAGGATGGAGGAGGTCGAGACGGCGGTCTCGAGTTCTCTAGTTGGATGCTGGGGCAGAGGCCCCGTGTTGTGGTGCGGCGATAGCCCCATGTGGTGGGGTTATGGTTTTGCTCCATGTTGGTAGCTGGTGGCATCCTGGCCCTTTGAGGGTGGCGAGGTCCGACATGGTTGTGGGTTTTACATGATTGTCCCTTTATCAATTATGTGGTTGGGGTCTTTGTACGATTGTCCCTTAATCGAACGTGTGGTCGGTTATTCATTATCAATCAAGTGATAGGTGCATGTGTGTTTGTATAATGATTTCGTTCGGTTATTCCTGATTAATCGGACATTTTTTTTCTTCCAAATGAAATGCAGGAATCTCTGTCCCTTTTGAGGTGTCGTCAAAGAGAAAATGACTCAGAGTTGGAGAGGCTAAGAAACAAGAGAAGTACTAACTTTAATACTACGCCAAAGAGAAATAGCGGAGATTTTGCAGTTTAATAGCCCCTTAATTAGCAGCTAGTGTTGAGGGAGAGGGCCCTAAGTACTCCTTAAGCATTCTGCTTTGTAGATGCTGTAACCAGAATTGTAGTGGCCAACGATGCCTAGATTAGATAGAGATGCTGCAATTTTCAGCATCTCCACAAACCAAGAATTGCATGCCGCATTGCTCATGATGTATACAAAAATCTTGTTAATTCAGAGCGCACAGAGACAGCAAGTTCATACAACCTGAAGCATCAATATTCATCTTTGATCCAAAGCCACCACGACACCAGAGTATATATTCGGGCACAAAAGGAGCCCAAACTTAATAAAAAGAAAAGGAAACTGGGAATGATCAGTGACGCACTGATTGTTCGTCATCATCCTAGGTATGGCAATTATAATACAGAGAAGACAAATGAAAAAGTCCTCGGCCTCGGATGGTAACAGCTTATTGGCCAGCGACGACGTCACGGGAGCTTGGCAGCCTGGACCTTGCCGTTGCCGTTGCCGTTGGAGCGCATCTCGACGTCCGCACCGACGTGCACGTCCTCGTCGCGGATGAAGCGGCCCCAGTACCAGTGCGCCTTCCACACGAGCACCATCTCCTCGATGGGCACGTTCTTGGTCTCCGGCAGGAAGAAGGCGACGAAGAGGGTCATGACGATCACCCACGCGCCGAAGAAGAAGAAGAGCATGAACTTGAAGCGGCAGAGCATGGGGAGGAACGCCTGCGCGATGATGAAGGTGCACAGCATGTTCATCGACACCGTGATGCTCTGCCCCGCCGACCTGATCTCCAGCGGGAAGATCTCGCTGGGGACCAGCCACCCGAGCGGGCCCCAGGACCACGCGAACCCGGCCACGTACGCGCAGATGAAGAACACCACGAACGCCGCGTACCCCCTGGGGATGTCGGCCACGCCGGTGAACCCGAACTTGGCGCCGATCAGGCTGCCCACCACGATCTGGCAGGCCAGCATCTGGGTGCCGCCCTGCAGGAAGAGCTTGCGGCGGCCTAGCCGGTCCACGGTCACGATGGACACGAAGGTGGCGAAGACGTTGACGAGGCCGGTGATCACCGCGGACATGAGGGACGCGTCGTCCGCGAACCCGAGCGTCTTGAACAGCACGGGCGCGTAGAACATGATGACGTTGATGCCGGTGAGCTGCTGGAAGAAGGGGATGGCGATCGCGAAGGTGAGCTGCGGCCGGTAGCGGCGCTGGAGGATGTTGCGCCACGGGTGGCTCACCAGCTTGGACTCATCGCTGGCGGCCACCAGGTCGCTGTACTCCTCCTCCACGTCGTCCGTGCCGCGCACGCGCCGGAGCATCTTCTTGGCGTCCTCGGTGTACCCGCGGTCGATGAGGGAGTTGGGGGTGTCGGGGAGGAAGAGCGCGCCGATGGCGATGATTCCGGCAGGCACCGCTGCCAGCGCGAGGCTCACGCGCCAGCCCCACCCGCCCTTGATTTTGGCCGTCCCGTAGTTGATCAGGTTCGCGCACAGGATGCCGATGGTGACCATCAGCTGGAACCCGATGTTGAGCATCCCCCGCAGCCTCGCCGGCGCCATCTCCGACAGGTAAACCGGCACCGACTGTCCAATTCAAGCAGTACAAAACATCATCAGTCAAGCTGTAAAAGAATCACTTCAAGTTCAAGCAAGGTCTGAATTTTTTGCAGTTTTCCTCGAGATATAGAAGAGAGTCAATGACAAAAGATAAATGGAGAGTCAAACAAACGTCACAAACAAAGTCAAAGACACAGTGGCGACCCAGGTCAGCAACTCGTCGTATCTACGAATAAGCAGCAGAAGTATACCTGGTTGGCGAAGCCGACCCCGATGCCGAGCAGGACGCGTCCGAGGATGAGCATGAGGACGTTCTTGGCGGCGCCGTTGAGCGCGGCGCCGACGAGGAAGGTGACCCCGCCGGCGAACATGGACCACTTGCGACCCGCGACGCGGGTGACGGTGGCGGCGAAGAAGGAAGCGACGAGCGCGGCGAGGTAGAGCGAGGAGGTGAACATGGTGAGCAGCTGGCTGTCGAACTTGCAGTACTGGTTGCTCTGGTTCCGCTCCGCCTCCTGCTCCTTGTGGTACACGCCCGGGAAGAACTTCATCAAGAACGGGTTCATCGAGGTCACGCCACCTGGTGGGAGCCATAGCAAAGAATTAATCAGTTTCCTTTTTCGTTGATTTCGCTTTAAAATTTCTGCATGCGCATCTATGAGGATGATGATGCTGATGCGCGTGAGAGAAATGCTAGGAGTATTTAGAGATTATTTATTGGAAAGAATGCCCGGTGAGAGATACATGAAAAGATTCATGGCGGCTTCAGAAGAACCCGGTGAGTGGGATAAAGAAATGAAATGGAATATCACGGATTTGTTTCCATGTGTATAAACGACGCTGAAAATTATGCATGTTGGTAGGTGGCCGGTGGCTGATGGAGTGGAACAAGACAGCATGCCAGATGCAAACAAACTTTCCATGAAACGATGGATGAAAACAAATTTGAGCACGTCGAGCGTTACACTTCTCGGTAATCTAGGAGTACAAAATAGAGCAGTGGTCATGGTCGGGAGCAATTAAAAGGGGACGCACCGGAGATGCCGATGTCATATCCAAAGATGAGGCCGCCGGTGGCGGCGACGATGCAGGCGAAGAGCACGAACATGGTGAGCTTGCCGGGGTAGTCCTTCCCCCCTCCGGTGTTCACAACCGCGCCGCCGGCCATCGTGACCGCCGCCGAACACCACCGGATTGGATCGGCACGAAAGCCAAAAGCAGAAGACCAAGGCGACACCACCAACAACTCAGGACGGACTCAATGCCTCTGGATATTCAAAAGCTCTCTAAGAAGAGTTCTCTGTGGTTGCAGAAAGAGAAGCAGATGGAGATGAGAGACTGAGGACGATGAGAGAGGGGAGGATGAAATGGAGGCGGAGCGGGCATCAATTTATAGGCTGGAGAAGGCGGGGCTCCATCGGAGAGGCGGGCAAATCCGAGGGTTGGACTGCAAAAGCTCTCGCCCAACGTCACGTTAGCTTTTCTTTCCCCTTTTTTAGATTTTACGAGTAATTGCGGTTCTGGATATACACCTCTATCCAGCTGCCCGATTTCCTGGAAAGAGATCGCCGCCATGAATGCGCCGCGGTTGTGAACGTTGCTCCGTTTCAATGTGAGCTCGTGGATCGCCGTCCGTTCGCGACGCGTGTCTGCACCCGCACGCCCCAGGAGGAACTCGGGACTGATTAACAGCTATCGGTGTTATCCGTTCCGGTCGTCGTTGCAGAAAGTAGTAATTGAGCGGGCAGGCGGTGATAACTCGGACATGAATCGGAGGTTCCCCAGCGACACGCCAGTACGCCACGAACGGGGATCGTTATCTGCTGATGACTCGGCCATGAATCAGACGCACCGCACCGGCCTCTGATGGCGAATCTGCACCTGCCTGGTCCGTTTTTTCGGAGTGTGAACATGTATGCAGGGGAGATGATCTGGTTGTATAAATTATGCCAATGCATCTGGAAGGACAACGTTGCTCAACGTGCACGTTCGTCAGAACTGTCTGTGGGTGCTTTGCTTCAGTTATATGATTCCCTTACAGGCGTCAAATTGATGACGCGCCGTCGCACGCACCGTTTGTATTGGCAGCGCAGCGGGACGTCGACGTCGTCGAGATCGCCGGGCGATCGCGCGCGCGGCGTGAGTAGGGAGGGCATGCCCCTTTCTGTAGTAGGGATAGGGACAAACACCGGCCACCATCCTGCAACCCGGCCACTTGTGGATGAGATGCGTGAGCCAGCGCGTGATCGATCGGTGAATGGGAAAGCTGGCACTGGTCGGCGCTCAAGATGGCAAGCCTACGATCAACATGCGCACCCTCGATCGAGGTCACCACCCCGAACTGATGGTACAATTATTCGACTACTAGTTACTACTTTGGTCCAGCAGACCGGCACCGAGACATCATCGTAGCACAGGCACTCCATGACAGTAGGCTGCCGAGTTGGCTTGATTGACACTGTATTCTACAAACATGCAGCAGGTCAAAGCGAGCTAGCCGGCCATGCCTGTGTCTTCCGTTGTGCTAGCTTTCGGTCCACCCATTGTCTTGGATGGTCGTATCCGCGTATGCCGACGCCAAGAGGCAGACAGGGAAAGAGGAGAGGAGCAAAGCACGCGTCGCTGCATGACGACGGGAACCAGGTGGGCCCAGCGTCTCCCGGTCAGACCGGCCGTTGCGTCCTGTTCCCCCTCCCTTTGCTTCGGTCAACGCAAAGTTGATGCCATCACTGTTGCTGGCCTGGGCCCATTAACATGCATCAATATGGGGGATATGGCAAAGTTGACTGGCCACGGAAAATGGGCGGAATGAACGTCCAACGAGTCGCTCCACGGCGTAACTGGACCCGACGGAGAGTGGGCTGGGCCCCCACAAGAAGCCTCGTTTGAGAAGTCCAACACGATGAGACTAGTGCAACATGACACTAGTCTGGCGAGAAAGCTGCAGGTTGCATGATTCCCTCAACCAAAGAATAAAAAAGCTGCAAGTTGCATGGCGGCATGGCCGCATGCATGGCGCATCTCCTCAATTCCATAGTGGATGAAATGTACAATTTCTTTATTTTTATTTTCGGGAAGTTTCGTGCATGTTTCAAATGTTCGAGCTTTACAACAATGAAATCTTTGATGCTCTTGCTATTTTAATCGATCAAGTGCAGACGTAAACGACGACCAGCTCAACTGCTCAAGTTGCATGAGCTGGTGCACCATCCTTGAGAGACCAACGGGGAAAACGTTCATTTCCTACGGCGGCGGACCGAAGAAGAGCTCGACTCCACACTAAGAATATCTGATCTGGATTTTCGTTTAAGTTATTGCTCTGAGTTGGTCCCTGATCTTCGTGTTTCGCTTCATAATGTGCCTCCCTTTTCATGCTGTTCGTGTAGAATAAACTGTCTCTACAGAATTTCTTACTCCATTGCTATCAGTCAACCGCACCTATAAAAACTCGTACCAGTCAAATTTCGGACCAAGAGCAGGATCAGGATCTACCCGACGGTGGAATTCTGTGCTGTCAGCAGTCAAGACTCAAGAGGACTTCATACACAGATGTCTCAAGGGTTTTTCTCGCAAAAAGAGGAAAAAAAAATACACTCCAACGATTAAACCGTTGCTCTTCTGTAGTCCTGTCAAAGTCGATGGATCGATCATGGATGGAGTGAAAGTTAGCTACATCCAAGCTAGAATATCTAGTGTAGGCGAGCATATTATCGCGTGCACATCTCTGTCACGACTAATCCAACTGGAACCAGCGTCTGAGCAAGACAGTGTACTCTCCTTTCCCTTTTTTCTTCTCTTCTATGGTGAGACCAAGACAACATACAAGTCAAGCATATTCTATTTTGGTCACATCTGGGACGGTGACACCGTCGGCCAGTAAGGAAAAACGGCAAGGTAAATACCAGTCTGCAGACAAGAAGAATATACTTCGTCGTCAATTAGCTGAATTGACATGTGCAGAACGGGGCACTAGACTACAAATTTCATAACAGAGGTGAGCGGATAATGAAGCTTGTGGTTGAGTACGCCCTCCCCAAATATTTCTTAATGCCGAGCTGTAATCATATCAAATTCAACCTATATTTTTCAAGAATGACGTAAAATTCTCTGTGATTGTGATCGAGAGTGACATACATTTGTAGAGTGCGGTAAGTAAGAAACCATAGCCACCAAAGAATAATGACATCTTGGTTGGTGTTGTAATGGCTCGTCAGTGTTGTCACTGTAATCGGTCGACGAAAGAATTTAAATTACTTGTTCATGATTGGGGATATCATGTTAGGTTATTGAAATTCCTGCACATACATTGCGTTGGTGAAGAAAAAATGCACGTGGAAAATTGAGGGCTCGTTGGATGCAGAAAGGGACAAACAACATGTGATGCTCTAAAAGAGGTGAAGTAATCTTTCTTCATTGGATTTGTTTTAAATTTTGAGTTTAAGTCACAAACTAGTGCCTACCGAGTCGTTGAATGGATTCAATTTATAGGCAGGACAAGACGTCAATGCCTTGATAGTCAAATACAATGGGCTTATCATGCATCCTTTCTCATAGAATACTTGATTGGTTCGCCAACTCGTGTGATGACGTTGGCCGCGTCTTCTTCTATGCCTTCACGATCATCAATGTTGGCAATGGTGCCCGCATGCCTTTCTGGGATGCTCCTTGGATGCACAACCAGAAACCAAAAGACATTGTCCCCTTAATCTTCGAGGCTTCCAATATAATTTTCTTTTGGAAGATTCGCGAAGCCATGAAGGACAATGTTTGAATCTCCAAAATCAACACCTCTGCCGACTTTTTTTTTTGCACACTTCCAGGAGTTTGTTGAGCTTTGGCTACCACTTATTGAATCTCTTGGAAGTGCACTAATAGCAGCCTCTACTTGGCAGCCTTCGCTTATAAGGCACAATTCCTTGGCCTGACTCGCTCCCCTATGTTGGATATAGTTTGGAAGGCTTGGGCGCCACCTAAAGTCAAAATTTTCACTTGGTTGTTCATGAAGAATAGGGTTTGGACCGCTGACAGACTGGCCAAAAGGGCTTGGCCAAATTGTGGCAGTTGCCCACTATGCAAGCAGGTACAGGAATCCATCGACAGCCTTCTCTTCAAGTGCAGGTTCGCGATCAGAGTTTGGGACATGATCCAAACCCGGCTGCAGCTGGATCACATTGACCCCTTTCTTGGCCGCTCATTTAGCTTGTCGAGGTATGACGGATTGGACTCTTGACACTTAAGTGCCAAATAGGAAGGTCATGGCCTCGCTTGTCATGTTAGCCTCTTGGACCATGTGGAATGAGTGAAATGCTCGCGTCTTCCATAAAAAATACGCACCACCATTGGTTCTCCTAAATAACATCAGGAAGGATACGACGCTTTGGGTGGCCGCAGGAGCAACAAAAATGGGTTCAATCATGTCACGAGAGCACTCACTTTTGTATCTTTGGGGGTGTTGTAACTCAACAAACTCTTTCTCCTATTAATTAACAGGGCAAATCTTTTGTCTTTGTTTCATAAAAAATTAATGGGCTTATTATCCATATCCTCTTTAAGCCAATGGGAAAGCTATGACTTTGCCGGAGGCCGACTTTGGCGTGGCCAATTGAACATATGTAAAAAAAATATTATAGACATAGCAACAACATTATATAGCAGCGGCATAACCCTATTTAATGCTTAACACACCAATTGCAGTGCTATTCATACACGGGAGCCCCTAAATGACATGTGTTGCATCCGACTGCCGCGCGCCACACGCAGGAGAACAACCCCTGGGCCGCCACATTGGTAGGTGCAACACAAAGCTTGACAGTGCGGCGTATTTTTTGTGAATAAGAAGAGTGCCGCATGGAATCAAACAAACGGCCTCTTGTTGTCGAATGCCATTAGCTAGCTACTCGACTTGTGATTAAGATTGATATGAGTATCCAAAGTCTCATATTTTTAGATTTGAGAATTACTTGCTGGAACACAGTGAATTTAAAGAAGTTGTTTAGAGAATATGGACCCAAGAGGTAACAGAAAGGGACGGTGCAAAGATTATAGGAACTAAATTCAAGAAACTAGGGAAAGGTCTTAAAGTTTGGGCAAGAAATCTATCTGATCCAAAGAAACCCATTGAGAACACAAACTTCATGATTCTCTGCTATGTTACCATTGAGGAGGCCACATCTTTATCGACTGGAGAATCAAATGGTAGACAAATTCTCAAAGATCATCTGAAGAATATATTAAATCAGCAGAGAGTATATTGGAAACAAAGGGCCACAATTAGGCAAATCAAAGTGGGAGAGTCAAACACCAAGTATTTCCAAGAAAAAGAAACTATCAAATACATAAACAATTGTATCACTATGCTTAGAGATGAAACTGGATATGAACTCCACAACCATCAAGCAAAAACTGCTATTTTATATAGGGCTTTTAAGAAGAGAATGGGAACCTCTACTAATACTCAAAATCCACTTTTGTTGCATCATATTCTGCTACAACAAGAAAGTTTAGAAGAGCTAGCAATACCTTTTTCCAAAGAGGACATTGATAATGTGATTAAGAATATGTGAGCTGATAAATCACCCGGACCTGATGGGTTTAATGCGGCCTTCCTGAAAAGCTCCTATGATATTATTGCTCAGGATTTTTTATTTCCATAATGGGACTGTAACCCTTGAGAGCATCAATTAGTCTTTTATTACACCGATCCCTAAGACTGAGGTTGTCGTACCTGCTAAATTTAGACCCATATATTTGCTCAACCGTACCCTCAAGATCATCACTAAATTATTGGCTAATAAACTCTAAAAAGTCATTCTCAAACTGGTTAAAAAAATCAATATGGGTTTCTCAATAGTAGATGCATTCAAGATTGTGTGGCTTGGTCTTATAAGTACATTCATCAATGCAAACAAGCTAAGAAAAAATATTCTTGCTGAAGTTGGACTTTAAAAGCATTTGACATGTTGAACCATGATATAATTATCGAAATTTTGCAAGCCAAAGGTTTTGAATCCAAGTGGATTAACTAGATTAAAATGATCTATGGCACATGCTTCTCCTCTGTGCTACCTAATGGGGTTCCAGGAAAATAATTTCTCTGTAAAAAGGTGTAAGACAAGGAGATCCACTCTCTCCTCCGATATTTGTATCAGCAGCTGATCTACTTCCATCCATGTTTAATGAAGAAATGAATCACTCCCTGGTGGAATCTCCTTTGATTCATGCCTCCTGCCCTGATTATCCCATTATCCAATATGCAGATGCTACAATACTAGTGCCAAATGCCGACTCAAGACAATTAGCCCACATTAAGAATCTCCTTCTTCATTTTGAAGCATACACAGGTCTTAAAGTAAACTATTCTAAGTTCATCATGATCTCAATCAACACTCCTCTAGATAGAATGACTGTTTTGTCAGATCTTTTCGGTTGTAAGATTGGTTCATTGCCCCCACACATATCTTGGACTTCCTTGTTGGGGAACGTTGCATGGGAAACAAATTTTTTCCTACGCACATGTAGATCTATCCATGGTGATGAACATCTACGAGAGGGAGAGTGAATCTACATACCCTTGTAGGTCGCTAAGCGGGAAGCGTTAAGAAACGCGGTTGGTGTAGCCGAACGTCTTCGCGATCCAAATCGCCGTGCATCCCGCGATCCAATCACGATCCGTCCCGCGATCCAATCACGATCCGTCCCACGAACTTGATCACGATCCGTCCCATGAACTTGATCACGATCCTTCCGATCTAGCACCGAACGGACGACACCTCCGCGTTCAGCACACGTGCAACTTGATGACGATCTCCACCGTCTTGATCCAGCAAGAAGGAGTGGAGAGGAAGAAGAGTCTTTGGCAGCCTGACGGCGCTCCGGCGATGGTGGTGGAGCAATTCCGGCAGGGCTTCGCCTAAGCACTGCAGAAAACCGATCTAGAGGAGAAACTATGCACCGGAGGAACGGGTAGCACGTGGCTGAAAATCTAGTGCAAAAACTCTAAAACCTCCAGTATATATAAGAGGATACGAGGAGAGGCCTTGGCACAAGGTCCAAGGCCTCCTTGATTTGGCCGAAGGAGAGAGGGAGAGGTGGAGTCCACCTCCAATCCTAGTAGGACTAGGATTCACCCTATTTTGCCTTTTTTTCACTTTTTCTCTTAGGCCTTTTTTCCTCCAGCTGCATGGGCCTCTTGTGGATGTTCCACCAGCCCACTAAGGGCTGGTTTACACCCTCCTACAGCCCATGTAGCCTCTTGGGTCGAAATACCCCTCCCGATGGCCTCCCGGTACACTACCGGCACTCCCGGTACACTACCGATGAGCCCGAAACTTTTCTGGCGACCAAAACAGGACTTCCTATATATGAATCTTTACCTTCGGACCATTCCGGAGCTCCTCGTGACGTCCGGGATCTCATCAAGGACTCCGAACAAACTTTGGTCACCACCATACATAACTCTATACTACCAAAACGTCACCAAACCTTAAGTGTGCAGACCCTGCGGGTTCGAGAACTATGTAGACATGACCGAGACACCTCTACGGTCAATAACCAATGGCGGGACCTGGATATCCACATTGATTCCTACATATTCTACAAAGATCTTTATCGGTCGATCCTCTATTTCAAGGATTCAGTTAATCCCGTATGATGTTCCCTTTGTTCTTCGATATGTTACTTGCCCGAGATTCGATCGTCGGTATCCCCATACCTAGTTCAACCTCGTTACTGGAAAGTCTCTTTACTTGTTCCGTAATACAAGATCTCGCAACTAACACTTAGTCACATTGCTTGCAAGGCTTATTGTGATGTTGTATTACCGAGTAGGCCCTGAGATACCTCTCCGTCACACGGAGTAACAAATCCCAGTCTTGATCCATGCCAACTCAACAGACACCCTCGGAGATACTTGTAGAGCACCTTTATAGTCACCCAGTTACGTTGCGACGTTTGATACACACAAGGTACTCCTTCGATATCTGTGAGTTGCATGATCTCATGGTCATAGGAACATATACTTGACATGCAGAAAACAGTAGCAATAAACTTACACAATCATAAGCTATGTTTGTAGTTTGGGTCTTGTCCATCACATCATTCTCCTAATGATGTGATCCCGTTATCAAATGACATCTCATGTCCATGGCTAGGAAACCTTAACCATCTTTCGATCAACGAGCTAGTTCACTTGAGGCATACTAGGGACATTGTGTTTGTCTATGTATCCACACATGTATCCATGTTTCCAATTAATACAATTATAGCATGGATAATAAACGATTATCATGAACAAGGAAATACAATAATAAACACTTTATTTATTGCCTCTAGGGCATATTTCCAACAGTCTCCCACTTGCACTAGAGTCAATAATCTAGTTCACATCACTATGTGATTTACATTGTAATGAATCGAACACCCATGCAGTTCTGATGTTGATCATGTTTAGCCCTTGGAAGAGGTTTAGTCAACGGGTCTACAACATTCAGATCCGTGTGCACTTTGTAAATATTTATGTCTTTCTCCTCGATGTAATCGCGGATGGAGTTGAAGCGTCGCTTTATGTGTCAGGTCCTCTTGTGAACCTTGGTTCCTTGGCCAGAGCAATGACACGAGTGTTGTCACAGAACAGATTCATTGGATTCAGTGCACTGGGCACTACTCCAAGATCTGTCATGAACTGCTTCATCCAGACACCTTCCTTCTCCGCCTCCGAGGCTGCGATGTATTCCGCTTCGCACGTAGAATCAGCTACCACGCTTTGCTTGGAACTGCATCAGCTTACTGCTCCCCCATTAAGAATAAATACGTATTCGGTTTGCGACTTAGAGTCGTCCGGATCAGTGTCAAAGCTTGCATCGACGTAACCCTTTACGACGAGCTTTTCTTCACCTCCATAAACGAGAAACAGTTCCTTAGTACTTTTCAGGTACTTAAGGATATTCTTGACCGCTTGCCAGTGCTCCATTCCAGGATCACTTTGAAACCTTCCGGCCATACTTATGGCAAGGTTGACATCGGGTCTTGTGCACAACATTGCATACATGATAGAGCCTATGGCTGAAGCATAGGAGATGACACTCATCTTTTCTCTATCTTCTGCAGTTACTGGGCATTGAGTCTTACTCAACTTTACACCTTGTAACACAGGCAAGAACCCCTTCTTGGACTGTTTCATTTTGAACTTCTTCAAAACTTTATCAAGGTATGTGCTCTGTGAAAGTGCTATTAAGCGTCTCGATCTATCTCTATAGATCTTAATGCCTAGTATGAAAGCAGCTTCTCCTAGGTCCTTCATTGAAAAACTCTTGTTCAAATATTCCTTCACGCTTTCCAGCATTTCTATATTGTTTCCAATCAGCAATATGTCATCCACATATAATACTAGAAACGCTATAGAGCTCCCACTCACTTTCTTGTAAATACAAGCTTCTCCTAAACTTGTATAAACTCAAACGCTTTGCTCACCTCATCAAAGCGCTTATTCCAACTCCGAGATGCTTGCACCAGTCCATAAATGGATCGCTGGAGTTTGCAAACTTTGTCAGCATTCTCTGGATCGACAAAATCTTCGGGTTGCATCATATACAACTCTTCCTCAAGGAAACCGTTGAGGAACACTATTTTGACATCCATCTGCCAAGTTTCATAGTCGAAATAAGCAGCTATTACTAACATGATTCTGACAGACTTAAGCATCGGTACGGGTGAGAAAGTCTCATCGTAGTCAACTCCTTGAACTTGTGAAAAACCCTTTGCCACAAGTCGAGCTTTATAGACGGTGACATTACCGTCCGCGTCTGTCTTCTTCTTAAAGATCCATTTGTTCTGAATGGCCTTTCGCCCTTCAGGTAATACTTCCAAAGTCCATACTTTGTTTTCATACATGGATCCCATCTCGGATTTCATGGCCTCTAACCATTTCTCGAAATCCGGGCCCATCACTGCTCCATAGCTCGTAGGTTCATTGTTGTCCAACAACATAATCTCCAAGACAGGGTTGCCGTACCACTCATGGGTAGTACGCGGCCTTGTAGACCTATGAGGTTCAATAGCAGCTTGATCCGAAGCTTCATGATCATCATCATTAACTTTCTCTTCTACCGTCGTAGATTCCACAGAAACATCTTTCTGTGTTGCGCTACTTTCTGGTTGAAGTAAAGGTTCAATAACCTCATCAAGCTCTATTTCCTCCCACTCAATTCTTTCGAGATAAACTCTTTCTCAAGAAATGTTCCGTTCTTAGCGACAAACACTTTGCCTTCGGATCTGAGATAGAAGGTATACCCGACTATCTCTTTCGGGTATCCTATGAAGACGCATTTCTCCGCTTTGGGTTCCAGCTTTTCAAGCTGAAGCTTTTTGACATAAGCATCACATCCCCAAACTTTAAGAAACGACAACTTTGGCTTCTTGCCAAACCACAGTTCATATGGCGTCGTCTCAATGGATTTTGATGGTGCCCTATTTAAAGTGAATGCAGCTGCCTCTAATGCATAACCCCAAAACGATAGTGGCAAATCAGCAAGAGACATCATAGAACGCACCATATCTAATAAGGTTCGATTACGACGTTCGGACACACCATTACGCTGTGGTGTTCCGGGCGGTGTCAACTGTGAAACAATTCCACACTGTCTTAAGTGACTACCAAATTCATAACTCAGATATTCACCTCCTCGATCAGATCGCAGGAACTTAATCTTCCTGTTACGATGATTCTCAACTTCACTCTGAAATTGCTTGAACTTTTCAAACGTTTCAGACTTGTGTTTCATTAAGTAAATATACCCATATCTACTTAATTCATCAGTGAAGGTGAGAAAATAATGATATCCACCACGCGCTGTAACATTCATTGGACCGCACACATCAATATGTATGATTTCCAATAAGTCACTCGCCCGTTCCATTGTTCCAGAGAACGGCGTTTTAGCCATCTTGCCCATGAGGCATGGTTCACATGTGTCAAGTGATTCAAAATCAAGTGACTCCCAAAGTCCATCAGCATGGAGCTTCCTCATGCGTTTTACATCAATATGACCTAAACGGCAGTGCCACAAGAAAGTGGTACTATCATTATCAACTCTACATCTTTTGGCATCAATGTTATGAATATGTGTGTCATCACTATCAAGATTCAATATGAATAAACCCCTAACATTGGGTGCATGACCATAAAAGATATTACTCATATAAATAGAACAACCTTTATTCTCTGATTTAAATGAGTAACCATCTCGCAATAAACAAGATCCAGATATAATGTTCATGCTTAACGCAGGCACTAAATAACACTTATTCAGGTTCATCACTAATCCCGATGGTAATCGAAGAGAGAGCGTGCCGACGGTGATCACATCAACCTTGGAACCATTTCCCACATGCATCGTCACTTCGTCCTTTGCCAGCCTTCGTTTATTTCGTAGTTCCTGCTTTGAGTTGCAAATGTGAGCAACCGAACTGGTATCAAATACCCAGGCACTACTACGAGAGCTAGTAAGGTACACATCAATAACATGTATATCATATATACCTTGTTTGTCGTTGGCCGCCTTCTTGTTAGCCAGGTACTTGGGGCAGTTCCGCTTCCAGTGACCAGTTCCCTTGCAATAAAAGCACTCAGTTTCTGGCTTGGGTCCATGCTTGGGCTTCTTTACAGGAGTAGCAACTGCTTTGCCATCCTTCTTGGTTTTACCCTTCTTGGCCTTGCCCTTGACTTTGCCATTTTTCTTGAAACTAGTGGTTTTATTGACCATCAACACTTGATGTTCTTTCTGGATTTCAGACTCAGCGACTTTTAGCACCGCAAACAGCTCGGCGACTGACTTGTTCATCCCGTGCATGTTATAGTTCATCACAAAGCTCTTGTAACTAGGTGGTAGTGATTGAAGAACTCTGTCAGTGATCGCTTCTGGCGGAAGGGCAATTCCCAGCTCCGCTAGACGAGTTGAATACCAAGACATTCTGAGTATATGTTCACTGATAGACCCGTTCTCCTCCATCTTGCAAGCATAGAATTTATCGGAGGTTTCATACCTCTCGATCCGGGTGTTCTTCTGAAAGATAAGCTTCAACTCCTGGAACATCTCATATGCTCCATGACGTTCAAAACATCTTTGAAGTCCCAGTTCTAAGCCATACAATATTGCGCACTGAACTATTGAGTAATCTCCAGTACGTGCCTCCCAAGCGTTCTTAACCTCTTCGGAGGTCATGTCTTCTGGTTGGTCACCAAGCGGTGCATCAAGGACATATGATTTCTGGGAAGACGTGAGGATAATCCTCAGATTACGGGCCCAGTTAACAAAGTTACTTCCATCATCTTTCAGTTTAGCTTTCTCTAGGAACACATTAAAATTCAGGGGTGCTACTGCGCGAGACATTGATCTACAACATAAATATGCAAAGTTTACTTAGACTATTGTTCAAGATAATGAGTTTAGTTAATCAAATTACTAAAGCTCCCACTCAAATTGACATCCCTCAGGTCATCTGAGTGTCACATGATCCAAATCCACCAACTCAAGTCCGATCATCACGTGAGTTGAGGTGGCTTCAATGGTGAACATCATTATGTTGATCATATCTACTATATGACTCATGTTCGAACTTTTGGTCTCTTGTGTTCCGAAGCCATGTCTGTACATGCTAGGCTCGTCAAGTTTAACGTGAGTGTTCTGCGCATGCAACACTAGCTTGCACCCGTTGTATGTGAACGTAGAGTCTATCACACCCGATCATCACGTGGTGTCTCAACACGACGAACTTTCACAACGGTGCACACTCGGGGAGAACATAATTTTATCTTGAAATTTAAGTGAGGGATCACCTTATAATGCTACCATCATACTAAGCAAAACAAGGTGCATAAAAGGATTAACATCACATGCAATTCATAAGTGACATGATATAGCCATGAACTTGTGCTTTAGATCTCCATCTTGAATGCACCGGCATGATCTCCATCGTCACCGGCACGACACCATGATCTCCATCATCTTTATCTCCATCAACGTGTCGCCATCAAGGTTGTCACGCCCTGCATGCTTCTACTACTATTGCTACCGTTTAGCGATAAAGTAAAGCATTACATAGCGCTTACTGATTGACACGCAGGTCATACAATAATTAAAGACAACCCTATGGCTCCTGCCGGTTGCCGTACTCACCGACATGCAAGTCGTGAAATTCTATGCATCACATGATCATCTCATACATCACATATATCACATCATGTAATTGGCCATATCACATCACAACATGCCCTGCAAAAACAAGTTAGATGTCCTCTAATTGTTGTTGCATGTTTTACGTGGCTGCTACGGGTTTCTAGTAAGAACGATTCACACCTACGCATAAACCACAACGGTGATACATAATTTTCTTTTCAACCTTCTCAACGACCGCCTTTGTCGAATCCGATCCAACTAAAGTGAGAGAAACTGCCACCCGCAAGCCATCTAGGCAATAAGTTGCGTCGAGGGAACCGGTCTCTCGTAAGCGTACGAGTAATGTTGGTCTGGGCCGCTTCATCTCACAATACCGCTGAACCAAAATCCGACCAAGGGAGGAAGCAATCTAAGCATCAACGCCCACAAACCTTTTGTGTTCTACTCGAGATCTCATCAACACATAGACCTAGCTCATGATGCCACTATTGGGGAACGTTGCATGGGAAACAAAAATTTTCCTACGCACACGCAGATCTATCCATGGTGATGAACATCTAGGAGAGGGAGAGTGAATCTACATACCCTTGTAGATCGCTAAGCAGGAAGCGTTAAGAAACGCGGTTGGTGTAGTCGAACGTCTTCGCGATCCAAATCGCCGTGCGTCCCGCGATCCAATCACGATCCGTCCCGCGATCCGATCATGATCCATCCCACGAACTTGATCACGATCCATCCCACGGACTTGATCACGATCCTTCCGATCTATCACCGAACGGACGTCACCTCCGTGTTCAGCACACGTGCAGCTTGATGACGATCTCCACCGTCTTGATCCAGCAAGAAGGAGTGGAGAGGAAGAAGAGTTCTCCGGTAGTCTGATGGTGCTCCGGCGATGGTGGTGGGGCAATTCCGGCAGGGCTTCGCCTAAGCACTGCAGAAAACCGATCTAGAGGAGAAACTATGCACTGGAGGAACGGGTAGCACGTGGCTGAAAATCTAGTGCAAAAACCCTAAAACCTCCAGTATATATAAGAGGATAGGAGGAGAGGCCTTGTCACAAGGTCCAAGGCCTCCTTGCTTCAGCCGAAGGAGAGAGGGAGAGGTGGAGTCCACCTCCAATCCTAGTAGGACCAGGATTCACCCTATTTTGCCTTTTTTTCACTTTTTCTCTTAGGCCTTTTTTCCTCCAGCCGCATGGGCCTCTTGTGGATGTTCCACCAGCCCAATAAGGGCTGGTGTACACCCTCCTACAGCCCATGTAGCCTCTTGGGTCGAAATGCCCCTCCCGATGGCCTCCCGGTACACTACCGTCACTCCCGGTACACTACCGATGAGCCCAAAACTTTTCCGGCGACCAAAACAGGACTTCCTATATATGAATCTTTACCTCCGGACCATTCCGGAGCTCCTCGTGAAGTCCGGGATCTCATCAAGGACTCCGAACAAACTTCGGTCACCACCATACATAACTCTATACTACCGAAACGTCACCAAACCTTAAGTGTGCAGACCTTGCGGGTTCGAGAACTATGTAGACATGACCGAGACACCTCTACGGTCAATAACCAATGGCGGGACCTGTATTTCCACATTGGTTCCTACATATTGTACGAAGATCTTTATCGGTCGAACCTCTATGTCAAGGATTCAGTTAATCCCGTATGATGTTCCCTTTGTTCTTCGGTATGTTACTTGCCCGAGATTCGATCGTCGGTATCTCCATACCTAGTTCAACCTCGTTATTCGCAAGTCTCTTTACTCGTTCCGTAATACAAGATCTCGCAACTAACACTTAGTCACATTGCTTGCAAGGCTTATTGTGATGTTGTATTACCGAGTGGGCCCTGAGATACCTCTCCGTCACACGGAGTAACAAATCCCAGTCTTGATCCATGCCAACTCAACAGATACCCTCGGAGATACCTGTAGAGCACCTTTATAGTCACCCAGTTATGTTGCGACGTTTGATACACACAAGGTACTCCTCCGATATCTGTGAGTTGCATGATCTCATGGTCATAGGAACATATACTTGACATGCAGAAAACAATAGCAATAAACTGACACGATCATAAACTATGTTTGTAGTTTGGGTCTTGTCCATCACATCATTGTCCTAATGATGTGATCCCATTATCAAATGACATCTCATGCCCATGTCTAGGAAACCTTAACCATCTTTCAATCAACGAGCTAGTTCACTAGAGGCATACTAGGGACGTTGTGTTTGTCTATGTATCCACACATGTATCCATGTTTCCAATTAATACAATTATTGCATGGATAATAAATGATTATCATGACAACGAAATACAATAGTAAACACTTTATTTATTGCCTCTAGGGCATATTTCCAACATTCCTTTGATCCTCACAAAACCCAAAATTGAAGATTTAGTCCCTATGATGAAGAGGGTTGAAAATAGACTGCTTAGTTGCTCAACATTGCTTTCCACTGGTGATAAGCTCACTCTGATCAAATCTGTCTTTTCAAGTATATCTATCTTTTTTATGTGCACTCTTATGTTTCCCAAGACAGTGGTTAGACAACTGAACATATATCTCAAGCAATGTTATTGGAGAAAATATGGGTAACAAGAAAGAGGAGCTGGACTAATATCTTGGGATAAAGTATGTAAATCAAAAGAACATGGAGGCCTCAGAGTACTAGATATTCATATTCGTATTCATAACAAAGCACTCCTGGTCAAATTTTTGCACAAGTTTCTTAACAAGGAGGACTCACCTTGGGTTCAGATCATTTGGGAAACTTATTATAAGGACTCCTTACCAGGGACAAGAATGCTAGGCTCTTTTTGGTGGAAGAATATTCTCAAGCTAATGAACAGTTTCAGGGAAAAGGCAGTTTGAAAAGTAGGCAAAGGGGACACCATCTTATTTTGGACTGATAATGGACTAGAGAGCTACTCAGACTCAAGTTCCCAGAGCTTTTCTCATTTTCCACTGAATTAGACATCTCACTCTCCACCATACGTGAGCTATCTAAGTTGAGCCAACACTTCCATAGGCCCTTATCACAACAAGCCTATCAACAATTTAAGCTAATATAAAATCTCCTATTGGCTTAGGACATTTCATAGAACAATGCCATTTGTACATATTCTTGAAACTCCAAACATTACTCTTGCATGAAAATGTACAAGTCTCTACTGGGTGAAACTAATTCTCACTCCATATTCAAGTGTCTGTCGAAAACCTCGTGTAGGTTAAGACATAAGATCTTGGTTTTTTTACATCAGTGCTCCTGGTTCCTTAGTTGTACTCATTCATCCCCACTATCTTAACTTTTGCTCACTTTTCCCCACTCCCTTGTCCGAAACCCTCAGAAATGGTCACAACGAAGGATGTTGTCGGGTCAATGGTTTGATGGTTAACTTTGATGAGTGGGGATGTGTCGGAACGACACCTCCTTTGACCATTCTGACGTGTGGGGGCCGCATTGAGACATGTCGGATGGGCTTGTGTGAACCTCGAGTTCGAGCCCTGTAGCACCGCACCGCTCCGCTGCCTCTACCACCATGCTCCGCCCCCTCCGCCGCCGTCGTGCCCTCCAACCTCTAACCCCATTCCGCCTCTGCTGCCATCATGCCCTCCGCCAGATATACCCCCACGTCCCCATCTGGATAAAGCAGCGATGTTGGGGGAGCATGCTCTCGGGCCCATTGACCGTGGAGAGGATTGGGTGGAATCGGCGGCGGATAATTCATGGATTACACCTGGGTAAGCGTCGTTTTCCCGTCTAACTAATTTGCTGATTCGTAAATTTGGCCCTTTTTGACCGCTAGTCGCTTGAATCATTCAAATTTTGCTAAATTGTTCCCGGCCTAACAGCACCCTAATATGTCTCCAACGTATCTATAATTTTTGCTTGTTCCATGTTGTTATATTATATTTCTTGGATGTTTTACAATCATTTTATAGCAACTTTATATCATTTTTTGGGACTAACCTATTGACATAGTGCCAAAGTGCTAGTTGCTATTTTTGCTTGTTTTTTACTTTGCAGAAATCAGTACCAAAGGAAGCCCAAACACCAAGAATTTTTTTGGAGAATTTGTTCGGGCCAGAAGACAGCAGATGTGCTAGAGAAGTGTCGGAGAGGGAGGCCGAGGTGGGAACACCCACCATGGCATGCCAGAGGCCTCAGGTGCGGCCTAGTGGGTGGTGCCCACCTCGGGACCCCCCTCCACCGACTATCGCCTCTATAAATACTCAAATATTTGGAAAACCCTAGAGGAGTCGATGAAACATAATTCCAGCCGCTGCAAGTTCCAGAACCTCGAGATGCAATCTAACACCAGCACGGAGGGGTGCATCGTCTTCATGGGTGCCTCTTCGATGATGCGTGAGTACTCCACCATAGACCTATGGGTCCATAGGCAGTAGCTAGATGGCTTCCTCTCTCTCATTTTATTATCAATACAATGGTCTCTTGGAGATCTATTTTATGTAATGGCTTTTGCGGTGTGTTTGTTGGGATCCGATGAATTTTGAGTTCATGATCAGTTTCTATCCATGAATATGATTTGAGAATTCTTTGATCTCTTATTTGCATGATTACTTATAGCCTCGTATTTCTTATTCGGATCTTTGGTTTAGTTAGGCCAACTAGATCGACTTGTCTTGCCATGGGAAGAGGTGCTTTGTGATGGGTTCGATCTTGCGGTGTTCTTTCCGAGTGACAGAAGGGGAAGCAAGGCACACATGTATCGTTGCCATTAAGGATAATAAGATGGGGTCTATTCCTACATGAATAGATCTTGTCTACATCATGTCACCGTTCTTATTGCATTACTCCATTTTTCCATGAACTTAATACACTAGATGCATGCTGGATAGCGGTCGATGTGTGGAGTAATAGAAGTAGACGCAAAATCATTTCAGTCTACTTATCTTGGACGTGACGCCTATATAATGATCATTCCCTGGATATTGTCATGATCATTTGATCTTCTATCAATTTCCCAATAGTAATTTGTTCACCCAGCGTGCGCTATACTCACGAGAGAAGCCACTAGTGAAACCTACGACCCCTGGGTCTACTTTTCCAACATACTGCTTTTCGATCTACTATTTTACCATTTTGTTTTCAGATATATTAATCCAAAAATATCTTGCTGCACCTTTTGTTTACCTATTTTATTTTGTGTTCTTGCGAGATCTACTTGCCAAAACTATCACAACCTAATCTATCTTTTTATCGTTGAGAGCTTGACAACCTCTCTTACGCGTAGAGTTGCAAGTATTTGTTATTTGTGTGCAGGTGTTGTTTACATAGGTGCTTGATCTTCCTCTATGGATTGATACCTTGGTTTCATAACTGAGGAAATAATTACCGTCGTTGTGCTGCATCATCCCTTCCTCTGTGGGTAAATATCGACGCAGTCTCAAGCCACGTCAAAGGAATTTCTGGTGCTGTTGCCGGGGGGGGGGGAAGCAATCTCTTTGCGTGCCAATCTTGGTGCTGGGAGACATCATCAACATCTACCAAGTTCCTAATAAAAAATCTCATCTCCTTGCAATTTACATTATTTGTCATTTGCCTCCCGTTTTCAGCTCCCCAATTCACAAATTTTCCGTTTTATTCGCTTTCTTTTGCATTTGCCTTTTTCTCGCTAGATCTCTTGTTTGCTTAAAATCTTGTTTGCGTAGTCACGATGACTGAAGAAAACACCAAATTGTGTGATTTTTCCAATACCAATAATGATTAATGATTTTATTAGCACTCTAATTGCTCCTCCCACCACTACTGCGGAGTCTTGTGATATCAATGTCGCTTTATTCAATCTTGTCATGAAAATCAATTTTTCGGTACTCCTAATGAGGATGTCGCGTCCCATCTAAACACATTCGTAGAATTGTGTGATATGAAAAGAAAATAAATATGTGGACAATGATTTTGTGAAGTTGAAATTATTTCCTTTCTCCTTGCGAGATCGTGCGAAAACTTGGTTTTCTTCTTTGCCTCGCAATAGTATCGATTCTTGGGATAAGTGCAAGGACGCTTTTATTACTAAGTATTTTCCGCCCGCGAAAAATATTTCTCTTAGAACTCAAATCATGAATTTTAAGCAACTTGAGCATGAACATGTTGCACAATCTTGGGAAAGAATGAAGTTGATGCTAAGATATTGTCCTACTCATGGCTTAAATCTTTGGATGATCACACAATTTTTTTATGCGGGATTACATTTTGTCTCTAGAATCTTTTAGATTCCATCACGGGTGGTACTTTTATGGAAATTACCTTGGATGATACTACTAAATTTCTAGATAATATGATGACAAATTATTCATAATGGCATACTGAAAGAGCACCTACTAGTAAGAAAGTGTATTCGGTTGAAGAAATTCGTACTTTGAGTGAAAAAGTTGATGCTCTTATGAAGACCAACTTTGAGTGAAATTCGTACTGTTAGCCCTCAAGGAGAAAGGAAATATTTCGTACTTTTGTTGATGCTCTTATGAAATAGTAATTATTGATCTTAATGATGTGCCTTTCTCTACTTTGATTGAGAAAAATAGTGATTCTCTAGATGTTAATTTCATCTCATGAAACAATTTCAATAACAATGCTTATAGAGGTAATTTCAACCCTAGGCCTTTTACTAAAAATTCCTCTAATAATTATGGTAATTCTTCTTACAATAATAATAGGAACACCTCTGATCTTGATAATATTTTTGAAAAAATTTATCAATGCTCAAAAGTCTTTCAATACTACGATAGAAGAAAAGTTGAATAAGATTGATGATATGTCTAGAAGCATTGATAGAATTTCCCATGATGTAGAAATTCTCAAGTTGAATGCTTTTACACCTAAGACAAACGAATCAATTAAAGGTTTATATGTTTCTATGGATGAAAGTAAGAAAAGAACCACTATGCTTAGAGCTAAAAGAGAATTTTTAGAAAAAACTTTTCTAACGATTACTTTCATAAAAATTACGAATATCTTAAAATGATTAGTGTTTGCTCTATCGATTCCTTGTTTATTAAAGTGAAAATTTATGATAAAGGTACTGAAGAAGATTCAACTTTAGTTATAGGGCGTCCCAATAATTTGGAGGGTGAAAATCTTGATGAATTTTTTGATAAAAGTGGGTTTGGAGAGGTAAAAACCTTAACGAGTGATGTGCCCACTATTTTTATTATAAAAACTTCAATTATGAGAGTTGCTCCTTGGTTGATTGTATTTATTTGCTGCAATCCATGATAAATTGACCCCATGGTTATGAACAAAATAAAGCTTTTACTAAACATATTGTTGATGCCATGATGAAATCCTTAGAAGAAAAGTTAGAATTAAAGATTTCAATTCCTAGAAAATGGCATGATGAGTGGGAACCTACCATGAAAGTCAAGATTAAATATTATGAATGCTTTGCTTTGTGTGATTTGGGTGCTAGTGTTTCTACAGTTCCGAAATCTCTATGTGATGTGCTAGGTCTTACCAATATTGAAGAATGTTCTCTTAATTTGCACTTGGCGGATTCTACTATTCGAAAGCCTTTGGGAAGAATTAATGATGTTCTTATTCTTTCAAATAGGAACTATGTGCCCATTGATTTTATTGTTCTTGATATTGATTGCAACCCGTCTTGTCCCATCATACTTGGTAGACTGTTTTTACGCACTATAGGTGTTGGAAATATGCCCTAGAGGCAATAATAAGATGGTTATTATTATATTTCCTTGTTCATGATAATTGTCTATTGTTCATGCTATAATTGTATTAACTGGAAACCGTAATACATGTGTGCATACATAGACCACAACAAGTCCCTAGTGAGCCTCTAGTTGGCTAGCTCGTTGATCAATAGATGGTCACGGTTTCATGACCATGGACATTGGATGTCATTGATAACGGGATCACATAACTAGGAGAATGATGTGATGGAAAAGACCCAATCCTAAGCATGGCACAAGATCGTGTAGTTCGTATGCTAGAGCTTTTATAATGCCAACTATCGTTTCATCAGACCATGAGATTGTGGAACTCCCGGATATCGTAGGAATACTTTGGGTGTGCCAAACGTCACAACGTAACTGGGTGGCTATAAAGGTACACTACGGGTATCCCCGAAAGTATCTGTTGGGTTGGCACGAATCGAGATTGGGATTTGTCACTCCGTGTGACAGAGAGGTATCTATGGGCCCACTCGGTAAGACATCATCATAAGGAGCTCAATGTGACTAAGGAGTTAGCCACAAGATGATGTGTTGCGGAACAAGTAAAGAGAATTGCCGGTAATGAGATTGAACAAGGTATAGGGATACCGACGATCGAATCTCGGGCAAGTATCATACCGGTAGACAAAGGGAATTGTATACGGTATTGATTGATTCCCCGACATCATGGTTCATCCGATGAGATCATCATGGAGCATGTGGGATCCAACATGGGTATCCAGATCCCGCTGTTGGTTATTGACCGGAGAGGTGTCTCGGTCATGTCTACATGCCTCCCGAACCCGTAGTGTCTACACACTTAAGGTTCGATGACGCTAGGGTTATAGGGAAATAGTTTACGTGCTTACCGAAGGTTGTTCGGAGTCCCGGATGAGATCCTGGACATTACGAGGAGTTCCGGAATGGTTCGGAGGTAAAGATTCATATATAGGAAGTGAGGTTTTGGTCACCGGAAGTGTTTCGGGCATCACCGGTAACGTACCGAGACCACCGGAAGGGTTCTAGGGGTCCATCGTGTGGGGCCACCGACACCAAAGGGCTGCATGGGTAGAAGGTGGGAGGGAACGAGACCCTAGGTGGGCTAGTGCGCCTCCCACAAGGGCCCAAGGCGTAGCAAGGTGGGAGGGGGGCAAACCCTAGGGTCAGATGGGCCCTAGGACCACCTAGGGCGCCCCCCTCCTCTCCCCTCTCCTGGCCGCCGCCCCAAGGCCATCTAGGGCTGGCCGCCGGCCCTAGGGTGGGACCCTAGGGGCTGCGCACCCCCTCCTCCTCCCCCTATATATGTGGGGTTTTGGGGCTGCCAAGGACAGATCTCTCTCTCTTTCTCTCTCTCTCTCTCTCTCTCTCTCTCTCGGTGTAGCCCTACCCCTTCTCCTCCCCGTCCTTCGTAGTGCTTGGCAAAGCCCTGCCGGAGTACCACGCAGCTCCACCATCACCATGCTATCGTGCTGCTGGAGCTCTCCCTCAACCTCTCCTTGCTCCTTGCTGGATCAAGGCGTTGGAGACGTCATCGGGCCGCACATGTGTTGAACACGGAGGCGCCGTTGTTCGACGCTTAGATCAGAATCCACCATGACCTGAATCGTTGCAAGTACGACTCCACCAACCACGTTCTAGTAACGCTTCCGCTTTGCGATCTTCAAAGGTATGAAGATGCACTCCCCTTTGCTTGTTGCTGGTTTCTCCATAGATTGATCTTGGTGACATGTAGGAATTTTTTTGATTTACTACTACATGTCCTAATAGTGGTATCAGAGCTAGGTCTATGCGTAGAATCTATGTACGGGTAGAACACAAGTTGTTGTGGGCATCAATTTTGTTAATTTGCTTGCCGTTACTAGTATTATCTTGATTCGGCGGCATTGTGGGATGAAGCGGCCCAAAACGACTTTACACGTACGCTTACGTGAGACTGGTTCCACCGTCTGACATGCACTTGTTGCATAAGGTGGCTAGCGGGTGTCTGTATCTCCCACTCTAGTCGGATCGTATTCGATGAAGAGGGTCCTTATGAAGGGTAAGTAGCAATTGGCATATCACGTTGTGGTTTTTGCGTAGGTAAGAAACGTTCTTGCTAGAAACCTATAGCAGCCACGTAAAAACTTGCAACAACAATTAGAGGACGTCTAACTTGTTCTTGCAGCATATGCCGTGTGATGTGATATGGCCAAAGGATGTGATGTGATATATGTAATGTATGAGATTGATCATGTTCTTGTAATAAGATTCACCACTTGCATGTCGATGAGTATGACAACCGGCAGGAGCCATAGGAGTTGTCTTGATTTATTGTATGACCTGCGTGTCAATCAAAAACGCCATGTAATTACTTTACTTTATTGCTAACCGTTAGCCATAGTAGTAGAAGTAATAGTTGGCGAGACAACTTCATGAAGACACGATGATGGAGATCAAGGTGTCGTGCCGGTGACAGTGATGATCATGGTGCCCCGAAGATGGAGATCAAAGGAGCAAGATGATATTGGCCATATCATGTCACTATATTGATTGCATGTGATGTTTATCGTGTTTTACATCTTATTTTCTTAGAACGATGGTAGCTTAAATAAGATGATCTCTCACTAAAATTTCAAGAAATGTGTTCCCCCTAACTATGCACCGTTGCTAAGGTTCGTTCTTCCGAAGCACAACGTGATGATCGGGTGTGATAGGTTCTAACGTTCGCATACAACGGGTGTAAGCCAAATTTACACATGCAATACACTTAGGTTGACTTGACGAGCCTAGCATGTACAGACATGGTCTCAGAACACGGGAGACCGAAAGGTCGAACATGAGTCGTATAGAATATACGATCAACATGGAAATGTTCACCATTGATGACTAGTCCGTCTCACATGATGAGCGGACACGGGCTAGTTGACGTGGATTATGTGTCACTTGGATGACTAGAGAGATGTCTATCTGAGTGGGAGTTCATTAAATAATTTGATTATGTGAACTTAATTATCATTAACTTAGTCTAAAATTGTCTTTACAATCTATATTGTAGATCCAATGTCCAACGCTAATGTTACCCTCAACTTCAATGCGTTTCTAGAGAAAACCAAGCTGAAAGATGAAGGAAGCAACTATACGTACTAGATCCATAGCTTGAGGATCATCCTCATAGATTCCAAGAGATTATATGTCCTTGATGCACTGCTAGGTGACGCACCCATTTTCCCAGCAACTCAAGACGTTATGAACGCCTGGCAGTCGCGTTGTGATGATTACTCCCTAGTTCAGTGCGGCATGCTTTACAGCTTAGAACCGGGGCTCCAAAAGTGTTTTGTGCAACACGGAGCATATGAGATGTTCCTAGATCTGAGAACGGTTTTCCAAGCTCATGCCCGGGTCGAGAGATATGATGTCTCCGACAAGTTCTTTAGTTGTAAGATGGAGGAGAATAGTTCTGTCAGCGAGCACATACTCAAAATGTCTGGGTTGCACAACCACTTGTCTCAGCTGGGAGTTAATCTTCCGGATGACTCGTTTATTGACAGAATCCTCCAGTCGCTCCCACCTAGCTACAAGAGCTTTGTGATGAACTACAACACGCAAGGGATGGAGAAGTCCATTCCTGAGTTGTACTCGATGCTGAAATCAGTGGAGGTCGAGATCAAAAAGGAGCATCAAGTCTTGATGGTCAATAAGACCACTAGTTTCAAGAAAGGCAAGGGTAAGAAGAACTTCAAGAAGGACGGCAAAGTAGTTGCTACGCCCGGTAAGCAAGTTCCTGGGAAGAAGAACAAGAATGGACCCAAGCCTGAGATTGAGTGCTTTTATTGCAAGGGTACCGGTCACTGGAAGCGGAACTGCCCCAAGTACTTAGCGGATAAGAAGGCCGGCAACGTTAAAGGTATATGTGATATACTTGTTATTGATGTGTACCTTACCAACACTCGTAGCAGCTCCTAGGTATTTGATACCGGTGCAGTTGTTCACATTTGTAACTCCAAGCAGGAGCTACGGAATAAGCGAAGACCGGCAAAGGACGAGGTGACGATACGTGTCGGGAATGGTTCCAAGGTCGATGTGATCGCCATCGGCACGCTACCTCTACATCTACCTTCGAGATTAGTTTTAAACCTTAATAATTGTAATTTAGTACCAGCTTTGAGCATGCACATTGTATCTGGATCTCGTTTGATGCGAGATGGCTACTCATTTAAATCTGAGAATAATGGTTGTTCTATTTATATGAGAGAAATGTTTTATGGTCATGCCCCGCTGGTCAACGGTTTATTTTTGATGAATCTCGAACGTGATGTTACACATGTTCATAGTGTGAGGGTACCAAAAGATGTAAGGTTGATAACGATAGTCCCACTTACATGTGGCACTGCCGCCTTGGTCATATTGGTGTCAAACGCATGAAGAAACTCCATGCTGATGGACTTTTGGAGTCTCTTAATTTTGAATCATTTGACACGTGCGAACCATGCCTCATGGGCAAGATGACCAAGACTCCATTCTCCGGAACAATGGAGCGAGCAACTGACTTGTTGGAGATAATACATACTGATGTATGCGGTCCAATGAGCGTTGAGGCTCGCGGTGGCTACTGTTATGTTCTCACCCTCACTGATGACTTGAGCAGATATGGGTATGTCTACTTAATGAAACACAAGTCTGAAACCTTTGAAAAGTTCAATGAATTTTAGAGTGAGGTAGAGAATCAACATGACAGGAAAATAAAGTGCCTACGATCTGATCGTGGCGGAGAATATTTGAGTCACGAGTTTGGCACGCACCTAAGGAAATGTGGAATTGTTTCACAACTCATGCCGCCTCGCACACCTCAGCGAAATGGTGTGTGTGAACATCGTAATCGCACTCTATTGGATATGGTGCAATCTATGATGTCTCTTACCGACTTACCGCTATCATTTTGGGGACATGCATTAGAGACTGCCACATTCACTTTAAATAGGGCACCGTCTAAGTCCGTTGAGACGACACCGTATGAATTATGGTTTTGAAAGAAACCTAAGCTGTCGTTTCTGAAAGTTTGGGGATGCGATGCTTATGTGAAGAAACTTCAACCTAAGAAGCTCGAACCCAAAGCGGATAAGTGCGTCTTCATAGGATACCCCAAAGAAACTGTTGGGTATACCTTCTACCTCAGAACGGAAGGCAAAGTCTTTGTTGCCAAGAATGGATCCTTTTTAGAGAAAGAGTTTCTCTCGAAAGAAGTAAGTGGGAGGAAAATAGAACTTGATGAGGTAATTGTACCTCTACTCGAACCAGAGAGTAGCACAACACGAGAAGTTGTTTCTGTGGAGCCTGCACCGGATGGAGAGGAAGTTAATTATGATGATCATGAAACTTCAGATCAAGTTGCTGTTGAACCTCGAAGGTCCATAAGGACACGTTCCGCACCAGAGTGGTACGACAACCCTGTCCTGGAGATCATGTTCTTGGACAACGGTGAACCTTCGAACTATGAAGAAGCGATGGCAGGCCTAGATTCCAACAAATGGCTTGAAGCCATGAAATCCGAGATAGGATCCATGTATGAGAACAAAGTATGGACTTTGCTGGACTTGCCTGATGATAAGCGAGCCATAGAAAATAAATGGATCTTTAAGAAGAAGACTGAAGTGGATGGTAATGTGACCGTCTATAAGGCTCGGCTTGTCGCTAAGGGTTATCGACAAGTTCAAGGAGTTGACTACGATGAGACTTTCTCACCCGTAGCGATGCTGAAGTCCATCCGAATCATGTTAGCAATTGCCGCATTTTATGATTATGAGATCTAGCAAATGGACGCCAAAACGGCATTCCTTAATGGTTTCCTTAAGGAAGAACTGTATATGATGCATCCGGAAGGTTTTGTCGGTCCTAAAGATGCTAACAAAGTATGCAAGCTTCCGCGCTCCATCTATGGGCTGGTGCAAGCATCTCGGAGTTGGAACATTTGCTTTAATGAGGTGATTAATGCTTTTGGGTTTATACAGGTTTATGGAGAACCCTATATTTACAACAAAGTGAGTGGGAGCTCTGTAGCATTTCTCATATTATATATGGATGACATATTGTTGATGGGAACTGATTTAGAACTTTTGGAAAGCATAAAGGCCTACTTGAATAAGTGTTTTTCAATGAAGGACCTTGGAGAAGCTTCTTACATATTAGGCATCAAGATCTATAGAGATAGATCGAAACGCCTCATAGGTCTTTCACAAAGCACATACCTTGACAAGATATTGAAGAAGTTCAATATGGGTCAGTCCAAGAAGGGGTTCTTGCCTGTGTTATAGGGTGTGAGATTGAGTACGACTCAATGCCCGACCATGGGAGAGGATAGAGAAAACATGAGTGTCATCCCCTATGCTTTAGCCATAGGCTCTATTATGTATGCCATGCTGTGTACCAGACCTAATGTGAACCTTGCCATAAGTTTGGTAGGGAGGTACCAAAGTGATCCCGGAACGGAACACTGGACAGCGGTCAAGAATATCCTAAAGTACCTAAAAAGTACCAAGGACATGTTTCTCGTATATGGAGGTGTCGAAGAGCTCGTTATAAAGGGTTACGCCGATGCTAGCTTTGACACGGATCCGGATGACTCCAAGTCACAAACCGAATACGTGTATATTTTGAACGGAGGGGCAGTCAGCTGGTGCAGCAGCAAGCAAAGCATCGTGGCGACAACTACATGTGAAGAGGAGTACATAGCTGCTTCGGAAGCAGCAAAGGAAGGAGTCTGGACGAAGGAGTTCATCACCGACCTAGGAGTGATTCCCAGCGCGACGGGCCCGATGACTCTATTCTGTGACAACACTCGAGCTATTGCCCTTGCCAAGGAGCCCAGGATTCACAAGAAGAGAAGACACATCAAGCGCCACTTCAAATCCATTCGTGATTACATTCAGTAAGGAGATATAGATATTTGTAAAGTACATACGAATCTGAATGTCGCAGATCCGTTGACTAAACCTCTCTCATGAGCAAAACATGATCAACACCAGAACTCTATGGGTGTTCGATACATCACAATGTAACTAGATTATTTACTCTAGTGCAAGTGGGAGACTCTTGGAAATATGCCCTAGAGGCAATAACAAAATGGTTATTATTATATTTCCTTGTTCATGATAATTCTCTATTGTTCATGCTATAATTGTATTAACCGAAAACTGTAATACATGTGTGAAAACATAGACCACAACAAGTCCCTAGTGAGCCTCTAGTTGGCTAGCTCGTGGATCAGTAGATGGTCACGGTTTCATGACCATGGACATTGGATGTCGTTGATAACGGGATCACATCATTAGGAGAATGATGTGATGGGCAAGACCCAATCCTAAGCATGGCACAAGATCGTGTAGTTCGTATGCTATTGCTTTTCTAATGTCAAGTACCGTTTCCTTAGACCATGAGATTGTGCAACTCCTGGATACCATAGGAATACTTTGGGTGTGCCAAACGTCACAACATAACTAGGTGGCTATAAAGGTACACTACGGGTATCCCCGAAAGTATCTGTTGGGTTGGCACGAATCGAGACTGGGATTTGTCACTCTGTGTGACAGAGAGGTATCTATGGGCCCACTCAGTAAGACATCATCATAATGAGCTCAATGTGACTAAGGAGTTAGCCATGGGATGATGTGTTGCGGAACGAGTAAAGAGACTTGCTGGTAATGAGATTGAACAAGGTATAGGGATACCGATGATCGAATCTCGGGCAAGTATCATACCGGTAGACAAAGGGAATTGTATACGGGATTGATTGAATCCCCGACATTGTGGTTCATCTGATGAGATAATCGTGGAGCATGTAGGAGCCAACATGGCTATACAGATCCCGTTGTTGGTTATTGACCGGAGAGGTGTCTCGGTCATGTCTACATGCCTCGCGAACCCATAGGGTCTACACACTTAAGGTTTGATGACGCTAGGGTTATAGGGAAATAGTGTACATGGTTACCGAAGGTTGTTTGGAGTCCAGGATGAGATCTCAGACGTCACGAGGAGTTTCGGAATGGTCCAGAGGTAAAGATTCATATATAGGATGTGAGGTTTTTGTCACCGGAAGTGTTTCGAGCATCACCGGTAACGTACGGGGACCACCGGAAGGGTTTCGAGGGTCCATCGTGTGGGGCCACCGGCACCAGAGGGCTGCTTGAGCCGAAGGTGGGGGGGGGAACCAGCCCCTAGGTGGGCTGGTGCGCCTCCCACAAGGGCCCAAGGCACAGCAAGGTGGGAGGGGGTAAACCCTAGGGTCAGATGGGCCCTAGGCCCACCTAGGGCGCCGCCCCTCCTCTCCCCTCTCTTGGCCGTCGCCCCAAGGCCATCTAGGGCTGGCCGCCGGCCCTAGGGTGGGAACCCTAGGGTCTGCGCACCCCCTTCTCCCCCCTATATATATGTGGGGTTTTGGGGCTGCCAAGGACATCTCTCTCTCTCTCTCTCTCTCTCTCTCTCTGCGCAGCCCTACCCCTCCTCCTCCTCATCTTCCGTAGTGCTTGGTGAAGCCTTGCCGGAGTACCACGCAGCTCCACCGTCACCATGCCGCCATGTTGATGGAGCTCTCCCTCAACCTCTCCGTTCTCCTTGCTGGATCAAGGCGTAGGAGACGTCATCGGGCTGCACGTGTGTTGAACGCCTAGGCGCCGTTGTTCGGCGCTTAGATCGGAATCCACCGCGATCTGAATCGCTGCGAGTATGACTCCACCAACTGCATTCTAGTAACGCTTCTGCTTTGCGATCTTCAAAGGTATGATGATGCACTCCCCCTTTGCTCGTTGCTGGTTTCTCCATAGATTGATCTTGGTGACACGTAGGAATTTTTTTGATGTACTACTACGTCTCCCAACAATAGGTGCCATGATTGATATGAAAGAAGGCAATATTAAATTTCAATTTCCACTTAGAAAGGGTATGTAACACTTCCCTCTAACAATAATTAAGCCACCATATGAATCAATCATGAGAGTCTTCTATGGAGTAAAGACTAAAGATGACAATACTTGAAACTATGCATTATGCCTAGCTAGGTGCATAAAACGATAGCGCTTGTTGGGAGGCAACCCAATGAATAAAATATTTTTATATTTTCCTTTATGTTTTTTAGTGTTTGCACAATTATGATTATGTTATGATTGTGATTGTATATTTTAATTAGTGTTTGTGCCAAGTAAATCCTTTAGGATGATTCATAAGATGAGTAGAAACAATGCTGAATCTGAAATAGAAACTTTGTCTCCAGTGCATGAATTTTCATTTTTTACAGGAGTGTGACATTGAGCTGAAATTTTGACACAATATTTATATACAAATTATTTACATTTCCCTAATTTTCAGAAGTTTTAGAGTTACATAAGTATGGTTAGAGTACATATTACTACAGACTGTTCTGTCTAAAATAGTTTCTGTTTTCGTTGCATTGTGTGCTTGTTTTGATGAATCTATGGCTTGTATTGGAGGGTACAAGTCATGGTAAAGTTATAATACATTAGATATAATGCAATAATAAACTATGAATGGGTTTGCAACAGTACTTAGAGTGGTAATTTGCTCTATTATACTAACTAATCTCACGAGAATTTTGTGTGATTGAAGTTTTCAAGTTTTGGGTGAGATCACGATGGATGAAGGAATAAGGAGTAAGAAGAGCCTAATCTTGGGGATGCTATAGAACCCCAAGATAATATCCAAAGAGTATCAAGCAACTAAGCTTGGGGATGCCCCGAGTGTCATCCCCTATTTCTTCTAACAACCATCGTTATTTTACTTGGAGCTATATTTTTATTTGTCACATATCATGAGTTTTGATTGGAGCGTCTTGTATATTTGTTTGTTTTGCTTTTTATCCTTGCTGCACACACCTATTTGAGAGATCCAAAATTATGCTATGATTTTCTAGAATTTCTCTATATACTTCACTTAATTCTATTGAGCTATGAAATTGATCTAGTGCTTCACTTATGTATTTTTGAGCACGGCGTGCTTTCACATGTTTGAAGAAATGCTCTCATGCTTCACTTATGTTGTTTTGAGAGTTAGTAATTTTTGAAGAAATCCTCTCATGCTTCACTTATATTATTTTGAGAGATTAAAATTTTATGCTCATGTTCTTCACTTAAATCTATGTGAGCTTGTCAAAAGCAATGTCAATATATGAAACTAGTCCCAAAGTGATAGATACTCAAGGGGGATATAATAAAAAAATCATGAAGATCATCGGAAAAATTAAAATTGATTGTTTGTAATAGTTTTGAGACATGACGATAGTAATATGTGAGTTATGTTAGTGAGTAATTATGCTTAGTAAGAATATTGATGTTAAGGTTTGTGATTCCCTATGTGTGGGATCACCAGAAGAGTATGTCTAGAGGGAGGGGGGTGAATAGTCTACTAGCACAAATTACAATCTACACAAGGTCCAAAGTTAAGTGTTGGAAGATTTTAGCAATTATAGCAAGTCTAGCATACCCTACACATGCAAGTCAACAAGTATAGCAGTGGAAAGTAAAGACATTGCACATGAAAGTAAGGAGTTGAGATAGGGAGATCAAACCCATGAGGGGCATGAAGATTTTTCCTGTGGTTCCGATAGGCGGTGCTATCGTACGTCCACATTAATGGAGACTTCAACCCATGGAGGTAACAGCCGTGAGAGTCCACGAAGGGCTCTACCCACAGAGGGTTCCACGAAGAAGCAACCTTGTCTATACCATGATGGCACACGTCCATGGAGGACTAGCCTAACTCCGGGTAGATCTTCACGAAGTAGGCGATCTCCTTGCCCTTACAAACTTCTTGGTTCACTCCACAACACAAAGTAGGAGGCTCCCAAGCAACTCCTTGCTCTTGTGCTTCAAGATGATAGACTCCTCAACACCCAATCACTCTCTCATAGATTTGGCTTTGGTGTAAGAGACTGATTGGGTGGAAAGCAACTTGGGGAGGCTAGAGATCAAGATTCATATGGTTGGGATGGAATGGCTTGATCTCAACACATGAGTAGGTGGCTCTCTCTCAGAAAATCTGATGGGATAAGTGGTGTCTGTTCTGAGTGCTTCTCTTCCGAGTGAATGGTGGTGGAGGGGTATATATAGGCATCTCGAAAAACCAACCGTTACACCTAAAGTGACCAACTCGGTGACACCGATGTGTGAATCTCGGTGGTACCGAGTTGCTCCAAAGGTAGGAACTTTTGAATCTCAATGAGACCGATATAGAAATCTCGGCGTATCGATAAGGTGCCCAATGGTGAGAATCCAAATCTCGGTGACACCGATTCAAAAACTCGGAATTTCTGATTTTGTGAGTCAAGGTAACATAAAGTTGGCAAGCTGAACTCGGTGGCACCGAAGCAGAATCGGTTGCACCGATGTGCTAGGGTTTTGCAGGGTTTTGTTTGAGGTTAGAAATCGGTGGGACTGAGTGGAAGAAGTTGGTAACACAAATTTTCATGATAAGCTTGGACAGAGATTTGTGGGAGAGTTTGTGGGTGTTTTTGGTGACTATCACTTGTGCACGTGGAGCATCTTGTTCACCAACAGTACCTTACCCCCTTTTAATAGTATCGGTTTTGCTATGTACTCAAAGTGATTTCTCACAAAGTAGAATGGAGAGTCCTCTTGATTGAAGCATTGCCAGTGCTACTTCTTCTCCTTCTTCTTCTTGGGGATACTCTTCACACTCCTTAGCCAACCTTCTCAATGGACTTTATTTGAAATACGCTAGATAAAATTATTTGCCCAAGAGACAATTTATGTTGTCATGAATTATCAAAACCACCAAGGGAGCATATTGTGATTTCAATCTACCCCTTTTTGGTAATTAATGACCATATACAATCAAAGCTTCAATTTACGATATGCAGAAATATGTGAAGACTTTGAAAGATATATGACTAATACATGCCCCCTAGATGTGTGCAATCCATTTTAAGGATAGTTACTTTTGAATGCATGAACACACACATAGTAGGAAGGACATGAGAAGTCATGTATATCTTGGCAATCCATTTTAAGGATAGTTGCTTTTTGAATGCATGAACACACACATAGTAGGAAGGACATGAGAAGTCATGTATATATTGGCAATATGCATCAAATGTATGTGAATGAAATGATTTCATGTTCAAGATTCACTCTTACAAACAATATGTGCAAGAAGCAAGAGGCCATCTTGAACAAGAATATGATGCATATACTTACCTTGAGGTCCTTAAGCATTTAACAGTGGGAACACACTTGAGAAAACAATGTTAGGAAACACAAGTGTATTTGATAGTGCAAATGCAAATGGAACCAAGTGTACCAAGATATGGAAGACATATAAGAGATGATTTCTTCAGAATGATATGTCTCCAAATAATTTTAGAGTTTTCTCCCCTAGACACCAATTGTGAAAGTTTTCCTCTCTCCCTGAATCATAATTGTAGATATTGAGAGTAGGTAGGGCTGAGAAATGTCTAAAATATATGAGAATCAAATTTAATAGATTCATTCTTCTCTCTTCTCCTTAAGACGTGTTTTTGTGATAAGGGATCCTTGATATTTCTCCCCCTTTATATGATAAGTGATCCTTGATATCCCCCCCTTTATATGATAAGTTTACACTTCTTCTTTTCATGATCATCTCTCCCCTGAAGAAATAATGCTTAGATATTTCTCCCTTCAGTACTATATCTCCTCCTTTGAGCTTATCTATCCCTTTAGTATAGGCTTTGAAGCTTTGTTATTTCTCCCCTTTGGCATTAATTTCCAAAAAGGTCTCTCAGGGGACAAATAAAAAGGAATCATTGAGTGGGAGGGGTTCCTAGAGATTTAGGGTCATTGAGAGTATTGAGACAAGGGTTCCTTGAAAATGGTTTTCTCCCCCTTAAGATCTGAAACCCTTTAAAATTTCTCCTCCTTAGATGTAGGGATCCTTGATTATTTGAGATTATATATCTTGATGTTTCTCCCCTACATCATTGGAACCATTGAACTGGCCATAGAACAAAGCAGACAAAGTGCATAGAGGTCGGTGGCTTCAAGGCAAAAGGTGCCGGTAGCACCGATATGTGTTCCTGCAATAGGACTGCAATATTGGTAAGACCAAATTTTTGTGATCGGAGGCTCCAAGTTGAAAACAGAATCTTGGCAACTTTGTGAAATGCAATTTTTTCAGAATGTCTCAAAAGATTCTCAAAGATTTGCGATGAAATTTCAAAAGAATTTGTAATGAATTTTCATAAAGATTTGTAATGAAATTTTCATCTAGGTTAGGGTTGAATGGAAATGTCAAAGAGCAACACAAGAAGGGTTCTCCAACAATATGATGGGTGGTGACTAGGTCACCCATATTAGATTATATTGACTTAAGTAGTCAAGCAAGAATACTTGATCATAGGTTATACTCATCGTTAAGCTCGAAATGGGGTTACCATTTTTCGTTTAAGCATATTAATGTCTTCGTATCTCTTGAGTTGCTTTATCACATGTCTTGGAGTAGAGATATATCAAGGATATGAGTACATACCTTTGAGTGATGTTGATGACATAGCTTGTAGGTGAACTTGATGAGGATGCTCGAGGTTGATGAATTTCATCTTGAGTTGGAAGCAATCCTTTTTGTTTTCATTCACTTTTCACCTACAAAGGTTAGTAATGCAAGGAAGAACATGATATATCCAAATGACTTGATACTAGTTGAGAGCTAGCAATTGTGATCACATCAAATATATGTCAAGGATATGTTGTGTTATCTTCTTCCTTTCATTATCAAAGAGAAGTTGTGGGTACTTGGTCATGACAAGATTGCTCATGATTGGAGTGGTTGGCAATATTGTGGAGTGTTGTTCTTCCAAGTACCTAGAAAAGGGTTAGACATAATACAAGGGAGCATAGAATTCCAAGATACATGATATTCATGGTAAATATACCATGGAATGGTTAAGTAAGCTCATCCCCTTGCATGCATCCTAGTGAGCTTAGCTCAAATTTGAAGCATCAATGATGTTCAACTCACTCCTCAAGTGACAAAACACTTTTTTTATCAAGTGGCTTAGTAAAGATAGCAGCCAATTGTTTGTTGGTACGAACGTGCTTAAGATTAATGTCTCCTTTGGCAACACGATCACGAGTGAAATGATGTCGAACTTGAATATGCTTGGTTCGAGAATGTTGCACGGGATTATGACCAATCTTAATAGAACTTTCATTGTCACAAAGTAATGGAACATTTTTCACATGGATTCCATAATCCTTAAGCATTTGTGTCATCGATAGTAATTGCGCACAACATGATCCGGTGGCAACATACTCAGCTTCGGCGGTAGATAGAGATACTATTTTCAATGGATCGCTTATCATCAGGCAAGTCCACCAAAGTCCACACTTTGTTCTCATACATGGATCCTGTCTCGGGTTTCATGGCTTCAAGACATTTGTTGGAATCCGGGCCCTCCATCGCTTCTTCATAGTCCGAAGGTTCACCGTTGTCTAACAACATGATCTCCAGGACAGGGTTGCCGTACGACTCTGGTGCGGAACGTGTCCTAGTGGACCTTCGACGTTCAATAGTAACTTGATCTGAAGTTTCATGATCATCATTGTTAAGTTCCTCTCTAGCCGGTGTAGGCTCCACAGAAACCACTTCCTTTGCTGCGCTACTCTCCGGTTCGAGTGGAGGTACAATTACCTCATCAAGTTCTATTTTCCTCCCACTTACTTCTTTTGAGAGAAACTCTTTATCGAGAAAGGATACATTCTTGGCAACAAAGACTTTGCCTTCGAATATGAGGTAGAAGGTATACCCAATTGTCTCTTTGGGATATCCTATGAAGACGCACTTTTCCGCTTTGGGTTCGAGCTTCTCAGGTTGAAGTTTCTTCACATAAGCATCGCATCCCCAAACTTTTAGAAACGACAGCTTAGGTTTCTTTCCAAACCATAATTCATACGGTGTCATCTCAACGGACTTTGACGGTGCCCTATTTAAAGTGAATGCGACAGTCTCTAATGCATATCCCCAAAATGATAGCGGTAAGTCGGTAAGAGACATCATAGATCGCACCATATCCAATAGGGTGCGATTATGATGTTCAGACACACCATTTTGCTGAGGTGTGCCAGGCGGCACGAGTTGTGAAACAATTCCACATTTCCTTAGGTGCGTGCCAAACTCGTGACTTAAATATTCTCTGCCACGATCAGATCGCAGGCACTTTATTTTCCTGTCATGTTGATTCTCTACCTCACTCTAAAATTCCTTGAACCTTTTAAAGGTTTCAGACTTATGTTTCATTAAGTAGACATACCCATATCTGCTCAAGTCATCAGTGAGGGTGAGAACATAACAGTAGCCACCATGAGCCCCGACGCTCGTTGGACCGCATACATCGGTATGTATTATCTCCAACAAGTCAGTTGCTCGCTCCATCGTTCCGTAGAACGGAGTCTTGGTCATCTTGCCCATGAGGCATGGTTCGCACGTGTCAGATGATTCGAAATCAAGAGACTCCAAAAGTCCATCAGCATGGAGCTGCTTCATGCGTTTTACACCAATATGACCAAGGCGGCAGTGCCACATGTAAGTGGGACTATCGTTATCAACCTTACACTTTTTGCTACTCACACTATGGACATGTGTAACATCACATTCGAGATTCATCAAAAACAAACCATTGACCAGCGGGGCATGACCATAAAACATTTCTCTCATATAAATAGAACAACCATTATTCTCAGATTTAAATGAGTAGCCATCTCGCATCAAGCGAGATCCAAATACAATGTTCATGCTCAAAGCTGGTACTAAATAACAATTATTAAGGTTTAAAACTAATCTCGAAGGTAGATGTAGAGGTAGCATGCCGACGGCGATCACATCGACCTTGGAACCATTCTCGACGCGCATCGTCACCTCGTCCTTTGCCAGCCTCCGCTTATTCCGCAACTCCTGCTTGGAGTTACAAATGTGAGCAACTACACCAGTATCAAATACCCAGGAGCTACTACGAGCGCTGGTTAGGTACACATCAATAACAAGTATATCACATATACCTTTAACATTGCCGGCCTTCTTATTCGCTAAATACTTGGGGCAGTTCCGCTTCAAGTGACCCGTACCCTTGCAATAAAAGCACCCAGTCTCAGGCTTGGGTCCATTCTTGTTCTTCTTCCCGGCAACTTGCTTACCGGGCGTGGCAACATCTTTCTCATCCTTCTTGAAGTTCTACTTACCCTTGACTTTCTTGAAACTAGTGGTCTTATTCACCATCAACACTTGATGCTCCTTTTTGATCTCGACCTTCGCTGATTTCAGCATCGAGTACAACTAAGGAATGGACTTCTCCATCCCTTGCATGTTGTAGTTCATCACAAAGCTCTTGTAGCTCGGTGGAAGCGACTGGAGGATTCTGTCAATGACCGAGTCATCCGGGAGATTAACTCCCATCTGAGTCAAGCGGTTGTGTAGCCCAGACATCTTGAGGATGTGCTCACCGATAGAACTATTTTCCTCCATCTTACAGCTGAAGAACTTGTTGGAGACGTCATATCTCTCGACCCGGGCATGAGCTTGGAAAACTAGTTTTATCTCTTGGAACATCTCATATGCTCCGTGTTGCTCAAAACGCTTTTGGAGCCCCGGTTCTAAACTGTAAAGCATGCCGCACTAAACAAGGGAGTAATCATCGTAGCATGAATGCCAAGAATTCACAATGTCTTGGTCTGCTGGGAGAACGGGTGCGTCACCTAGCGGTGCATCAAGGACATACAATCTTTTGGAAGCTATGAGGATGATCCTCAAGCTATGGACCCAGTCCGCATAGTTGCTTCCATCATCTTTCAGCTTGGTTTTCTCTAGGAACGCATTGAAGTTGAGGTTGGCATTAGCGTTGGCCATTGGATCTACAATATAGATTGTAAAGACTATTTTAGACTAAGTTCATGATAATTAAGTTCAAATAATCAAATTATTTAGTGAAGTCCCACTTACATAGACATCTCTCTAGTCATCCAAGTGACACATGATCCATGTCAACTAGCCCATGTCCGATCATCACGTGAGACGGACTAGTCATCCATGGTGAACATCTCCATGTTGATCGTATCTTCTATACGACTCATGTTCGACCTTTCGGTCTTCCATGTTCCGAGGCCATGTATGTACATGCTAGGCTCGTCAAGTCAACCTAAGTGTTTCGCGTGTGTAAATCTGGCTTACACCCGTTGTATGCGAACGTTAGAACCTATCACAACCGATCATCACGTGGTGCTTTGAAACAACGATCCTTAGCAACAGTGCATAGTTAGGGTGAACACATCTCTTGAAATTTTATTGAGAGATCATCTTATTTACTACCGTCATTCTAAGCAAATAAGATGTAAACATGATAAACATCACATGCAATCAATATAGGGACATGATATGGCCAATATCATCTTGCTCCTTTGATCTCCATCTTCGGGGCACCATGATCATCACTGTCACCGGCATGACACCATGATCTCCATCATCATGATCTCCATGATTCTGTCTTCATGAAGTTGTCTCTCCAACTATTACTTCTACTACTATGGCTAACGTTTAGCAATAAAGTAAAGTAATTACATGGCGTTTATGATTGACACACAGGTCATACAATAAACTAAGACAACTCCTATGGCTCCTGCCGGTTGTCATACTCATCGACATGCAAATCGTGAATCCTATTACAAGAACATGATCAATCTCATACATCACAATGCATCACATCACATCCTTTTGGCCATATCACATCACAAGGCATATGCTGCAAAAACAAGTTAGACATCCTCTAATTTGTAGTTGCAAGTTTTACGTGGCTGCTATAGGTTTCTAGCAAGAACGTTTCTTACCTACGCCAAAACCACAATGTGATATGCCAATTGCTATTTACCCTTCATAAGGACCCTTTTCATCGAATCCAATCTGACTAAGGTGGGAGAGACAGACACCCGCTAGCCACCTTATGCAACAAGTGCATGTCAGGCGGTGCAACCGGTCTAACGTAAGTGTACGTGTAAAGTTGGTCCGGGCCGCTTCATCCCACAATACCACCGAATCAAGATAAGAATAGTAGTGGTTAGCAAACTAACAAGATCGACGCCCACAACTGCTTTGTGTTCTACTCGTGCATAGATTCTATACATAGACCTAGCTCATGATGCCACTGTTGGGAGACGTAGTAGTAAATCAAAAAAATTCCTACGTGTTCACCAAGATCTATCTATGGAGAAACCAACAACGAGTATGGGGAGAGTGGATATTCATACCTTTGAAGATCGCTAAGTGGAAGTGTTACAAGAACGCGGTTGGTGGAGTCGTACTCGTAGCGATTCAGATCGCGGTGGACTCCGATCTCAGCGCTGAACAACGGCGCCTCCACGTTCAACACACGTGCAGCCCGGTGACGTCTCCTACGCCTTGATCCAGCAAGGAGGAAGGAGAGCTTGGGGAAGAGCTCCGGCAGCATGACGACATGGTGATGGTGGAGCTGCATGGTCTCCGGCAGAGCTTCACCAAGCACTACGGAGGAGGAGGAGAAGGAAGGATGGGGCTGCCCGAGAGAGAGAGAGAGAGAGAGAGAGAGAGAGAGAGAGAGAGAGAACTCGTGTCGTGTGTGTTGGCAGCCTCCAAAACCCCCACTATATATAGGAGGAGGGGAGGAGAGGGCGCAGCCCCTAGGTTTCCCACCCTAGGGTGGCGGCAGCCCCATATGGGATCTGGCCGCTGGCCAGAGAGGGGGAGAGGAGGGTGCATCCCTAGGTGGGCCTTAGGCCCATCTGGACCTAGGGTTTCCCCTCCCTCCCACCTTTCCAGCGCCTTGGGCCAGGGTGGAGGGCGCACCAGCCCACTCTGGGGCTGGTCCCTTCCACTCTCGGCCCACGCAGCCCTCTGGGGCTGGTGGCCCCACTTGGTGGACCCCCGGAACCCTTCCGGTGGTCCCGGTACGTTACCGGTAATTCCCGAAACACTTCCGGTGGCCAAATCCTCACTTCCTATATATCAATCTTTGTCTCTGGACCATTCCGGAACTCCTCGTGACTTCTGAGATCTCATCCGGGACTCCGAACAACCTTCAGTAACCATGTACACTATTTCCCTATAACCCTAGCGTCATTGAACCTTAAGTGTGTAGACCCTACGGGTTCGGGAGACACGTAGACATGACCGAGACACCTCTCCGGTCAATAACCAATAGCGGGATCTGGATACCTATGTTGGCTCCCACATGCTCCACGATGATCTCATCGGATGAACCACGATGTCGGGGATTCAATCAATCCCGTATTCAATTCCCTTTGTCTACCGGTATGATACTTTCTCGAGATTCGATCGTCGGTATCCCTATACCTGGTTCAATCTCGTTACCGGCAAGTCTCTTTACTCGTTCTGCAATACATCATCCCGTGGCTAACTCCTTAGTCACACTGAGCTCATTATGATGATGTCTTACCAAGTGGGCCCAGAGATACCTCTTCGTCATACGGAGTGACAAATCCCAGTCTCGATTCATGCCAACCCAACACACACTTTCGGAGATACCCATAGTGCACCTTTATAGCCACCCAGTTACGTTGTGACATTTGGCACACCCAAAGCATTCCTAAGGTATGTGGGAGTTGCACAATCTCATGGTCTAAGGAAACGATACTTGACATTGGAAAAGCTTTAGCAGACGAACTACACAATCTTGTGCTATGCTTAGGATTGGGTCTTGTCCATCACATCATTCTCCTAATGATGTGATCCCGTTATCAATGAAATCCAATGTCCATGGCCATGAAACCGTGGCCATCTATTGATCAACGAGCTAGCCAACTAGAGGGTCACTAGGGACATGTTGTGGTGTATGTATTCACACATGCATTACGGTTTTCGGTTAACACAATTATAGCATGAACAATAGACAATTATCATGAACAAGGAAATACAATAATAACCATTTTATTATTGCCTCTAGGGCATATTTCCAACAAGGCTAGGATGGGCTAGTGTGCTGTGTAGAGGGGGTGTGGGCTGATAAGAGAGGGAGGTTTGCGGCCCATGACATGAGTTTTATAAACTAAAAACGCCCGACGAATAACCAATGATGGTGCCACTATGGCTGACCATTTGGGTATCAAATGAACTCGGAATGGAATGAAATTTGACAGGCGGTCTACCTATGCTATAACAAGATTGCACGCCAAGTTCTGACCCAATCCAAGAATAATTTTAAACGCACTTTAAAAACAATATTTTATTGGTGTCACGAGCGCCTGCGTGTGTGGTCGGTCTTAAAATGGTGAGCGACGAGAACGGAGAGAACCAACGAACACAAACGGATGCAAGTTTTCAAAAACGAGTGGTGATGCCATGTAGATGGTGCGAATGATGTGATGATGAATGCGACAACCACACGAACCGCATGACGACAACGAAATAAAACTGGAATCTTCTGGAGCGTCGGTATCGGGCTGTTACATTCCTCTAGTATTTGCATCTTCACACTCCTAGTTTGCATTACATGATCACTATGCTTGCTTATGTTGCATCAACGATGTGCTCCTTTTATGCGGTTGATGACAACCATTGCCATGCTTCGCACATGAATAATATTGCTTGTTGTCATATGTCTCCATGTGTTGCCTCTTTCTTGCTATATGATTTACCATGTATTGAGTGCAACATTGATATTAATATTGATATTGAGATTTCCCCATAGCTTTCTCTCATATCATTGGAGCTTTTGGCTTTTTTCATGTGAAACATGCTTTCCTTCCTTCTTGGCACCATATGCCTAGTGCCATGAATATAACCATTGTTGCATCATATTGTTCATGCACTTTTGTTCCTAATGGTTATGTGCAAGAGAGGAGATCCATCATGATGGATGATGTGTTTATCTACCATGCACATACATTATTTGATTTGTTGTGTGTATGTGTAGGATACTTCGACTACATGTCAACTTCCACTTCACGTGAGTTGACGATTCGAGCTCTTGAGAGCGAGCCTTGCTACACCGACGCGGTTGTACATCGCACTTGCTTGCGCATCGGCATTGTGATGGATGAACAAGGTCACGCTTTTGATGACATCCTTCTTGAGCATGGATATTGTGCATCTTCATACTTGTGTTGCTTGTATCATGACACATATTGGTCATCATGGACCACTTACTTGCACACATGTTAGAGGTATTGCTTTCACTCGTGATTGCCATTGTTCCATGCCTCGTGACATATATGCCTTGTGTGTTGCATCCAACTTGTGGATTGTTTGCTCTTATCATATGCTTGGTTGCAAGAATGTCCATTATTCACATTTGTCATGCCACATTACTTGCTACATGCTTGACTTGATTGCCTCACACATGTTGAACACTTGCTCTTTCTATTGTGTTGAGTGCCTCACTATCTTCACCACACCATGTGCACATAATGCTTGGATTGCCTTACACTTTGGATTGCCCCTTGTGTTTAGACACTTCAATTTACTTGGTTGTGTGAATGATTCCTATGCATAATTGCTTGCTTTGTGCATAATTGCTATGGCCATGAGGTAGATGCTTGTTATATTGTCACACACATTTGCATCCCTACCTCACCTTGGCATACTTGATCCCATGACTACATTGCTTGTGCTCAATTTGTATGCTTACATGCCATGTCACAATCCCTTGTCATGCCACATGTTATGCATGATGACAACACTTGTACGGTGATTCACCACTTGAATGCTTGGTTTTGCACTAACGCTAACCACAATTGTTTTTCCAAGTGTTTGTCGTGTTTGATCCTTTGAAGGAATTACTAGTTGGTGAGACATTGAAGAGTGCCCATCGCGAGCTTGATGATGACGAGTGTTTGGTGACTGCCCACTTATACATGACGCCTCCATCTCTTTCCCATGGTGATTTTGATTTTGATCCGAGGACGGATCTTTCCCAAGCGGGAGGGGATGATGCGGAGCATCCTACTGACATCATCATGACAAGAGTCCGTTTGGCAAGTGACACGTGTGACATCAACTCCATATACATAAAGGTGAATCTTCTCCTTTACATGTGTTCACTTAACCCCTTCGAGGATGGTATACTACTTGACACTCCACCCGTGTGCATGCATAGGTATTGCCGGCGCATCACGGATGACAAGGAGGAGTGCGAGCACAAGTGTACACCTACACCATCCGCGAGGGAAGCTTGGAAGCGGAGACGGAAGAAGAAGGGGCTATGAGGTCTGCAGCGGCCGTACGACCGACGTCGTCCGGACGTCCGATAGGTCCAAGCGCACGGACATCTGGGCTGCCTCGGAAATCCGATCGGCAAGCACCCGCGCCGAATCCTCGGAATTCCGGCCTTCTCCGGACGTCCGAACCGTCCTCCGCTATCGGACGTCCGACCGCGTACGGAAATCCGGCAAGCCGCACCCCTGCCGAATCCTCGGACTTCCGGCCTCCTCCGGACGTCCGGAGTCCTGAGCCGTCAAATGTCCGACCCCGTCCGGACGTCCGGACCCTGTCTGCGCACAGGCCCAAGAGTTTCGGCCCATGTATCCCTCCACCTTGTTTTAGACTATATAAAACTCACCCCCTCTTTTTTCTAGGGTTGGCAATGGTTTAGCTCTTCATTAGTTGAGCTTTGATCCTTCCTCTACCTCTCCCATGGAGATCAAGGCCTCCACCGTAGAAGATCCCTGTGGATGTCAAGGCCCCTCACGAGGGAAGATCCTCCGGGATATCAAGGCCCCATCTCCCCGTGTTGGATGAACTCTATCGGTATCCTATTTCCCTTTGTTGTTAATGTACCTTTGTGGATCTTGTGTGTCGTGAGGCTAGTGGATGTGTGATTGGACTTGTTCTTGAGTGTTTCCTCTAGTGATTTCTCCTTGTTCTTCCCCGTGTTATTTGTGCTCTAATACCATACGATACGGGGCAAACCCGTAGGTGTCGATCTTTCACGAATTGGAGGGGAATTCCATGAAGAACACGAAGAACACAGGGAAATCACAAGAGGAAACACTCAAGAACAAGTCCAATCTCACATCCACTAGACTCACCACACATGAGATCCACAAGGTACATCAACAACAAAGGGAAAGAACGATACATGGTAGAGTTCATCCCAAATCCCATGGGGAGATGGGGCCTTGGTATCCCGGAGGATCTTCCCTCGCAAGGGGCCTTGACATCCACGGGGATCTTCTCCTATAGAGGCATCTACTCCATGGGAGAGGTAGTGGAAGGAGCTAGGCTCAACTTACTAAGAGCAAAACCATAGATAACCCTAGAGAGAGGGGAAGGAGTCCTTATATAGTCTTGGCCATGAAAGGGGTAAGTGGAAAAGGGATACAAGGACCAAGGCTCGCGGCTGCACACAGGCAGATGTCGGACGTTCGCAGGCTCGGGACGATTCGGACATCCGGAGCATGTCGGACGTCCGTGACTCGGTCGTTCGGAGGTCTCCAGAAACCCGTCATTTCAATGCGGGTGGCTTGGCTCTAGATTTCCGGAGGGCGTCGATCGTCCGGGTGCTGGAGAGTTCTGCCCGCCCTCTGGCTGGGCTGGACTCCACGCGTCGGACGTCCGGAGGCTGTCGGACGTCCGGACGTTGTAGACTCTATAGCTCCGTCTTCTTCCGTCTCCTCTTCCAAGCTTCCCTCGCGGATGGTGTGGTCGTTCCTTAGTGCTTGCACTCCTCCTCGTCATCCGTGAAGCTCCAACAATACCTATGCATGCACACGAGAGGAGTGTCAAGTAGTATACCATCCTCAAAGGGGTCAAGTGAACATTTGCAAAGGAGATGATTCACCTTTATGTATGTGGAGTTGATGTCACATGTGTCACTTGCCAAACAGAGTTTTGTCATGGTGATGTGTGTAGGATGCTCCACATCATCCCCTCCCCCTTGGGAAAGATCCTTCCTCGAATCAAAATCCAGATCACCATGGGAAAGATATGGCGTTGCCATGTAGAAGTGGACAGTCACCAAACACTCATCGTCAAGAAGCTCGCAATGCGCACTCTCCAATGTCTCACGAATTAGTAATTCCTTCAAAAGGAGCAAACAAGGCAAGCACTTGGAAAAACAAATGTGGTTAGCGTTTGTGCAAAACCTAGCATTCAAGTGGTTATTCACCGAACAAGTGTCATCGTGATGCATAACATATGGTTTGACAAAGGAAAGAGACATGACATGTATGCATATAAATTGAGCACAAGCCGAGTCATCATGGGAACAAGCATGCAACGATGAGGTAGGGATGCTACAATGTGTGACAATATACCAAGCATCTACCTCAAGTTCATAGCAATAATGCAGAGAGCAACCAACAAATGGTCTATGGTAGGCATAAGAATCTCTCACAACATCAAATAATATGAAGTGTCTAAACACATGGGGCGGTCCAAAGTGAAAGGCAATCCAAGCATAATGTGCATATGGTGTAGTGAATATATAATGGCACTAAACACAACATAAAGAGCAATTGTTCATCATGTGTGGGGCGATTAAGTCAAGCATGTAGCATGTAATGTGGCATGACAAATGTGAAGAATGGATATTGTTGTAACCAAGCATATGATAAGGGTAAACAATCCACAAGTTGGATGCAACACACAAGGCATATATCATTAGGCATGGCTAGATGGAAAGGAAGATGATCCACAATACCCATTCTCAAGAGGGATGTCACCTTGAAAACTTGTCCTTGTGCGTCCTTCACAATGTCGATGTGCAAGAAAGTGCGATGTAGAAACACGTCTGTGTAGCAAGGTTCGCTCTCAAGAGCTCGAATCGTCAACTCACGTGAAGTGGAAGTTGACATGTAGTCGAAGTATCCTACACATGCACAAAGAAAAGCAAAGAAGGTATATGCATGGTAGATAAACACATCATCCATCATGATGGTTCTCTTCTCTTGCAAATAACCATTAGGATCACAAGTGCATAAATAATATGATGCAACAATGGCTATATTATTGGCACTAGGCATATGGTGCAAAGAAGGAAGCCAAGCATGCTTCACATGAAAGATGTCAAAATCTACAACAATATGTGAGAAAGCTAGAGGGGCAATCTCATTAGCAAGAGTAGAAACACTGTTGCACTCAATACATGGCAAATCATCTAGCATGAGCGAGGTAACGCATGTAGACATATGATAACAAGCAATATCAAGTATGTGAGAAGCATGGCAATGGTTGTCATCAACCGCATAAAAGGAGCACGTCGATGATGCAACATAAGCAAGCATAGTGATGATGTAGTGCAAACTAGTAGTGCGAAGATGCAATGTACTAGAGGAAAGCATGGCAATCATGTCATATGAGCAAATAGTAGGCATAGACAATGCACATGATAGATCGTTAGCACGGGAACAAAACATGATCAATATATCGTCATAGGCATGGCGCACAAAGCAAACATGGGAATAGCTAGTAATATCTCCACCAAGCTTGGAAATACACATACAAACATGAGAGTCATGGTTCATGTGTAATGCAAAGCATGGGTCACAAATGCATGACAAAGGCATACAAATGACCATATCATGCAAAGTGAACATGACAATATGTGCAAAGGATAGATAATGCACAATAAGCCATAACCATGTGACGACCATGTAGAATAGATGCACCTAGTCCTTGCGCGAGGGGAATGGTTGGAGACATATTCCGATGAATCCCAAAGCGTCATTGCTCTCAAGAGCCCTCTTCATCAACTCATGGGATTGTGAAGTTTACGAGTGTTCATGCGTACCTACACACAACAAAGAGAAAGGGAAAATTGTGTGCGTGTGGTATATGTACACATCATCCATTAGGATGTGCATGTGCTTGTGTTTGTTAGCACAAAATGTCCAATGCTCGAATAAATGAGATGCATAATATAGGAACATGTCATCCATCATGAAAGGTTTGTTATGATGTATATCATAATGGAGACTAGAAATATGTAGTGCATCACATGAACAAAGATCATTGTTGTTCATGGCATCCGGATGGTGCACACAAGTAGTGGGATCATGCAATGTATGGGATGGAAGAAAATATCCTATAATGTATGAGGAAACTATGTAGGTCTCCTCATGTGTAATAGTGGAAGCACAATGCGGAGAATATGGACAAAATCCAAAACAATGAATTTCCAAATCATGAAGATCATGACATGGCATATGGGAATTATTGCGCAAATTATGCAAAGGTAGCATGTCAATGTTATCACAAGAGAAACAAATGCCAATAACAATGGACTTGTCGTCTATGCCATATGAGCAAATGGGATTAATTTTTATGGGATATGCATAGGCACTACGGTGAGATTGAAATGATGCAATATGGGTAATCTCTCTCATAGCATGTGACAAGTTTATGGGATTATCAAACATGATGTGACCAATAGAATTCTCACAAGATATCCTATGGAGTATAGCATCACAACTAGGTGATTCGACATGCTCATCATCATATTCATCATAAATAGGGGGAACATCTAAGCATGAAGAAGACATAGCATGTGAAGTATCCATAGGGTGATCAACATCATGCAAGCAATCATTGTCAAGATAGTCCACTAGTGGGACAAGATCATGACCTTCACCTATTTTACCTTTCTCATTCCACTCATGTGGTGTAGGTGAGGTGGGAACCAACTCGTGGTCCTCGTCATCGTGATGGAACCATGTGGGGGTGCATCATCATCCACCATGGCCATCGTCATTCCCATTGGAGGTATGGAATCGTCTAGGGTTGGCACATCATCATGTAGGGGACCTAGCAGCAAAGAAGAAGACACAATAGGAGTAGAGGTTAAGTTGTTAGAAATCATAGTGTCCTCACGTGCCATCTCAACTACCTCACTCACTAAGTGTTATGGATCACTCCCTCCCTCTAGGTAGTTGCACTCATACTCACACATGGTGGAGTCACTCATCTCACTCAAGTGGTGGGGGCTGTGGCTCTCCTCACATGGAAAGTGTGGCAACTCATCATATATGGGGCTAGTGGTGGTCACACTCATCCTCTCATAGGAAATGTACTTAGTGTCACATATGGTGGAGTCACTCATCTCACTCATGTGGTGGTGGCTCTCCTCACATGGAAATTGGGGCATCTCATCATATGTGGGTGTCGGAGAGATGTAGGTGCAAACGTTTACATGCTCAACTCCTTTCGCCGCCATGGTTGAAGGGATAGTCCCATGCTTAACTGTCTCGTCATCGTTGTCGTCGTGGATGAAGGACGAATATGGCACATCATCACTCGCCTCCATGACCAAAGGGAAAATCCCATGCCCGGCCACCTTCCTTGGAATGTGTCCGAAGATGGAAGGGTCATCCATGCATGTAGTCGATCGCCTTGATCTTGGTGTCGAAGCTTGTGCTTGGTGGTGATCTTGGTCTTCGCACACTTGTTTCTTATAAGATGCATGACTTGAGCATCTACGTTGTGATGATGACGAAGGGGAAGAAGACTTGTCGTTGGCCACCATGTGTCGAAGTTGCTCCATGTGTGCAGCCACCATGTCTCTTTTCCGAGCTTTAGAGTGTCGTATGTCGATGGCGAGTGGCTAGAGTTTTTGGTTGATGTTGTTGCTCATGTCAATGTAGTCGTCAAAGACCGAAGATGGTGAGCTTTGCCTAGCCATCACAAGACTCGAGCAAAGGTGAGTGGGAAATGAGATCAACAATACCAAGATACCGTTCCCAAAGTTGAGGATGTATCCCGTTTCACTCAATGTGAATTGAGAGAATAATGGAATTGGTACCGGACTTGCTCACTCACACCTACAACATAATGCTTATCGAGTGGCTCAGTTAGGACAAGAGGCACAAAATTCAAACAATTGCTAGTCAAGATATTGAGAATGTTGAGGAAGATTGACAAAATTGCAAAGCAAAGCAAATAGATCAATAGCTATGGTGGCACTAGGAACGCACACACGGATAGATAAATGGGATCCGCACAACCCACGAATGAGCACCAAAATGTGATAGACCCAGGAAAAGCTCGTGTTGCACGGATACTAGAAGAGACAATAGCTCGATGGCTCAAATGGGATAGATACGTGCTTGTTCACCAACCTAAGAGAGTAAGCGTGCCATATTAAATTCCAAGTATGCTATCTATGTATGATCCAAGTGTATGAACTATGCAAAATGGCTCAATGCTCTTGTCCCACTAGTGGACTATCTTGACAATGATTGCTTGCATGATGTTGATCACCCTATGGATACTTCACATGCTATGTCTTCTTGATGCTTAGATGTGCCCCCTATTTATGATGAATATGGTGATGAGCATGTCGAATCACCTTGTTGTGATGCTATACTCCATGGGATATCTTGTGAGAATTCTATTGGTCACTTCATGTTTGATAATCCCATAAACTTGTCACATGCTATGAGTGAGATTACCCATATTGCATCATTGCAATCTCATCGTAGTGCCTATGCATATACCATAAAAATTCATCCCATTTTCTCATATGGCATAGATGACAAGCCCATGGTTATTGGCATTTTCTTCTCTTGTGATAACATTGCCATGCTACCTTTGCATAATTTGCGCAATAATTCCCATATGACATGTCATGATCTCCACGATTTGGAAATGCATTGTTTTGGATGTTGTCCATATTCTCCGCATTATGTTTCCACTATTACACATGAGAGACCTCCATAGTTTCCTCATACATTAGAGGAGATTTTGTTCCATCCCATACATTGCATGATCCCACGACTTGTGTGCACCATCTGGATGCTATGAACAACAATGGTCTTAGTTCATGTGATGCACTACATATTTCTAGTCTCCATTATGGTATACATCATAACAAACCTTTCATGATGGATGACATGTTCCTATATCATGCATCTCATTTATTCGAGCATTGTACATTTTGTCCTAACGACCACAAGCACATGCACACCCTAACGGATGATGTGTAGATATACCACGTGCACACAATTTTCCCTTTGTATTTGTTGTGTGTAGGTACGCATGAACACTCGTCAACCTCACAATCCCATGAGTTGACCAAGAGAGCTCTTGAGAGCAACGATGCTTTGGGATTCATCGGAATGTGTCTCCAACCATTCCTCTCGTGCAAGGACTACGCGCACCTCTTCTACATGGCCCTCACATGGTTATGGCTTATTGTCCACTATATATCCTTTGCCCATATTGCTATGTTCACTTTGCATGATATGCTCATTTCTATGCCTTTGCAATGCATTTGTGACCCATGCTTTGCATTACACATGACCCATGACTCTCGTATTTTTATGTGTATTTGCAAGCTGGGTGGAGATATTAGTAGCTATTGCCATGTTTGCTTTGTGCCCCATGCCTATAATGATACATTTATCATGTTGTGTTTTCGTTCTTGCGATATTTCATGTACATTGTCTATGCCTACTATTTGCCCAAATGACATGATTGCCATGATTTCCTCTAGTATGATGCATCTTCGCACTACTAGCTTGCACGACATGATCACTATGCTTGCTTATGTTGCATCAACGATGTGCTCCCTTTATGAGGTTGATGACAACCATTGCCATGCTTCACACATGATTTCTATTGCTTGTTGTCATATGTCTCCATGTGTTGCCTCGCTCATGCTAGATGATTTACCATGTATTGCGTGCATCAATGCCTTTAATATTGTTAATGAGATTGCCCTCATAGTTCTCTCACATATTATTGGAGCTTTTGACATCTTTCACATGAAGCATGCTTGTCTTCCTTCTTTCCACCTTATGCTTAGTGCCATGAATATATCCATTGTTGCATCATATTATTCACGCACTTGTGATCCTTATGGTTATGTGCAAAAGAAGAGAACCATCATGATGGATGATGTGTTTATCTACCATGCAGATACATTCTTTGCTTTGTTGTGTGTATGTGTAGGATACTTTGACTACATGTCAACTCCCACTTCACGTGAGTTGACGATTTGAGCTCTTGAGAGCGAGCCTTGCTACACCGACGCATTTCTACTTTGCACTTTCTTGCGCATCGACATTGTGAAGGACACACAAGGACAAGTTTTCAAGGTGACATCCATCTTGAGAATGGGTATTGTGGATCATCTTGCTTTCCATCTAGCCATGCCTCATGATATATATGCCTTGTGTGTTGCATCCAACTTGTGGATTGTTTTGCCTTATCATATGCTTGGTTGCAACAATGTACATTCTTCACATTTGTCATGCCACATTACTTGCTACATGCTTGACTTGATCGCCTCACACATGATGAACAATTGATCTTTATGTTGTGTTTAGTGCCATTATATATTCACTACACCATATGCGCATTATGCTTGGATTGCCTTTCACTTTGGACTGCCCCATGTGTTTAGACACTTCATATTATTTGGTGTTGTAGTGATTCTTATGCCTACCACAGGCCATTTGTTGATTGCTTTGTGCATTATTTCTATGAACTTGAGGTAGATGCTTGGTCTATTGTCACACATTTTAGCATCCCTAGCTCACCGTTGCATGCTTATTCCCATGATGACTCCTCTTGTGCTCAATTTATATGCATACATGCCATGTCTCTTTCCTTTGTCAAAGCATATGTTATGCATGACGACGACACTTGTTCGGTGAATAACCACTTGAATGCTAGGTTTAGCAGTAACGCTAACCACATTTGTTTTTCCAAGTGTTTTTCGTGTTTGCTCCTTTTGAAGGAATTACTAATTTGTGAGACATTGGAGAGTGCCCATTGCGAGCTTGATTATGATGAGCGTTTGGTGACCGTCCACTTCTACACGGCGACGCCATCTCTTTCCCATGGTAATCCGGATTTTGATCCGAGGACGGATCTTTCCCAAGGGGGAAGGGATTATGTAGAGCATCCTACGCACATCACCATGACAAGATTCTGTTTGGCAAGTGACACGTGCGACATAAACTCCACATACATAAAGGTGAATCATCTCCTTTACACGTGTTCACTTGACCCCTTCGAGGATGGTATACTACTTGACACTCCTCTTGTGTGCATGCATAAGTATTGTCGGAGCTTCACAGATGATGAGGAGGAGTGCAAGCTCCAAGGAATGACCACATCATCCATGAGGGAAGCTTGGAAGCGAAGATGGAAGAAGAAGGAGCTACGAAATATACAGCGTCCGCATGATCGACATCCATCGTACATCCCACACCCTATGACGGCGGGACGACCGACGCCATCCGTACGTCCAAGAGGTCTCAGCGCACGGATGTCCGGGCCGCCCCAGAAATCTGATCGCCAAGCACCCGCGCCGAATCCTCGGACTTCCGGCCTCCTCCAGACGCCCGGACCGTCTTGAGCCATTGGACGTCCGACCCCATTCGGACATCCTGACCATGTATGCACACAGGCCCACGGGTTTCGGCCCATGTATCCCTCCACCTCACCTCAGACTATGTAAACCTCACCCCTCCTCTTTCTAGGGTTAGGTATGGTTTTTCTCTTAGTAAGTTGAGCCTAGCTCCTTACACTACCTTTCCCATGGAGTAGATGCCTGTATGGGAGAAGATCCCTTAGTGGATTTCAAGGCCCCTTGCGAGGGAAGATCCTCCGGGATATCAAGGCCCCATATCCCCATGGGATTTGGGATGAACTCTACCATGCATCCTTCTTTCCCTTTGTTGTTCATGTACCTTGTGGATGTTGTGTGTGGTGAGTCTAGTGGATGTGTGATTGGACTTGTTCTTGAGTGTTTCCTATTATGATTTCTCATCGTTCTTCCCCGTGTTCTTCATGTTCTTCGTGGAATTCCCCACCAATTCATGAAAGGTCGATACCTACGGGTTTGCCCCGTATCAGTGGATCTTCTTCTTCATCATATCCTTCATCTTCGTTGTTGTCGAAGGTGTCATCTCCTTCAGGTGGTGGTGAAGGAGGTTGTAGTGGATCTTCATGATGTACTTCCTCCTCCTCTTCATCCTGTCGTGTACCAATTGTGGATGCTTCCATGTCGTTTTGTTAGTAGCCTTGATGCAAAGTAGGGGCTTCCACTTGGGTTGATGAAGTAGTTTCCTTCACCTCCTTGGGACAAATCTTGCCAATGGACAAGTCTTTGATAGCTTCCGAAGGATCTTTATCTTCTACACCATTTCGCAATTGTTCGACTTGCGAACCATTAGACTCATCAAACTTCACATCTACTGTCTCTTCAACCTTTCGAGTGAAGTTGTTGTAGAAATGGTAGGTGTGAGAGTTCGATCCGTAGCTAAGTAGGAAACCTTCATGAGATTTGGGAGAAAATTTAGCACGACGATCTTATGAAGAATGTAGCACTTAGAGTTAAATACCTGAAAGTATCCAAATTGGGGTTTGTTACTGGTGAGTAGCTCGTATGCCATTTTACCGAGAAGCTTGTGCAAGTAGAGTCGGTTTGTGGCATGACACACTGTTTCCACGGCTTCTACCCAAAAGTGTCGTGGCGTCTTGTATTCCTCAAGCATCGTTCTTGCCATCTCAATCAGGGTTCGGTTCTTCCTCTCAACTACTCCATTTTGTTGAGGCGTGTATGTAGCTGAGAACTCATGTGAAATACCTTCTTCGTCAAAAACGGTATCCACATGGGTGTTCTTGAACTCTGATCTGTTATGGCTTCGAACCTTCTTGATCTTCACTTCAAATTGATTTTGCACTTTGCGTGCAAAGTTCTTGAAGATCTTTTGTACCTGTGACTTATCATCAAGAAAGAATACCCACGTAAATCTAGAAAAATCATCAACTATAACTAGACAATAAGATTTTCCACCAAGGCTCTTGTAAGCATTGGGACCAAAAAGATCCATATGAAGTAACTCGAGTGGTCTCCTAGTAGTCATGATGTTCTTGACTAGATAACTTCCACCTAGTTGCTTTCCAGCTTGACAAGTGCTACAAAGCCTATCTTTGTCAAAGATAACATCTTTAACAACAAGAATGTGATCTCCCTTGGTAAGCTTATCTAGATTGCGCATGCCTACATGTCCGAGCCTTCTATGCCATAGCCAACCTTTAGATGATTTTGCAATGAGACAAGTACAAGGTTGGGCCTTTTTAGTGAAATCAACAACGTATAGATCACCTCTACGAATATCGATAAAGACGGTTTTATGATTATCATGATGAAACACTTGGGAATACACTTTAGTAAATAGCACATTGAAACCGAAGTCTGCTAGAGTAGATACGGAAAGAAGATTGTAGCCAAGGGATTCAACAAGCATGACATTTTGAATAGAGCTATCATGAGATATGGCCACCTTAGCAAGACCAAGTACCTTACCCTTAGAGTTGTCTCCAAAGGTCACGTACCTCCGCGGTCCTTGATTTGGTGTGATCTCTTGGAACATGTCTTTATCTCCAATCATATGATCGGTGCATCCAATATCAAGAATCCACTATTTTCCATCGGATATGTAATCCTTGAAGTTTGCCATGAGACTTAGGCACTTAATCATTTTGGCACATTCGATGTCAAACATCTCATCACCATCATCATAGTAGCCATGTTCTTCATTATCATCATTAGGTAGAATCTCCACGTCATAGAAACCAAGAGATTAGTTAGAATTTTTACTAAGACAATGTTCAAGTTTATGTATGTGAATGGCTTCTACAACAATGTTTCTAATGGTAGTGACATCTCCTTTAGCATGCATAAGATTATGAAGCTCAAATAAACATTTATCAAAGTTTGGATCACTAGACTTCATTCCATGAAAAGCGACAGTTTTATGAAGAATTTCATCAAAATTATTTAATGAATAATTTGGATATCATTTCTCCAAATCATTCCACAAAGTATAAGCACATACGAAATTCTTCAATTCTGTAAGCACAAATATTGGTAAACCTCTAACGATAAGACTGAGAGTACTACCAATCATGTCAATTTCCTCTTCGTATGTGGGATGTAATTCATCGATGGGGAACACATAGGAATTTTCAATATATGTTCTGAAATGGAATTTTTCAAATAGATCAATCGTAGCATCTTTCCATTGACTATAGTACTCTCCATCAAGAATTGGCACTCTACAACTCAAACTCTCCAAACTAGACATATCCATCTTCCTCGAAAGATGATTAAACCAAGGTTACGGAGACCTTGCTCTGATACCAATTGTGGGATCACTAAAAGAGTATGTCTAGAGGGAGGGGGTGAATAGACTACTAGCACAAATTAAAATCTACAGAAGGTCCAAAGTTAAGTGTTGGCAGATTTTTGCAATTATAGCAAGTTTAGCACACCCTACACATGCAAGTTATCAAGTATAGCAGCTGAAAGTAAAGACATTGCATATGCACTACTGGAATCAGAAGATTTGCCGTCTGTCACCTCTTTGTCGTCTGCTAGCGGACGACAAAGAGTGGCTTTGCCATCAGCTAGCAGAAAGCAAACGGCAAAGAGGTGGCAGACGGCAAAGGGTGGCTTTGCCATCAGCCACTTCTTTGCCGTCTGCTAGCGGACGACGAAGGAGGTTTGCCATCCGCTAGCGGACGGCAAAGAGGGAAGGGGCCCACCCTAAACCCAACCACAACTTGACCTAACTGCCCCCCTCTTAGCCGTTCTCTAGCGGACGGCAAAGAAGGGGACTAATGCCCCCGACCCGCCTCTCTCTCTCTTTCTCTCCCTCTCTCCTCCCCGTCGGCCGCCGCCCGCCTCTCTCTCTCTCTTTCTCTCCCTCTCTCTCTTTCTAGCCCATCGCCGGCCGCCGCCCGCGCCCCCCACCCCCACCGCCCCCACCCCCGCCGCCTGCAGCCACCGCCAGTCGCCGCCCGCGCCCCCACCCCTGCCGCCCGTGCCCACCGCCCGCCGCCGCCCGCGCCCCCACCCCCACTGCCGCGTCGCCACCGCGTCGGCACTGCCGCCCACTGCCCGCACCCACTGCCCCACCACCTCGCCCCTATCTCCCTCCCCGGTGGCCCCGACACCCCACCGGTACCGCCCCTTCGAATCTTTGGTTTAGTTAGGCCAAATAGATCGATTTTTCTTGCCATGGGAAGAGGTGCTTTGTGATAGGTTCGATCTTGCAGTGTTCTTTCCCAGTGACAGAAGGGGTAGCAAGGTACGCATGTATCGTTGCTATTAATGATAACAAGATGGGGTCTATTCCTACATGATAGATCTTGTCTACATCATGTCACCGTTCTTATTGCATTACTCCATTTTCCTTGAACTTAATACACTAGATGCATGCTAGATAGTGGTCGATGTGTGGAGTAATAGAAGTAGATGCAGAATCGTTTCGGTCTACTTATCTTGGATGTGATGCCTATATAATGACCATTCCCTGGATATCGTCATGATTATTTGATCTTCTATCAATTGCCCAATAGTAATTTATTCACCCACCATGCACTATACTCACGAGAGAAGCCACTAGTGAAACCTACAGCGACCGGGTCTACTTTTCCAACATATTGCTTTCTGATCTACTATTTTACCGTTTTGTTTTCACATCTATTAATAAAAAAACAAAAATACCTTGCTGCACTTTTTGTTTACCTATTTTATTTTGTTTTCTTGTGAGATCTATTTGCCAAAATTATCATAACCTAATCTATCTTTTTATTGCTTGACAACCTCTTTACGCGTCGGGTTACAAGTATTTATTATTTGTGTGTAGGTGCTGTTTACGTAGGTGCTTGATCTTCCTCTACGTATTGATACCTCGGTTTCATAACCGAATGAAATACTTACCGTCGTTGTACTCCATTATACCTTCCTCTTTGGGGAAATACCCACGCAGTCTCAAGCCATGCCACACCCCTTATTTGAATCGAATAGGATTGATCCTATTCTTGCTTTCCGGTTGTCTGTTAGGATTGAAGTTAGTGTGATGTGCGGTAGAAAAGCACAATTGCTTACTGGATTTTTCTATCCGAAGGTGGTAAAAACCAGTATGTCGTTCAAAGATTTGCTCGCGGCACTCTGAAATTCTCCATATGGATGGAGCCTTGCCGATGCTATTGAACCAAAATATTTCAGCAGTACCGAGCAAAAATTTATACCACTAACTTGCGATGAGCATTTTGTATTGCTCTTTTCTTTGAATGCTGAAAGCCACTTCGGTAAAATCCATATCGTGGTGCTTCAGCCACGCAATGAACGTGGAAAGGGGAAGAGTGTTCAGGAATCTTCTGCCTCTGCTAACGGAGAGAGCCCCGACACTCCTTGTAGGTCAAAACCAAGCAGAGCTAGTGGTTCTGGAAGTCACAATATATTTGCTCCCATTTGTTGGGCCACTTCTCATGTCGCTACCGCACCTGATGTAGTACAGGATGGAGAGCCCGACGAAGAGGTGCCTCAACATGATGACGAGGATGAGAATATGTTCCCTAACCTTCTAGATATTACCAGTAAACAAAAAATGGAAGATGAATTTCAGGAGCAACCTATTAGCCATGCTAGATTTGATGACACTGACAATGAAGAGAGGGAGGAGAACATCGACAACTTAGTTGTAGATGAATATGATGGTGGGGACATGCCAACAATTGAGTGGAACAGGGAAGATTCTCACCTTGGTGTCGGCACCATATTCCAGTCGATGGTGGACTGCCATAATGCAGTGACTACATACTGCATTCTCCCACAAAATACATATGTGCTTGAAAGGAGTGAGCCATCAAGGTTCACTATTTGTTGCCCATATGATAGGTGTAGATGGAGGTTGCATGCATCACGTATGTTGAGGAGCAAGTTCTTTCAGGTTTGTGTATTTCAGTATATACAGATTCTATGTTCAGATCATTGTGTAATGTTTTCAGATCATATTTTTTTCAGATAAAAAGGAACCCATAACAGCACACTTGTCCACCTGGAGGGGGAGGGTGGAAGGCTAAAACAAAGCTAGCAAAGATTAGATGGGTGGCAGATGCAATTTTAGATTGGTTGAGAGAAAAACGAACTCTTGGTCCAACAGAACTCCAAGGGAAGCTATTTGATAAGTACAAGATTTTTGTACCTTACATGATGATTTTTTATGGTAAGGAAATAGCTCTTGACAGGATTAATGGTCCTTGGAATGAGAGCTTTTAGTTGCTCTACACATTTAAAGCTGAAGTGGAAGCTGCTAGTCTAGGGAGTGTTGTAGAGATTGAGAAGCATACAACTCCATACAAAATAAAAGGGAAGTCATTTGAGAAGGATTGCTTCATGAGGGCTTTTGTTTGTTTCAAGGCTTGTTGGCAGGGGTTTCTGGATGGTTGCAGGCCCTATTTGGCTGTTGATGCAACTGTTTTGAATGGAAGGGTGGAGAGGACAACAGGTGGCAGCTTCTGCAGTTGATGGACACAACTGGCTATTCCCAGTTGCATTAGGTGTGGTGGAGGCAGAATCCGAAGAAATTGGGTCTGGTTTCTGCAGCATTTGCGCAACTTGTAGGTACACCCCCAGGTTTAGCTATACACAGAGATGGTTTCAAGGGTTTGGAGAGTGTAGTGGAAATTGTATTCCCTGGAGTGGAGCATACGGAATGTATGCGACACCTAGCGTAGAATTTCAAAAGCAAATTCAAAGGTAAAGTTTATGATGAGAACTTATGGCCAGCATCATACACATGTAGTGAGAGGAAGCATGAGCATTATTCGAGAATGTTGTATGCTCAATCCTCTAGTGAAGGAGTACCTAGATGCACATCATGGAAAGTTGTGGTCCAGAAGCAAATTCAATACAATATGCAAACTGGACTATGTGACCAGCAACCTGGTAGAGTGTTTCAATGCAAAGATTAAGTCATTGGAAGGGCTTTTGATATGGCAAATATTTGATACAATTCGGCAGATGATCATGATAAAGATGGCTCTTCACAAAAGAATCGCAGAAACAGAATATTTTGGCCATCTTGTGCTCCCATCTCTTATTAAGGCATTGCATGCCAAGGCAAGAGGACTGAACATAATGAAAATGTTTCCGAGCGGCGACACATGAGGCTGAGGTAACATATACTGACTGTAAAAACGGGGAATGGAGGTATCCAGTTAACCTAGCAACTAGGGAATGCAGTTGTAGGCAATGCAGCTCCGTGGGAAGTCATGCATACATGCCCTACATCTGATGACTGTTGTCGGTGGTGAAGATGGTGAAGTTTATCAATACATCTCTAAATATTTTTCTGTTGCCAAATTCAGGGCTGCTTATGCTTCCAACGTGCCTGCACTCTTGGGAAGAGACCAATGGAACATAGTATATCCAGGGTTCAAACTACATTCTCTTGTACTGACTAGGCCACCAGTAAGACCAAAGAAGAACATGATCAGAAGAGGTGAAGAGGGTCGTGTAAGAAGACAACATAAGTGGAAAAAATGTGGAATCCTAGGGCACATTTCTAGGAAATGTACTAATCCAGTGGATGCTTAATTTGGATAAGAGGAACAATGGGCATCAACAAATGCAAAGGATAATGCAGCATCAGAGCATATTGCAGCTAATGCATAGGAGGATGCAACATTAGAGTAGATTGCAACTAATGTAGGGGAGGATGAAGCATTAGAGCAGATTGTGGCTAATCCAGATGAGGATGAAGCAATAGAGCAGATTGCGGCTAATCTAGAGGATAATGCAGCATTATAGGAGAACTGAATTAGCACCGTCGACAGCTTCGTATGTGTGCATCAACCTTCCCTTTTTGTGCATTTCTTCTGTTTTTTATCTATGTCTTATACTCTTTTTTCTGTTTGATCTAGCTCTAGGGAAATTAAAGGAAAAGGAGAGAAAAGGCCATGAGAGAATGAAACTTCGGTTCGGCCATCATCCGATGCAGAATTTGAAGCCATGGCTTATGAAGGGTTTGAAGATATTGAACCCTGTATTTGGCCAGTGGAAGTTCTCTGCCAGCACCTCGACAGACACCAACCGAAGTAAAGACCAAAACAAAGAAGAAAATGATGCATATCCCAGCTAGGGAAACTAGGAGCAAGTCTGTTAAACCATCTTGGAACACAAGGACCAAGGCAAAGATGTGAACTTTCAACGTTGAATGCAAGTTGTAAACTTTGAACTTTAAGGCTTTGTAATAATTCAAAATTTGAGGCGAAATTTGAATTTGAACTAACCTTTCAATTTTAAGGATATGTAATAATTCGAAATTGGAGACAACATTTGAAGTCCATTGCTCTGTGATGTGATGTTTGCAAATTTGAATTATTGTTTGGGACTAAAGGCTTTGTTGTTGTTGTTGATGATGATGATGTTGGCAAAATTTGAATTATTACACGTGGCAAAATTTTAATAATGAAAAAATAAGTTAAGATCCTTCTTATTGACACTAAGACGAATCTTTGGTGATTTTCTTGATTTTTTTTAAAATCGTAATCCTAAACCCACTATCACTCTCTTCTCAAACTCTATACAACCTCGTACGTGATAGCTCATTTATGTGAAGGAGTTTTCATGAAAATGTTCATAAACCAATGTTATCATTTTTTGTCATAACCATGTCGCATACAACATCATTGTGCACAGGTCATCCATTGTTTTGATATATTTTTTGAATTAGTTATGCTCATTTGAACCTGGAAATGGTAGCTCACCTCAAAATTTTCATAAAAATGACCCTAAACCAAGTTTATATTTTTAATGGTAACTATGTCTTATAAAACGACGATCCGTGAAGGTTTCACATTTTTTTGATTTAGTTAAGGTCATTTTAAAAGTTGGTCAAACCTAAAATAACCCTGCTGATCGGCTCAAACCCCACAACATCTCTCCAAACCCTAGCATCCAACTGCAGTCGTCCAATCATACCTTAGAGCCAAGCGAAAGCCCTCAGATATGGCCTTCTAGAAGGAGTTCCGAGGCAGGCTGCACGTCGTTGGATCACATGGACTGCTCCACATCATTGGATCGTCGGGCAATCCGCGAGACAGCGCGAGGTTGGTTCTGCTCGCCCACCAATGCAACATTGCTTCCCCTTTGTTCTCCTTCTTCTTTTATGGCGACGACAGGAGCCCCTCGCCCGCTTCGTCTTCCTCGGCGACGAGATATGTCGAGCTACACCTCAGCTTCCCGCCCCGCGTGGACCCAGTATGGTCAACTGCCCATGCAGCCATGCCCTGACTGCCCACGCACCACACCACTGAATTGGTTGACTTCGAAGGACGACAGGAACGACAACTTTGGGGGCGAGTTCGTGAAATGCGAGAGCAAGCCAGAGGGACAGGTTAGATCTCATGATTTTCCTCTTTGCTTTTAATTTGTTTTTGTTGGATCTAGAATTTAGGGCTCATGATTTCGTTTAAGATCGTGAAGAAGTGCACACATTTTGAATGGCTGCATGACTACATTCTAAGGCTTCAAGGGGAGGGCTTGATTCAATTCAATGGGCCGCAACCCGAGAGCTCAATTTGCCGTCAGCTGTGTGGAATTTGGTCTGTGAAAGTGTTGCTCCGACAGTTGGGGATGAGGATTTGAAGGGAGAATTAAATATGATGAACAAGAACTTGAGGCAGATGATTCAATTGAACAAGCAGAAGAATCTGATAGCTTTAGCATTTTATTTTGTATAGTTGCCCTAGGATTTGCATACTTGCTGGTCATCACTCGTTACAGATGTTATTAGTGTAGTGTAAGCTTAATTTGTGGATCATGTGCTCTCTGGGTTGCTAAAACTATGTCACTGTCTCCAGTTCGGGTTGGGCCGTCACATGGCGTTGGATGTCGAAGGCCCAAAGAAAAAAGAGGCCTACAAAATAGTGCACGCGCTCGCTTTGTTTTTTTGGCTTATTGATTTGATTCGTGTGTGCACGTGCTTTCTCCTCGTCCGCCTTGAGGACGCGTGGCGTCCTTCCAACTACACCCACAACCCGAAGTAAATGCGCATGCACGGCGGGCCCTGGTAGTCAGCCACCCATGTTCGTGTCGTTGTTCTTCTTTGAGTGGAAACCCATGGATAGTACTCCGTCCAGGTGCATAGCCTAGGCATGTATGGTATGGATTGGACTAAAAACTATAATTAGCATGTGTTTTTATGCGCACTTAATGAACTATTTTGGGACAATGCACTACCGGTAGGCAGGCAACTACCAAGCATTGTTGTTTGCATACATACGCGTTAAGGGATTAAGCGTTGCCGTTCACATGCACAGGTTGTATGCAAACGACTAGACAAAGGGAGTAACTACCACCCTTACAAAGCCCAGCATGCAGTTGTCCCCTCCACCCCCGGTAGGATCTACAAACCCTAGACTGTCGGCGACAATTCAATTTTTTTAGCTTTTTTATTCTTCTTATTAACATCGACATGGCTCATTTTTATCATTTTTGACACTTCAACTAGACCATTAGCCGCACGTGCCAAAAGGACCAAAACTGTTGAATCCATAAAATATAGGGATGTGGAAGAGTTAAATGAAAAACTCTTCTTGAAGAAGAGGACTCATCTGCTTGATGTTTTGATACGGTGAGGGAACATGTTTTATGCGTTGTTTGAAGCCAAGGTCTAAATATCACCGAATGGGCTACAAACTAACAAAGAAAACTAGCAAGCATAACATATATGTGATCTGACTCGCGACCAAGTGAACGAGAACCTAAAGGGTCATGCGCTTAAGGGAAGGAACACGTGGGATTTAGGATCTGTGCAAGGCCCAAGAGTTGAACCCGCGACGGATGCCTATATATGGTGGAGGTGCAGCACACCCATCTGGTTGATCCCTTTGGCGCCATATCATTAGGTCTTTGCATATGTTGCAACTAGCCACCTCCAACCATTGCCGACTGTGTGATCGGACCTAGCAGTCTGCCGCACGGTGTTCCCCCTGCACGCATGGATAACATTAGAGGCGGTGCACCTGCGCCGCTACGGCGAACCTGTACGTGGGATCCGGCGACCGGTTGTTCGAGGGAGATCGGACCGGCGGTTCGAGGGAGATCATATGAGGAGGAAACGAGACACACAAATGCGCTGCCCCAACTCTACTTCCGCTGCACGATACTGCACGTCTAGTGGTAATGATTATGATCCATCTCCGTAGCATGTTCTTGGATGTTCTGCGCGTACAATTTTTTTAATCCGCGTGCGATGCACCTATCGCAGAACACAACAGTGGTATCAGAGCCTCTGCTATAGGTTTTTGTTTCATATCGGGAGCATATGTGATATGTGGAGGTGGAAGATGAGATATATCGTCGTTCATGAGATTGGCTATGGGCATGGTTGATGAGACCAACTGCACATCGGGGTCGTTGAGGCTATGTTTTCTATCAATCAGAATCGAAGAGGTCGTGACACAACCTACCCCTACTGGTCGGTTTCCTCCATCGGGGTTAACTATGAAACACAAATCTGAATCAGGTTCTCGATGATCAATGAGATCGGTCAGATCAGAAAATTCGGCGTGATCGGAATACAGATTCGATCTACGATTTCCGTAGACTCGTGTTGGGCCTCCAAGCGCAGTGTTTTGTAGGACAGCAGCAATTTTCCCTCAAGTGGGTGACCTAAGGTTTATCAATCCGTGGGAGTTGTAGGATGAAGATGGTCTTTCTCAAACAACCCTGCAATCAAATACAAGAAATCTCTTGTGTCCCCAACACACCCAATACACTGGAAAATTGTATAGGTGCACTAGTTCGGTGAAGAGATGGTGATACAAGTGCAATATGGATGATAGATATAGGTTTTTGTAATCTGAAAATATAAAAAAACAAGGTAGCCAGTAACAAAAGTGAGCACAAACAGTATTGCCATGCTTGAAAACCAGGCCTAGGGTCCGTACTTTTGCTAGTGCAATCTCTAACAATGCTAATATAATTGGATCACATAACCATCCTTCAACATGCAATGAAGAATCACTCCAAAGTTCTTATCTAGCGGAGAGCATAAGAAGAAACTGTTTGTAGGGTACAAAACCACCTTAAAGTTATCCTTTCCGATCAATCTATCCAAGAGTTCGTACTAAAATAACCAAGTTATCCTTTCCAATGATCTATCTAACAGTTCATACTAGAATAACACCATATGATACACATTAACCAACTCTAATGTCACCTAGATACTCCAATGACACCACAAGTATCCATGAGTTAATTATACGATCTCCATCAAACAATTTCAGATTCATAATATTCAATCCAACACAAAGAACCTCAAAGAGTGCCCCAAGATTTCTATCGGAGAACAAGGTATGAAAACATGCAATCAAGCCCTATGCATAGATCCCCAAGGTCACTGGAATCCGCAAGTTGACGCCATAACATATATCAAGTGAATCACTTGAATACCCCAGTGTCACTATGGGTATCCGCATGCAAGATATACATCAAGTTCTCTCAAATCCATAAAAGTATTCAAGCTGATAATAACAAAATCTCAAAGGGAAAAATCAATTCACCACAATAAGATAGAGAGGGGAAAACACCATGCGATCCAACTATATTAACAAAGCCCGTGATACATCAAGATCGTGCCATCTCAAGAACACGAGAGCGAGAGAGATTGAACATAGAGCTACTAGTACAAACCCTCAGCCCCAAGGGTGGACTACTCCCTCCTCATCATGGAGACCATAGGGAAGATGAAGATGGCCTCCGGAGATGATCTACCCTCTCCGGCAGGGTACTGGAACGCTTCTAGATTGGTTTTTTGTCGATATAGAGAGTGTTGGGGAATGTTACATAGGAAACGAAAAATTTCCTACGCACACGCAAGGGAGAGTGGATCTACATACCCTTGTACATCGCTAAGCCGGAAATGTTAAGAAACGCGGTTGATGTAGTCGAACGTCTTCGCAATCCAAATCGCCGAGCGTCCCGTGATCCCATCACGATCCTTCTCGCTATCCAATCACGATCCGTCCCGCGATCCCATAACGATCCGTCCCGCGATCAAATCACGAATCGTCTCGCGATCCTAGGGAATGTTGCATGGGAAACAACAAATTTCCTACGCACACGCAGATCTATCCATGGTGATGAGCATCTATGAGAGGGAGAGTGGATCTATGTACCCTTGTAGATCGCTAAGCGGGAAGCATTAAGAAACGCGGTTGGTGTAGTCGAACGTCTTCGCGATCCAAATCGCCGAGCGTCCCGCAATCCAATCACGATCCGTCCCGATCAAGTACCGAAGGGCCGGCACCTCCGCGTTTAGCACACGTACAACTTGATGACGATCTCCGCCTTCTTGATCCAGCAAGAGGGAACGGAGAGGAAGAAGAGTTCTTCGACAGCGTGACGGCACTCCAGCAATGGTGGTGGAGCTATTCCAGCAGGGCTTCGCCTAAGCACTGCAGAAATCCGATCTAGAGGAGAAATAATGCACTGGAGGAACGGGTAGCACGTGGCTGAAAATCTAGTGCAAAACCCTAAAACCTACCAGTATATATAGGAGGAGAGGAGGAGAGGCTTGGCGCAAGGGCCAAGCCTCCTTTGGTTCGGCCGAAGTGGGGGAGGAGAGGAGGACTCCTCCTCCAATCCTAGTAGGACTAGGATTCCTCCTTTTTTGCCTTTTCTTCACCTTTTCCTTTTGGGCTTTTCTTCCCTAACCGCATGGGCCTTGTGTGGAAGTTCCACCAGCCCACTAAGGGCTGATATTCACTCTCCCATAGCCGATCAAGCCTCTTGGGTCGAAATACCCCTCCCGGTGGTCTCCCGGTACACTACCGACACTCCCGGTACACTACCGCTGAGCCCGAAACTTTTCCGGCGACCAAAATAGGACTTCCTATATATGAATCTTTACCTCCGGACCATTACGGAGCTCCTAGTCACGTCCGGGATCTCATCTGGGACTCTGAACGACCTTCGGTCACCACCATACATAACTCTATACTACCGAAACGTCACCAAACATTAAGTGTGGAGACCCTACGGGTTCGAGAACTATGTAGACATGACCGAGACACCTCTATGGTCAATAACCAATAGCGGTAACTTGATGCCCATGTTGGTTCCTACATATTCTACGAAGATCTTTATCGGTCGAACCTCTATGTCAAGGATTCAGTTAATCCCGTATGATGTTCCCTTTGTTCTTCGGTATGTTACTTACCCGAGATTCGGTCGTCGGTATCTCCATACCTAGTTCAACCTCGTTACCGACAAGTCTCTTTACTCGTTCCGTAATACAAGATCCCACAACTAACACTTAGTCACATTGCTTGCAAAGCTTATTGTGATGTTGTATTACCGAGTGGGCCTTGAGATACCTCTCCGTCACACGAAGTAACAAATCACAATGTTGATCCATGCCAACTCAACACACACCCTCAGAGATACCTGTAGATCACCTTCATAGTCACCCAGTTACGTTGCGACATTTGATACACACAAGTAACTCCTCCAATGTCCGTGAGTTGCATGATCTCATGGTCATAGGAACACATACTTGACATGAAAACAGTAGCAATAAACTGACACAATCATATGCTATGTTTGTAGTTTGGGTCTTGTCCATCACATCATTCTCCTAATGATGTGATCCCGTTATCAAATGACATCACATGTCAATGGCTAGGAAACCTTGACCATCTTTGATCAACGAGCTAGTTCACTAGAGGCATACTAGGGACAGAGTGTTGTCTATTTACCCACACAGGCAATGTGTTTCCAATCAATACAATTATAGCATGGATAATAAACGATTATCATGAACAAGGAAATACAATAATAAACACTTTATTTATTGCCTCTAGGGCATATTTCCAATAGTCTCCCACTTGCACTAGAGTCAATAATCTAGTTCACATCACTATGTGATTTACATTGTGATGAATCGAACACACATGCAGTTCTGGTGTTGATCATGTTTAGCCCTTGGAAGAGGTTTAGTCAATGGGTTTGCAACATTCAGATCCGTGTGCACTTTGCAAATATTTATGTCCTTCTCCTCGATGTAATCGCAGATGGAGTTGAAGCGTCGCTTTATGTGTCTGGTCCTCTTGTGAAACCTTGGTTCCTTGGCCACAACAATGGCACCAGTGTTGTCACAGAACAGGTTCATTGGATTCGGTGCATTGGGCACTACTCCAAGATCTGTCATGAACTGCTTCATCCAGACACCTTCCTTCGCCGCCTCCGAGGCTGCGATGTACTCCGCTTCGCACGTAGAATCGGCAACCACGCTTTGCTTGGAACTACACCAGCTTTCCGCTCCCCCGTTTAGAATAAATACGTATCCGATTTGTCACTTAGAGCCATCCGGATCAGTGTCAAAGCTTGCATCGACGTAACCCTTTACGACGAGCTCTTCATTACCTCCATAAACGAGAAACATTTCCTTAGTCCTTTTCAGGTACTTAAGGATATTCTTGACCGCTGCCCATTGCTCCATTCCAGGATCACTTTGAAACCTTCCGGCCATACTTATGGCAAGGCTGACATCGGGTCTTGTGCACATCATTGCATACATGATAGAGCCTATGGCTGAAGCATAGGAGATGACACTCATCTTTTCTCTATCTTCTGCAGTTACTGGGCATTGAGTCTTACTCAACTTTACACCTTGTAACACAGGCAAGAACCCCTTCTTGGACTGTTCCATTTTGAACTTCTTCAAAACTTTATCAAGGTATGTGCTCTGTGAAAGTGCTATTAAGCGTCTCGATCTATCACTATAGATCTTAATGCCTAATATGAAAGCAGCTTCTCCTAGGTCCTTCATTGAAAAACTCTTGTTCAATATTCCTTCACGCTTTCCAGCATTTCTATATTATTTCCAATCGGTAATATGTCATCCACATATAATATTAGAAACGCTATAGAGCTCCCACTCACTTTCTTGTAAATACAAGCTTCTCCATAAACTTGTATAAACTCAAACGCTTTGATCACCTCATCAAAGCGCTTATTCCAACTCCAAGATGCTTGCACCAGTCAATAAATGGATCGCCGGAGTTTGCAAACTTTGTCAGCATTATCTGGATCGACAAAACCTTCTGGTTGCATCATATACAACTTTTCCTCAAGAAAACCATTGATGAACGCTGTTTTGACATCCATCTGCCAAATTTCATAGTCGAAATAAGCAGCTATTGCCAACATGATTCTGACAGACTTAAGCGTCGCTACGAGTGAGAATGTCTTATCGTAGTCAACTCCTTGAACTTGTGAAAACCCCTTCACCACAAGTCGAGCTTTATAGACGGTGACATTATCGTCCGCGTCTGTCTTCTTCTTAAAGATCCATTTGTTCTGAATGGCCTTTCGCCCTTTAGGTAATACTTCCAAAGTCCATACTTTGTTTTCCATACATGCATCCCATCTCAGATTTCATGGCCTCTAACCATTTCTCGGAATCCGGGCCCATAACTGCTCCTCCATAGCTCGTAGGATCATTGTTGTCCAACAACATGACTTCCAAGACAGGGTTGTCGTACCACTCAAGAGCAGTACGCGCCCTTGTCGACCTACGAGGTTCAATAGTAGTTTGATCCGAAGCTTCATGATCATCATCATTAACTTCCTCTTCTACTGTCGTAGGTTCCATAGAAATACCTTTCTGTGCTGCGCTACTTTCTGGTTGAAGTAAAGGTTCAATAACCTCATCAAGCTCTATTTTCCTCCCACTCAATTCTTTCGAGAGAAACTCTTTCTCAAGAAATGTTCCGTTCTTAGCGATAAACACTTTGCCTTCGGATCTGAGATAGAAGGTATACCCGACTGTCTCTTTCGGGTATCCTATGAAGACGTATTTCTCCGCTTTGGGTTCCAGCTTTTCAGACTGAAGCTTTTTGACATAAGCATCACATCCCCAAACTTTAAGTAATGACAACTTTGGTCTTTTGCCAAACCATAGTTCATATGGCGTGTCTCTACGGATTTTGATGGTGCCCTATTTAAAGTGAATGCAGCTGTCTCTAATGCATAACCCCAAAACGATAGTGGCAAATCAGCAAGAGACATCATCGAACGCACCATATCTAATAAGGTTCGATTACGATGTTTGGAGACACCATTATGCTGTTGTTCCGGGTGGTGTCAACTGTGAAACAATTCCACACTGTCTTAAGTGACTGCCAAACTCATAACTCAGATATTCACCTCCTCGATCAGATCGCATGAACTTAATATTTTTGTTATGATGATTCTCAACTTCACTTTGAAATTGCTTGAACTTTTCAAACGTTTAAGAGTTGTGTTTCATTAAGTAAATATACCCATATCTACATAAGTCATCAGTGAAGGTGAGAAAATAACGATATCCACCATGCACTGTAACATTCATTGGACCGCACACATCAGTATGTATGATTTCCAATAAGTCACTTGCCCGTTCCATTGTTCCAGAGAATGGCGTTTTAGTCATCTTGCCCATCAGGCATGGTTCACATGTGTCAAGTGATTCAAAATCAAGTGACTCCAAATGTCCATCAACATGGAGCTTCCTCATGCGTTTTACACCAATATGACCCAAACGGCAGTGCCACAAGGAAGTGGTACTATCATTATCACTCTACATCCTTTGGCATCAATGTTATGAAAATGTGTATCATCACTATCAAGATTCAATATGTATAAACCCCTCACATTGGGTGCATGACCATAAAAGATATTACTCATATAAATAGAACAACCTTTATTCTCTGATTTAAATGAGTAACCGTCTCACAATAAACAAGATCCAGATATAATGTTCATGCTTAACACAGGCACTAAATAACAATTATTCAGGTTCATCACCAATCCCGATGGTAATCGAAGCGAGAGTGTGCCGACGGCGATCACATGAATCTTGGAACCATTTCCCACGCGCATCGTTACTTCATCCTTCGCCAGCCTTCGTCTATCCCATAGTTCCTGTTTAGAGTTGCAAATGTGAGCAACCGAACCGGTATCAAATACCCAGGCACTACAATGAGAGCTAGTAAGGTACACATCAATAACATGTATATCATATATACCTTGTTTGTCGTTGGCCGCCTTCTTGTCAGCCAGGTACTTGGGGCAGTTCCGCTTCCAGTGACCAGTTCCCTTGCAATGAAAGCACTCAGTTTCTGGCTTAGGTCCATGCTTGGACTTCTTTACAGGAGTAGCAACTACTTTGCCATCCTTCTTGGTTTTACCCTTCTTGCCCTTGCCCTTGCCATTCTTCTTGAAACTAGTGGTTTTATTGACCATCAACACTTGATGTTCTTTCTGGATTTCAGACTCAGCGACTTTTAGCATCGCAAACAGCTTGGCGACTGACTTGTTCATCCCGTGCATGTTATAGTTCATCACAAAGCTCTTGTAACTAGGTGGCAGTGATTGAAGAACTCTGTCAGTGATCGCCTCTAGTGGAAGGGCAATTCCCAACTCTGCTAGACGATTCGAATACCCCGACATTCTGAGTATATGCTCACTGATAGACCCGTTCTCCTCCATCTTGCAAGCATAGAACTTATCGGAGGTTTCATACCTCTCAATCCGGGCATTCTTCAGAAAGATAAACTTCAACTCCTGGAACATCTCATATGCTCCATGACGTTCAAAACGTCTTTGAAGTCCCGATTCTAAGCAATACAATATTGCGCACTGAACTATTGAGTAATCTCCAGAACGTGCCTCCCAAGCGTTCTTAACGTCTTCGGACAACATGTCTTCTGGTTGGTCACCAAGCGGTGCATCAAGAACATATGATTTCTGGGAAGCCGTGAGGATAATCATCAGATTACGGGCCCAGTCAACAAAGTTACTTCCATCATCTTTTAACTTAGCTTTCTCTAGGAACGCATTAAAATTCAGGGGTGCTACTGCGCGAGCCATTGATCTACAACATAAATATGGAAAGGTTACTTAGACTATTGTTCAAGATAATGAGTTTTAGTTAATCAAGTTTACTAAAGCTCCCACTCAAATTTACATCCCTTAGGTCATCTGAGTGTCACATGATCCAAATTCACCAACTCAAGTCCGATCATCACGTGAGTTGAGATGGTTTCAATGGTGAACATCATCATGTTGATCATATGTACTATATGACTCATGTTCGACCTTTCGGTCTCTTGTGTTCCGAGGCCATGTCTATACATGCTAAGCTCATCAAGTTTAACCCGAGTGTTCTACATGTGCAACACTGGCTTGCACCCATTGTATGTGAACGTAGAGTCTATCACACCCGATCATCACATGGTGTCTCAACACGACGAACTTTCGCAACGGTGCACACTTGGGGAGAACACAATTCATCTTGAAATTTAAGTGAGGGATCACCTTATAATTCTACCATCATCCTAAGCAAAACAAGGTGAATAAAAGGATTAACATCACATGCAAATCATAAGTGACATGATATGGCCATGAACTTGTGATTTTGATCTCCATCTGGAAAGCACTGGCATGATCTCCATCATCACCGCCACGACACCATGATCTCCATCATCTTGATCTCCATCAACGTGTCGCCATCGGGGTTTTCGCGCCCAACATACTTATACTACTATTGCTACCGTTTAGCGATAAAGTAAAGCATTACATAGCGCTTAATGATTGACACGCAGGTCATACAATAATTAAAGACAATCCTATGGCTCCTGCCGGTTGCCGTACTCATCGACATGCAAGTCGTGATAATCTATACATCACATGATCATCTCATACATCATATATATCACATCATGTAATTGGCCACATCACATCACAACATACCCTGTAAAATTCAAGTTAGACGTCCTCTAATTGTTGTTGCATGTTTTACGTGGCTGCTACGGGTATCTAGCAAGAACAATTCTCATCTACGCAAAAACCACAACGGTGATACACTAGTTGCTTTTCAACCTTCTCAAGGACCGCCTTTATCGAATCCGATCCAACTAAAGTGAGAGAAACTGACACCCGCAAGTCTTCTATGCAACATGTTGCGGTTGAGGGAACTGGTCTCTCGTAAGCGTACGAGTAATGTTGGTCCAGGCTGCTTCATCTCACAATACCGCTGAACCAAAACACGACCAAGGGAGGAAGCAATCTAAGAATCGACACCCACAAACTCTTTGTGTTCTACTCGAGATCTCACCTACACATAGACCTAGCTCATGATGGCACTGTTGGGGAACGTTGCATGGGAAACACATTTTTTCCTACGCACACGCAAATCTATCCATGGTGATGAGCATCTACGAGAGGGAGAGTGGATCTACGTACCCTTGTAGATCGCTAAGCAGGAAGCGTTAAGAAACGCGGTTGGTGTAGTCGAACGTCTTCGCGATCCAAATCACTGGGCGTCTCGCGATCCAATCACGATCCGTCCCGATCAAGTACCGAACGGACGACACCTCCGCGTTCAGCACACGTACAACTTGATGACGATCTCCGCCTTCTTGATCCAGCAGGAGGGAGCAGAGAGGAAGAAGAGTTCTCCGGCAGCATGACGTCGCTCCGGTGATGGTGGTGGAGCTATTCCGGCAGGGCTTCGCCCAAGCATTGCAAAAATCCGATCTAGAGGAGAAACTATGCACTGGAGGAACGGGTAGCACGTGGGTGAAAATCTAGTGCAAAACCCTAAAACCCGCTAGTATATATAGGAGGAGAGAAGGAGAGGCTTGGCGCAAGGGCCAAGCCTCCTTTGGTTCGGCCGAAGTGGGGAGGAGAGGAGGAATCCTCCTCCAATCCTAGTAGGACTAGGATTCCTCCTTTTTTGCCTTTTTTTACCTTTTCCTTTTGGGCTTTTCTTCCCTAACCGCATGGGCCTTGTGTGGAAGTTCCACCAGCCCACTAAGGGCTGGTATTCACTCTGCCATAGCTCATGAAGCCTCTTGGGTCGAAATACCCCTCCCGGTGGTCTCTCGATACACTACCGACACTCCCGGTACACTACCGATGAGCCCAAAACTTTTTCGACGACCAAAACAGGACTTCCTATATATGAATCTTTACCTCCGGACCATTCCGGAGCTCCTCGTGACATCCGGGATCTCATCTGGGACTCCGAACAACCTTCGGTCACCACCATACATAACTCTATACTACCAAAACATCACCAAACCTTAAGTGTGCAGACCCTACGAGTTCGAGAACTATGTCGACATGACCGAGACACCTCTATGGTCAATAACCATTAGCGGGACCTGGATACCCATATTGGTTCCTACATATTATATGAAGATCTTTATCGGTCGAACCTCTATGTCAAGGATTCAGTTAATCTCGTATGATGTTCTCTTTGTTCTTCGATATGTTACTTGCCCGAGATTCGATCGTCGGTATCCCCATACCTTGTTTAACCTCGTTACCGGCAAGTCTCTTTACTCGTTCCGTAATACAAGATCCCGCAACTAACACTTAGTCACATTTCTTGCAAGGCTTATTGTGATGTTGTATTACCGAGTGGGCCCTAAGATACCTCTTCGTCACACGGAGTAACAAATCCCAGTCTTGATCCATGCCAACTCAACAGACACCCTCGCAGATACCTGTAGAGTACCTTTATAGTCACCCAGTTATGTTGCGACATTTGATACACACAAGGCACTCCTCCGATGTCCGTGAGTTGCATGATCTCATGATCATAGGAACACATACTTGACCTACAGAAAACAGTAGCAATAAACTGACACGATCATATGCTACGTTTGTAGTTTGGGTCTTGTCCATCACATCATTCTCCTAATGACGTGATCTCTTTATCAAATGACATCACATGTCAATGGCTAGGAAACCTTGACCATCTTTGATCAACGAGCTAGTTCACTAGAGGCATACTAGGGATAGAGTGTTATCTATTTACCCACTCATGCAATGTGTTTCCAATCAATACAATTATACCATGGATAATAAATGATTATTGTGAACAAGGAAATATAATAATAAACACTTTATTTATTGCTTCTAGGGCATATTTCGAACACTTATCTAGTGCTGAATGGGCGGCGCCTCCATGTTCAGCCCACGTACAGCTCGATGACGAACTCCGCCCTCTTGAGCCAGCAGGAGGGAGCAGAGAGGTAGATGAGTTCTCCGGCAGCGCGACAGCATGACGGCGATGGTGGTGGAACTATTCTGGCAGGTGTCAGTGTCGAATCCGACAGATCTCGTAGTAGGGGTCCTAAGCTAGGCGTCTTGGAGCGATGGTAACATGGACACATGATTTTACCTAGGTTCGGGCTCTCTCAAGGAGATAATACCCTACGTCCTGCTTTTGATTGTATTCATATGGGGGATAGTACATAGTACAAGTATCTACTATGCGATTGGAGTAATGAATATGAGATTCAGATTGTCTATTGACTAGCCTGGCCTCGGTTTATATAATGCACCGTAGGCCTAGGTTTTAGAGGAGTCCTTGTCTTGTGTACCAAGTCTTGTGGAATATCCCTTGTATGCATCATGGGCTCTCCGAACTGGCCCATTAGTGAATCGCCCAGGAGGTCCTCGGCCCGACCCGCTGGTTGGGAGACGATGTGGTGAGTACCCCTTAATCCAGGACATAGTCAGTAGCCCCCTGAACCGGTCTTCAAGTTGGGGACGCTCCCCGGTTCTTCTGAACTCTTCTTCATCTTCCATCGCCGGTCTTGAAAAGTGGTTCAACAAATCTTCCCATGTCCGATCTTGAGGATCGTCGAGCTGAATCCGAAGAGTTTACATGTCAGGAATCCGAGGAGCCCATTTAAGTTATAGGCCTTTATCAATGCCTTCTAATTTTTTACACCACACCTGGGGTTTGAAGTGCTTCCCGTGTGACGGCATCCTCTTGCGTCCGAGCTCCAACGCCGAACTACATGCGAGGCGCCTTTTCATAGCTGAGCTCCAACACTATTCGGCATTCAAGCTATCCTCTTGCGTCCAAGCTCCAATGTCGGACTGCATCCGAGGTGTCTTTTGCAGCCGAGCTCCGACGATGATCGGCATCCGAGGTATCATAGATTACCTTGGACTATGAAAATTTGAATGAGTCCATCTGAGCTTAAATGCCGGAATAGTCTTCTATAGAACGAACCATTCGAATCGGCGCTTTATGCCGGATAGCTTCCGAGCTCCAACGCCGGACTGCATCCGATCTCTAACGATGGTCAGCGTCTGAGGTATCATAAACTAACTTGGACCTTAAAAAATTGAAGGAATCCATTCGATCTTAATGTTGGAAATGCTCTCTATGGAGCTAGCCACTTGTGTCCGAGCTTTATGCCGGACTGTTTTCGAGGTGGTGCACCACCCCGACCGTGGGCTGATTTTTTGTGGATATTTTTGATTGGTGCAATTTATTCTTTGTCGAGATATATAGCCAGTAGCCCTCAAGGTGTGCGTCGGTCTAAAACCCGAGATGCACGTGAAGGATGACATAAAACCTTTGATCCCAGTAGCCCATGAGACTCAGGTCGATTCGCAAAATCGGCATGAGGATCAACTCCTAGCTCGGTAGCATACTTCGGAACACAAAAGCGGTGTGCACAGACCTCGAGACTCAGGTTGGGTGCGGCCGACCAACCCAAGGATCATAATCTACTCCGAAACTGTATTACATTGAAATTTTCTGCATTGAATTGTCAATGCAATAGCCCCCGAGACTTGGGTTGGGCAATATGGCCGACCCTATGATCGAATCTCCTCAGGAACTAGTTCAACCATCATGTATGTTTTGACAATGTCGAGGTGGAGTTCGGTAGGAAAGATGCCATAGTTCGGAAAAGGGTTTCCAGACAATACCGTCACGCCGAACACCTCAACCATAAAAATAGGTTAAAGCAGTTATAAGCACAAAAAACCAAAAAACTTATGTGAAAACTATACGTCTCAACTGAATCAAGTTTTTTGGTGCCAATACAAAATTGGTCTTAAAATTGTGCTTCCGTCATGCTTTAACATGACACGTCCGATCTCTGGACTTCGGGTGGGTCAGCCTTCGGCTTCAACCTCCCTATCCCGAAGGCAGAGTGATTCTCATGTTAGTTTCTCAAGCGAGCGGCTTTAAAGAGAAATCAGGCTACCCGGCTATTGATCAAGCACTCGAGTCGAGAAAGGAGTGGTAGAAAAAGACATTGCAACGATTAAGAAGAAAACATTTATTATAAAACGTTTCATACAAATTTAAGAGCCCCAAATGACTTCGGTAAAAAACTTATGTATAATGATTGTATGTACCGAAGTACCTATATCATATATGTGTTCGCCCGAACTTTAAACGCGTCTTAACCGACCATCGGCTTCTCCCCCTTCGGCCATGGGCTGAAAACTATTATCTACTACGTCATCCGAGGATATCGGAGGTGTTTCGAATAACCAGACAATCAGGACATTAGGCTATAACAGACAAAGCGCGCCCAGGGAACTTATGCTATATTATTATTTAATGTAAGAAGCATATTCAAAGAAAATAGTTCCGCCAACGGTTACTTTCTTTGGGTTCTCATGATTACCATGAGGTGTGTGCAATAGATTTATGTATGCTCGTCTTCCGTTGTGGCCGACCATAGTTGAAAACAGTAAGAGCGCTAGCTTTCGGCTTCATCCATCTGAGATACGAGTTCGTTTGACCTGATCGTATCAACCGCAGAGGTTCTCCCTTTACTCCCTAACCGAACAATCGGGAATGTAGGGGTAAGCACAAGAACAAGGCAACCCAACTTTACGGAACACTTAAGTCAACATGATGCATATATTGGCGTACACACGAACAAGGAAGGGTGCGATACATTAATAATCATATGCAAGAGGAATGGCTTCATAAAGGAAGCCTCCAAGTAAACGGGAGATTTGACTTTGTTTGTAACAAAGAAAGTTTTGACAAAGAAAGTTTTTCACAAACAACTTTTTGTCAAAAAAGTATAATGCTTGGTCAAACCGAAGAAAATTTAAAACTGAAAGTTTTTGCGCATGAAAGCGACTTAGCTGGTTAATGTGCTCGGTGCGGTCCGGGATTGTGACGGGACAAAGACGTAGTCCTCGGCCTAGCTGAGGTCCCAGCCCCCAAGCCCGAGGTAATTGAGCGAAGAGCTCGGGCGAGACGAAGCCCTAGTCCAGCCGAGGAGACAGAGTAGTTCAACAACGTGATGACGAAGCCCCCACGTTAGTCGACCATGTCAATGACGCAATTTGGTTGATGGAGGTGGGACGGCGATGTCGGCACACCGAGGTGACCGCATGATGCAATCAAAGTCAATTACGTGTGTACATAATATAGTGCGAGCCAAGAGTAATATCAAATAAAGGTAGCAAAATATTAAAATAATTCTTCCACTTAATTAACTTATGTGAAGTAAAAATTTAGGAAAAACATAGCCTAAACACCGAGGCTAGCAGAAGCGGGACGACGACGTCATCCTGCCGAAGTAACGGGATCGTGTAGTCGAGGTCGATCACTCAACACGGATAAAAATTGACGAGATCGGAACAATCGGATGATGGCAGCATCATGAACATAGTTTTGGATGCGTGGAGAACCATCCTTGGCTAGGCACGGTCACTCGAGACCGGGTTTGCTGTATTGTTTACGAAGAAATTGATTAAAGATGGCCGAACCGTCACCTAGGCTGCAGTGTTAGCTGTGAAGAAAAAAACCGCATACAAGAATTGATGCAAACCAGCAAAAAATAATATTCTAGACAAGTTAATTGTACATAGTAGATAATAACACGAATAATGACACCTGACAATTTACTCGCATAGAGCCGGTAGCCTTACGCAAGGAGACATGAGTCTGATCCTAAACCAACCAAACCTCGAAAGTTGCGCTGTAAATTAGTGCTATGCTAGTGCATGATTTACCCATAGAAAGTAATAGCAAAACAAAAAACTTCTACTTAATTAATTTAAATAAAGTAAATAATTAAAGAAATATGGCCTAAGCGTCGAGGTTGGCTCAACGAAGTGGCGGCGCCGAGATGTCAGCACAGGGACGCACGTCGAGACCATGCCACAACTTCGTCGACGCAGGCGAGACGATAACATCGGCTTGCTGAGATGGCGACGTTGCATAGTTAAGGTCGATTATATATGTCGACTGGTGAAGATGACGATGAGCGACTGCCCCGACTGACACCACATAAGTGCGGTGGTAGAATATCTCTGCAAACTTAATGCAATATACAGAAAAAATACTCTGTGTATAATAATTTATGTGCTAAATAATAGCTAATAAAGCCAGTTTGACGGGATGGCCATAAAGAATGCCGAAGAAAATAAAGGAACGACTTGTACTGTACTAGTAACAACCGCTTTGACCTTCCATGACAGATCCACGCCCACCAACATGTGAAGCAGCAGCGCTAGTAGTAGAATTAGTAGAATTCGGACTAGATCTTGGATATTGTGCTGCAAAACTATTACCAAGTTTGTTAGTAATATTTTGGTTCACGTATAATTTTTTAGTAGTAAAGAATCAGGTGCCGACTATCTGTTGAATAAAAAGAGGAAGAGAAGTAGATCTCCCTGACGTGTGCTGCTCCTTTAATGATGGGTCTCCTGATCCCAACACGTACAAATACGAGTAGTACTTTTCGTGGAGGAGCAGCAGACGGTCAAATCCGAAGACCTAAGCAGGCACTGCTTTGGTCGTTTTATCATGCGACGGAGCTAGACGTCTTGTAGATGATTGTGGAGCCGACGCTGGAGCTTCCGCGGAACGGTCAATTTCGTGCTCAACTAGCGCACGTCTTCTCCGCAGCAACAGATCGGTCGGGCAACAACAGACCTCAATTAGCATAGAACAAATCGGATCGCTCGTCGGCCAAACTGCAGAGTCCGGATCCGATGTACCACCACCCGGCGGCCGCCGCCGTCATCTGACTGCCAATAAATAGAACGACTCGGCGGCAATGATTCTGCAAGGAAATAGTTTACATGGAACAGATCTAACTGAGCACATATCACCTGATTATCCCATCGAACCATAACGATCACCTAACAGGTTCTCAATGAAAGCATCAATATCGGTATTAAATCCGGCATATCTCGTATTAGGGGTCCTAAGCTAGGTATCTTGAAGCGATGATAACATGAACACATGATTTTATCTAGGTTCGGACTCTCTTAAGGAGATAATACCTAACGTCATGCTTCTGATTGTATTCATATGAGGGATAGAATATTATTTGGCTCCCCTTGTGTAGAATCAATAATTTTGGGTTGAATACTCTACCCTCAAAAACGGTTGTGATCCCCTATAGTTGTCGGTTATCAAGACTTTTTTCTGACGCTGTTGTCGGGGAGCATAGCTCTATTCTCTGAGTGACTTGGTATATATATCTGTTGATCACTATGAATAATCTGAAAGATGCTAAGACTAAGATTTACCCCTCAACTACGAGGACAGGTAAAGAAGTGCCATCTAGCTCTGCACTTGATTCACCTTTTGTTATGAGTAAATTTGCGACACCACCACCTGCTAGTAATTCTGATATGTTGCAAGTAATTGATGATGCTACTTCTGCTATGCATGATGCTTATGATGATACTTTGCTTGATACCACTATGCCACTGAGTGAATTCCTTGATGAACAAATTGCTAGAATCAATACTGAAACTGATGATATTTCTGAATACAATGAAATTATTGACATAGAACACTATGAGACACCTGCCTGGTATAGCTCTCCTAGATATGAATTGCCTGATATACCTGAGGGTTATGTTATGGAAGGAGAGGTATCTAGGGACTTCCTTGCTTGTAGGGATAGAGATGATCTTAAGAAATTATTTCGCAAGTGGAAGGAAAAATCTTTGAATGCTAGAATGCAATATGATCCTAAGTTTGCTACTTCACCTATCTTTGTTACTGATAAGGATTATGAATTCTCTGTCGATCCTGAGTTAATTACTTTGGTTGAATCCGATCCTTTCCATGGTTATTAATTTGAAACTGTTGTGGCACATCTTACCAAATTGAATGATATAGCCACCCTATTTACTCATGAGGATTTTTTTTGCTATTACTATATTCTTAAGTTGTTTCATTTCTCATTAAAGGGTGATGCTAAGATATGGTTTAATTCTCTTGCTCCTGGTTGGGTGTGTAGTCCCCAGGATATGATTACTTCTCTGAAAAATATTTTCCTGCCCATAAGAAACAAGCTGCCTTGCAAGAAATATTTAACTTTGTGCATATTGAAGAAGAGAGTCTCCCACAAGCTTGGGGGAGGCTTCTCCAGTTACTTAATGCTTTGCCTGATCATCCTCTCAAGAAAAATGAAATACTTGAACAAGCTGAGCTGCTATTGAACAATATATTGAGTAATGATAATGATTGGACTATTCCCGAGCCACCTCCAAAGCCAACTCCGAAGAAAAGAGGTATTTTATTTCTCAGTCCTGAAGATATGCAAGAGGCAAAGAAATCTGTGAAATAAAAAGGTATTAAAGTTGAAGATATTAAAAATCTACCACCTATTGAAGAAATACATGATCTTGATAACCCGACACAGGTAGTAGAGGTCAACTCTCTCCGTAGATTTGATGAAGGAGATATTCCTTATAATAAGCCTGCTGGCCATTGCTTGGATGGATTTGATAACTTTGTAGTCAAGCAAGAAAATTTTAATACTTATGTAGTAGAAAATTGAAACATAATGCTTATATGCTTGATCGCTTGGGTGATTATTTGAGTAGAACTGTCAATGATCTTAAGCTTATTAGTAAACATGCTTCCATGGTAACTACTCAAGTAGAACAAGTACTAAAGGCGTAGAATGATTTACTTAATGAGATGAATAGTAAGAACAATGATCATTCTATTAAAGTTGTGACTAGAGCTGGTAGAATGACTCAAGAACCTTTGTATCCTAAGGGCCACCCTAAGAGAATTGAGCAAGATTCTCAGAGAGTTAATACTGATGCACCTATTCGTTCTACTAAGAGTAGGAAAAGGAATGACGATAGTACTTTGCATGCTACTAGTGAACCTGTTATAGATACACGTGAGAACCCAAATGATCTTTCTATTTCTCATGCTGAGACACAATCTGGTGATGAACATGAGCCTAGTGATAATATTAATAATGATGTTCATGTTGATGCTCAACCTAGTAATGATAATGATGTGGAGATTGAACCTGCTGTTGATCTTGATAACCCACAACCTAAGAATAAGAGATATGATAAAAGAGACTTTATTGCTAGGAAACATGGTATAGAAAGAGAACCATGGGTTCAGAAACCCATGACCTTTCCCCCTAAGCCATCCAAGAAAAAGGATGATGAAGATTTTGAGCGCTTTGTTGAAATGCTTAGAGCTGTCTTTTTACGTATACGTTTGACTGATATTCTGAAAATGTCTCCTTATGCTAAGTATTTGAAAGATATTGTAACAAATAAAAGAAAAATACCGGAAGCTGAGATTTCCACCATGCTTGCTAATTATACCTTTAAGGGTGGAATATCAAAGAAACTAGGAGACCCCGGAGTACCTACTATACCATGCTCTATTAAAGGAAATTATGTTAAAACTACTTTATGTGATTTGGGAGCTGGTGTTAGTGTTATGACTTTCTATTTATATCATAGACTTGATTTGAATAAGTTGACACCTATTGAAATCTCTTTGCAAATGGTTGAGAAATCAACTGCTCTACCTATCAGTATTTGTGATGATGTATGTGTCGTAGTTGCAAATGCTACTATCTTGACGGACTTTGTTATTCTCGATATTCCCGAGGACGACAGTATGTCGATCATCCTTGGTAGACCCTTTTTGAATATTGCAGGGGCTGTTATTGATTGCAACAAGGGAATGTCACTTTTCATATTAATGGTAATGAGCATACGGTACACTTTCCGAAGAAACAACCTCAAGTTCAGAGTATCAACTCTATTGAAAAAATTCCAACGATTATTATTGGAGACATTGAATTCCCTCTTCCTACTGTCAAGAAGAAATATGATATACTTATTGTTGGGGATATGCATATCCCCATTGAGGTAACTTAGTGTTATTCAGAAATTCTTTGGTTTCATGTTATTCGAAAGAAGTTTGTTAATAAGACTTGATCAACCTTATTGATGGATTCCTTTTGATGAGCATGAGATGGATGAATTTAGAAAGCACAACTTCCTGTACCTAACTTTTACTTTCCGTTACCCAGATAAAATTAAATAAAAATGCTATTATTTTTCTGTTTTCTGAGTTTCCCGTGCATTAAAAAAGTGACCTGAAAATAAAAGTTCTTCAAATGTCCTAAAAATTTAGTATGATTATTTCTGGAATATTTAAGAATTTTTGGCACTGAGTATGCATCAGGGGGTTGCACCAGTGGGCCACAAGCCTACAGGGCGTGCCCACCCCCCTGGGCGTGCCCTGGTGGCTTGTGGGTCCCACATGGCCCTCTTCACTTATTCCAGGAACCATTCACTTCATCTTCCTCCAGAAAAAATCCCACCATTGCTGAAACCCATGTTTTAGCTCATCTTGTTGCCATTAACGATCTCCTTGCTCAAAGCTCCATTTGCAAAACTGTTTTAGGAGATTGCTCATTGGTATGTGACTCCTCCAATGGTCCAATTGGTTTTTATTCTAGTGCCTTATATATTGCAAATTTTTGCTGTGGTGGTGACCTTGTTTTTGAGCTTGCATGTCAAATTTGTATGGTCCCAAGTAGTTTTGATGCATGATATAGTCTCTAGGCACTTGAGGGAGTAGTTGCTATGAATTTTGTTCACCTTTATTTTAGGTCACTAAAAATTTCAGAATTTTTCAGAAATGTTGAGGAGATTATTAAGAGGTTCGTCAAGCCGGAGTTCTAAGGAAGATGAAAATGAAATGAAGGAGAAACCCAAATATAATCTTCCTCGCGTCGCAGAAGTTTGACCATGTGAATGGACGTGTGACACATTCTTGAGGGCGGCCGGAATTTATGAAGATTTCTATTATTTGGCCGAGAATGCAGGCATCACCGACTTTCTCAACGATAAGTGTGACCAGTACCTCTTGCTCACGAATACCTTTGTGCAATATTTTCACTTTCATCCTAGGTAAGACCCTCCTATAGTAGAATTTCACTTATATGATGTGCCTAAGAAAATGAACCTTTATGATTTTTGCAAAATACCCTATGAGGGCAGCATCAGGGAACCACGTCCTCGAGACATGGAAGATTTTATTGCCGTAGTCACTGTAGGGGAAGAGAGAGGCATGTCAAAGGCAAGAGCAGCTAGTTTACATTTTCCTGTGCTACGCTATTATTCATTATTTGCGGGAAGATGTCTAGTTTTTCACTGGGAGAGTGGAAGCCTTAGTGCCCCTAACCTTGCTATTTTGCGCCATGCTTTATTTGCTGATAGAACCTTTAGTCTGGGCGCTATGGTGGCCCAACGGTTGAACACCAACCGTTCGAAGGGGCCCATATTCTGAGGAATCTATGCATCTCGTTTAGCTAAACATTTTGAGATACCCATTAGGCTTCACGAGAAATATAGGAGGCTGCTTTACAACTTAGTATTTAGTCAATGTAATTGTGAGATTATTACTCTTCCTGCTTCTTCTTTGTTCGATATTCATTCAGGCGGGTACACTGTTATGACCGATGACATCTACCGATATTGGTGTTTGTCACAACCCCCAGCACCTGAGCCAGCACCGGGCCTTAATCCATATCAGGCCCCTGTTTTTCAGTGGGAGCCACAGGAGGTCACTAATAAGTGGAACCCTCAGTGTCCTCCAGAGTATCCCGGAGATGGTAATTTCCAGTCATGGCCCTAGACCAACTTAGGCCAAAAGCCTAAGCTTGGGGGAGTATGTATTTCTCACCGACATTACATTCATGTTCGCACACTCATTTCAGTTGTCGGTGTTCATACTTTTTCATTGTACTATCCATGGTAGTTTATTTCTTCTTTATGCTTTCTTCTTGTGTGTTTGATTAATCGTTAAGAAAATCCAAAAAAAATTCATTCTAGCTTTACCTTCTAGTTTGTTTAGTTGTAGCATTAAAAGAAAACCCAAAAAGATTTCTCGTTCTTCTTTTGCTTGTTGGGAGTTTTCCCGTGTAAATAGTTTTTCTCATTATTGCTTCGAAATTCCTTTTCTTTGGGTCGTAAGGAGAAGACCACGATGAAATATTGAGTGGCTCTCATATGCATTATTGTTTATCTTACATAGAGCCCATATTGCATTGTCTTCTCCTTTGAGTTACTGCTTGCAGATTCCAGCCTAGTCCAATGCACATGCATTCTTATTATTCACATCATTCGGTCATGCAAGTGAAAGGCAGTAATGACGATATATGATGAAATGACCGAGATGGAGAAAAGCTGGTACAAACTCTAACTATCTTGTTTTTGTAAATATGATTAGCTCATCGTTCGGGATTCAGCTCATTATGGGTTGAATATGTTTGCAATGACAATTAGAGATTATAGTTATTCATGCCATGCTTAATTAGCTGAGAGTTAATAATGGTTTGTTTTGAGTGTCAACATGCATATTAAAATAGTTGTGATGTTGTATGATAGAATGGTATCCTCCTCTGAATGATTCGAGTGGCTTGACTTGGCACATGTTCACGCATGTAGTTCAAACAAAACCAACATAGCCTCCATGATGTTCATGTTCATGGTGATTTATATCCTACTCATGCTTGTATTCAATGTTGGTCAATCTCAAAGCATGTTTATGACTATTGTCGCTCTCTAGTTGGTTGCTCCCCAGTCTTTTGCTAGCCTTCACTTGTACTAAGCGAGAATACTGCTTGTGCATCCATATCCACAAACCCAAAGTTTTCTGTATAAGTCCACAACACATACCTATATACGGTATCTACCTGCCGTCCCAAGTAAATTTGCATGTGCCACTCTCCAAATCTTCAAACAAATATTCCGTTTTGTATGCCCAAATAGCTCATGTAGTGACTGGGGGCTATCAGTATCTTCCATGATAGGTGGGTTATTCTCACGATACATGTTGATTCACTATCATTCACGAGGAAGTGGCTGGTATTCGGGATGCCCAGTCCCATGCTCAAAAATCAAATCAAAGTGTAATAAACAAAACACCCCCAGGATTGTGTTTATATGGACGGTACTCGTGGATTCGGCCCTCCGTGGAGTGTGATTGATTTGGTGCAGGGGGAGTAAAAACTTTACTATTCTGTTTGGGAACCGCCTATAATGAATCTAGCATGGAAGATATCAAGATCTCTTAGTTGTTATGTTGGCAATGAAAGCATTCCGGTTAAAATTATTATTCATCCTTGTTTTAAAAATTCGAGCTCTGGCACCTTTGCAAATCAATGCTTCCCTCTGTGAAGGGCATATCTATTTTATTTTACCGTCGAGTCATCATCCTCTTATAAAGGCACCAATTAGAGAGTACCACTGTCATTTGTATGCTTTGTTATTAATTGATGGTGAGTATGAGTGTGCCTCGATCTCTTTGCCATGAATTACAATGTCTAGTCAGTCCTTGTTCTCCATAGGTGCTCTGCATTTATGTTTTGCGGTCACAGAAAGGGCTAGCGAGATACCACTATGTCATATTGTATCATGATTATTTTGATAAAATTGTTGTCATCTGAGACTTATTATTATTTCTCGCTAGTTGATTATGCCATTTATATGAGTAAATGTGAGACCTAAATGTTATTGTTAATGTGGTTAGTTCATAATCTTTGCTGAAAACCTGAACGTAAGTTAGACATATTTACAACAGCTAGATCAAATAGAGCTTGTAAAAGTTTTTCTTTATCACTTTCAGTTTATCAACTGAATTGCTTGAGGACAAGCAAAGTATTAAGCTTGGGGGAGTTGATACGTCTCCAACGTATCTACTTTTCCAAACTCTTCTGCCCTTGTTTTGGACTCTAATTTGCATGATTTGAATGGAACTAACCCGAGCTGACGTTGTTTTCAGCAGAACTGCCTTGGTGCTATTTTTGTGCAGAAATAAAAGTTCTCGGGTTGACCTGAAAATTTCAGAAGAATATTTTTGGAATTAATAAAAAATATTGGCGAAAGAATGAACTGCAGGGCCCCCCCCACCTGGCCACGAGCCTGGGGGGCGCACCCACATCCCTAGGGCACGCCCCTATGGCTTGTGGGCCCCCTGTCGCTCCTCCAACCTCGTTTCCACTTCTATATATTCCTATTCGGGGAGAAAAAAAATCATGGAGAAGAGTTCATCATGTTTCACGATACGGAGCCTCCGCAACCTCCTGTTCTTCCTCGGGAGACCAGATCTGGAGTCCGTTTTGGGCTCCAGAGAGGGGAAATCGACGCCTTTGTCATCACCAACCATCCTTCATCACCAATTCCATGATGCTCTCCACCGTTTGTGAGTAATTCCATCGTAGACTTGCTGGACGGTGATGGATTGGATGAGATTTATCATGTAATCGAGTTAGTTTTGTTAGGGTTTGATCCCTAGTATCCACTATGTTCTGAGATTGATGTTGTTATGACTTTCCTATGCTTAATGCTTGTCACTAGGGCCTGAGTGCCATGATTTCAGTGTAGGAGATATGCCCTAGCGGCAGTAATAACAGTTACTTTTGTATCTCCAAGTTTGTAATGAATGTTTATGATCCATGCTATAACTGCAATGATTCTCGAGTCTGCAATATCCACGAGGCTTGGAGGGAAACTCATGTGCACGTGTGGTATAATAAACGGTAAATTGTATTCCTAGTCTTGCCTCTAAGACTGGCTCAAGTATTGCATGATGATCCTGTTTTCCTGATCATGGGCATGGCTATGCCGGCAATTTTGAGGGCACGATGTTGGTAGAACACTTGTGTTGAATCGATCCGAATTGATGTTATGCTATGAGGTCGTAGTTTCGATCTTTTGCCTGAGGGGCTGTTCGAGTGTCCTCCTAGCGGGCTGTCCGAGTCTCTGTTCGAGTTTCGAGGGTCCTCCCGAAGGGCTGTCCGCGACATCGTCCGGGGGACTGTCTGACCGCCTCCCGAAGGGCTATCCGACGAGGGAGTACATCCTCATGGTTGGGAGGTTGTAAAATCCTAGCTGCGGGGATCTGCACCAACGATCTCCACTGACTCTTCTTCTGCTGCGCTTCGAGTCGGTACGGATCAAATCAAACCTTGTATGCAGTGTCCATAGTGGTCCTGGGCGTGCTCGCTATACCGCAAATTTTTATTTTCTGTCGCGTTCCCCAACAGTGGCATTAAGAGCCAGACTATGCGTAGATGCATGTTATGACATGAGATGTATGGGTATTGCATTGTATAATTTTGTAGTAGATGGGATCTATTAATGAAAATTATTTGTGCGGGTAGCAGATGAAATCTGTTACCCGATGTTCCTGTTGCTTCCCTTGAATTTGCGTAGTCCTGATCTTGACGGCATGGTGGAATCTCACAAAGTTCTGGCGATCTGCAATCCTTTCATGCTGCTCCTGAGTATGCTGATTGACAGATCAACGAAGTGCTAACGGTTCTTTGGGTTCCACCATAGTTAAAGAAAGATGGATGTTTCGCAGACAAAAGGGCAATGCAGATATGATCTACATGGGGGTCACGTGTATGACGAAGTTTAGTACGGGGCTCAAGATTATATTATCTCGTGTTTCATACACCCTGGAAAGTTAATCTAGCAACTTGAATTATCATACTTGATGATAAACGTTGGTAGCTGCGGTTTGATTAAAAACCTTAGAAGCCACGTAAAATAAAAAAATTCATAAACCGATTAGAGGCGTCTAACTTGGTTTTGCAAGATGGTTTGCATGTGATGTGGTATAGCAATGCTCATATTAATTTGATTATGTATGAGATGACTATATGATGTAATTAACATGACCTACGTGTCATGATTCGGCATGATGGATGGAGCCATATGATTGCACTTTAATGACCTGCGTGTCAACCTTATGTAATGCACTTATTTTATTAGCTATAGAGATAGCAATATTATCTGGTGCATCGACAAGGTGGTGGCAATCTTTGCAAAGGTGAATACCGACGTGAATGCCGAAGACGAAGAAATACTTGACTTCTCCTTCAGAAAGGGCTATACCATATCATGCTAATTATGAATTGCCTAAGATGTTTGTCCCTCTTGATGCACCCTTATTGATTGCATGGTAGTCGCTTTTTATTAGGGTGATCTCTCACAAAAATATCAAGTAGTTAGTGTTCTCCCAAGTGTAGCACCGTCCAGACACCTAAGTTTTCGAGGTGCGCCATGGATGCATGGGTACGAACGATTAGGGATGTGTGAGGCGGGTGAGTAAAGACCTCGCAGCAAGATCACTTGGTTGTCTTGACGTTCAGGCATGAAAGTCATGAGCTCAAAACACATGCGTCAAAAGATGAACAAGAGTCATATGGAGATGTGATCGGCAAGTTGGCCTACCGATTAAAATTCCCATCATGAGATGATGATTCTATGGCGATGAATTGAAGTCTGGGTCTTGAATCAGTCATAATCAATTTTGAGAGATATTGTTTTGAGTGGGAGCACACCTTAGAATAAAACTGTTTATTCACTCGTGCAAATATCATTATGAAAAAGTCTAAGTGAACTTGTGTTTTCCGTTGTAGATCAAATGGCTCACAATAGCGCATTCAACTTAGGCCCGATGTTAGAGAAAGAGAATTTAGCTGCGAATGGAAACAACTATGTGGACTGGGTCCGTACCCTGAGGATTGTCCTTAGGGGTGCTAAGAAAGTGTACGTGCTTGACGGACCTCTTCCTCCTAAACCGGCGGCAACTGCCGCGGCAGACATACAAAATGTGTGGGCAACTAAGGATGATGATTACAACTTAGTGCAGTGCCTCATGCTGTCTTGCATGAGTTCGGAGCTTCAAAAATGTTTTGAATTACATAACTCCTTTGATATGATCAAGGATCTAGATGCTCTTTACAAGTTTAATGCACGGTCTAAACATTTTGACATCATGAAAATGATGGCGGAGACCAAGATGGTTGAGGGCAGTTCAGTTGGCGAGCACGTAGTCAATATGATTGGCTACGCTGAAAGGCTTAAAACCCTGGAATTTCCACTTTCGCTAGAGCATGTTATGGACTTGTTTCTAGATTCACTCCCCCCATCTTATGGCGGTTTTATCATGAACTACAACATGAATGGGATGGACAAAAGAACAAATGAGGTGCTTGCCATGCTGGAAACTGCTGAAGGAGGACTGCGGAAAAATTGCAAGCAAGTGTTTCTTGTGAATAAAACTGCGAGTTTCAAAAAGAATGGCAAGCCAAAGAAGAGCAAGGGTGCCGGTAAGACCGGCTTCCAACGCAAATCTAAGGGCGGAGCCAAGAATAAAACTGAGTGCTTCTACTGCAAGGGCACAAGACACTGGAAGAGAAACTGCAAGAAGTATCTGGAAGATAAGAAGTCCGGGAAAACTGGAAAAGGTATAATTGTTATACAAGTTAATGTCATTGACGTTTTGTTTGCTAGCGAAAATTCTAAGTCTTGGGTATTTGATACCGGATCGGTTGCTCACATTTGCAACTCGATACATGGGCTTCAAAAGGTGCGCACGCTGGCAAAGAATGAAGTCGTGATGTGTGTCGGGAACGGCGCTGGGATCGCCGCTCAAGCCATCGACATTATGCCTCTACGTCTCCCTTCAGGATATATTTTGGAACTTAGTAACTATTATTTTGTTCTGTTGTTGTGTAGAAACATTATCTCTGGATCATGTTTAGTACACGATGGGTACTCCTACAAGTCTGAGAACAATGGTTGTTCACTTTATTGTAAGGATATGTTTTATGGATTTGCACCCATTGTTGGGGGCCTTTTCATACTAAATATTGAATGTGAAAATGATGTCTTTAACGTGAATGCTAAACGCCTTAAGAAGGCTGATACCACCACCACTTTCATGTGGCACTGTCGGCTTGGCCACATCGGAAAGAAACGCATGCAAAGACTCCATAAAGATGGAGTTTTACCGTCTTTTGATTTTGAATCATTTGACACATGTGAAGCTTGCTTGATGGAAAAAATGACCAAGACGCCGTTCATGGGTCATCCTAAACGGGCGAGTGAATTATTGGAAATAATACATAGTGATGTATGTGGTCCAATGAGCACAGTCGCACGGGGTGGGTATTTCTACTTCGTAACATTTACTGATGATTTAAGTAGGTATGGATATATCTACTTGATGAAGCATAAGTTGGAAACATTTGAAAAGTTCAAAGAATTTCAGAATGAGTTAGAAAATCATCATAACAAAAAGATTAAGTTTCTACGGTCTGATCGCGGAGGCGAATATCTTAGTCACGACTTTGGCCAATATCTGAGTGACCGTGGAATCGTTTCACAACTTACGCCTCCCGGAACTCCACAGCGAAACGGAGTGTTGGAATGACGTAACCGAACCCTGTTAGACATGGTAAGGTCGATGATGTCTCTTACAGATCGACTGATATCTTTTTGGGGTCACGCACTAGAAACTGCCTCTCACACATTAAACAAAGCGCCGTCTAAGTCTGTTAAGACGACACCACATGAGATGTGGCATGGGAATAAACCTTGTGTGTCGCATCTTAAAATTTGGGGTTGTGAGGCATACGTAAAGCGTTTACAACCTAGGAAACTCGATCCCAGATCAGAAAAATGTTACTTTGTAGGTTATTCCTTCTACCTACCCTCCGAGCACAAAGTGTTTGTTGCTAAAGGCAGAGTCTTTCTTGAGAAAGAGTTTCTCGCTAAAGAAGCTAGTGGGAGGACACTACAACTTGATGAGATTAGTGAATCTTTGGCCACCGTTGGTATGGCTAAGGAACCAGAAGTAATTCCGCAAATTATCTCTACAACCGGGCCAGAAGTTGTCGCATGTGATGCGGAAACTTCAAACAATGTTGTAACTGAGCCGCGCAGATCAAGTAGGGCTATCCAGCCACCTGAGTGGTTTCATAACGAAATCTTCATTCTTGAAGATGATGAACCTGCACACTACAAGGAAGCGATGGCGGGGCCTAGCTCAAAGGAATGGCACTAGGCCATGAGATCCGAAATGGAATCCATGTATGAAAACCAAGTTTGGAACTTGGAAGAACTTCCAGATGGCGTAAAACCCATTGGTTGTAAATGGATTTTCAAAAGAAAGACGGATGCGGAAGGTAACATTACTATCCACAAAGCTAGACTTGTCGCGAAAGGGTTCACGCAAGTTCCAGGAGTGGACTACGACGAGACTTTCTCGCCCGTAGCTATGCTTAGGTTTGTTCGGATATTACTAGAAATTGCTGCTTATTTCGATTATGAAATATGGCAGATGGATGTCAAAACGGCTTTCCTAAATGGAAACCTTGAACAGGATGTATACATGATACAGCCAGAAGGTTTTGTCGATCCTAAGAATGCTGGAAAGGTATGTAAGCTTTAGAAAGCCATTTATGGTCTGAAGCAAGCATCAAGGAGCTGGAACATTCATTTTGATGAAGTGGTCAAAGAGTTTGGCTTCATCAGGAACGATGAAGAATCTTGTGTTTACAAGAAGTTTAGTGGGAGCGCAAAAGCATTTCTAATCTTGTATGTGGATGACATATTGTTGATTGGAAATGACGTGAATTTTCTTAGCAAAATAAAAGACTCATTGAATAAGAGTTTTCCAATGAAAGACTTAGGCAAAGCGGTATATGTATTGGGCATCAGGATCTATAGAGATATATCAAGACGCCTAATAGCGCTTAGCCAAAGCACGTACATTGACAAGGTGTTGAAAAGGTTCAACATGGAGAACTCCAAGAAAGGCCTACTCCCCATGTCACCTGGCACAGTGCTTTGCAAGAATCAGTGTCCTCGGACCCTTGATGAGCGACTACAAATGAATGATATTCCTTATGCTTCGGCAGTTGGTTCTATTATGTATGCCATGCTATGTACAAGACCGGATGTTTCCTATGCGCTAAGTGTTAGCAGCCGGTACCAAGGTGATCCAGGATTGGAACACTGGGCCGCAGTCATGCGTATTCTTAAGTACCTCCGAAGGACCAAGGATTTACTCCTTGTGTACGGAGGTGATGAAGATCGCATTGTAAGTTATTACACTGATGCAGGCTTCATGACTGACCCAGATGACTTCAAATCTCAATCCGGCTATGTTTTCATATTGAACGGCGACGCAGTTGATTGGAAAAGTTCCAAACAAAAGATTGTGGCGGATTCTACAACACAGGCGGAATATGTCACTACTTCAGAAGCCTCCAAGTAGGCTTTCGGAATCAAGCAATTCCTTGAAGACCTTGGTGTCGTTCCAAGTGCTCTGGACCTGGTGGAGATCTATTGTGATAATAGTGGCGTCGTGGCTCAGGAAAGGGAGCCATGTTCGCACCATAAGACAATGCATATTCAACGCAAATTTAAACTCATTCGACATCATGTCAAAGAAGGTTTAGTGAAAGTATGCAAAGTTCACACGGATCTGAATGTGTCAGACCCAATGACAAAGCCTCTACCACGAGCAAAGCATGAGCAACTGGATAGCCATTGGTGTTAGGGACGCCATATAACTGGATTATGACTCTAGTGCAAGTGGGAGTCTGTAGGAGATATGTCCTAGAGGCAGTAATAACAGTTACTTTTGTATCTCCAAGTTTGTAATGAATGTTTATGATCCATGCTATAACTGCAATGATTCTCGAGTCTGCAATATCCGCGAGGCTTGGAGGGAAACTCATATTCACGTGTGGTATAATAAACGGTAAATTGTATTCCTAGTCTTGCCTCTAAGACTGGTTCAAGTATTGCATGATGATCCTGTTTTCCTGATCATGGGCATGGCTATGCCGGCAATTTTGAGGGCACGATGTTGGTAGAACACTTGTGTTGAATCGATCCGAATTGATGTTATGCTATGAGATACATTTGTCACAAGTTAATGGTTAATAACATAGAGATGGTTAACGTTTGCATAATTCCTTAGACCATGAGAGTATCGAGTTTCTTCATGCTTGCTTCATGAACTTTGGGGTTTGTTAAACGTCATCCGTAAATGGGTGGCTATTACGGCGGCTTACGGGTTCATGGAAAAGTATGTCAAGTAACTTGATAGCTCAAGATTGGGATTTGCTCCTCCGACAATGGAGAGATATCTCTAGGCCCTCTTGGTGTTACGATATCCATCATCGTCTGGCTAGACACTTTGTGATTTGATCACAGGGATGCCGGAACACGGGAACGAGAAAAGAGAACAATATCGGTAACGAGGTAACCGGCATAGTGGACAAGTTGTTGATCCACGGGGATGCCAACATGTCTCACCTCGGGTAATTGTAACATATCGTGAAGTAACAGGAATAGCACACGGCAACTGGAGGTTCACTCGAATATTCCTTCGTGTGGGTATAGGGGTCAATATGGGTGTCCACGGCTCCGATGTTGATCATTGATCAGAAGGGGTTCCGGGTCATGTCTATGCTTCACCTAACCTATAGGGTCACACGCTTAAGGGTCATCTATGTGTTGAATACTAGACTGGGAGTCTGAGAGAAAATCACCGAAAAGTTTCGGACACCGAAAAAGTTCCGCAGAGAGAACACCAGAACAGTTTCGGTAAAACTAAAAAGTAGTTTCAAGGGATACCATTAAGTCAAATTGGTTTTGGCACATGCCAAAATAATTCTTGGAGGGTGCCAAAATCATTCTGGAAACTTTTGGGAATTTTTCGGAAGAAACACCGGAAATGTTCGAGAGCTGCCGGAACCAATTCAGATGCTTTTCGCAGATGAATATCACTAATCCGGAATTGTTCCAAATCGCATTGAAAAATATTTTAGTGGGGGTACTGGAATTGTTCTAAGCCCACATAGATATTTTCAGTTCGACCGGACGCTGAAAAATGTCATCGTGAATAGTGAAAGTGCTTTTTGGATATTTATGGGAAAGCACCTTTTTGGATATTTCCAAAAAGGCTTCTAGAAGGGATTAGGGAGCAAGGTAGCTCCTCATGGGGGTCCCCCAATGGGTGGCCAGCCCAGGGTGGATCTCCTCCATGGAGCTCCACATGGCACCCCTTTTCCTTCTTATGATTTTTTATGTGTGACATAAAGTGGGGGTAGTTTGGTATTTTCAAGTTCCAACCCTACCCCTTGGTTTTCCTATAAATAGAGGAGATGTGGGCTGCCATCTCTTCATCCTTTTCTCTCATACACATGCTATGCTTTGCTAGCCCTCTCTCTCCCTCCCACAAAAAGAGTTTTGTAGAGCCGAAAGGCTGTCTGGGTTCCGGCAGGAACTAGTTTTGGATGGCGAAGCCCTACCGGATAGATGACACCGTATGTGTGCAACCCTGTAGAGAGGTCATAGTTTCGATCTTTTGCCTAAGGGGCTGTTCGAGTGTCCTCCCGGAGGGCTGTCCGAGTCTTCGTTCGAGTTTCGAGGGTCCTCCCGAAGGGCTGTCTGCGACATCGTTCGGGGGACTGTCCAACCGCCTCCCAAAGGGCTATCCGACGAGGGAGTACATCCTCGCGGTTGGGAGGTTGTAAAATCCTAGTTGTGGGGATCTGCACCAACGATCTCCACCGACTCTTCTTCCGCTGCGCTTCGAGTCGGTACGGATCAGATCAAACCTTGTATCCAGTCTCCATAGTGGTCCTGGGCGTGCTCGCTATACCGGAAATTTTTATTTTCTGTCGCGTTCCCAACATTCAGATCTGAACCTATTATGTTTTAATGAATATATATGTGTTCTTGATCCTATCTTGCAAGTTGTAGACACCTATTACGAGTTATGATCCGCATCCCCCAGGGTGTCAATAACTGGGATTCTTTCCGGTGATTACCGTAGTTTGAGGAGTTCATGTATTCACTAAGTGCTAATGCTTTGGTCCGGTTCTCTATTAAAAGGAGGCCTTAATATCCCTTAGTTTCCATTAGGACCCCACTACCACGGGAGGGTAGGACAAAAGATGCCATGCAAGTTCTTTACCATAAGCACGTACGACTATATATGGAATACGTGCCTACATTACATTGATGAATTCAAGCTAGTTCCGTGTCACCCTATGTTATAACTGTTGCATGATGAATGCTATCCAACATAATTATCCATCACCGATCCATTGCCTACGAGCTTTCCACATATTGATCCTTGCTAAGTTACTTCTCCGCTGCAACTATTGCAATCACTATAAAACTGCTACTGTTACTTTTGCTACCGTTATCGTCACTTCCATGCTACTTTGCTATTGAATACTTTGCTGCAGATATTAAGTCTTTCAGGTGTGGTTGAATTGACAACTCAGCCGCTAATACTCGAGAATATTCTTTGGCTCCCCTTGTGTCAAATCAATAAATTTGGGTTGAATACTCTACCCTTGAAAACTGTTGCGATCCCCTGTACTTGTGGGTTATCAGTCTCATACCTCTCAACACGAGCACGAGCCTGAGATTCCAATTTCAGCTCTTTCAACATCTCATATGTTTCTTGATGTTCAAAATGTTTCAGAGCCTCAATTCTAAGCCGTAATGCATGACGCACTGAACTATCAAGTAGTTATCAGAACGTGTGTGTCAGATGTTCACAACATCTATAGACGACGGTTGATGGGGTGGCGCAACAAGCAGTGCGTTAAGGACATAAGCCTTCTATGCAGCAATGAGGACAATCCTCAAATCACGGACCCAGACTGCATTATTGCTACCATCATCTTTCAATTCTATTTCTCTAGGAACATATAAAAAATTCAAGGAAGCTACAACGCGAGCTAGTAATCTACAACATAATTTGCAAAGACATTTTGACTATGTTCATGATAATGAGTTTAATTAATCATAGTACTTAAAAATTTCCACTCGAATTGACATCCCTCTGGTTACTCAAGTGTCACATGATCCAAATCCACCAACTCAAGTCCGGTCATCACGTGAGTTGAGGTGGTTTCAATGGTGAACATCTTCATGTCGATCATATCTACTATATGACTCATGTTCTGAGGAGCTTTCTATACATGCTAGGCTTGTCAAGTTTAACCCGAGTATTCCGCACGTGCAACACTGGCTTGCACCCATTGTATGCGAACGTAGAGTCTATCACACCCGATCATCACGTGGTGTCTCAAAACAACAAACTTTCATAACGGTGCTCACTCGAGGAGAACACAATTTTATCTTGAAATTTAAGTGAGGGATCACCTTATAATGCTACCATCGTCCTAAGCAAAATAATATGCATAAAAGGATTAACATCACATGCAAATCATAAGTGACATGATATGGCCATGAACTTGTGCTTTTGATTTCCATCTCCAAAGCACCAACATGATCTCCATCGTCACCAACATGACCATGATCTCCACCAATGTGTCGCCATGAGGTTGTCGCGCCGACTATTGCTTCCATGACTATTGCTAACTCACAGCGATAAAGTAAACAAAAACGGGGAAATTAATTAAATATAACCCTATGGCTCCTCGCAGTTGTTGTACTCATCGACATGCAAGTCGTGATATTCTATACAATACATGATCATCTCATACATCACATATATCTCATCATGTAATTGGCTATATCACATCATAGCATACCCTGCAAAAACAAGCTAGACGTCTTCTAATTGTTGTTGCATGTTTTACATGGCTGCTACGGGTATCTAGCAAGAACAATTCTCACATATGCAAAAATCACAAAGGTGATACAAAAATTGCTATTCAACCTTCTCAAGGACCGCCTTTGTCGAATCCGATCCAGCTAGAGTAGGAGAGACAGACACCCGTCAGCCATCTTTGTGCAACAAAGTTACATGTCAGTTGATGGAACCGATGTCTCTTAAGCATACGAGTAAGGTTGGTCCGGGCCGCTTCATCCCACAATACCACTGAATCAAAACACGACCAAGGGAGGAACAAATCTGAGCATCAACGCCCACAAACTACTTTGTGTTCTACTCGTGATCTCATCTACACCTAGATCTAGCTCATGATGCCACTGTTGGGGAATGTTGCATGGGAAACAAAAGTTTTCGTATGCACACACAAGATCTATCCATGGTGAGGAGCATCTATGATAGGGAGAGTGGATCTACATACCCTTGTAGATCGCTAACGAAAAGCGTTAAGAAACGCGGTTGATGTAGTCGAACGTCTTCACAATCCAAATCACCGAGTGTCCCACAATCCCATCATGATCCTTCTCACGATCCAATCACGATCCGTCCCATGATCCCATCACGATCCGTCCCGCGATCAGATCATGAATCGTCTCACGGTCCTGGTCACGGACCTTCCGATCTAGCTCCGAACGGACGGCGCCTCCGCGTTCAACACACGTACAACTCAATGACGATCTCTGCCTTCTTGATCTAGTAAGAGGGAGCGGAGAGGTAGATGAGTTCTGCAGCAACACAACAGCGTGGAGGGGATGGTGGTGGAACTATTCTGGTAGGGCTTCGCCTAAACACCGCCGAACTAGACTAGAGGAGAAAATGATCTAGATGAAGTAGAGGGAGCACATGGTAATTAGGGTTAGCTCTCCCCTCTAACTCCTCTAGTATATATAGGAGGGAGGGAGGGGAGGAGGCAGCCTCAAACCCTCAAGGGATGGATGAAATTGGAGGTGGAGGAATCCTACTCCAATTCTACTAGGAGTAGGATTCCTCCTCTCCACATGGAAACCCTTTCCACCTTTGGGTTTTTCCCACCCCTAGCTGCATGGGCCTTAGTGGGGGTTCGGCCAGCCCACTAGGGGATGATTTGACTCCTCCCACAGCCCATGAGGTCCTTCTGATCGAGACACCGCTCTCGATGGCCTCGGGTACCCTCCCGGCACTCCCGATACACTACCGAAGTACCCGAAAAGTTTTCCGGTGACCAAAACTTGACTTCCTATATATCAATCTTTACCTATGAACCATTCCGGAGCTCCTCTTGACGTCCAGGATCTCATCCAGGACTCCAAACAACATTAGGTCACCACCATACATAACTCTACTATATTGAAACGTCACCGAACCTTAAGTGTGCAGACCCTGTGGGTTCGAGAACTATGTAGGCATGACCGAGACACCTCCACGGTCAATAACCAATAGAGGGACCTAGATGCCCATATTGGTTCCTCCATATTCTACGAAGATCTTTATCGGTTGAACCTCTATGTCTAGGATTCAGTTAATCCCGTACATTGTTCCCTTTGTTCTTCGGTATGTTACTTGCCCGAGATTGAATCGTTGGTATCTCTATAACTAGTTCAATCTTGTTACCGGCAAGTCTCTTTACTCGTTCTGTAATACAAGATCTCGTGGCTAACACCTAGTTACATTGCTTGTAAGGCTTATTGTGATGTTGTACTACCGAGTGGACGCTAAGTTATTCCTCCGGTGTCAGTGAGTTGCATGATCTCATGGTCATAGGAACAGATACTTCACATGCAAACAAACTATAGCAATAAACTGACACGATCATATGCTATGTTTATAGTTTGGGTCTTGTCCATCACATCATTCTCTTTATGATGTGATTCCGTTATCAAATGACATCTCATGTCTATGGACCGGAAACTTTGACCATCGTTGATCAACGAACTAGTTAACTAGAGGCATACTAGGGACACAGTGTTGTATATGTACCCACACATGTATTTGAGTTTCCAATCAATACAATTATAGCATGGATAATAATCGATTATCACGAACAAGGAAATATAATAATAACTAATTTATTATTGCCCCTAGGGCATATTTCTAACAGAGAGTTGCGGTGGCGGAACGAGGAGTCTAGGGTTATTTTTGATGGTTTCTATTTATAGGAATTTTTGGCGTTGGTTTCACGCGTAGGTGGGCCACGGGGTGAGGAACATACACCAGGGAGCGCCAGGGGGCCTGGCGCACCCTGGTGGGTGGTGCCCACCTCGTGTCTCTTCTGGCCCTCCCACGAAGCATCTAGTGCCTCTTTTGTTCCAAAAAAATCATCAAGAAGTTTCGGGCGATTCCGAGAACTTATATATAGTAGCAACCAATGCACATGTTAAAGTAGCAACCAATTCACATGTTATGATTCACACAATGAATTCTCTTGAAACTTAACAACCTATGTTCTGAGTCACCAAAAAATTGCAATTCAACTTATATATTCTCAACAAAGTCTAAGTAAGAGCTCCACATACTCAATCATCATATAGTGTCCTATGATTGCTAGTACTCAAAGCATATTTTTAGAACAAATGGCATCCACTGAACATAGAGAAAGATGGGGGCTTAATGGTTTGCCTCCCAACTCATTTATCGTGGAGAAAATTCTCAACAATAATAAGTCATGATCAAATATATTTGACTGGCTATATTTGCCTAGATCTTTCCCCACCTGATGATGGTTGCCAACTAATATAAGTAGGTTGGAATAAGAAGTTGACTCAACACGAAAAGTAAATAACATGGAAGTAAATATATTGTCCCTTTGCGAAAGGAAGCAGGGATTTGCATATGTGCCAGAGCTCATTGTTTAAAATAGAGATAAATATAATTTTGGGAGGTGCACCCTTCCTGTCAATGTTACGACCAAGAGTTAGCAATATCTTCCATGTTAAACACATTAGCAGCAGTTCCCAAGCGGTAAAAGTAAAGGTTTACTCCCTATCCACCAGAAAACACACTCCATGGTTAGCCAAATCCATGAGTATTGTCCATACCAACAACATTCCTGGGGGAGTTTTGTTTAATTATTTGCATTTTTTTATTTCGGGACTGGGAATCCCTATTACCGTCCGTCTCGTGCAAGTCCGAGTGAATAAACAATCATCATGAGAATAACCCGCTTAACATGCAAGATACTGACCGCCCCCTATCGCTCCATGAGTGGTCAAGGCACACAAAAAATATGCTTGTTTTAAATTTTAGAGGTGGCACATGCCAATTTACTTGTAACAGCAAGGTAATACCGCATATAGGTAGATATAGTGAACTCTCATTCCAAGAAAATGGATTTAAGGGTTTTTGGATGCACAAGTAGTATATTTACTTAGTACGAATTTTTGGATAGAAAAAGATCCTAAGCAAACACCACATGTTGGAGGATCCATAAAAATAAACTTCTATGCAAATATACACAACCATAACTCGTTATGTTGTCTTCCTTGTCCAACTTCAACTAATTTTCTCAAGTTTTAAAATAATTAATGGGTATTCAAAATCATAGAAGATGTCTAAGATAATATATTTGTATGTGAAAGTTTTCTTCCTTATACTAATTATTCACGAATTGCTGGTATGACCAATATTGTGATTATCAAACTTCAATAGATTTTACTTTATAAACCAGATGTGAAGCTACTACTAAGCATAAATCACATTGATATTTTTATATTTATGATATTTCATTCATTCACAATTTACTCTTAGGATATAAGTGAAGCACAAGAGCAAACATCAAACTACTCTTCAAAAAGATATAAGTGGAGATACATGAATAGGTAAACAATAAAGTAGCTATGTAAGGGATCTCTCTCTCAATAAAAATTTTCAGATCTGATTATTTTATTAAATAGAAATCAAAACAAAATGAAATGACATTCCAATATTAGCACACATCATGTGGACAGATATTTTTTCGGCTTAGCATAGGCTAACCGATAATTGTTGATGAAGAGAGGTGGGATGCGTCGCATCCCCAAGCTTAGATGCTTGAGACTTCTTGAAATATTTACTTTGGGTGACTTGGGCATCCGCAAGATTGAGCTTTTGTATCTCGTTCAATCCTCTCATATCCCAGTTTCACCTATACTCAAAAACTTCATCCACACAAAACCTGAAAAGAACTCGTGAGATAGGTTAGTGCACATAATAATAAATCAACTCTTTATGTACTGCCTGTTGGAAATATGCCCTAGAGGGAATAATAAAGTGATTATTATTATATTTCCTTGTTCATGATAATTGTCTATTTTTCATGCTATAATTGTATTAATCGGAAACCGTAATACATGTGTGAATACATAGACCACAACATGTCCCTAGTGAGCCTCTAGTTGGCTAGCTTGTTGATCAATAGATGGTCATGGTTTCATGACCATGGACATTGGATGTCGTTGATAACGGGATCACATCATTAGGAGAATGATGTGATGGACAAGACCCAATCCTAAGCATAGCACAAGATCGTGTAGTTCGTTTGCTAAAGCTTTTCTTATGTCAAGTATCATTTCCTTAGACCATGAGATTGTGCAACTCCCGAATACCGTAGGAATACTTTGAGTGTGCCAAGCATCACAACGTAACTGGCTGGCTATAAAGGTACACTACGGGTATCTCCGAAAGTGCCTGTTGGGTTGGCACGAACCGAGACTGGGATTTGTCACTCTGTGTGACGGAGAGGTATCTCTGGGCCCACTCGGTAATACATCATCATAATGAGATCAATGTGACTAAGGAGTTAGTCATGGGATCATGTGTTACGGAATGAGTAAAGAGACTTGCCGGTAACGAGATTGAACAAGGTATAGTGATATCAACGATCGAATCTCGGGCAAGTAACATACCGATGGACAAAGGGAATTGTATACGGGATTAATTGAATCCCCGACATCATGGTTCATCCGATGAGATCATCGTGGAACATGTGGGAGACAATATGGGTATCCATATCCCGCTATTGGTCATTGTCCAGAGAGGTGTCTCGGTCATGTCTGCATGCTTCCCGAACCCGTAGGGTCTACACACTTAAGGTTCGATGACGCTAGGGTTATATGGGAATAGTTTACGTGGTTACCGAAGGTTGTTTGTAGTCCCGGATGAGATCCCGGACATCACGAGTAGCTCCAGAATGGTCCGAAGGTAACGATTCATATATAGGAAGTGAGGATTTGGTCGCCGAAAGTGTTTCGGGTGTCCGGTAACATACCGGAACCACCAGAAGTGTTGCGGGGGTCCACCGTGAGGGGCCACCGGCACTAGAGGCCTACATGGGCCGAAAATGGGACGGAACCAACCCATGGGTGGGTTGGTGCGCCTTCCACCAGGCCCAAGGCACAACAAAGGAGCAAGGGGGCAAACCCTAGCATAGATGGGCCCTAGGCCCACCCTAGGGCGCCTCCCCCCTCTCCCCTCTCTTGGCCGCCGGCCCCAAGGGCCATCTAGGGCTAGCCGCCACCCTAGGGTTGGAACCCTAAGGGGTGCGCCCCCCTCCTCCTCCTATAAATAGTGGAGCCCTTGGGGCTGTTGGAGGACACCAATTTCTCTCGGCGTAGCCCTACCTGTCCACCTCCTCGTCCTCCGTAGTGCTTGGCGAAGCCCTGTCGGAGTACCGCGCTACTCCACCACCACCACGCCGTCGTGCTACATTTGTAGTTGTCTTCCCCAACCTCTCCCTCCTCCTTGCTGGATCAAGGCGTTGGAGACGTCACCGGGCTGCACGTGTGTTGAACACGGAGGCGCCGTTGTTCGGCGCTTAGATCGGAATCGACCGCGATCTGAATCGCTGCGAGTACAACTCCACCAACCGTGTTCTTGTAACGCTTCCGCTTAGTGATCTGCAAAGCTATGAAGATGCTCAGACCCCTTACTCGTTGCTGGCTTCACATAGATTGATCTTGGTGATACGTAGGAAAATTTTGAATTACTACTACGTTCCCCAACATTGGCAACATGAGCTAGGTCTATGCGTAGAATCTTTGCACGTGTAGAACACAAGTTGTTGTGGGCATTGATTTTGTCAATTTGCTTGCCGTTACTAGTCTTATCTTGATTCAGTGGCATTTTAGGATGAAGCAGCTCGGACCAACCTTACACATACACTTATGTGAGACCGATACCACCAAAGATGCACTAGTTGCATAAGGTGGCTGGCGGGTGTCTGTCTCTCCCACTTTAGTCAGATCGGATTCGATGAAAAGGGTCCTTATGAAGGGTAAATAGAAATTGGCATATCACGTTGTGGTTTTTGCGTAGGTAAGAAACGTTCTTGCTAGAAACCTATAGCAGCCACGTAAAAACTTGCAACAACAATTAGAGGACGTCTAACTTGTTTTTGCAGTATATGTCGTGTGATGTGATATGGCCAAAGGATGTGATGTGATATATGTGATGTATGAGATTGATCATGTTCTTGTAATAGGATTCACGACTTGCATGTCTATGAGTATGACAACCGGCAGGAGCCATAGGAGTTGTTTTAATTTATTGTATGAGATGCAACGCCATGTTATTACTTTACTTTATTGCTAAACCGCTAGCTATAATAGTAGAAGTAATAGTTGGCGAGACGACTTTTGCGCAGACACAATGATGGAGATCATGATGATGGAGATCATGGTGTCATGCCGGTGACAATGATGATCATTGTGCCCCGAAGATGGAGATCAAAGGAGCAAGGTGATATTGGCCATATCATGTCACTATATGATTGCATGTGATGTTTATCATGTTTTACATCTTATTTGCTTAGAACGATGGTAGCTTAAATAAGATGATCTCTCACTAAAATTATAAGAAATGTGTTCCCCCTAACTGTGCACCATTGCTAAGGTTCATTGTTCCGAAGCACCGCGTGATGATCGGGTGTGATAGGTTCTAATGTTTGCATACAAAGGGTGTAAGACAGATTTACACACGCAATACACTTAGGTTGACTTGACGAGCCTAGCATGTACAGACATGACCTCGGAACACGGGAGACCGAAAGGTCGAACATGAGTCGTATAGAATATACGATCAACATGGAGATGTTCACCATTGATGACTAGTCCGTCTCACGTGATGATCGGACACGGGCTAGTTGACGTGGATCATGTGTCACTTGGATGACTAGAGAGATGTCTATCTAAGTGGGAGTTCATTAAATAATTTTATTATGTGAACTTAATTATCATGAACTTAGTCTAAAATGTCTTTACAATCTATCTTGTAGATCCAATGGCCGACGCTAATGTTTCCCTCAACTTCAATGCGTTCCTAGCGAAAACCAAGCTGAAAGACGATGGAAGAAACTATAAGGACTGGGTTCGTAACTTGAGGAACATCCTCATAGCTTCCAAGAAATTATATGTCCTTGATGCACCGCTAGGTGACGCACCTGTTTTCCCAGCAACTCAAGACGTTATGAACGCCTGGCAGTCGCGTAGTGATGATTACTCCCTGGTTCAATGCGGCATGCTTTACAGCTTAGAACCGGGGCTCCAAAAGCGTTTTGATCAACACGGAGCATATGAGATGTTCCAAGAGCTGAGAATGGTTTTCCAAGCTCATGTCCGGGTCGAGAGATATGAAGTCTCCGACAAGTTCTTCAGTTGTAAGATGGAGGAAAATAGTTCTATCAGCGAGCACATACTCGAAATGTCTGGGTTGCACAACCGCTTGTCTCAGCTGGGAGTTAATCTTCCGGATGACTCGGTTATTGACAGAATCCTCCAGTCGCTTCCACCTAGCTACAAGAGCTTTGTGATGAACTACAATATTCAAGGGATGGAGAAGTCCATTCCTGAGTTATATTCGATGCTGAAATCAGCGGAGGTGGATATCAAAAAGGAACTCAAGTGATGATGGTAAACAAGACCACTAGTTTCAAGAAAGGCAAGGGTAAGAAGAACTTCATGAAGGACGGCAAAGCAGTTCCCACGCCCGATAAATCAGTTGCCGGGAAGAAGCCCAAGAATAGACCCAAGCCTCAAACTGAGTGCTTTCATTGCAAGGGTACCGGTCACTGGAAGAAGAACTGCCCCAAGTACTTAGCGGATAAGAAGGCCGGCAACGTTAAAGGTATATGTGATATACTTGTTATTGATGTATACCTTACCAACGCTCGTAGTAGCTCCTGGGTATTTGATACTGGTGTAGTTGCTCACATTTGTAACTCCAAGCAGGAGCTACGAAATAAGCGGAGACTAGCGAAGGATGAGGTGACGATGCGCGTCGGCAATGGTTCCAAGGTCGATGTGATCGCCGTCGGCACGCAACCTCTACATCTACCTTCGAGATTAGTTTTAAACCTTAATAATTGTTATTTAGTACCAGCTTTGAGCATGAACATTGTATCTGGATCTCACTTGATGCGAGATGGCTACTCATTTAAATCTGAGAATAATGGTTGTTCTATTTATATGAGAGAAATGTTTTATGGTCATGCCCCGCTGGTCAATGGTTTATTTTTGATGAATCTTGAACGTGATGTTACACATGTTCATAGTGTGAGTACGAAAAGATGTAAGGTTGATAATGATAGTCCCACTTACATGTGGCACTGCCGCCTTGGTCATATTGGTGTCAAACGCATGAAGAAACTCCATGCTGATGGACTTTTGGAGTCTCTTGATTTTGAATCATTTGACACATGCGAACCATGCCTCATGGGCAAGATGACCAAGACTCCATTCTCCGGAGCATTGGAGAGAGCAACTGACTTGTTGGAGATAATGCATACCGATGTATGCGGTCCAATGAGCGTTGAGGCTCGCGGTGGCTACCGTTATGTTTTCACCCTCACTGATGACTTAAGCAGATATGGGTATGTCTACTTAATGAAACACAAGTCTGAAACCTTTGAAAAGTTCAAGGAATTTTAGAGTGAGGTAGAGAATCAACGTGACAGGAAAATAAAGTGCCTATGATCTGATCGTGGCAGAGAATATTTGAGTCACAAGTTTGGCACACACATAAGGAAATGTGGAATTGTTTCACAACTCACGTCGCCAAGTACACCTCAGCGAAATGGTGTGTCTGAACGTCGTAATCGCACTCTATTGGATATGGTGCGATCTATGATGTCTCTTACCGACTTACCGCTATCATTTTGGGGATATGCATTAGAGACTGCCGCATTCACTTTAAATAGGGCACCATCTAAGTCCGTTGAGATGACACCGTATGAATTATGGTATGGAAAGAAACCAAAGCTGTCGTCTCTCAAAGTTTGGCGATGCGATGCTTATGTGAAGAAACTTCAACCTGAGAAGCTCGAACCCAAAGCGGAAAACTGCGTCTTCATAGGATACCCCAAAGAACCTGTTGGGTATACCTTCTACCTCAAATCTGAAGGCAAAGTCTTTGTTGCCAAGAATGGATCCTTTCTAGAGAAAGATTTTCTCTTGAAAGAAGTAAGTGGGAGGAAAATAGAACTTGATGAGGTAATTGTACCTCCACTCGAACCGGAGAGTAGTGCAGCACAGGAAGTTGTTTCTCTGGAGCCTGCACCGGCTGGAGAGGAAGTTAATGATGATGATCATGAAACTTCAGATAAAGTTGCTATTGAACCTCGAAGGTCCACAAGGACACGTTCCGCACCTGAGTGGTATGGCAACCTTGTCCTAGAGATCATGTTCTTGGACAATGGTGAACCTTCGAACTATGAAGATCGATGGCGGGCCTAGATCCCAACAAATGGCTTGAAGCCATGAAATCCGAGATAGGATCCATGTATGAGAACAAAGTATGGACTTTGGTGGACTTGCCCGATGATCGGCGAGCCATAGAAAATAAATGGATCTTTAAGAAGAAGACTGACGCGGATGGTAATGTGACCATCTATAAGGTTTGGCTTGTCGCTAAGGGTTACCGACAAGTTCAAGGAGTTGACTACGATGAGACTTTCTCACCCGTAGCGATGCTGAAGTCCGTCCGAATCATGTTATCAATTGCCGCATTTTATGATTATGAGATCTGGCAAATGGACGTCAAAACGGCATTCCTTAATGGTTTCCTTAAGGAAGAACTGTATATGATGCAGCCGGAAGGTTTTGTCGATCCTAAAGATGCTAACAAAGTATGCAAGCTTCAGCGCTCCATCTATGGGCTGGTGCAAGCATCTCGGAGTTGGAACATTCTCTTTAATGAGGTGATTAAAGCGTTTGGATTTATACAGGTTTATAGAGAATCCTGTATTTACAAGAAAGTGAGTGGGAGCTCTCTAGCATTTCTCATATTATATGTGGATGACATATTGTTGATGGGAAATGATATAGAACTTTTGGAAAGCATAAAGGCCTACTTGAATAAGTGTTTTTCAATGAAGGACCTTGGAGAAGCTGCTTACATATTAGGCATCAAGATCTATAGAGATAGATCGAGATGCCTCATAGGTCTTTCACAAAGCACATACCTTGACAACATATTGAAGAAGTTCAATATGGATCAGTCCAAGAAGGGGTTCTTGCCTGTGGTATAGGGTGTGAGATTGTGTACGACTCAATGCCCGACCGCGACAGAGGATAGAGAAAAGATGAGTGTCATCCCCTATGCTTCAGCCATAGGCTCTATTATTTATGACATGCTGTGTACCAGACCTGATGTGAACCTTGCCATAAGTTTGGTAGGGAGGTACCAAAGTGATCCCGGAGCGGAACACTGGACAGCGGTCAAGAATATCCTGAAGTACCTGAAAAGGACTAGGGACATGTTTCTCGTATATGAAGGTGCCGAAGAGCTTATCGTAAAGGGTTACGTCGATGCTAGCTTCAACACAGATCCGGATGACTCCAGGTCACAAACCGGATACGTGTATATTTTTATCGGAGGGGCAGTCAGGTGGTGCAGCAGCAAGCAAAGTGTTGTGGCGGCATCTACATGTGAAGCGAAGTACATAGCTGCTTCGGAAGTAGCACAGGAAGGAGTCTGGATGAAGGAGTTCATCACCGACCTAGGAGTGATTCCCAATGCGTCGGGCCCGATGACTCTATTCTGTGACAACACTGGAGCTGTTGCCCTTGCCAAGGAGCCCAGCTTTCACAAGAAGACAAGACACATCAAGCGCCGCTTCAACTCCATTCGTGGATATGTCCACGATGGAGATATAGACATTTGTAAGGTACATACGGATTTGAATGCCGCAGATCCGTTGACTAAACCTCTCTCACGAGCAAAACATGATCAACACCAGAACTCTATGGGTGTTCGATACATCACAATGTAACTAGATTATTGACTCTAGTGCAAGTGGGAGACTGTTGGAAATATTCCCTAGAGGCAATAATAAAGTGATTATTATTATATTTCCTTGTTCATGATAGTTGTCTATTGTTCATGCTATAATTGTATTAACCGGAAACCGTAATACATGTGTGAATACATAGACCACAACATGTCCCTAGTGAGCCTCTAGTTGGCTAGCTCGTTGATCAATAGATGGTCACGGTTTCATGACCATGGACATTAGATGTCGTTGATAATGGGATCACATCATTACGAGAATGATGTGATGGACAAGACCCAATCCTAAGCATAGGACAAGATCGTGTAGTTCGTCTACTAAAGCTTTTCTAATGCCAAGTATCATTTCCTTAGACCATGAGATTGTGCAACTCCCAGATACCATAGGAATACTTTGGGAGTGCCAAACGTCACAACGTAATTTGGTGGCTATAAAGGTACACTACGGGTATCTCCGAAAGTGTCTATTGGGTTGGCACGAATCGAGACTGGGATTTGTCACTCCGTGTGATGGAGAGGTATCTCTGGGCCCACTCGGTAATACATCATCATAATGAGCTCAATGTGACTAAGGAGTTAGTCATAGTATCATGTGTTACAGAACGAGTAAAGAGACTTGACGGTAACAAGATTGAACAAGGTATAGGGATACCGACGATCGAATCTCGGGCAAATAACATACCGATGGACAAAGGGAATTGTATACGGGATTAATTGAATCCCCGACATCATGGTTCATCCGTTGAGATCATCGTGGAACATGTGGGAGCCAATATGGGTATCCAGATCCTGCTATTGGTTATTGGCCGGAGAGGTGTCTCGGTCATGTTTGCATGCTTCCCGAACCCGTAGGGTCTACACACTTAAGGTTCGATGACGCTAGGGTTATATGGGAATAGTGTACGTGGTTACCAAAGGTTGTTCGGAGTCCCGAATGAGATCCCGGACATCACGAGTAGCTCCAGGATGGTCCGGAGGTAAAGATTCATATATAGGAAGTGAGGATTTGCTTGCCAAAAGTGTTTCGGGCGTCACCGGTAACGTACCGGGCCCACCGGAAGGGTTCCGGGGCTCCACCGTGAGGGGCCATCGGCACCAGAGGCCTCCATGGGCCGAAAGTGGGAGGGAACCAACCCCTGGGTGGGCTCGTGCGCCTCCCACCAGGCCCAGGGCAAAGAAAGGAGCAAGGGGGCAAACCCTAGCGTAGATGGGCCCTAGGCCCGCCCTAGGGTGCCTCCCCCTCTCCCCTCTCTTGGCCGCAGGCCCCAAGGGCCATCTAGGGCTGGCCGCCGCCCTAGGGTGGGAACGCTAAGGGGTGCGCCCCCTCCTCCTCCTCCTATAAATAGTGGAGGCCTTGGGGCTGTTGGAGGACACCAATTTCTCTCGGCGCAGCCCTACCTCTCCACCTCCTCGTCCTCCGTAGTGCTTGGAGAAGCCCTGTCGGAGTCCCGCGCTGCTCCACCACCACCACGTCGTCGTGCTGCTGTTGGAGTTGTCTTCCCCAACCTCTCCCCCCTCCTTGCTAGATCAAGGCGCGGGAGACGTCACCGGGCTGCACGTGTGTTGAACGCATGGGTGCCATTGTTCGACGCTTAGATCGGAATCGACCGTGATCTGAATCGCTGCGAGTACGACTCCACCAACCGCATTCTTGTAATGCTTCTGCTTAGCGATCTTCAAAGGTATGAAGATGCTCAAACCCCTTACTCGTTGCTGACTTCACATAGATTGATCTTGGTGATACGTAGGAAAATTTTGAATTACTACTACGTTCCGCAACACTGCCAAGACAAGTTGCATAATAATTTCAAACACCGTCTACTGTTTACTATCGTTTCCGCAATTTATATCTACCAATACAGGCTATGGAAACTATAGGATAAGTACTCCCTCTGTAAACTAGTATAAGAGCGTTTAGATTACTAAAATAGTGATCTAAACACTCTTATGTTAGTTTACGGAGGGAGTAGCTAACAAAACTATGATAGCAATCTATCCAAGCAGAACAATATGTAGCAATTTATTAAAAAAGTGTACTTATATAAATCAAAGTATTATGAAACATTAGGACATGATAAATAATTTATATGAAAATAGTGTGTAAAAATTTCAGAAACTTTCCACTTTCTAGTAAAATATGAAAATTCAAACACTACAGCAAAAGTTTCTGTTTTTATAGAGCACACATCAAAACATGCAATGGAAGCATCTTAAGGCCATTATTAGAACTTTTTATTGAAACAAAATATTATAAATAGCATCTAACATAGAACAAAAAAATAAATGACACTCCAAGCAAAACACATATCATGTGACGAATAAAAATATAGCTCCAAGTAAGATGTACCGATAACATTGGACATGAAAGAGGGGATGCCTTCCGGGGCATCCCCAAGCTTAGACGCTTGAGTATTCCTTGGATATTACCTTGGGTGACTTGGGAATCCCCAATCATAGGTACTTCTTTATCCTTATTCACCCCATATCGGTATCTCACCCAAAACTTGAAAACTTTAATCACCCAAAACTTAACGGACTTCGTGAGATGGGTTAGTGTAGTAAAGATAGATCATTCACTTAGGTACTATCAAGAAAAGATTCATAATTGTTCTCACATAATACATACTGTATTCCATTATTACCACAATTAATATAACCAAATATAAGCTATGGAAACATTTGAAACAAGCAAACTATGCATGCAAAACAGCGTTTGTCAAAAACAGAACAGTCGGTAAAGATCTGAATGATCACCATACTTCTAGGACTCTAAAAGTCTAAACAATTCGTAAAACGCATAGAATTGGCATATAATTTTTTTGTAAAAATTTCAGAATTTTTTTACTCATCAGTAAGATCAGATAATTCATATACTGGACGCAAACTTTCTGTTTTTGCACAGAATCAAACAAGCAGGTATCCACACTATCCCAAAGGCTTTACTTGGAACTTTATTGAAATAAAAGACACAAAACATAATTAATACAGTAGATTAATCATGTGAACACACAAAATAATAAATTAAAAGTGTTGTGTTGTTTCCCAACAAGCGCTTTTCTTTAATGCCTTTTAGCTAGGCATGATGATTTCAATGATGCTCGTATAGGAAAAATAATTGAAACATGAAACATATCATGATGAATCACATGGAAAGAACATTTAAGTATAACACACTTGCAATGTATAGGGATTTTGTTAGAAAACAAATTCATGGGAGTAGGAGTCAACTTGCATAGGAAGGCAAAACAAGCACAACTTCAAAACTTTTAACACATAGGGAGGAAACTTGATGTTATTGCAATTCCTACAAGCATATGTTACTCCCTCATAATATCATGAAATAATTCAACAATATAAATATCACATACAACATTCTTTTCATGATCTTCAGGCATAGAAAATTTATCACTCTCCACATAAGCAAACTTCTTCTCATTCGTAATAGTGGGAGCAAACTCAACGAAATAACTATCATGATGTACTTGGTTGACATAACCACTTTGAATATTAAAATCATAATGACAAGTTTCATGGTTGTCATTAATCCTTATATCATACATGTCATCACAATAATCATCATACATAGTAGGCATGCTATCATCATAATAGTTTTGTTCATCAAAACATGGGGCACTAAAAATATCAACTTCATCAAACATAGCATCCCCAAGCTTGTGGCTTTGCCTATCATTAGCATCATGGATATTCAGACAATTCATACTAGTAATATTTATATCATTCTCATCTTTAAAGGAATTCTCATTAAGTATTTTCATAAATTATTCCTCTACCAATTGAGAACGATTTTCTGAACCATCATTTTCACAAAAGACATTAAAAAGACGAAACAAGTGATGCAACCTAAACTCCATTTTTTTGTAGCTTTATTTTCTAAAACCAAACTAGTGATAAAACAAGAAACTAAAGTTTTAATTGCAAGATATGAAGATATACCTTCAAGCACTCACCTCCTCGGCAACGGCGCTAGAAAAGAGCTTGATGTCTACTACGCAACTTTATTCTTGTAGACTTGTGTTGGGCCTCCAAGCGTAGAGTTTTGTAGGACAATAGCAATTTTCCCTCAAGTGGATGACCTAAGGTTTATAAATCTGTGGGAGGTGTAGGATGAATATGGTCTCACTCAAACAACCCTGCAATCAAATACAAGAAATCTCTTGTGTCCCCAACACACCCAATACATTGCTAAATTGTATAGGTGCACTAGTTCGGCGAAGAGATGGTGATACAAGTGGAATATGGATGATAGATATAGTTTTTGTAATCTGAAAATATAAAAACAACAAGGTAGCAAGTAACAATAGTGAACACAAACGGTATTGCAATGCTTGAAAACATGGTGTAGGGTCCATACTTTCACTAGTGCAAGCTCTCAACAATGCAAATATAATTGGATCACGTAACCATCCTTCAACGTGCAACAAAGAATCACTCCAAAGTTCTTATCTAGTGGAGAGCATAAGAAGAAATTGTTTGTAGGGTATGAAACCAACTTAAAGTTATCCTTTCCGATCAATCTATCCAAGAGTTCATACTAAAATAACCAAGTTATCCTTTCGATCGATCTATCTAAGAAATCGTACTAGAATAACACCATATGATATGCATCAACCAACTCTAATGTAACCTAGATTCTCCAATGTCACCACAAGTATCCATGAGTTAATTATACGATACACATCAAACAATTTCAGATTCATAATACTCAATCCAACACAAAGAACCTCAAAGAGTGCCCCAAGATTTCTATTGGAGAACAAGGTATGAAAATGTGCAATCAACCCCTATGCATAGACCCCCAAGGTCACTGGAATCGCAAGTTGACGCCATAACATATATCAAGTGATTCACTTGAATACGCCAATGTCACTATGGTTATCTGCATGCAAGACATACATCAAGTGCTCTCAAATCCAAAAAAGTATCCAAGCTGATAAAAATCTCAAAGGGAAAACTCAATTCATCACAACAACATAGAGAGGGGAAAACGCCATGTGATCCAACTATATTAACAAAGCCCATGATACATCAAGATCGTGCCATCTCAAGAACACGAGAGAGAGAGAGAGATTGAACACATAGCTACTGGTACAAACTGTCAGCACCGAGGGTGGACTACTCCTTCCTCATCATGGAGACCATAGGGATGATTAAGATGGCCTCCGGAGATGATCTACTGTCTCCGGCGGGGTATTGGAACGCCTCTAGATTGGTTTTTCGTCCATACAGAGGAAACCATTGAGGAACCGTTGTTTTGACATCCGTCTGCCAGATTTCATAATCAAAAAATGCAGCAAGTCTTAACATAATTCCAACAGATTTTAGCATCGCTATGGGTGAGAAAGTCTCATCGTAGGCACCTCCTTGAACTTGTTAGAAACTTCTTTGAGACAAGTCAAGCTTTATAAATGGTGAGATTTAGCATCAACGTCTGTCTTCTTTTTAAGGTCCATTTGTACTATCAGCTTTCCATTCATTGGGAAAGTCTACCAAAGTCCATACTTGGTTTTCATACATGGATCCTATCTCGGATTTCATGGATCCTAGCCATTTGTATGAATCCGGGCCCACCATTGCTTCTTCATAATTTGTAGGTTCATTCTTGTATAACAACATGACCTCTAAGACAAGATTGTCGTGCCGCTAAGGGGCGGTACGAGTCCTTGTCGACCGATAAGGCTTGGTAGCAACTTGATCTGAAGCTTCATGATCATCATCATTAGCTTACTCTTCAATATGTGCACGCATTGCAAGAACACCTTTCTGTGCTGCGCTATTTTCCAATTCAAGTGAAGGTTCGATAACCTTATTGAGTACTACCTTCCTCCATCTCACTTCTTTCGAGATAACATCCTTCTCTGGGAAGGGTCCATTGTCAAAAACAAAGACCTTGCCTTCGGATCTCTAATACAAGGTATAGCCATTTGTTGCTTTAGGGTATCTTATGAAGATGCATATTTTTGCTTTGGGTTTGAGCTTATCAAAGACAAGTGTCGCATTCCCAAACTCTAAGAAATGACAACTTAGGTTTCTGCCAAGCCATAATTCATACGGTGTCATCTCAATGGATTTAGATGGTGCCCTATTTAAAGTGAATGTAGTTGTCTCTAATGCATAACCCCAAAACGATAGTGGCAAATCGGTAAGAGACATCATAGTATGCACCATATCCAATAGAGCACAACTACAACGTTTAGACACACCATTACACTATGGTGTTCCAGGTGGCGTGAGCTGTGAAATAACTTCCACATTGTCTTAAGTTGGATATTGAACTCGTAACACAGATATTCATCTCCATGATCATATTGTAGACATTTTATCTTCTTATCATGGTGATCTTAAACTTCAATCTGAATTTGCTTGAACTTTTCAAACATTTCAGACATGTGTTTCATTAAGTAAATATACCCATATTTACTCAAATCATCAGTGACGGTAAGAAAATACTGACATTCACTGCATGCTTCAACACTCATTGGACCGCATACATCAACATGTATCATCTCCAATAAGTCACTTGCCCGCTCCATCATACCAGAAAACGGGGTCTTAGTCATCTTGCCCATGAGGCATGGTCCGCATGTCTCAACCGATTTGAAATCAAGTGAATCCAAAGATCCATCAACATGGAGTTTCTTCATGCGCTGCACACCAATATGACCTTAACGGCAGTGCCACAAGTATGTGGTACTATCATTATTAACTTTGCATCTTTTGGCATCAATATCATGAACATGTGTATCACTACGATTGAGATTCAGTAAACCATTAACATTGGGTGCATGACCATTGAAGGTATTATTCATGTAAACAAAATAACCATTATTCTCTGTCTTAAATGAATAATTGTATTGCAATAAACACGATCTAATCATGTTCATGCTCTACGCAAACACCAAATAACATTTATTTAGGTTTAAAACTATTCCCGAAGGTAGAGGGAGTGTGGGATGGTGATCACATCAACCTTGGAAGCATTTCCAATGCATATCGTCACCTCGCCCTTAGCTAGTGTAAGAGCACATTTCTCCATGTGTGGATTTGGGTAATTGATGACAATCCCTATGGACTAATAGTTGCCTTGAGTTATATTCTAAGGATTTGTCCGTGGGTACTTCTTGAAGTCCATCTGTTGGTTTCAAGGAGTTTATATGGTGACCAAGGTGGTATTCAAGGTTTATCCAAAGATTGGTCATGTGAGAGTTGAGCTTATTGAAAGCATGTCTTGAAGAAGATTGTGTAAGCATTCATGTTTACCTTCAAGATATCATCTTTATGAATTCACAAGCTAATATACAAGGTTGATCAAGACTAAGTCAAAAAGTGAATCAAGTTGATCAACACACAAAGTGTACAAGATGTGCCGAGAGGGATCAAGTGATCCCATGGTGTGGTAAGCATTGTCCATTATGCTTTGTGTACTAACCCATGGTCTACGTGAGAGTTCTTTGTGGGGTTAGGTATATTTCCATGGGCTTGCATCAAGAGGCAGATCCCATACATCCCATGGAAGATGACATCAAGTGGAGATCATCATCAAGGTTTCGATGTGCAAGCTCAAGTGAAGCATCATGGAGAGGTCATGATTAAGGGTCGCCATTCATTATGGTGACAATGGACTTGTGAAGATGTGCCGAAGAGTGGCTCACCCATAGTGGAGTATGGGGGAGCAATCATCTAGCCTTCATCAAACCAACGCAATCAAGAAATCTGGTCCATCCTTAGGAAGTCAAGATCATCATCATGTAGCTCAAGTGGACTATGTGCAAGGCTAAGGTTTGACCTTTATAGGGTTTTCTATTTTACCGGTCTCATGGTGGTAGTTGAGAGACCAGGTTATAGGATCAATTGATGTACTATCAAGGGGGGCTCTCAAGTGAGTAGCTTGATCGTGTCGTTCATTGAGAGCTCAAACCATTGCATTCTTGGCATCATCATCTTTCTCGGTTCTTGGTAGGCTTTTCTCCATGTGGGTTCTTGATCTTGTCGTTATCTTTGTGACAAGCTCTAGTACATCGAAAATGGATTTCATATGATTGGTCTATTGCGTTTTCGGTGTTGGAGGTTTTACAGGTCTTATTCGAGGAAGGGTTCTCACCATTTTATTATGGGCCTTTTCTCATTGGCTTCTGATGGATTTTTCAATCATTATTGTGTTAGCCCATGTCATTAGCTTTACAACAAACTTTGTTTCGTTGAATTCGAAGTCCGTTTGCAAAATTTGTGGCAGTTTTGGTATTCTTAAAAGGCTGCAACGGTACTACCGCAGCTAGAGCGGATGTAATTTTATACTACTGCTCCGGAGCGGTACTACCGCAGCTCCAAGAGCGGTACTACCACTCTGGACCAAAATATCGTGTTTTTTCCACCGGTGGTAGGCACGGATGTATTTTTTTAGTACCGCTTGCAAGCAGTAGTATCGCTACCCTTTGCGGAAGTACCGCTCTGTGCGGGCTATGAGCATAACGGTTGGATTTTTCCCCACCTATAAAAGGGGGTCTTCTTTCCCATTGAACCTTATCCTTTGAGCTCGAGTTTGCCCCCCATTGTTGACCTTCTTCGAGCTTGCTAACTCTCGATCCCTCCAATGATTCTTCCTAGTTCTTGAAGGAAACGAGAGAGAGGAGATCTAGATCCACATTTCCACCAATCACCTTCTCCACTAAGTGAGGGGAACCCCTTGGTTCTAGATCTTGGAGTTCTTCGTGTTCTTCTTCGTTCTTCCTCTCATTTTCCTCCGTAGCATTAGTTGCTTTGGTGGTATTTGGGAGAGAAGGACTTGGGCACTCCGTGTGCCCTTGCCATTGCATTTGGTGCATAGGTTTGGGTTCTCGATGGTGATACATGGAAGTGAGAAGTTGAGAAGCTTATTACTCTTGGGTGTTTGAGCACCCTCGAGCTTGTTCCTCTTGGGTGCTTTGGAGCCCTAGACGGTTGGTGGTGCCTCGGAGCTCAATCATTGTGGTGCAAAGCTCCGGGCAAGCTTCGGGGTCTCCAATTAGGTTGTAGAGATTGCCCCTAGCATTTGAGGTCACCTCGAAGCCACAATCCGTTGCAGTGAAGCTTCTTGGTGTCGATGGGAGCCTCCAATTCAGTTGTGGAGATTGCCCCAACCTTGTTTGTACGGGTTCGGTGACCACCCTCAAGGGTCCCTTAGTGCAATCACGGCATCTTGCATTGTGTGAGGGCGTCAGGAGATTACGGTGGCTCGAGTGGCTTCTTGGGGAGCATTGTGCCTCCACACCACTCCAAATGGAGATTATCATCCACAAGGGTCTGAACTTCAGGATACATCGTCGTCTCCGTGTTCCTCGGTTATCTCTTACCCGAGCCCCTTTACTTATGCACTTTACTTTGTGATAGCCATATTGTTTCTTGTTATATATATTGCTATCACTTAGTTGTCTATAATTCTTAGCATAAGTTTTTGGTGCACATAGGTGAGCCTAGTTGTTTTACGTTTGTGCTTGACTAATTAAATGATAGTTTTATTCCGCATTTGTTCAAGCCTAAACCGTAATTATTTTAAAGCGCCTATTCACCCCCCCCTCTAGGCGACATCCATGCCCTTTCAATTGGTATCAGAGCTAGGTCTCTCATTATTAGGTTTAACAACCTAGAGAGTACGGATGTTGACTAGGGGATTAGGATTCTCTAACACTCTTAGTTTCAATGGAACAAATTTTGATGTTTGGGTAATTCACATGCTTAATCTCTTTAGGGTCATGGACCCAAATTTAGAGCGAATTGTCGATAGGGTTTTTCTCCTCCAAAGGATTCTCAACACATCTCTTTAGAGGATGAGAAAAGCTCTTATCTCAATGCTCAAGCTTCTAATGTGCTTTTTGATGGTTTGAGCAATGTAGTTATATTTCAACTCATGCCATTCCGGGATGCTCATGAGTTGTGGACAAAGCTTCAAGATAAATATGGTGTGTCCAAGATTTGTAGGGATGATTGTTCTCCCTCCACCTCCGGTCGTATTGTCTTCTCAACTTCATCTACTTCACCTACATGTGGATTGCCACAATTTAATTATATGGTGAGTAGTGATGATCATTGTAATGATGATAGTGGGCTTATTGTTCATAATTCTTTTTCACTATCTTATTGCAATGCTTCATCTTTGGACTTTAACACCTCGAGCACTTTAAATGTTTCACATGCTTGTGTTGATAGTCCTTGCATATCATGTACAAATTGCTTGACTAAATCTCATGATGATATGCTTGCTATATCTTGATGCCATGATAAAAATGTTTCTATTTCCTCGAGTTGTTGTGCTAACAATATAGAGGAGACCCAACACTCCATGGAACAAGATGTGGTCTTGAATGGTTCTTCAAGGGATCCTACGTCATCATCTATTGTTTCTCACTTTTTCCTTATATCTAAGGCTTCAAAGGTATCTCCTACTTTGAATCCCAATATATCTCATGATGATGATGTTGATGATAATGAGGATAATCATGAAGAGTGTGATAATGTTGCTTCCTTAAAAATTAAGGGAGAAATGATTTTTAAAGCTCTTCATAAGAATAAACTTGCTCGTTCCAACTAATGGAAATCATGTCTATTGCCATTGAGGGAAAGAAATGTATTGAGGAGTTGGAATCTCATCTCGAGGAGCATGATGCCACCATTGAGAAAAGGGAAGGTCATGAGCGTGATTACGCTAATGACATCGCGGAGCTATCTCAATCTCTTGAAAATGGACAAACCACCAACGAATATCTTGAGGAGACCTATGCTCAAGAATTATCTAGATTAAAGGAATCCCATGAAAGAGCTCTCAAGGTGGCTAATGATTTTAGAACTAAAAATGATAAGCTTGAAGTTGTGCATGCTAAAATCCTTGAGGACTTTGAGCACCTCGAAAATGGCTCAAGGGTCATTAAGAGTTCGCTCATTGAACTCACCGAGTCTCATACTCAACTTGAAGCTTCATATGCTAAAGAGCTTGCCATGTTGGCTTCTACTTGTGTTGTTAATAATGATGCTTGTGCTACTAAGTCTATTTCTTGTGAAGCATCCATATTAAAGGACAATGTTGAGATAAGGGCTCAACTTGAGTTGCTATCTAGCAATTATGCAAAATTGGAAGAAAGTCATGAAAAGCTTTCTAGCTCTCATGGCGATCTTCTAGTATCGCATAATGTGCTAAAGATAGCTCACGAGGCTAGTACCACTAAGGTAACATCTAGTGAGCCTCATGTGGACATTAGCACTACATCTAGTAGAAATGCTTTATTTCCATCTGCTAGTCCTCGTAGTTCATCTACTCATAATGTTGGTAAATCTTGTGATGAATTACTATCCTTGTTGTTGCTCTAACGATGAAGCGTATACTTCCTCTAGCACTTGTGTTGATTCTAACCATTTAGAGGAAATCAATGAGCTCAAGGCCCAAGTCACTTCTTTGAAGAAAGACTTGGAAAATAGTCTTGAAGGGAAGTCCACACTCAACAATATCTTGAGTGTGCAAAAATTCCCAAATGATGAAGGTGGACTTGGATTCATCTCCAAGAAGAAGAAGAAGAAGATGTCCACGAAGTACAAAAACAAGGGCCAAGAACAAGTCAAGAATTCATCCAAGATTATTTGCTTCAAGTGCAAAATAGAAGGGCACCATGTAAGATCTTGCCCATTGAAGAACAAGCCTCAAAGTATCAAGCAACAAGGTAAGTGGCCACAATTTCAATCGCATGCTCAACCACAAGTTGAAGAAAGGCCTCTTCCCAAGAATACCCAAGTCATCTCTTCTCAAGTTGAGAAATCAATTGAGAAGAAAGTAAAGGGTAGATGTTTCTACTTATGTCGTGAGAAGGGTCACTTCTCTTCTTCTTGCACGAAAGGTAACTTATCCAACCCAATTATTATTGATATATCTATTCTCTTGGGAAGGATAAGGTTGGCAATGTGTCTGCCAAGTTTGTTGGTACTCAAAGTGGTGTCAAGAAAAGAACCATTTGGGTAGCCAAGCCTATTGTGACTAACCTCTTAGGACCCAACTTGGTTGGGCACCAACAAGCTCAAACTTGATCAATAGGTATTGTTGGAGGGCATTGGTGACGTGGCTACATTATGAAGAATTGAGGGTTCTCCATCATTCATATTGTCTCAAGCCAAGTCATGTGGATCATCAAGTGTCTATCGTATACCAATGTTCCTCTTTGCGGTAACTTGTACTTAAATTGAATACATTGTTAGTTACTTGCCCCTTTGCATGTTGTGGTTTTGTACCTTGCATGTGTTTGTATATGTTGTGCTTCCTATTTGTTTATCTTGAGAAATCAAGTATGTATGATGGGTTGCACATCATGTATGTGTGAGTCTTGTGTAGAGCATTTTTGCGTCATGTTTGTATCTTAGTTGGCTCTTTGCGAGAGATTAATGGATTATCCCGTTTTGGGGAAGTGATGTGCTTTATGCACAAACCCTAAAAATGTGTGTTCATGAGGAATACCACTTAGTATTGATATTACAAGATTATCTAGCTTCTATTTGGTATGTATTCTCATGAGAAATTCAAATTCTAAATGGTCCATTAATTATCTCTTGTTGGATTTAATTTGCTACTTGTTATTAACGTTGGGTTACCACATTATGGGGGAGTAATATGCTATGTGCATATTACAAGCCGAGAGAATGTGTACATTTGAGATATTGCCACTTAGATTTGATACTACAACTTATCTTGTTCCTAGGTGGCATGATAGCTCTACAAGTGTCATTTGCTTGTGATTGAGGAGTAAAGATGATGTTGGATCTATTTGCAATCTACCAATGGGAAATATTTCCAAATACTTCTTGTCCTTGAAAATTGGTATTCCTTTTAAGTGGTAGAGATTGCTAATCATCTTTACATAGGATTTTATTTATCGTTTGTCTTCCTTGCCTCTCGTGGATCTTTTTGAGCATGCCTAGTGTTTCTATAGATATAGGGGAAGTGATGATCCCATCGTTTGCATTTTGTATTCAAATGCAAATTCTATATAATGCACATCTCTTGGGGGAGCTATCCTATTTTCTGTAGAACACTCTCTTTATGTGTTCATCATAAAACCTTTTGATCTTCATCAAGTGTGTGTTGGTGGGAGGCAATCCTTCTCTCTATGGTGCTTTGTGCCATCATGAAAATTTGCAGAGGGTTTGGTTTGTTTGGAACCTAGCTCTATTTTGGGAACTGGATACTTCTTGTTTTCCTTCAATTGGTATATTGTTCCTTCTATTTGGCATTTGTCAATGGATATCTCATTCCTTGATGTATCTTTTAGTTGGTATCCGTCAAGTGATAATTTTTCGTTTGGTATCTTATTTTCACTTGATACCCTATCTTTTGGTATCTTAGCAACTGTGTGTTATTTTCTACATGTATTTTCGTCGGCATGTTATCTTTCCTTGACCCAATATACAGGGGAGACTCCACTACGACATAAATTGGCTAAAGTGTGCATGAAATTCAATTTCATATCTATATGCACATATTTATGTGGAGTTTTGTCCTATGTATTGTTGGTCCACTAACTTTTTGGTCCCAATGAGTTCGGGTACCACTTTGTTTGTGACGTTGTTCTAGGAACAATTGTAGATACATTGGACACTCGGCTCACTTACAAAGAATGTGTTGACACCATGTGCTTATTGGAGCCATACTAGGATGATCGATGAACCATTGTCTACTACTTCATCCAATTCTATCTCAGTAACAAGTATCTACTTAATGCATACATTTCTTTCATTCAACCTTTTGTCGGTTGCATCATGGCATGAAGTTCTTGATTCATTCTTATGATACTTGTTTCCTTTCTCAAAGCATCCCAACGATGATCTCTTGTTGCTAGTTGTGATGTATTTGATGTTCATATGCTGGGAGTTCATTTATGTACAATAATAAAATACTAGGCCATGTGCTATGCTTTCAAGAAAAGATCCTATTGGTATATTTATGACTTCCTTTTGGATATCTTGTCCATTCCTTCTTGTAACTATTTCGTGTGTACATCATTCTTTGTGGATATATCATCATGGTTGTCCTCTACCTAGAATCTTATACACATGAGACAATTTACATCTCTAGTTGATATCCTCTTTTCTTTCACGTCCACCGTTGCATTCCCTTTTTTATTTCCTTGGTGGTTTCGTGAAATAATTTGTGTTGAGTGCGGATCTTATATCCTTGCATCTTGATGCACTCTTTGTTGGTAAATATTATTTTCCTCATGCTTGTCTTCACGAGGGTTTTGCCATCTCGATTGGTATCCTTGCTCTTGGCAAGGCTATTATTTCCTATCTTCACCAGGGGTTGTCACAAGCTTTGGTTTTTAATTTTCTTCTTAGTAAGCTTGTGAACCCAGTAGCTAGTTTTTTGTGTGTGGGAAGGATATGTCTTCCACTTTATGTCTCATTTCCTCAAGACTATGTTGATGCTTAATGCTCATCCTTATATTATTCCTCTCAAGTGCTTTGCCATGACTCACACACATCATTTTGGTTGAGCCTATTCTTTAACCTCTTCTACCTATTGCTCAACCGTATGTTTGGTGCAAGTACTATGCTTATTGGCTTATCAACTTGCTTGCACTTTGTTGTGTGTTTATATTGATTTTTGGGGGAGTCATGATCCTATTTTGTGCACTTACATTCAAATATAAAAATTCTTAATTGTGCACAAATCATGGGGAGCTCCTCTAGTTTCTTCATAAACACTCTTTTGACCATATCATAATATCTTTTATTCATGTGGCTCGTAGGTCCATGTGATTGATTGTTCCAATTAGTATCTTTTGATTGCTTGCTTCACTCTGGTGTATGTCTTTGTGCCATATGATCCTTTTTGCAATTTTTGGGTTCTGAATATAGTTTGTCTTTCTCCAACTACTTATCATTAGATTTGTGAATTTCTTTGAACACGTATTTTGAGAAATATAAACGTTTTGGAGGAATACCTATTATATTGGCTTTTTAAGCTTTTCACCCATTTTAGCAATCGATGCCAATGGGGGAGAAGTTTAGAGAGTTTAGTTTGTAAACCTTAAAGAATTTTGCTTTTATTGCTTAAGCATTTGCATCTCACATCCATGAATTGCTTTGCATTTGTGTGTTCTTGGTTGTGCTTATTTCCTTATATAAACTCTCTTGAAAGTGGTTGTTATCAATTACTAATATGGGGGAGATTGTAAGAGAACTTTTCTCCATGTGTGGTTTTGGGTAATTGATGACAATCCCTATGGACTAATGGTTGCATTGATTTATATTCTAAGGATTTCTCCATGGGTACTTCTTGAAGTCCATCTGTTGGTTTCAAGGAGTGTATATGGTGACCAAGGTGGTATTCAAGGTTTATCCAAATATTGGTCATGTGGGAGTTGAGCTTATTGCAAGCATGTCTTGAAGAAGAAGATTGTGTAAGCATTCATGTTTACGTTCAAGACATCATCTTTATGAAGAGAGAAGCTAAGATACAAGGTTGATCAAGACTAAGTCAAAAAGTGAATCAAGTTGATCAACACACAAAGCGTACAAGATGTACCGAGAGGGATCAAGTGATCCCATGGTGTGGTAAGAATTGTCCATTACGCTTTGTGTACTAACCCATGGTCTACGTGACAGTTCTTTGTGGGGTTAGGTATATTTCCATGGGCTTCATCAAGAGGCAGATCCCATACATCCCATGGAAGATGACATGAAGTGGAGATCATCATCAAGGTTGCGACGTGCAAGCTCAAGTGAAGCATCACGGAGAGATCATGCTTGAGTCTCGCCGTTCATTGTGGTGACAATGGACTTGTGAAGATGTGTCGAAGAGTGGCTCACCCATAGTGGAGTATGGGGGAGCAATCATCTAGCCTTGATCAAGCCAACGCAATCAAGAAAGGTGGTCCATCTTGAGGAAGTCAAGATCATCATCATCTAGCTCAAGTGGACTATGTGCAAGGCTAAGGTTTTACCTTGATAGGATTTTCTATTTTACCGGTCTCATCGTGGTAGTTGAGAGACCGGGTTATAAGATCGAATGTCGTACTATCAAGGGGGGCTCTCAAGTGAGTAGCTTGATCGTATCGTTCATTGGGAGCTCCAACCATTGCATTCTTGGCATCATCATATTTCTTGGTTCTTGGTTGGCTTTTCTCTATGTGGGTTCTTGAGCTTGTGTTTATCTTCGTGACAAGCTCTAGTGCATCAAAAACGGATTTCATATGCTTCTTCTATTGCGTTTTCGGTGTTGGAGGTTTTACCGGTCTTATTCAAGGAAGGGTTCTCACCATTTTATTATGGGACTTTTCTCATTTTCTTCTTATTGATATTTCAATCAAGATTGTGTTATCCCGTGTCTTTAGCTTTCTAGCAAACTTTGTTTCGTTGAATTCGGAGTCCGTTTGCAAAAGTTGTGGTAGTTTTGGTGTTCTTAAAAGGCTGCAGCGGTACTACCGTGGCTAGAGCGGATGTAATTTTTTACTACCGCTCCGGAGTGGTACAACCGAGGCTGCAAGAGCGGTACTACCGCTCCGGACCAAAATATCGTGTTTTGTCCACCGGTGGTAGGAACCGATGTATTTTTTTAGTACCGCTCGCTAGCAGTAGTACCGCTACCCTTTGTGGTAGGACTGCTCCTTGGAGCGGTAGTACCGCTCTGTGTGGGTTGTGAGAATAACGGTTCGATTTTTCCTCACCTATAAAAGGGGGGTCTTCTTCCCCATTGAACCTTATCCTTTGAGGTCGAGTTTTCCCCCCATTGTTGACCTTCTTCGCGCTTGCTAACTCTCAGTCCCTCCAATGATTCTTCGTAGTTCTTGAGGGAAAAGAGAGAGGAGATCTAGATCCACATTTCCACCAATCACTTTCTCCTCTAAGTGAGGGGAACCCCTTGGATCTAGATCTTGGAGTTCTTCATGTTCTTCTTCATTCTTCCTCTCATTTTCCTCCCTAGCATTAGTTGCTTTGTCGGTATTATGGAGAGCAGGACTTGGGCACTCCGTGTGCCCTTGCCATTGCATTTGGTGCATAGGTTTGAGTTCTCCACAATGATACGTGGAAGTGAGAAGTTGAGAAGCTTATTACTCTTGGTTGTTTGATCACCCTAGAGCTTGTTTCTCTTGGTTGCTTTGGCGCCCTAGACAGTTGGTGGTGCCTCGGAGCTCAATCATTGTGGTGCAAAGCTCCGGGCAAGCTTCGGGGTCTCCAATTAGGTTGTGGAGATTGCCTCGAGCATTTGTGGTCACCTCAGAGCCACAATCCATTGTGGTGAAGCTTCTTGGTGTCATTGGGAGCCTCCAATTCAGTTGTGGAGATTGCCCTAACCTTGTTTGTACGGGTTTGGTGACCACCCTCAAGGGTCCCTTAGTGGAATCCCGACATCTTGCATTGTGCGAGGGCGTGAGGAGATTACGGTGGCCCTAGTGGCTTCTTGGGGAGCATTGTGCCTCCACACCACTCCGAACGGAGATTAGCATCCGCAAGGGTGTGAACTTCGGGATATATCGTCGTTTCCACATGCCTCGGTTATCTCTTACCCGAGCCCCTTTACTTATGCACTTTACTTTGTGATAGCCATATTGTTTCTTGTTATATATCTTGCTATCACTTAGTTGTCTATCTTGCTTAGCATAAGTTGTTGGTGCACATAGGTGAGCCTAGTTGTTTGACGTTTTGTGCTTGACTAATTAAACAATAGTTTTATTCTGCATTTTTTGAAGCTTAAACCGTAATTATTTTAAAGCACCTATTCACCCCCCCTCTAGGTGACATCCACGTCCTTTCTGCTAGTCTCCATTTATTCCGTAGCTTTTATTTTGAATTAACAATATTAGCAATTGAACTAGTATCTAATACCCAGGTGCTACTAGGGGTACTAGTAAGGTACACATCAATAACACATATATCAAATATACTTTTGTTGACGTTGTCATCCCTCTTATGTACCAAGTGTTTAGGGTAGTTCAACTATCAGTGATCGTTCCCCTCACAATAGAAGCACTTAGTCTCGGGTTTCGATTCAACCTTGGGTTTCTTGACTAGAGCGGCGACTATTTTGCCATTCTTGAAGTTTCCCTTCTTGCCCTTACCCTTCTCGAAACTAATGGTTTTACTAACCACCAACACTTGATGCTCCTGCTTGATTTCTACCTTTCGTGGTGTAAAACACCCCGAATGGCTGTGGGATCATCTTGTCCATTCCTGGCATGTTATAGTTCATCATGAAGCTCCAGTAGCTTGATGGCAAAGAACTATGTCAATCACTATCTTATTTGGAAGATCAACTCCCACTTGATTCAAGCGACTGTAGCACCTAGACAATGCACAAGCTCACCGATTGAGCTATTCTCCTTCATCTTGCATACAAAGAATCTTGTTGGAGGTATCCTACCTCTCAACATGGTCACATGCCTGAAATCCCAATTTCACCTCTTGGAACATCTCATATGCTCTTTGACGTTCATAACGTCTTTGGAGCCTCAATTCTAAGCCATAAAACATGACACACTGAACTATCAAGTAGTCATCAAAAATGTGCTTGGTTGATGTTGTCAACACCCACAGATGACGCTTGAGGGGTTGGCGCACCGAGCGGTGCATAAAGGACATAAGCCTTCTATGCAGCAATGAGGACAATCCTCAGTTTACGGACCCAATCCGAATAATTGCTACTACCATCTTTCAACTTAGTTTTTTTTCTAGGAACGTGTCAAATTATAGGGGATCTATAGCGCAAACTATTGATCTACAACATAATTTGCAAAGATATTTTGACTATGTTCATGATAATGAGTTCAATTAATCATATTACTAAAGAACTTCCACTTAAATCAACATCCCTCAGGTTGTCCGAGTGTAACATTATCCAAATCCACCAACTCAAGTCCAATCATCATGTGAGATGAGCTGGTTTCAATGGTGAACATCTCCATGTTGATCATATCTTATATTACTCATGTTCAACCTTTCGGTCACTTGTGTTTCGATGCCATGTCTGTACTGTTATGATCCGAAGACCGACATGTTCATTATGAACAGATTTAGAATTTGCTAACATGCAGGTTATTGGCCTTGCAGCCCCCCGCGCGTTATCCCCACCGAGGTGATATCGGACTGGGAGACCCCGCCCGCCAAACTAGTGGAGAACGGGGATGACTCGCATCCCACCACTCCAGGCGCCACGAGGGACGTCGTGGAGGTGTCGTCCCAGCACACTCCAATGGAGGCAGACACCGGTGGCGAGGGAGGCGGTACCGTGGCCAAGGCTAACGCCTTAGCCACTGAAGACCGGGGGGCAAAACCCTGCCCGGATGCCGAGGAGGCCGAACGAGCGGGCACTAAGTCCCCTCCGAGAACATCTCTGGAGCGCACTATGTCTCCGGAGGCACCGGTCCAATCCCCGGTGAGTGATCGGGGAATCCAATCATCCACGGCACCACCGACCAATAGGTGGTCGATCATGAAGGAGGCTCTATCGAGCGCCTCCATCCCCGAGGATCACCGCACCCTTATGGGTGCGGTACTACAAAGCATCCAGTCCGTTGACAACGGATTGAAGGAGGCCTTCAAAGGTCTCTTTGTGGGTTTTCAATTAAGTCACCCGATGTGTTTATTTTGCAAAGATTTAATTTATTCGCATTATATACATGGCAGCCCATGAGCCCTAGGTGAGGTGAAAAAGCTCACCTAGGGGTCACATTTGAATCTGATACCAAACAAGATGCACTTTAAGTGTCCGACATGGTAGAATAACTTGACATATGATCGGATTGTTTATAATTCGGGAATTGAGAGCCCATGTTATGTATTAATTGTGTGTGATACAGGCTTCGTCATCGGCGGCGGTCATAAATGGCGCCGAGCTAGAAGAGAATCGGAAGCTGAAGCGCTCCGAAGATGAAGGTGAGGCCCTTGACCGAAGGCTCGACGAGGCTCAAGGTATGTCAAAACAGAATCTAAATGCCTTTGTCTGAGCTCTATTGGCCGAATACTGTCAATGCAGCTTCTTCACATTGTATAACGCACGTGCAGCCTCGGCGAAGGAGATGGAGAGGCTCAAGGCCGAGCTCCAGCGCACGAAGGACGAAACGACCGCCGAGAGGGTGGCTGCGAAGGAAACGGCTATCGCCCTTTCCACCATGCGAGCCACTAGTGGCAAGCATGAAGCTTGCATGTAGAGGTCCAGCAGGAGCTCAAAGATGCCAGCAAAAGATGCGAGGCCTTGGAGCAGAAGAATAAGGCGAGCTCGGCCGAACTGTCCACTTTGCAAACCGAACTTCAGAAGGAGCGGGTGGACAGACGGTTCTACGAGGAGCAAGTGTGCCAGGCCAAGGGCATAAGAAATGGTAAGCCGTACTCACTAAAGTGCGTATTCGGGGATAGCAAATTCGCATTGCTTACCCGGGTGTGGCGATCCTTAGGCGTAGCCTCAGATCTCCACAAGAGTGTGGCGGACACCAATCAGCTGTTCGCCTCGCGGGGAGAAGGAGATGAAGCTCGGCTGTTCTGGGCACAGTTTGGAGCCCCTGAGCATTCTCCTCTTTTGGTAGAGCAACTGAAACAGCTAATGGAGGTGCACCAGATGGCGGAGCCGGCCATGAAGGACCTCTGCATCTGCTTATGGCTCGGCGAGCCGCTGCTAGGCAACTACTTTGGCCTAGTGCAGAGGTTGATTGCTGCTTCGCCCCGCCTCCACACCGTCAAGCGCTCCTCCTGCATCGAAGGAGTCCGGATGGCCCTTGCCAAGGCCAAAGTGCACTGGCCGGGGATAAATCCTATGAAGGTAGCCAACGACCCGCCGCTACCCGGGAAGGAGCATCGACGCCCCGAGCTATACTTTGATGGAGTGATGGAGAGTGCTCGGGTGATAGCGTCGCAGTGTTTGGGTGATAAAATGTTTGACTCAGCTGTAACGGTCCGAAGACTTACCCAAACTTTTAATGATATTAATATTTGTTCTTATATGGTTTTCTATTCCTTTATAACTCCTATGTGGCTCTTTAATACTGAAAGATGCGAGTCGTCGGCTTGATCCCCCACATAGATACTACATGAGGTGTCTATGCCAATGCACTATGTCCCTTAGCCCTATTATCGGAACCCGAAGGCGGTACAGTGTGGTAGACTAGGCAATCATACTATAGTGCTTTATTTCTTTCACTTAGCTGTAGGGGCGTGAAAAGGACTACATGAAGCATATGATTAGCCACCGGAGTGTTGTGATGCTCGGACGAACCGTGGGCGAAGCCGGTATCACATTGTCTAAGGGCAAGTTCCTCGTATAACATGCAATTACCGCTTACAAGGATTGAAGTATAATACTTCCCACTCGGGGTTCACAGACCGGATCGCGCATACTATGACAGTCCGTTTTTGGCTTTCTCCCCTGAGGTGCTTGACCAGACTATCCGGAAGCACAATCGCAGGGGTGCTCCCTTTGCCTTTTTAGCCGAATGAGCGGAACGTAAAGGGGCAAGCATAGGAGCCAGGCAACCCAACTTATTGACCAAAGACATTGTTTGGAATTGATGCATACAAAGTGAATGCCAAGACGCCGAGAACATGATATATAAGCTGATTGATATTTGAACTTGAGCCCCTGGTCTATTAACCGGTAACCTCGCGTCATACCGAACATGTTCATGACAAGAGGGAGAGAGGAGGAAAAATATGCGCCGAAAAAAAGGACAGATGAGGCGAACTTGTGCCACGCAATTTTGCATTTTCTCAACAACTCTTATAACTCAGATTGCCAAAGCAACTGTTACAGGTATGTGAAAGAAATAAAAATATACATGAGTTGTTGTACCTAGGGTCATTGATTGGTAACCTGACGTCCTCGAACGTCCTCGATATGCCCCCTTGATAGTTGTCTCCTCCTATTAGATGCACCTTGATGGGTGTTAGTGTTCATAGGGAAGATTTTGCCAACAAAATATTGAGAGGCCGCCGAATTGTAGGTGAGCTTTACGCCGTAGGCAGGCTCTTTGAGGAGCGCATGGGTTTTGTCCAAAGACGTGTTGATGGTAATAGTTCGGGCCAGCCTTGATGGGGAACGTCGCATGGGAAACAAAAAATTTCCTACGCACACGCAAACCTATCCATGGTGATGAGCATCTACGAGAGGGAGAGTGGATCTACGTACCCTTGTAGATCGCTAAGCGAGAAGCGTTAAGAAACGCGGTTGGTGTAGTCGAACTTCTTCGCGATCTAAATCGCCGAGCGTCCCGCGATCCAATCACGAACCGTCCCGTGAACACATCATGATCCGTCCCGCGAACTCATCACGATCTGTCTCACGATCTTGATCACGATTTGTCCCGCGAACTCATCATGATCAGTTCCGTGATCACATCACGAACCGTCTCGCGACCTCGATCACGGTCCTTCCGATCTAGCGCCGAACGGACGGCACCTTCACGTTCAGCACACGTGCAGCTTGATGACGATCTCCACCGTCTCGATCCAGCGAGAGGAGGTGGAGAGGAGAGAGAGTTCACCGGCAGGGTGACGGCGCTCCGGTGATGGTGGTGGAGCAATTCCGGCAGGGCTTCGCCCAAGCGCTGCAAAAAACCGATCAAGAGGAGAAACTATGCACCGGTGGAACGGGTAGCACGTGGCCGGAAATTCTGTCCAAAAACCACCCAATCCACTAGTATATATAGGAGGAGAGGAGAGGAGAGGCATCCAAGGCCTTTGGGTCGGCCGAAATAGGAGGTGGGAAGCAATCCTACTTCACCTCCAATCCTAGTTGGAGTAGGATTGCCTCCTATTGGCTGATTTTCCACTTTTTGCTTTAGGACTTTCTCTCCTGCGCCATGGGCCTTTGTGGCTGTTTTCCCAGACCACTAAGGGCTGGTTATTATTCTCCCACAGCCCATGGACCTCTTGGTGTCGAAATACCCCTCCCGGAGGTCCCTCGGTACACTACCGGCACTCCCGGTACACTACCGATACTCCCGGTACACTACCGATGAGCCCGAAACTTTTCCGGCGACCAAACTGGGACATCCTATATATGAATCTTTACCTCTGGACCATTCCGGAGCTCCTTGTGACGTCCGGGATCTCATCCGGGACTCCTAACAACCTTCAGTCACCACCATACATAAATCTACACTACCGAAACGTCACCGAACCTTAAGTGTGCAGACCCTGCGGGTTCGAGAACTATGTAGACATGACCGAGACACCTCTACGGTCAATAACCAATGGCGGGACCTGGAGGTCCACATTGGTTCCTACATATTCTACAAAGATCTTTATCGGTCGAACCTCTATGTCAATGATTCAGTTAATCCCGTATAACGTTCCCTTTGTTCTTCGGTATGTTACTTGCCCGAGATTCGATCGTCGGTATCTCCATACCTAGTTCAACCTCGTTACTGGCAAGTCTCTTTACTCATTCCGTAATACAAGATCCCGTGACTAACACTTAGCCACATTGCTTGCAAGGCTTGTTGTGATGTTGTATTACCGAGTGGGCCCTGAGATGCCTCTCCGTCACACGGAGTAACAAATCCCAGTCTCGATCCATGCCAACTCAACAGACACCATCGGAGATACCTGTAGAGCACCTTTATAGTCACCTAGTTACGTTGCAACGTTTGATACACACAAGGCACTCCTCCAATATCCGTGAGTTGCATGATCTCATGGTCATAGGAACATATACTTGATGCAGAAAACAGTAGCAATAAACTAACACGATCATATGCTATGTTTGTAGTTTGGGTCTTATCCATCACATCATTCTCCTAATGATGTGATCCCGTTATCAAATGACATCTCATGTCCATGGCTAGGAAACCTTAACCATCCTTTGATCAACGAGCTACTCCATTAGAGGCATACTAGGGACATGGTTTTGTCTATGTATCCACACATGCATTTAAGTCTCCGATCAATACAATTATAGCATGGATAATAAACGATTATCATGAACAAGGAAATATGATAATAACTAATTTATTATTGCCTCTAGGGCATATTTCCAACAGTCTCCCACTTGCACTAGAGTCAATAATCTAGTTCACATCACCATGTGATTCGCATTGTTATGAATCTAACACCCAACGAGTTCTGGGGCTCGATCATGCTTTGCATGTGAGAGAGGTCTTATAGTCAACGGGTCTGTAACATTCAGATCCGTGTGCACTTTGCAAATACCTATATCAAACTGTAAACACTGCTACCACACTCCGCTCGGTACTATTCCAAATGGCTGCTCCACTATACGTATCCAGATTGCTACTACGAGTCATCCGGATTAGTGTTAAAGCTTGTATCGACGTAACTCCTTACGACGAACTCTTTATCACCTCCATAATCGAGAAACATCTCCTCAGTCTCTTAGTTACTGAGGATAATCTTGACCGCTGTCCAGTGATCCACTCGTGGTTCACTCTTGTACCCCCTGACGGACTCATGGCAAGGCACACACAGGTGCGGTACACAGCATGGCATAATATAGAGCCTATGGCTAAGGCATAGGGGACGACGTTCGTCCTTTCTCTTTCTTCTGCCGTTGTCGAGCTTTGAGTCTCACTCAACTTTCACACCTTACAAATCAGGCGAGAACACTTTCTCTGACTGGTCCATTTTGAACTCTTTCAAAATCTTGTCAAGGTATGCACTCATTGAAAGTCTCATCGAGCATCTTGATCTATCTCCATAGATTTTGATGCTCAACAATTAGGTAGCTTCATCCAGGTCTTCCTTTGAAAATCACTTTCCAAATGACCATTTTATGCTTTCCTCTGCTTCTTGGGTATATGGGTGGCGTATATCATGTTCACCGTTTTGAATTTAGGGGGGAATTTATTCTCACCGCCACCAATTGGACCCCGAGGCTCATCCTCGTCCTCGGTGCGAGAGCTTTTGCCTTGGTCTTCGGGTGGTATCTTGCCGGCCTGTTTAAACACCCAGAAGTTGCGGTGTGTGTTTGGAGGGCTTTTCCGAAGTCCCATGGATTTGGCTAGGCCTTTCCATGATCTTCTCGAGCTGAGTGGGTCCGTCACGATTGCCTTTAGGAGGCTTCTTCCACTGCCCAGGTCGGTAATTGCGGAATCTGGCATTTACAGTTGTATCTCGGCATCGCTGTTATTGTGTCGGCACTTATTCTTATTGCTCTTTGGTTTTGAGTTGCCATCCCGGGCCTCAGGTGCCACGGGATTTTCAGAATTGTGGCTGCGTCTTGCCAACCAATTGTCTTCGCTCGCGCAAAAGCGGATCATGAGGGAGGTAAGGGTGGACATGGTCCAAGGCTTGTCCTAGCCTAGCTGGCAGGCCCGCCATTCGTCCCGAATATTGTGCTGGAAGGAGTCTATGGCCTCAGCATCTAAATAGTTGACGATTTGGTTCTTCTTAGTCAAGAACCAATTCCAGAATTGTCTAGCAGACTCGCCGGCTTCTGGACAACATTGCTGAGATCGGAAGAGTCCGGCGGGTGGACATAGGTTCCCTGGAAGTTAGAGCGGAACGCATCTTCCAAGTCTTCCCAGCATCCAATGGAGTTTTTAGGGAGGCTATTTAACCAGTGCTGAGCTGGCCCCTTAATCTTAAGAGGGAGGTATTTGATGGCATGGAGATCGTCTCCTCACGCCATGTGGATATGGAGGAGGAAGTCCTTGATCCATACGGTTGGGTTAGTGGTCCCATCATACTGTTCCATATTCACGTGTTTAAACCCTTTGGGGAACTGATGCCGCATTACCTCATCTGTGAAGCACAGTGGGTGAGCGGTGCCTCTGACCCGTGCTATGTCACGCCTGTATTCGATGTTTGTATGGGGCCAATTGCGTTCCCGGACTCTGTTGTTTTGGTCGAACCATGGTCTGTATCCGCCCTGTCTATCAGGCGAGTACTCTCTGGATCCATAGATGGATCTTGTGCGGCCTGCTTTGTGATCCACGTCATCTCGTAGGTCGAACCTATCATTAGGCTCTAATGGCTCCTTACCCCGTCTGTGGGGCACTGCCGGTATATAACCGGTGTCGTGAGCCGTCCTGACCCGACCACGAGGGGGGAGGTCCGGCTTGTCATATGGAGTACGGTTTGGAGACGGGGTATCAATGAGTTCATCATCGAATTGCGGCAGCGGCCTTCTCCGGGGATAGCTTTTGGGATGGTTTGATAGACCGGTGTTATATAGTTCCTCGGCTGAGAGGACTTTCGTCCATCAATCATTGAGGTCCTCCTGTTCGGCTTTGAGTTGTCCTTCTTTAGCCTTTAGGCTATGAGCCGTTGCTATGAGTCGTTGCCTGATTTCTTCCTGATCTTCCAGGTTATCAGGGATGCACAAGTCATCGACCTATGTTATATCTTCCTCCTCGACAGGGGGAAGGTAATCATCGCTTTCGGAGTCGTTGACGTTATCGGGGTAGTTTTGGTCCTCATGCCTTACTGGACCCTCTAATGGGTGCCCGGGGATATCGGGATTGCCATGATCAGCGGGTATTACCGTCCCCGTTGCTGATAATAACTTTTCTTCCCTTTTTTTCTTTAGGACCGCTTATGCGATTTTCGGTGCCTTGATGGCGCATTGCCCGATTTTTCGCCGTCATTGTGAGGCATGTTGTCGCCATTGGTGGCAGGAGTATCCACCATGTAGACATCATATGTAGAAGTGGCGGTCCAACTCCCGGTGTTAATGGGGGTAGGAGCACGGTCCTCTTCGTCCATGTATTCTGCCTCCTCGGAGGCATAGTCCAGCATGTCGGTTAAATCCTCGATAGTGGCTATCAAGTGGGTGGTGGGTGGGTCAAAAATTCATCCTGGTCCGCATCGTAACCGAACCGAGCGTAGATCGGGGCTGGATCGTCGGTGATCTTCATCAACGAGAGTTGATCCAGGGCCTTGTCGACCGCTGAGGGCCCGACCAGATCCAGTCGTTTGGAACTCATGGAATTAACCTCCAAGACGTCCAGACTTGGGAAGTGTTCAGCAAGAACACGTGTCTGGTTATCTGGCTTAATGGCCGGACCGGGATAAGAGATCGGCTCATCGCCATGGGTGACCCCATCAGCATGTCCGAAGAAGGGGTTCGAGGTTAAAGCCTCAGAGTCCTCAGAGGCTACAGGCGAAGCTGCGAGCCCGATTAGTGTCAAATAACCCCGAGAGTCGACGGAGAACTCTAAGTTTCCAAATCTGACCTCTCAATCAGGGGCAAAGCTCTCAACGCGGCCTAGATGGCTAGCGGAATCAGCATGCAGCACAACGCCGCCGAAGGCGAAGATCTGTCCAGGGACAAAAGCTTCCATGTTGCGGACCTCTTCATTGATGACAAGGTGAGGCGTCGATTCCATCTCGCTCACAGAGGAACTCTCAATTAAAGCACCAATGTCGGTGTCAAAACCGGTGGATCTTGGGTAGGGGGTCCCGAACTGGGAGACTAGAATCGACGGTACCAGGACACGCAGAGGACACGGATTTACCCAGGTTCGGGCCCTCCTATGGAGGTAATACCCTACATCCTTCTTGGTTGTATTAATGATGGGGGGTTACAGAGTTGATCTACCTTGAGATCGAATAGCTAACCCTAGATGAGTTGTTCTATATCTATACCCTAAAACCCTGAGGGGTCACTAGAAGAGTGTGTAGACGGGGGTGAATAGACTACTAGCAGGATTTTAAAACCTAACATTTCCCAAGTTAATTGGTTGGCAAATTTTAACAGTTTTAGCAAAGCTAGCAAGTCTAACAGCCCTACACATGCATGTCAACAAATATGGCAGCGAAAAGTAAAGACAGTGCATATGAAGTAAATTGTGGAGATAGGTAGATCAAACGCGGTTGGAGACGCATGGATTTTTCTCATGGTTCCGATAGGTGGCGCTATCGTACATCCACGTTTATGGAGTCTTCAACCCACGGAGGGTAACGGTCGCGAGAGTCCATGGAGGGCCCCACCCAAAAGGGTCCACAAAGTAGCAACCTTGACTATTCCATAACGGCTTCCGTCCACGAAGGACTAGCCTCACTATTGGTAGATCTTCACGAAGTAGGCGATCTCCTTGCCCTTACAAACTTCTTGGTTCACTCCACAACACGAAGTAGGAGGCTCCCAAGCGACACCTAACCAATCTAGGAGGCACCACCCTCCAAAAGGTAATAGGCTCGGTAATGACAATGGAACTCCTTGCTCTTGTGCTTCAAGATGATAGACACCTCAGCACCCAATCACTCTCTCACAAATTTGGCATGGTGGAAGAGATGAGATTGGTGGAAAGCTACTTGGGAGGCTAGAGATCAAGATCCATATGATTGGAGTGGAAGATCTAGACCTCAACACAAGGGTAGGTGGTTCTCTCTCAGAAAACTGGATGGGGCAAGTGTGGAATAGTTTTGAGTGCTTCTCCCTAGAGTGGGTGGTGGTGAAGGGGTATATATAGGCATCCCCAAAAATCCAACCGTTACACACAAAATGACCATCTTGGTGACACCGATGTGTTAATCTCGGTGGTACCAAAGTGACCAAAAGGTGGCAACTTTTGAATCTCGGTGAGACCGATATAGGAAACTCGGTTGCACCGATAAGGTGACCAACGGTCAGATTTCCAATCTCGGTGACGCCGATCCAACATTCTTGGTGGTACCGATAATGTGAATTTGCGTAACAGAAAGTTGGCAACCTAAACTCGGTGGCACTGGTATGGAATCGGTTGCACCGAAGTGGCTAGGGTTTGGGTGAGTTTGTCTAGGTTCTGGAATCGGTGGCACTGGTATGGGAAAGTTGGTTGCACCGATTTTGAGTGTTAGGTATAGAACAGACTTTGGTTGGAGAGTTTGTGGATGTTTTTGGCGACTATCACTTGTGCACGTTTGAGCATATTGTTCACCAACAAAACCTTACCCCCTTTTAATAGTATTGGCTTTCCTATGGACTCAAAGTGATTTCTCACAAATATAAAATGTAGAGTCCTCTTGCTTGAAGCTTGTCCTGTTGGGAGACGTAGTAGTAAATCAAAAATTTCCTACGTGTCACCAAGATCTATCTATGGAGAAACCAGCAAACGAGTGGGGAGAGATTGGATCTTCATACCTTTGAAGATCGCTAAGCGGAAGCGTTACAAGAACGCGGTTGATGGAGTCGTACTCGCAGCGATTCAGATCGCGGTAGATCCGATCAAGTGCCGAACGGACGGCACCTCCGCGTTCAACACACGTGCAGCCCGGTGACGTCTCCAACACCTTGATCCAGCAAGGAGGAAGGAGAGGTTGGGGAAGGGCTCCAACAGCAGCACGACGGCATGGTGGTGGTGGAGTAGCAAGGTATTCCGACAGGGCTTCGCCTAAGCGCTGCGGAGGAGGAAGAAGAGAGGTAGGGCTTTGCCGTGAGAGAGAGAGAGATCAAATCCTCTCTCAAAACATCCAAAACCTCAAGTATATATAGGAGGAGGGACGTGGAAGGGCTGGCTTGGCCCCTCCTCCAAGGAGGAGAGGGTCGGCCGAATTAAAGGGAGAGTCCACCTCCCACAAGGGAGGTGGATCTCCTCCTTTTAAATCCCTTTTGCCTTATCTCCTTATCTCCAGCCACATGGGCCCACATAGATGGTCTTGGCCGACCCAATATGGGCTGGCACACCTCCTCTAAGGGCCCATGAGGTCCTTTGGTCGTCACACCCCTCTCGGGGGTCCTCCGGCACCCTCCCGGCACTCCCGGTACACTACCGATGAGCCCGAAAACTTTCCGGTGACCAAAACTGGACTTCCTATATATCAATCTTTACCTCCGGACCATTCCGGAGCTCCTCGTGACATCCGGGATCTCATCCGGGACTCCGAACAACCTTCGGTAATCACGTATACCATTTCCCTATAACCCTAGCGTCATCGAACCTTAAGTGTGTAGACCCTACGGGTTCGGGAGACACGTAGACATGACCGAGACACTTCTCCGGCCAATAACCAACAGCGGGATCTGGATACCCATGTTGGCTCCCACGTACTCCACGATGATCTCATCGGATGAACCACGATGTCGGGGATTCAATTAATCCCGTATACAATTCCCTTTGTCTATCGGTATGGTACTTGCCCGAGATTCGATCGTCGGTATCCCTATACCTTGTTCAATCTCGTTACTGGCAAGTCTCTTTACTCGTTCCGTAATACATCATCCCGTGACTAACTCCTTAGTCACATTGAGCTCATAATGATGATGTCTTACCGAGTGGGCCCAGAGATACCTCTCCGTCACACGGAGTGACAAATCCCAGTCTCGATTCGTGTCAACCCAACAGACACTTTCGGAGATACCCGTAGTGTACCTTTATAGCCACCCAGTTACGTTGTGACGTTTGGCACACCCAAAGTATTCCTACGGTATCCGGGAGTTACACAATCTCATGGTCTAAGGAAATGACACTTGACATTGAAAAGCTTTAGCAAACAAACTACACGATCTTTGTGCTATGCTTAGGATTGGGTCTTGTCCATCACATCATTCTCCTAATGATGTGATCCCGTTATCAACGACATCCAATGTCCATGGTCATGAAACCGAGACCATCTATTGATCAACGAGCTAGCCAACTAGAGGCTCACTAGGGACACGTTGTGGTCTATGTATTCACACATGTATTACGGTTTCCGGTTAACACAATTATAGCATGAACAATAGACAATTATCATGAACCATGAAATACAATAATAACCAATTTATTATTGCCTCTAGGGCATATTTCCAACAGTCTCCCACTTGCACTAGAGTCAATAATCTAGTTCACATCACCACGTGATTAACACTTACATCACCATGTGATCATATCATCATGTGATTAACACCCAATAAGTTCTGGGGTTTGTTCATGTTCTGCTTGTGAAAGAGGTTTTTAGTCAGCGGGTCTGCGACATTCAGATCCGTGTGTACCTTTGCAAACTTTCCATTTCATATTTGTAGATACTGCTCCCACGCTCCACTTGGAGCTATTCCAAATGGCTGCTCCACTATACGTAGCTGGATTTCTACTAAGAGTCATCCGGATTGGTTTTAAAGCTTGCATCATCGTAACACTTTACGATGAACTCTTTATCACCTCCATAATCGAGAAATATTTCCTTAGTTCTCAAGTTACTAAGGCTAACTTTGACCGCTGTCTAGTGATCCACTCTTGGATTACTCTTGTACCCCTTGACAGACTCATGGCAAGGCACACACAGGTGCGGTACACAGCATGGCATACTATATAGAGCCTATGGCTAAAGCATAGGAGATGACACTCATCTCTTCTTTATCTTCTGCCGTGGTCGGGTATTGAGTCTTACTCAATTTCACACCTTACAATATAGTCAAGAACTCCTTCTTTGACCCATCTATTTTGAACTCCTTCAAAAACTTGTCAAGGTATGTCTTCGTCGAAAAAACTTATCAAGCGAATAGATCTATCCCTATAGATCTTGATGCTTAATAAAATAGTAGCTTTATCTGGGTCTTCCTTTGAAAAAAAAACTTTTCAAACAACCCTTCATGCTCTTCCAGAAATTCTACATCATTTCCGATCAATAATATGTCAACTACATATTCTTATAAGAAATTCCATAGTGCTCCCACTCACTTTCTTGCAAATACAAGTTTATCATAAACTTTGTATAAACTTAAACACTTTGATCACCTCATCAAAGCATATATTCCAACTCCGAGATGCTTGCTCTAGTCCATAGAAGGATCGCTGGAGTTTGCATATTATTAGCATCCTTAGGATTGACAAAACCTTCTGGTTGTATCACATACAACTCTTCCTCACAGAAACCATTACGGAAACCTTGTTTTGTCATCCATCTGCCAGATTTCATAATCGAAAAATGCAGCAACTGCTAACAAAATTTTAATAGACTTTTAGCATCGCTACAGATGAGACAATCTCATTGCAGTCAACTCCTTGAACTTGGCGGAAACTTCTTTGCGACAAGTCGAGCTTTATAAACGGTGACATTTCACCATTAGCGTCTATGTTTATCTCAAAGGTCCATTTGTACTCAATGACCCGCCATTCAACAGGCAAGTCTACCAAAGTCCATACTTGGTTTTCATACATGGATCCTTTCTCGGATTTCATGGCTCCTAGCCATTTGTTGGAATCCGGGCCCACCATCGCTTCTCCATAGTTCGTAGGTTCATCGCTGTCCAACAACATGATTTCCAAGACAGGGTTGTCGTACTACTCAGGAGCAGTACGCGTCCTTGTCGACCTACGAGGTTCGATAGTGACTTGATCCGAAGCTTCATGATCATCATCATTAACTTCCTTTTCAACTGAGTAGGCTCTACAGAAACATCTTTCTGTGTTGCGCTATTCTCTGGTTGAAACAAAGGTTCAACAACCTCATCAAGTTCTATCTTCCTCCCACTCAATTCTTTCGAGAGAAACTCTTTCTCAAGAAAGGACCCGTTCTTAGCAACAAACACCTTTTGCGCTTGGATCTGAGATAGAAGGTATACCCAATGTCTCATTAGGGTATTCTATGAAGATGCATTTGTCTGCTTTGGGTTCGAGCTCGCTAGGTGAAAAACCCATTTTCACATAAGCGTCGCAGCTCCAAACATTAAGAAATGACAGCTTAGGCTTCTGTCAAACCATAATTCTCACGGTGTCATCTCAACAGACTTAGATGGTGCCCTATTAAAGTGAATGGATTTGTCTTTAATGCATAACCCCATAACGATAGTGGCAAAATGATAAGAGACATCATAGTACTCACTATATCCAATAGAGCACGACTACGACGTTCGAACACACCATCACACTATGGTGTTCCAGGAGGCGTGAGCTGTGAAACAATTTCCACATTGTCTAAAATTGCATACCAAACTCGTAACTTAGATATTCACCTCCATGATCGTATCATAGACATTTATCTTCTTGTCACGATGATCTTTAACTTCACTCTGAAACTCCTTGAACCTTTCAAACATTTCAGATTCGTGTTTCATTAAGTAAATATCCCCATATTTACTCAAATCATCAGTGAAGGTAAAGAAAAACAACGATATCCACTGTGTGTTTTAACACTCATTGGACCACATACATCAACATGTATTAATTCCAATAAGCCACTTGCCCGCTCCATCATATTGGATGACGGGGTCTCAGTCATCTTGCCCAAGAGGCATGGCTCGCATGTCTCAACCGATTCGAAATCGAGTGAGTCAAAAAAAAATCCATCATCATGGAGTTTCTTCATGCGATTTATACCAATATGACATTACGTGGCAGTGCCACAAGCATGTGGTACTACCATTATTAACTTTGTATCTTTTGGTACCAATGTTATGAATATGTGTACTACTACGATCATGATTCGATAAACCATTTCGAGTGGGTGCATGACCATTGAAGGCATTATCCATGTAAATAGAATAACCATTATTCTCTAACTTATATGAATAACCGTATTGCACTAATCATGATCTAATCACGTTCATGCTCAACGCAAACACCAAATAACATTTATTTAGGTTTATCACAAATCCCGAAGGTAGAGAGAGCGTGCGATGGTGATCACATCAATCTTGGAAACACTTCCAACACACATCGTCACCTTTCACCTAGCTAGTCTCCGTTTATTCCGTAGCTTTTATTTCGAGTTGCTATCACTTAGCAACCGAACCGGTATCCAATACCCAGGTGCTACTAGGAGTACCAGCAAGGTACACATCACTAACACGTATATCAAATATACCTCCATTGACATTACCAGCCTTCTTATCTACCAAGCATCTAGGGTTTTTCCGCTTCAGCGAACATTCTCCTCATAACAGAAGCACTTAGTCTCAGGTTCGGGCTCAACCTTGGGTTTCTTCACTAGAGCAACAACTGGCTTGCCATTCCTGAAGTTTTCCCTTCTTGCCCTTGCCCCTTTTGAAACTAGTGGTTTAACTTAACCATCAACACTTGATGCTCCTTCTTGATTTCTACCTTCGTGGTGTCAAACATCACGAACAACTCAGGGGTCATCTTATCCATCCCTGGCATGTTATAGTTCATCACGAAGCTCTAGTAGCTTGGTGGCAGTGACTTGGAGAACTGCATTAATCACTATCTCATCTGGAAGATTAACTCCCACTTGATTCAAGTGATTGTAGCACCCAGACAATCCGAGCACACGCTCAGCGATTGAGCTATTCTCCTTTATCTTGCAGACAAAGAATCTTGTTGGAGGTCTCATACCTCTCAACATAGGCACGAGCCTGAGATCACAATCTCAGCTCCTAGAACATCTCATATGTTCCGTGACGTTCAAAATGTTTTGGAGCCTCAATTCTAAGCCGTAATGCATGACGCATTGAACTATCACGTAGTCACCAAAAAGTGCCTGTCATATGTTCACAACATCTACAGACAACGCTTGAGGGAGTGATGCAGTTAGCGGTACATAAAAAACATAAGCTTTCTGTGCAACAATGAGGACAATCCTCAGATCACGGACCCAGTCCGCATTATTGCTACCATCAACTTTCAACTTACTTTTCTCTAGGATTGTATCAATAAAACTGGGGAGCTACAGCGTGAGCTATCTACGACATAATTTGCAAGGACATTTTTAGACTAAGTTCATGATAATTAAGTTCATTTAATCAAATTATTAATGAACTCCCACTTAGATAGACATCTCTCTAGTCTTCCAAGTGATACATGATCCATGTCAACTAGCCCGTGTCCGATCATCACGTGAGACGGACTAGTCATCCATGGTGAACATCTCTATGTTGATCGTATCTTCTATACGACTCATGTTCGACCTTTCGGTCCTCCGTGTTCCGAGGCCATGTCTGTACATGCTAGGCTCGTCAAGTCAACCTAAGTGTTTCGCATGTGTAAATTTGGCTTACACCCGTTGTATGCGAACGTTAGAACCTATCACACCCGATCATCACGTGGTGCTTCGGAACGACGATCCTTAGCAACGGTGCACAGTTAGGGTGAACACCTTTCTTGAAATTTTATTGAGAGATCATCTTATTTACTACCGTCGTTCTATGCAAATAAGATGTAAACATGATAAACATCACATGCAATCAATATAGTGACATGATATGGCCAATATCATCTTGCTCCTTTGATCTTCATCTTCGGGGCACCATGATCATCACTGTCACCGGCACGACACCATGATCTCCATCATCATGATCTCCATCATTGTGTCTTCATGAAGTTGTCTTGCCAAATATTACTTCTACTACTACAGCTAACGTTTAGCAATAAAGTAAAGTAATTACATGGCGTTTATGATTGACTCGCAGGTCATACAATAAATAAGACAACTCCTATGGCTCCTGCCGGTTGTCATAGTCATCGACATGCAAGTCGTGAACCCTATTACAAGAACATGATCAATCTCATACATCACAATGCATCACATCACATCCTTCTGGCCATATCACATCACAAGGCATATGCTGCAAAAACAAGTTAGACGTCCTCTAATTTGTAGTTGCAAGTTTTTACGTGGTTGCTATAGGTTTCTAGCAAGAACGTTTCTTACCTACGTCAAAACCACAACGTGATATGCCAATTGCTATTTACCCTTCATAAGGACCCTTTTCATCGAATCCAATCCGACTAAGGTGGGAGAGACAGACACCCGCTAGCCACCTTATGCAACTGGTGCATGTCAGGCGGTGGAACCGGTCTCACGTAAGCGTACGTGTAAGGTTGGTCCGGGCCGCTTCATCCCACAATACCGTCGAATCAAGATAAGACTAGTAACGGCAAGCATATTAACAAAATCGACGCCCACAACTGCTTTGTGTTCTACTCGTGCATAGATTCTACGCATAGACCTAGCTCATGATGCCACTGTTGGGAGACGTAGTAGTAAATCAAAAATTTCCTACGTGTCACCAAGATCTATCTATGGAGAAACCAGCAAACGAGTGGGGAGAGATTGGATCTTCATACCTTTGAAGATCGCTAAGCGGAAGCGTTACAAGAACGCGGTTGATGGAGTCGTACTCGCAGCGATTCAGATCGCGGTAGATCCGATCAAGTGCCGAACGGACGGCACCTCCGCGTTCAACACACGTGCAGCCCGGTGACGTCTCCAACACCTTGATCCAGCAAGGAGGAAGGAGAGGTTGGGGAAGGGCTCCAACAGCAGCACGACGGCATGGTGGTGGTGGAGTAGCAAGGTATTCCGACAGGGCTTCGCCTAAGCGCTGCGGAGGAGGAAGAAGAGAGGTAGGGCTTTGCCGTGAGAGAGAGAGATCAAATCCTCTCTCAAAACATCCAAAACCTCAAGTATATATAGGAGGAGGGACGTGGAAGGGCTGGCTTGGCCCCTCCTCCAAGGAGGAGAGGGTCGGCCGAATTAAAGGGAGAGTCCACCTCCCACAAGGGAGGTGGATCTCCTCCTTTTAAATCTCTTTTGCCTTATCTCCTTATCTCCAGCCACATGGGCCCACATAGATGGTCTTGGCCGACCCAATATGGGCTGGCACACCTCCTCTAAGGGCCCATGAGGTCCTTTGGTCGTCACACCCCTCTCGGGGGTCCTCCGGCACCCTCCCGGCACTCCCGGTACACTACCGATGAGCCCGAAAACTTTCCGGTGACCAAAACTGGACTTCCTATATATCAATCTTTACCTCCGGACCATTCCGGAGCTCCTCGTGACATCCGGGATCTCATCCGGGACTCCGAACAACCTTCGGTAATCACGTATACCATTTCCCTATAACCCTAGCGTCATCGAACCTTAAGTGTGTAGACCCTACGGGTTCGGGAGACACGTAGACATGACCGAGACACTTCTCCGGCCAATAACCAACAGCGGGATCTGGATACCCATGTTGGCTCCCACGTACTCCACGATGATCTCATCGGATGAACCACGATGTCGGGGATTCAATTAATCCCGTATACAATTCCCTTTGTCTATCGGTATGGTACTTGCCCGAGATTCGATCGTCGGTATCCCTATACCTTGTTCAATCTCGTTACTGGCAAGTCTCTTTACTCGTTCCGTAATACATCATCCCGTGACTAACTCCTTAGTCACATTGAGCTCATAATGATGATGTCTTACCGAGTGGGCCCAGAGATACCTCTCCGTCACACGGAGTGACAAATCCCAGTCTCGATTCGTGTCAACCCAACAGACACTTTCGGAGATACCCGTAGCGTACCTTTATAGCCACCCAGTTACGTTGTGACGTTTGGCACACCCAAAGTATTCCTACGGTATCCGGGAGTTACACAATCTCATGGTCTAAGGAAATGACACTTGACATTGAAAAGCTTTAGCAAACGAACTACACGATCTTTGTGCTATGCTTAGGATTGGGTCTTGTCCATCACATCATTCTCCTAATGATGTGATCCCGTTATCAACGACATCCAATGTCCATGGTCATGAAACCGAGACCATCTATTGATCAACGAGCTAGCCAACTAGAGGCTCACTAGGGACACGTTGTGGTCTATGTATTCACACATGTATTACGGTTTCCGGTTAACACAATTATAGCATGAACAATAGACAATTATCATGAACCATGAAATACAATAATAACCAATTTATTATTGCCTCTAGGGCATATTTCCAACATGTCCAACCTATTTCCTTGCATCTTGGGGTATCTCCACAATATCCTTTTGCCAAACCTCTCTATGGACTGTATCTGAAATACACTAGCTAAAAATATCAGTCCAAGAGACAATGTATGTTGTCATGAATTATCAAAACCACCAAGGGAGCATGTTGTGCTTTCAAACCCTCCGTCTTATATAGATGTCGAGGATGCCTAGGGTTTACACAAGGTCGGTTACATCCCGAAGAGATAAACATGCCTATTTACTACATCAAACGTGGAGCGCAAGCCGCTTCCCAAAGCTTCCATCTTGCAGATTGGGCCTTCAAATCTTCTAGTGTTTAGTAAGCGGCCCATATAGTCCGGCCCATAAACAATAGGTAAGCTATCCAAGGACCCCCTAATACAGGACTCCCTCAGTCACCAATGTACATATCCCAATACTACTCTAGCGTCACCGAACGTTAAGCGTGTGGACCATACAGGTTTGAGAATCATGTAGACATGACCGAGACACCTCTCCGATCAATAACCAATAGCGGGACCTAGATGCCCATATTGATTCCTACATATTCCATGAAGATCTTCATCGATCGAACCACGATGCCAAGGATTCAATCAACCCCGTATGCAGTTCCCTTTTGTCAAGCGGTATGTTACTTTCCCGAGATTTGATCGTCGGTATCTCCATACCTAGTTCAATATAGTTACCGGCAAATCTCTTTTACTCGTTCTATAATACAAGATCTCGTGACTAAATCCTTAGTCACATTCCTTGCAAGCTTCTTATGATGTTGTATTACTGAGTGGGCCCAGAGATACCTCTCCGTCATACGGAGTGACAAATCCAAGTCTCGATCCATGCCAACCCAACTGACACCCTCGAAGATACCTATAGAGCATCTTTAAGATCACACAGTTACGTTGTGACGTTTGATACACACAAGGCACTCCTCCGGTGTCAGGGAGTTGGATGATCTCATGACCATAGGAACATATACTTGACATGAAGAAAGTAGTAGCAATAAACTAATACGATCAAATGCTATGCTTATGGTTCGGTCTTGTCCATCACATCATTCTCCTAATGATTTGACCTCGTTTTCAAATGACAACTCATGTCTATGGTTAGGAAACCTTAACCATCTTCGATCAACGAGCTAGTCCACTAGAGGCTCACTAGCGACACGGTGTTGTCTATGTATGCACACATGTATCTGAGTTTCCAATCAATACAATTATAGCATGGAAACTAAATGATTATCATGAACAAGGAAATATGATAATAACCAATTTATTATTGCCTCTAGGGCATAATTCCAACCCAACTAATCAATCCCTAGATACAACAACAAGTGGGCGTTTGGTATAAACCGAAAATTCGGTTTCTATCATTCAGTTAGTTTTCAAATTTGGTTAGCAAAATCAAAAACCAAAAATGGCAACTCAAACTAGCTAACAGAAAATTAGGTTACCCAGCTTGTTTGGTGCGGTCTCGGTTGATACCGAATAAAATTTGCTTGTATTGATTGTTCTCAGAGCACCCTCTTATATAAGCAAAACTCTCTGCCTTATTCCCTGAGCTAGTCGACATGGGACTAAACATTTGCTGGCAGAACATCGCCCGGTCGCATGCATGTCGGCCAGATTCCTTGCTCACATGCAAAACCTCGACCCATGGTCACACACATGACTAGGACCTTCAGGTGACACATTGTCTCATATGGGCTAGTGGGTTCTATGAATTGATAGCCTAAGCATAGCGAAGTGGGTGGCTATCTAGCTCCGGGAGCTTCGATAGGGATATCTGATATCCCCATACCTTTTCTTAATATCAGGACAGGGCCTTTCATGCCTCCTGAGATCTAGTTCTGCCTCATTGCAACAAGAAGGAATTAAGGTGGCTCTGACAGCACCGGCCTTGAACGATCTCCTTTTCGCCGATGATTGTGTGTTGCTTTTTAAGTCAAGTAGTGATGGGGCTCTTGAAGTATCAAACCTAATAAATAACTATTGTTTGGCATTCGGTCAGAGGATCAACCATGAAAAATCATACATCTTCTTTAGAAGGGGTGTCCACCAATGGTAAGAGACAACATCAAGAATGTTTTGAATGTTCAACAAGAATCTCTCGATGATAGGTACCTCGGACTGCCATCAGATGTTGGACACTCAAAGAATGGTACTTTCAGATATCTTCGGGGCCGCGTTTGGGAGAAGGTGCAAGGATGGATGGAAAAACTCTTTTCTGCAGCCGGAAAAGAGATTTTGATTAGTAGAACAAGCCATTCCAGTTTATTCGATGGCGTGCTTTTGTATTCCGCGAGGTATTTCCAAAAGTGTCACCTCTCTAATACGGCAATTTTGGGGGGCACAAAACAAGGTCGGCAAAATCCATGTTGGGTGGCTTGGATGTCATGACCATGCCAAAGCATATAGGAAGACTTGGCTTTTGGGATCTTGAGATTTTCAACCTAGCCTTGTTGTCGAGGCAAGCATGGAGAATGCTCCAAAACCCGGTGTCTCTTGGTACAGAAATCCTTAAAGTAGTTTATTTCCCCATAAGTAACATACTCGATGCTACATTGGGTTTGCATCCGTCTCAGATTTGGCGAGCTGTCTATTTGGACAAGATGTTATGTTGCAAGGTCTGATCAAGAGGATAGGAAATGGTGAAATCACAGATATTTGGGACGAGAACTGGATCCTGAGAGCTCTTTTGAAGAGACCGATCACATCTTTGGTAATGCAACCACCATGGAGGGCTTGTGAACTTATAAACCAGTCTTCTTCTTCTTCATGGAACGAGCCTATGGTCAGGGATTTCTTCATTCCTCTTGATGCAGAAGCTATCCTTCAAATTCCCCTCTATACTAGGCGTATCGAGGACTTCTGGGCATGGAATGAAGAACGGCGGGGAAATTTCATGGTACGTTCAGCCTATAAGATGATTTAGAAAACAAAGTTGGCGAGGGAAGCTTGGTTGGACAAACAGGAAGGTTCATCTCACACGGACTCTGATAGGAAATGATGGACTGATCTGTGGAGCATCACGGTTCCTTGGAAGCTGAAGAATTTTTTGTGGAGGCTTGCACAACACTGGATACCAATGACGCCTCTTTTAAACCATCACAACTTGTCAACTACCAACGCATGTGTACTATGCGGGGCAGATGACACTTGGAGACACGCTCTTCTAGATTGTGTAGTCTCGAGAAGCACATGCGCCCTCTCTTCGGACATGGTTGTTGAATAGCTCAGCTTGCACCAGCATACTAATGCAAGAAAATGTTTTTTTCTATCAATGACTCACTACCCCATGACCAGTTCACCATCTTCGTGGTCACTCTATGGGCTCTGTGGGGAGCTCGACAGAAGGCAATTCACGAGGACATTTTCCAGATTCCTTTCTCTATCCATGGGTTTGTGCAATCCTACCTAAGTGAGCTGAAGGCGATCTAGACCACTAGTTATACCGCACCCAGCTCAGCTACCGCTTGTTCTACAAGCCGGCTCACTCCCCCGGATGGGCTTGCCAAGCTCAATGCGGATACTACTGTAGGACGTGGAGGGAAATATGAAACGGTGGGAGTCATGTGTAGGGATCGAGAAGGTATGTTCCCGGGTGCGTTGGCTCTAGTTTTCCCAAATATCTCTGATCTGGCTAGACTAGAATGCATGGCAATCACAGAAGCTTTGGCATTGGCAGATGATCTATATGAGAGGAAAATCTTTGTAGCATCCGACTGCAGGGTGGTGGTGTTAGATATTCAAGAAAGGAACCCATCAACGTACATCGCTATCATACATGAAATCATACATCGCAAGTCTACTTTTGATTTATGTAATATTATCCATGAATTTAGGAGCTCAAATTTCGAGGCTCACAAACTCGCGAAGTATGCTTTATCCCTAGGGGCTGGCCGCCCTGTCTGGTTAGGACAGCCCAATGGTCTTTGTTTAGTCCCTGTAAACATTGTGAAGGTGCAATAAAGTTTCAGAGTTTGTCTAAGAAAAGCTGGCAATGGGAGCGTTTCTCAAAAAAAAGGCACTCGCTACAGGAGAACTGGAGAGTGATCTAGAACAAAGTTCCACGTTTGCAAGAAGGTTAACCAAAGTAAAAAACCGAACAAACCAAATTTAGTTCGGTTATTAGAAATAAAAACCGAAATTATTTATACCTATGATAAAAACAAAAAATTCAGTTTTTTCAGTTTCGACTTCGGTTCTGTCGGAATCGGGGCTCCGCAAAACCCAACAAGGTTCGAACACTAGGGCGTGTGCGTAGATCTCAACCGACTCAAGGTCTCGAACTCACCACCATATGGCCTAGCCTAACGAGTGCATGTAACAAGAAGAAGATGGACACGAGGATTTACCCAGGTTCGGGCCACCTTGCGGTGTAAGACTCTACTCGTGCTTTGTGGTGGATTGGCATCTCATGGATGTTATGGATGAAGTAGTACAGTGGTTGGGTGGCTTCATGAGGGATCTTGGCGATGATGAACTGGTGTGTCCGACCTAACCTTGTATGGTGGGAGTTAAACCCTATTTATAGAGGCCATGGTCTTCTTCCCTTATCGCGCAGGCGGGAAGGGATCCCACAATGGCCAATTTCAAAGAAGGATGAGAGGTACATCCTATCCTGACTAAAGGCAGTCTTCGCCTGCAAAGCTTTGGGGTGTGACACTGCGGTGGGCTCGACGATAACATCCGTCCTGCTAAGCTCATGGTCTTGGTCTTGTTGCACTGGGAGGGAAAACTTTGGGGGATTCCTTGGGAACCCGCGCATATCCTTGCCTCCCTAGCACGAAAGAGGAAACTATCCTCCCTCTACGCCCGCTGGCACCCGCCTGGCTTAGCTGTCAGCGCCCATGTCGTCCCGGCCTCAAGAGGTCGGGTACCTACATAGAAATCTCCATTCCTCGGGAGGCAACCTAGGGGATGTCACTCCTTTGGAGGTCTTGGTGTTGTTCTCCTCGTGAGGCAGGGTTCTCACGAGGGCCTTGACTTGAGGGGCTTGTTGTTGAGCCACACCAATCCGTCAAGGTGGGACACACGTTGGGCCACAGGCAGGCAGGTCTGGGTACCCCCGGTCTTAGAACACCGACAGTAGCCCCTAGGCCCAAGGCATGCCAGTCGTCGCTTCGAGGCGAAGGCAAGGAGCAAAGGGCAAAGCACCGCAGGCCCCAAACCGCCTATGGGCCTGGCGTGAGGCGCCCAGTAGGTCGCTTGGTTCCTCCTCCTCCGTGCCTTGGTGTAACACCCCAGAGTTAGGCCACAGTAACATCAGACTAATGGTGCCATGTCATCTAATTTTTACCAAACCAAAATGCCACTAGTCCCAAGTCAAACTTAAATTTAAATTCAAATATAAGTCAGATTATTATTTCCTCAAACACGAAAAGTAAAGTGTTCATATCTTTGCAAATAATCAGTAGGTAATTTTCAAATAGGAACCAACATTTTGTAAGATATTAAATTGCCATAAATTATTGAAAACAGGAGCCTAAAAAATATTTTAAATGCTTTTTACATTATGGAAAATACCAAATCGTTTCTAAATGGCTCTCAAACTTATCATGGCAGCACCAACATTTGCAAGATGAATAATGGACCTTGTGCCATGTTTTTACGAGAGTATCTTGTTACTAAAGAAAATAATAACAGAAACAAATAAAAGAAAAAGTAAAACGGAAAAGCTAAAATAAAAATAGAAAGCAAACCCCCACCCACACTGGCCCAACTGGGCCAAGGCCCACCCGGCCAGCCCATTTAACCCCCACGGCCCACCCCTGGCCACCAAAACCCCCAACCACCCCTCACCGAAACCCTAACCCACCCCCACTCCCTCCCACGTCGCCCCTCCCCTCCCCTCCCCCGATCCAAAGACGATCGGGGCGCCCCCGCCGCCGCCGCGGGTTCCCTCGCCGGCGCCCCTCGCCAGTAGCCGCCGCATCGCCTCCCAGGCCATCTCCCCGTCGCCCCGGCCGCCTCCTCATCCTCCTCCCCATTGGTGCCCGGCGATGCCTCGCTGGCGCCACCGTCACCGCATCGCCCCGTCGTCCTCACTCGCGCCCGCGTCCATCGCCACTCCTCCGCTCCCGGTGAGCCCTCCCGGGCTCCTCCCGACAGCCTTCCTCTCCACTCATGCTCGCTCGTCCGAGCCCGCTCGCGACACCCGCACGCCCTGGTCGCCGCTGCTCCCTGCGTGCGCCGGCTCGCCGTGCGCCGCCCGCGCTCACCACACCCCCGCCGTGGTCGCTAGTTGTGCTCGCGCCCGCGCGCCCGCATGCCCACACACCCACACGCACCGCGCGGCCCCGCTACACCCACACCTCCCTGCGCCCGCACCCCTCCCGGCTATGCCCTAGGCCCGCTAGCCCCCACCGCCGCGGCCAGCCACCACCAGCTCCGCCGCCGGCGCCCTTGGCCTCTGGCCCCAAACCCCGGCCGGCGCCCCCGACCTGTTTAGTGGGGTTAATCCCCCACTAAACCCCCTGGCCCTATGACATGAGGGGCCCACACCCTTGTTAAACATAATTAAAATAAACAATAATAATAAAATAGATAAATTTAAGTAATTAATTAATTAATTAGATAATTAATTGATTAAACTAATTAATGTACTTAAGATTAATTAGTTTAGTTAATTAACTACGTTAGAATGACATGTGGGCCCTAGCCCCATTAACAACTAATTAAACCTTTTGAGTTAATTCTGTTAATTAACTAACCTAAGCAGTGTATGACATGTGGACCCAGACTGTTTTTTTAACCTAAGAAAAACAGTCTAATTAATTATGCTGATTAATTAAACTAATCTAGACTATAACAGTGGAATCCACTCCTCTAATAAATATGTTTTAGCTTAACTAAACATGGATTAGCTAATGTGGCTATGACAAATGGGACCCGCATGTTAGCTTGACCGCTGTTGAATGCTGACATCAACATGATGTCATGATGATGTCATAAATGCATTTTTCGAATTAAATCAAATCTGTTTATTTTAGAATATTGTTTAATCTTTAAAAATTAATATAAAATTATCCGTAACTCAGATGAAAAAGTTTTATACATGAAAGTTGATCAAAAAAATACCACGAATCCAAATATGCCATCTATTCATCTGTCACATGCCTCTAGCTATCTGAACATGCAACTTTTTGCCTCTTTCAGATAGGTGAATAGTGCATGACTTTAATAAAATAATTCTAAATAATTTACTAAGTAACTAGAGCACTTAGATAGGCAGTATATCACCCTAGCACTGCATTTAGGCATGTCATGCACCCCTATGAAATTAATGTCGTGTAATTATTGTTTCATTCCCCCTCCGGTCAACCATCTCACAAATATCCGGAACCGGGAATACTTTCCCAGATGGGTTTCCCCTTTCCCGGTATCGTGTAACACCGCGTTAGGACACACCCGGCACTGCGTATCGCCATTTCATGCTTTGAGTTACAGTGTTTGCTTTGTATTTACTGTTTCTTCCCCCCTCCTTCTCTCTTTATAGACGCTGAGACTACCGATGATACTGTTGTGTACGACTACTTCGTCAACGACCCCTTCCCTCTTGATAGAGCAGCAAGGCAAGCAACCCCCCTTGAGCATTCCGATATCGCCCATTCCTTCCCTCTTATTCTTGCATTAGATTTTGCTACTGCTTAGTTAGCTCCTATTCTGATGCATAGCCTGTTTTTGGTGAGCTGCTACTATTCCTGCAATCATACCAACTGCTTAGTATAGGTTGGTTATTGAATCCCCAGAGATCCCTTAGTCCCAGTTGCCCCTGCTTCTTCATCGACGACCCGACGACTCGACGACTCAAAGACCCGAAGACTCGGTCAACCGACCGACAAGCCAGTCTCCTCACATCACCGCACTTCCCCTAACTGTATGACTCTGTAGTGCTACTATCGAGTACCGAGGGTGACACCTCGTGAAGTACTCATGATGCTAGCCCTGTAGCGCAGCTAGTCGGTCGTGGTTATCGAGGGTGATTCCTCCTTCACCATTCCCGACGATGTCTCTATCGTGCAGGCCCTCAAGTGCGTGACCCCCGAGGGTGATTCCTCTAAGGTCCGCCTTGACGGTTACATCGAGCGGGGACCATTGAGGGTGATTCCTCAGTTCTCGCCTTGATGTTTTATACACACAGTTACTATGACTTGGTTACTAAAACATGTTGAAGACGGGGCGGCCCCAAGGGTGCCCGCGAGAGAAAGATTTGGTGGGATGCGCCGCAAGGCATCCGAGACTTGGTGGGGTGCGCCGGTAAGGCACCCGAGAGTTATTGGCAGGGCGACGGCCTGCAATATGGTTCGAGCTTGCGCCGCACTAATAAAATGCTAATGGGTTGGGTATTTGATCCGAGTTGGTCGTTGACCTTTTACGCACTAAACCTTCACGAGGGAGAAGTTATGGGTGCTCAACGTCGTTGTATCAGCCGAAGCTCTTCGGACGTCAGCAATGGAGCGGCGCACGCCGGATTGGGCTGGAACGTACAGCTCCCGGACTGAGTGTACTAGGTCTGCTTCCGGCCGCGTTCGCATCGTGCAGGAGTGCAAGGGCAAGTGGGCCCACGAACCTGCGCGCTTAGGAGTAGACCGGCGGGCTAGCCTCTTCGTTGAGTCTAGGTGGGGCGACGACGTTTTGGATCCCGAGGCTGGGCATTACCCCGGAAAGTGTGTCCGGCCGGAGGTGTTCAAGCGTGTTGGAAATGCGGTGCACCCCTGCAGGGAAGAACTTATCTATTCGAATAGCCGTGTCCATGGTAACAGGACGACTTGGAGTTGTACCTTGACCTTATACAACTATAATTGTGCTTTACTTTAAATGAATTGTGGCCCCGGGATTGCTTCCTCGTAGGGAGTCGAGGAAGAATCTCTGGGCGTGGTTATTTAATAAAAATTGCTACAATAATATGATTATATATGAGATACCAGTCTACTCTCTTCTCATGCTGAAAGATGTTGAAGATGCTAGTCTTCGATAGGACTAGGCCTTCCCCCTATTCTTGCTTTCTGCAGTCAGTCCAGATATAACCCCACCCCCTTGATAATGATGCATACTTAGCATAGTTCTGATGCCAGTCTTGCGAGTACTTTGGCTGAGTACTCACCGCTGTTGTGCTTTCTCTTTCCCCCTCGATGCGATTCTGCGTTCAGACGTTGGAGCCCAGGAGATGAAGTGCGCCGGAGACGACTACTACGCCACCGCAGGAGCCTACTACTACGTGGAGGCGGCCCCCGACCAGCAGTAGGATAGGAGGTTCCCAGGCAGGAGGCCTCGCCTCTTTCAATCCGATGTTATGTTTGTGCTAGCCTTCTTAAGGCAAAACTTGTCTAACTTATGTCTGTACTCAGATATTATTTTTGCTTCCACTGACTCATGCTTGTCGAGCTTTGTATTCGAGCCCTCGAGGCCCCTGGCTTGTAATATGAAGTTGTATGACTTATTTTTGAGTCTAGAGTTGTGTTGTGATATTGATTAGTGAGTCCCTGATCTTGGTCATACGCATTGCGTGTATGTTTAGCGTACGATCGAAATTGGGGGCATCACAAGTTGGTATCAGAGCCGACTGCCTGTAGGTAGCCCCCTTTCCAACTCCTTGGTTGTAGTCGAGTCTAGTGCTTGAAAAACTTTTACTAACACTGATGTTGTGGCTTACGGGCCCACATCTCAATTGGGTGGTATTAGGATCTTTTATTTCCTTGTCTATACTCTGGGTTCTAATCTCTCTCCTCTTTCGGGTTAAAGATTTTATTAACTCTGACTCTAGGTTCTCGAAACTACTTCTCCCGGAGAGCCCTCATACCAGAAGATCAACTGCTTCGTTAGAAGATTCTGAAGATACCCTTTTGATGTTTTTCGAGACTTTGTGCTCATCGGCTTTGCAATTCCCTACCACCGATAAGTCCCTATGGATGACTAATTACACTTGTCATTCACACAATCTTTTCTCATTGCTCTTGTTATTACAGGATGCCCCGAATACTCTCCATTGCCCTGACGACCCTTTGAGTTTACTGCCTTATAGTTCTTTTCCACATGGAAGCCTTACGGGTAATTCCTCACAATTGTCGAGGTTCCGTTCATCCCAGTTGTTCATGTGTTTCACAAAATTCTTCGAAATACTTTTTGATCTTCCAAAAATTCTCTGCAGCTTATTGCTCTCGAAATTCGTGCCTGCTCGTATTATGGTTAATTCCATAAGACTAGTAGTCTTCGTTGACATCCCTTGACTTTGCCATTTTGAGCCTATTGATTTAATATGTGCGTATGCACGCAGTCATCAGGTGACCCATTTAAATTATCTTTCCGGCTCAGACGTCCTTCTAGACACGAGTTGGTTCTCGACAATTCAAACCTTTATTGATTGTCCGGCTATGTCTTATCTACTTATCCATCCTTGATCAGAGTGTCTGCTTCTGATCCTTAGTTTTGGAAATCATAATTCCTTTGTATTTTAAGCATCAGACTATTCAGGTGTTTCTTGGACCCGATGCCTCTGCATTCTTTCCTCCTTTGATTGAGTACCGTTACTCACATCAACTTCGTTGTGGATCGCCCGATCCATTGTTGGATTATTATCCTACAGTGTCATTCATATTCAATCACCTTGTGAGTTCTTCCCCTGATACATATTGCCTCTGGTAAATTGTATCCTCTGTTTTGCCAACCATGCTCTACCTTCGAGCTTGTGTTAATTATCTTGAAGCTTGTGGTATATGTTCCTAAGATACCCTGATGGGTTGAACATATTCCCTCCCTAATCCATGAGGATCCGAAAGTTTTCATGGGTCATACACTTATGGAGTCTCCCCAGATAAATTTTCAATGCTACAACATCGTCCAAAGCAAGAAATGAATGAAATGTTATACATTGATGAAGTGGGAGTCGACCTTGAACCTTGTGTTCATGCCCATGGAAACAATGTTGATCTTATCATAGAAGCTTTTGGTAACAATAATCCTTCTCTTTGTTTGATTTGACCTTCTATCTGTGATTGGATACTTTACAACCGTGGTTCCGACCATGGTGGTTCTTCTTTGATACCATTTTTAGACCAGTTTAAGAACTTGTCTTTTGTGGATCAATACATCGGTCCAAGCTTTAATTCTGATCTACATCCGAGTATGCCTCTGGTATCTCGGGTAAATCATGTAACTACATAGCTTCTTATGATGATGCTCATCAAGTATGTTTCCTTCGCTGATTCCAATTTTCCTTGCATTCTAAATTGTTGGACACTCAAGGACACCGAAAATTGGATCGAGCCCGCATTGCGATTCAATAACTCTTAGTAATCTTCTTTGCTCGTGAGTTGTACTCGATCATGCCACTCCAAGCTGTTAGGCTACATCATCATCGTAATACTAAAGCTTGATGATGCTATCTACGTCCTTCATCCCTGAAGCACCTTTCCAACAGTGCTTTAATCTTGCATCGAACTTTCAATGCATGTTGGTTGTATTGAAAAGGCTATTTCGATTTTGAGCTAGCACCCTCATCTGTGCTTCCGACAACTTTTCACTTCACCAATTCTTTACTTGGTGTCGTCGTTGATCGATTACATATTCATGAGACTTCTCGGCAAATGTGTCGTGACCCTCATCAGCATTCCGGGCTCTTCCAGGATATCAATTAAATTCATGATGAGGATAGCACCCTTGTCCATGGTAATTGGTGTTGTCATTGGCGACATCCTTGACATCACCCTCCATTTCTTTGTTCCCGTGTTGTTTCTAAACGGAATACTGACAAATGGAATGTGATGTGTAAATTCAATACTCATGGCATACCAACTCTATCACCTTGGAGTTAATGAGCAATAAGTCCATTCGTAGTGTGTTAACTATTGAATCAACATTCTAACATTGGTCGTGCAACTTAGTTTGGATTTTGGGAGCACCTTTCTAATAAGTTTTAATTGTGGGTGTCTCCCTCGGGCATACCTCGTGATATCAATTGGTTTGACCAATGCTATCAACTTATTCACGCAATCGTGGAAATCCATCATTGTCGAAATCTCGACAAATTGTTGCTGAGCCCATTAGCCACATCCTCTTCTCCGTCGTGGTTCATGATGAACATTTAAGCTAGTGTTGGAAACCTTGAAAGCATTATCTTTGTGCCTAGTTCATGAATTATATGTTTGATAAAAGAAGAGTTTTTCTATAAGTTCACGTGCAATTTTGCCACGTGCTGGAAAAAATGTCTCGCTTCCGTTGGAATCGTTCCAATTCATTCAGGCATGTGCGGAGTATTCTATGCTTTGATAGGTTTCCTACCTTCACTCCATATGTATTTCCTAGCATGCCAGGCCACTGATTGAGTTGATTTGTCCTAGACCAGACTTACACATGGAACTTTGATATCCTCTATGGTGGTCCCCAAACAGAACTTGATTGCCCCCCCCCATTATAGAAACTTCCATGTGGGCACGAATGTCTTGACCTTATGTTCAGATGTCTTGTAGTCTAGCTAATGAGTAAAGTCTTGCTTATGTCGTTCATTCCAAGATTCTTGCAACATCATCTTGTGGGTCTGTGTTGCATCATTTTCTCCTCAAGCCTTCCTTGTCTGAAGTATCCTGACACCAACAATCTGAATCTTAGACAGATATGATGGTTGGAACATTGTCAAGAATTATAACTCTCGTCTTTATTACTCGGTAAGGTGATGTTGTAGCTAGCACACCTGGCCGGACGACCTATTGTTATAATGGTTTGTTCAGCAAGGATTGCCATTCTTCCACGGGGAAATTGTAAGACTTATTTTATAAGTTGTTTCTACTGGATCCTTGTGTATCCAAACTCCATCCTTTACTCGAAACATCATATGATTGCTATCCCAAAGCATGGATATGGTATATCAATCACCAAAAGGAATAATGTAAGCTCAATGCTAATTGTTTCTTGATAAATTATTCAAACCCCATTGTATGGGCATGTCATGGAGTTTCCTCGCCCCTTTTTCCTAAATGGTTATCTACTTGCTATTCTGTTATGCATATCATGCTCTATTTTTCCCTGGGAAAGATATACTCCTAAAACTTGGTTATAAACACATTTTCATTTCCATTGGTCTGTTTAATGTGATGAACACATTTTCCCTTCCATTGGTCTGGTTGATCTAATAATCGCATTTTCCTTTCCATTGGTCTGTTTACCCTTTCTTGAGATTTATTTGATCCGAGCAGTGATAATTCCCTGCTTAGGTAAATACCTTGATGTACTACTCTGTCACTAAGACCCTGTTGCTATTGTTGTTAACATTTCGGTAACCATTGGTGGACGAGAACCTTGCCTATTGGTCCGCCTCGTTTCGACGAGCAGGAAGAGGGTTCCCTTCATACCCCCCCCTTGGTACCGGTGTTGCCGCCGGCATAGTTGACAGACTATCCTCTGACGTCTTGCTAGCATGACCGTGCAAGAGGTCACTGCTCTTCGTACTCTTAATCCACATGATGGGCCCATAACCCATAGTTCCACAGGATCGAAACCTGACTCTCCTGTACCACTTGGATTCCAAGGTATCTTTTGTACTTGGCTTCGTATGTAATTCCCGAGCCACCGCCTAAGGGATGGTCTATTCTTGTCTCAGACGCAATATTTATTTCGTTGCTCTGAACCCCTTTACACCTCCTAATCAGGCATCGAATGATTGCCTACCTAATGGAAACTTTTGAACCATCGCATATTGCTCCCAATGAATCCCCTGAGTAACAACTCGAGAAATAACTCATGTCTTTTCCCTGAGTTCACCGTCAAATGCCCAACTTTGTGGAGTTATGTTCTTCCAGAGTTTTCCCTATTATCGCATTCGTAGGACGATGAAGGATCTCGAAGAGAAGGATGACGACTTCGTCATGATGTCCTGATACAACAAGTTAAAGACATCAATGCCATGGATCAACCTCTTCGATGAGAGCAACAAGAACAAGAAGACTCGTTAGAATTTCGTAACCAGAATTTTTCCCTTACTCTACCTCTTAATTCTCGGGACGAGAATTCTTGTTAGACGAGGAGAGTTGTAACACCCCAGAGTTAGGCCACAGTAACATCAGACTAATGGTGCCATGTCATCTAATTTTTACCAAACCAAAATGCCACTAGTCCCAAGTCAAACTTAAATTTAAATTCAAATATAAGTCAGATTATTATTTCCTCAAACACGAAAAGTAAAGTGTTCATATCTTTGCAAATAATCAGTAGGTAATTTTCAAATAGGAACCAACATTTTGTAAGATATTAAATTGCCATAAATTATTGAAAACAGAAGCCTAAACAATATTTTAAATGCTTTTTACATTATGGAAAATACCAAATCATTTCTAAATGGCTCTCAAACTTATCGTGGCAGCACCAACATTTGCAAGATGAATAATGGACCTTGTGCCATGTTTTTACGAGAGTATCTTGTTACTAAAGAAAATAATAACAGAAACAAATAAAAGAAAAAGTAAAACGGAAAAGCTAAAATAAAAATAGAAAGCAAACCCCCTCCCCCACTGGCCCAACTGGGCCAAGTCCCACCCGGCCAGCCCATTTAACCCCCACGGTCCACCCCTCACCGAAACCCTTACCCACCCCCACTCCCTCCCACGTCGCCCCTCCCCTCCCCCGATCCAAAGTGGATCGAGGCGCCCCCGACGCGGCCGCCGGTTCCCTCGTCGGCGCCCCTTGCCAGCAGCCGCCGCATCACCTCCCAGGCCATCTCCCCGTCGCCCCGGCCGCCTCCTAATCCTCCTCCCCACCGGCGCCCGGCGATGCCTTGCTGGCGCCACCGTCACTTCATCGCCCCGACGTCCTCACTCGCGCCCGCGTCCATCGCCACTCCTCCGCTCCCGGTGAGCCCTCCCAGGCTCCTCCCGACAGCCTTCCTCTCCCCTCCCGCGCTCGCTCGTCCGAGCCCACTCGCCACGCCCGCGCGCCCTGGTCGCCGCTGCTCCTCGCGCGCGTCGGCTCGTCGTGCGCCGCCCGCGCTCACCCCCCCCCCCGCCGTGGTCGCTAGCTGCGCGCGCGCCCGCGCGCCCGCACGCCCACACGCACCGCGCGACCCCGCTACACCCACACCTCCCTGCGCCCGCACCCCTCCCGGCTACGCCCTAGGCCCGCTAGCCCCCACCGCCGCGGCCAGCCACCACCAGCTCCGCCGCCGGCGCCCCTGGCCTCTGGCCCCAAACCCCGGCCGGCGCCCCCGACCAGTTTAGTGGGGTTAATCCCCCACTAAACCCCTTGGCCCTATGACATCAGGGGCCCACACCCCTGTTAAACATAATTAAAATAAACAATAATAATAAAATAGATAAAATTAATTAATTAAATAATTAATTAATTATATAATTAATTGATTAAACTAATTAATGCACTTAAGATTAATTAGTTTAGTTAATTAACTACGTTAGAATGACATGTGGGCCCTAGCCCCATTAACAACTAATTAAACCTGTTGAGTTAATTCTGTTAATTAACTAACCTAAGCAGTGTATGACATCTGGACCCAGGCTGTTTTTTTAACCTAAGAAAAATTGTCTAATTAATTATGCTAATTAATTAAACTAATCTAGACTATAACAGTGGAATCCACTCCTCTAATAAATCTGTTTTAGCTTAACTAAACATGGATTAGCTAATGTGGCTATGACAAATGGGACCCGCATGTTAGCTTGACCGTTGTTGAATGCTGACATCAGCATGATGTCATGCTGATGTCATAAATGCATTTTTCGAATTAAATCAAATCTGTTTATTTTAGAATATTGTTTAATCTTTAAAAATTAATATAAAATTATCCGTAACTCAGATGAAATTTTTTTATACATGAAAGTTGATCAAAAAATACCACGAATCCAAATATGCCATCTATTCATCCGTCACATGCCTCTAGCTATCTGAACATGCAACTTTTTGCCTGTTTCAGATAGGTGAGTAGTGCATGACTTTAATAAAATAATTCTAAATAATTTACTAAGTAACTAGAGCACTTAGATAGGCAGTATATCACCCTAGCACTGCATTTAGGCATGTCATGCACCCCTATGACATTAATGTTGTGTAATTATTGTTTCATTCCCCCTCCGGTCAACCATCTCACAAATATCCGGAACCGGGAATACTTTCCCAGATGGGTTTCCCCTTTCCCGGTATCGTGTAACACCGCGTTAGGACACACCCGGCACTGTGTATCGCCATTTCATGCTTTGAGTTACAGTGTTTGCTTTGTATTTACTATTTCTTCCCCCCTCCTTCTCTCTTGATAGACGCTGAGACTACCGATGATACTGTTGTGTACGACTACTTCGTCAACGACCCCTTCCCTCTCGATAGAGCAACAAGGCAAGCAACCCCCCCCCCTTGAGCATTCCGATATCGCCCATTCCTTCCCTCTTATTCTTGCATTAGATTTTGCTACTGTTTAGTTAGCTCCTATTCTGATGCATAGCCTGTTTTTGGTGAGCTGCTACTATTCCTGCAATCATACCAACTGCTTAGTATAGGTTGGTTATTGAATCCCCAGAGACCCCTTAGTCCCAGTTGCCCCTGCTTCTTCATCCACGACCCGACGACTCGACGACTCGAAGACCCAAAGACTCGGTCAACCGACCGACAAGCCAGTCTCCTCACATCACCGCACTTCCCCTAACTGTATGACTCTGCAGTGCTACTATCGAGTACCGAGGGTGACACCTCGTGAAGTACTCATAATGCTAGCCCTGTAGCGTAGCTAGTCGGTCGTGGTTATCAAGGGCGATTCCTCCTTCACCATTCCCGACGATGTCTCTGTCGTGCAGGCCCTCAAGTGCGTGACCCCCGAGGGTGATTCCTCTAAAGTCCACCTTGACGGTTACATCGAGCGGGGACCATTGAGGGTGATTCCTCAGTTTCCGCCTTGATGTTTTATACACACAGTTACTATGACTTGGTTACTAAAACATGTTGAAGACGGGTCGGCCCCAAGGGTGCCCGCGAGAGAAAGATTTGGTGGGATGCACCGCAAGGCATCCGAGACTTGGTGGGGTGCGCCGGTAAGGCACCCGAGAGTTATTGGGGGGGCGACGGCCTGCAATATGGTTTGAGCTTGCCCCGCACTAATAAAATGCTAATGGGTTGGGTATTTGATCCGAGTTGGTCGTTGACCTTTTACGCACTAAACCTTCACGTGGGAGAAGTTATGGGTGCTCAGCGTCGTTGTATCAGCCGAAGCTCTTCGGATGTCAGCAATGGAGCGGCGCGCGCCGGATTGGGCTGGAACGTATAGCTCCCGGACTGAGTGTACTAGGTCTGCTTCCGACCGCGTTCGCATCGTGCAGGAGTGCAAGGGAAAGTGGGCCCATGAACCTGCACGCTTAGGAGTAGACCGGCGGGCTGGCCTCTTCGTTGAGTCTAGGTGGGGCGACGACGTTTTGGATCCCGAGGCCGGGCATTACCCCGGAAAGTGTGTCCGGTCGGAGGTGTTCAAGCGTGTTGGAAATGCGGTGCACCCCTGCAGGGAAGAACTTATCTATTCGAATAGCCGTGTCCACGGTAACAGGACGACTTGGAGTTGTACCTTGACCTTATACAACTATAATTGTGCTTTACTTTAAATGAATTGTGGCCCCGGGATTGCTTCCTTGTAGGGAGTCGAGGAAGAATCTCTGGGCGTGGTTACTTAATAAAAATTGCTACAATAATATGATTATATATGAGATACCAGTCTACTCTCTTCTCATGCTGAAAGATGTTGAAGATGCTAGTCTTCGATAGGACTAGGCCTTCCCCCTATTCTTGCTTTCTGTAGTCAGTCCAGATATAACCCCACCCCCTTGATAATGATGCATACTTAGCATAGTTCTGATGCCAGTCTTGCGAGTACTTTGGCTGAGTACTCACCGCTGTTGTGCTTTCTCTTTCCCCTCGATGCGATTCTGCGTTCAGACGTTGGAGCCCAGGAGATGAAGTGCGCCGAAGATGACTACTACGCCACCGCAGGAGCCTACTACTACGTGGAGGCGGCCCCCGACCAGCAGTAGGATAGGAGGTTCCCAGGAAGGAGGCCTCGCCTCTTTCGATCCGATGTTATGTTTGTGCTAGCCTTCTTAAGGCAAAACTTGTCTAACTTATGTCTGTACTCAGATATTATTTTTGCTTCCACTGACTCGTGCTTGTCGAGCTTTGTATTTGAGCCCTCGAGGCCCCTTGCTTGTAATATGAAGTTGTATGACTTATTTTTGAGTCTAGAGTTGTGTTGTCATATTGATTAGTGAGTCCCTGATCTTGGTCATACGCATTGCGTATATGTTTAGCGTACGATCGAAATTGGGGGCGTCACACTTGGGAACCGCCCCGAGTCAAGTCGATCGTATCCTGTGTGCTGCGTTGGTCATCATTGCTCTCCCCCAATTAACGTCACCTTCCTGCGCTCATGTCACCCTAGGCCCATGCCGAAGTGACCCGTCAGCGGAACCGAGGCGACACGAGGTAGAGCCGCCCACGAGTCGGGTACGACACGTGGCTCCCGAGGAGCACACATAGCCTCCGCTCCCCATGACGCCTCGGGGATTGTGGTTGCGCCTATAAACCCGCTTCACCCGAGGGCCAGTTCCATCCTTGCTTGCCTTCTTCTGTGCCTCCTTCCATCATTGCCCATCCTCCTTCGTAGGAAAACCGCCTTCTCCCCCCTTCCTTCCTTCAATGGCGTCTAGGGGAAGTGATGCCAACAACGGAGCGCGAGCGGGGTCCTCGGCACCGCCACCATCTCAGGGGGGCGGCGGGCGTCAACCTTCGAAGCCGGTCCAGGTGCACCGACGTTGGTCTGCACTGACAAGTAAGTGTGTTGTCACCTCTGCTTTCTCTTGCTCATCATGTCTGGCTTGTCAAGTCCGATTGCCGACCTTCCTCAGGGCGCCCATGCCCAATAGGCCCATGCTCGATGCGCTCTAGGGCGAGGCGAACGCCATCAGGGCCCAACCACTGAATGTCGAGGCTGCCCTCCAAACCGCACAGCGGGGCGAGGAGGACACCAAGGCGGAGCTGGCAGATCTCCAAGCCCATGTTGAGGAGGCCGCCAATGCCGTATAGGCGGCCAAGGACAATGCGGCGCACGCGAAGATGATGGAGGCGCAACGCGCCAAGCAGTACCTGGACATCGCCCATCACGCAGACAGCGCGGTCCGCCTATTCATTAGGGAAGCCCCCGCGTTGCCATGTGCGCACAGCGACAGGGGCTACCTCACCTTCTTCCAGAAGATGGTGGAGGCACTTGAGTCCGGCATCTCCCAGGTGGATGAGGATGTCGAGTCCAGCGCACACGACCTCCTGGACAATGCGCCGACGTGCGTCTTCTCCAACTTGCATCGCCACGCCCCCGCGTTCGACCTCTCCCGCGCGATGGAGCCGGTGCCTGCGGAGCTCCGAAGGCCCCTCAGGGATGAGGTGTGTGAGCACGTGGAGTCCCTGATCGAGCGGTTTTCCCCGAAGGCGTCTTCCGAGGGGGGTGGCAGCTGTAGTGACGAGTCCTCCAAGAGCCACACGGAGACAAGGCCTCCTCTGCCTGAGCTTCTTTTCTTTTACCCCTGTTGCATCAAGAACCATTTGACCCCTGTGGGCGTTAAACGTTGTATTATATATTTGCTTTTTGGTAGTAGTTGTCTATCATCCTTGGAGCGTCCTTATTTCCTTCACGTGGTTTTCGGTTTCCCTTTGCACGCCTCCTACGCCCTAGCCGACAGGGGTGTGCGTTGAACGACTCCTGTGGTCCTTGCTCTGGGCACGCGATGGAGGCCACGGGGTGGCAACCCTCGTGCGCCCCCATGTACATGTACTCACCTCGCAGGGTTGTTGCCTTGCCTCGGACTCTCCTAAGAGGGGGCCTCCGGGAGCGCCACACAGCCTCCGGCGATGGCTGCCCGCTCAATCCTCGTGAGGCTGGCACCCTCGCGATGGTCTTGTCCGTGAAGCCGGGGCCATGCCAGCATCGGGCTCTCGGGGGAGGCGCCGCGAGAGCCCAATTCTCCTCCTTCTGAATTATCTTTATTTTTCAATAGCCTCTGCGCCGGTCCTACGAGTGCAGCGAGAGGGGTTGCGTCTTTCATGTTCGAGTGTTGGTGTCACGAGGGCTCTTGAGGCACGGCACTTGGGGGTACGTCTTTTGGTGCATGGGCGGCTTGTGTGGGGGAAAGCACTTCTCTCGAGGCTTGCCCGTGACGCCTCCAACGGAAGGTCCTGCAAGGAACTCACCCTGATCCAAATGTTATGTGCACTCCCGTTTGCATTTGGGCGTCCCTGCTTGCATTTGGGCGTTACGCGAGAATGGTGGGACTCAAGAACCTGGTGGGGTAATACGCGAGCAATATGCCCACGAGCCAGAATTCGGTCTCTGAACTTCCAATGTCGCCGGGGCGGACCCAAGCACTGACACTATACCCAGACCGGGGGAGCGACCCCCGTACGCATTTTGTCTTCTCCCCAGTGCGGAGCGTAGGGTCCTCCAGTTGGGCATGTGAGGGATCCCTTCCCTTTGTGACCACGACGCGGATCGTCGTGGGCTTCCACTTTGGGGGTCCGGAGCATGTACAACCCCAAACTCATTATTATGTGAGAGTGTCAGGCGATGGTAATTTGGTGGATACCCCAGGCAGAAGGCTTAGGAGTTCTTAACCCGGTTTTCAGATGTCCCCGCACATTTTGGTGCGGGAGCGCGCAAGTCGGCGTTGCGCCCCTACAACCCGTGTACGAGCGCCATCGTACACCGTGTGGCCACAGGAATGCAGTTGCGTGCCCCTAAGGCCCAAACATAAGCGTCCTTGCGTGCTCCGCGCGTCCATAAGGGCACGTCTACAAGAGAGTCGTTGTTCACCAGTTGGTTGCGTGTTCAATTCACGTCAGGTTCACCAGTTGCGTGCCCATATGGCCCAAACATGAGCGCCATGGCGCGCCCCGCGCATCCGTAAGGGCACGTCTACAATAGAGTTGTTGCAAGAGGTGACAAGTCGCCTGCTCTGCGGCAGCGAAAGCCAACGCGCCTTTCGTTCCTCCGCCGGCAACGGTTCACTGAGGGGCTGTTACACTAAGGTAGATGACCAGCACGGGTGGCCATCCCGTGGGTCAGAGCTCGGGTACTTAGATTTTTTAACAATTCACTACGAGGACAAGTCCTACACAAACGTCGTGTCCAGCCTCCATGGGGAACCATCGCGGGGCGGTCGTGGGGGCATGCCAGCCCCTGGTTGCGGCGATGCACCAGAGCCTCAGGCTTAGACAAACAATACCATCTCGAGTGGGGGGTTAGCCGAATCCGTTATGTATTCAAAAGACACATGCTCAGGGCGATACAAAATACAGAGAATTGTTTGGTAGGAACAACCCAAAATGTCACCTTATGGCCGTGCCGCCAAAGGATCTCTGGCCGCTTGACGACACATGCCGCGGGGGGTCGGCCGGCTCCTTTATGCCTTGAGGACCTGTGGTGTCCCGGCAGCTCGCGTGACCTATGCCTTCTGCTGTCCCGCCACCCTTGGGGACGTCAGACTCACGCGCCCCTGGCGCTTCACGCCTTGCTCCTTGTCTGTGGGGGCGTGGGTAGAAACGTGCCTCCAGATGGTGCTCGAGTTCCTTCCCATTTCGCCAGTCAGGTCAGGAGCTTACCAGGTGAAAGCCCTCGAGCCCGTCCCGAGGGAGGCACTAGGTGCACCTTCCTATGCGAGAGGGAGAGGCGCCCTAGCAGTGGGCACGGGGCTTGAGATGCCAGCGATGGGTGCTCCAGCCCCCAGGTGGCTCTTGGGTAGGAGCTGCTTGAAGGCGCGGCTAGAGGCTGGGGCCTGTGCACCTCCAAGGACACAGGCGATCGCGCGGGGATCTTGGAAGCCCCCAGCCCCATCATCTTGTCGGTCTTCGTTCTTCCTTGGTAGCAGTGGCAGCGGAGGAAGGCCGACCCTTCCCTGAGGGCAGGCCTCTCGAGGATGATCGCGCTGAGGTGCTTCGCGAGGCTCGCCACGCCAGTGATCCTCGCGAGGCTAGCCTCGCCAGTCCTGTCGAGGGTCTCGGTTGTCCCGGTGGTTCCCACTGTGACCCTCCTCATGGCCATTGCCATGGTTTCCACGCTCGGGGCGGCAGCTGAAGCGCTCGTCGCAGATCTTCCTGAGCTCCAAGCAGTTGCTGGTCTTGTGGGTGTTGGTGTAGTGGAAGACGCAAAACGGACGGTTGCCCCTGGGGGGATCTTCTGGCCACGACTGTGCTTCACCTCGAGCGTGGCTGCCAGCATGGCGGGCCCCTTGGGTTTCGCCTCCTTGGCCTTCTTGTCCTCATGGTCTTCCTTCGGGAGCCCGCGGAGGGAGATGTGTCCTGCCTTGGCCTTTGTGCACTTGTTCGCCAGGTTGAACTTTGGGGGGAGCACGCATGCGCAATCTCGTAGTAGAGGCATCATCTAGTGGCCCGTCTCGTCCCGTGCGCGCGCCGGTGCCCCACATGGAGGTTCGTGGGGTCGCGCTTCACATTTGGGCTTGCGGTAGGCCCTTCGCAGAGAAGGAGGAGGGGGCGTGCCGTGAGCTACGTTGCCCGCCTGGAAGACCGGGGGACGAAGCGAGCGAGTAGGCGCCAGGGCTTCACTAGCGATGTTGGCGGGCTCGGTGACGCGGCTAAGCCAGTCTTCGGATTGATCGTCGACGGGGTAGTAATGTAGCAGTTCACGCACCGCGAACAGCGCAGTCGATGCATTCGTCGGCCCAGGGCGTGCGTGGGAGATCGATGCCATGGTGGGAGCAAGGGACGACGTAGCGATGTAGCCGCCATGCCCAACGCTCGGCGCGGACTCGGAGGGCGCGACCATGGGAGTGGCGGAGCAGAGACGAAGTGGAACCGGAGGAAGATCACGACACACCCTTACCTAGTGCGCGAAATGTCGGAATCGGGACTCAGCAAAACCCAACAAGGTTCGAACACTGGGGCGTGTGTATAGATCTCAACCGACTCAAGGTCTCAAACTCACCACCATATGGCCTAGCCTAAGGAGTGCATGTAACGAGAAGAAGATGGACATGAGGATTTACCCAGGTTCGGCCCACCTTGCGGTGTAAAACCCTACTCCTGCTTTGTGGTGGATTGACCTCTCATGGAGGTTATGGATGAACTTACAGTGATTGGGTGGCCTCACGAGGACTCTTGGCGGTGATGAACTGGTGTGTTCGACGTGACCTTCTATGGTGGGAGCTAATCCCTATTTATAGAGGCCACGATGCTCTTCCCTTAACGCAGGCGGGAAGGGATCCCACAATAGCCAATTTCAAAGGAGGACAGGAGGAACATCCTATCCTGACTAAAGGCGGTCTTCGCTTGCAAATCTTCTGGGTATGACGTCGTGGTGGGCTCGGCGATGACATCCGTCCTGCTAAGCTCATGGTCTTGGTTTTCTTGCACTGGGAGACCTTTCGGGGATTCCTTGGGAACACGCGCACATCCTTGCCTCCCTAGCACGAAAGAGGAAACCGGCTTCCCTTTGCGCCCGTTGGCGCTCGCCTGGCTCAGCCGTCAGCGCCCACGTCATCCCGGCCTCACGAGGCCGGGTACCTGCATAGAAATCCCCGCTCCTCGGGAGGCAGTCCGGGGGATGTCGCTCCTTCGGAGGTCTTGACGTTGTTCTCCTCGCGAGGCAGGGCTCTCGCAAGCGCCTTGACTTGAGAGGCTTGTTGCTGGGCCGTACCGATCTGCCGCGTTGGGTCATGCGCTGGGCCGCAGGCAGGCAAGTATGGGTATCCCCGGTCCGAGAACGGCGACAGGATCGGTGTTCGGTTCGTAGGTTTTTATGCCCACCCCTACAACATATGTAATTTAACTATGTCTCACTTTCCTACGACAAGAGTATGTTGATTTTTGTTATGCCTTTTATTGTTGTAACTTTTATTTCATTAATGAAATACCGTAGAAGAATTGCTTGACGGTCTAGACTCAAAAGAAGCCATTGGACTTGTTGGGCTTTTATGACTTCAAAACACTGCAGAACTCTTAAGACCCATCTCCAGCGGCGACTGAACATTTTTAGAACCTTTTTGAATATTTCTTGAAAATCATGATTTTTTAAAACTGATAGCAGTTCTTAGAATTGAAAAGATTTGTCAAAATTGAGAACATCACTTTTATGGAAATACGAACATTGTTTCAAACTTGCGAATATTATCTGAAAATATGAATATTTTCTTCTACAAAAACACATACTATTTCAAAATTTCAACAACTTTTATAAACACGAATATAATTTCAAAATTTTGATTTTTTTCTAAAAAATGCAAACATTTTTTTAAAGAGCATAATTGAATTTTTCAAGCATTTTTGTAAAAAAATTGTATTTTGGAAACAAGAAAATTTATCAAATTCAAAACAAAAAATTGCAAATTTGAATCTTTTATGATAATTGTGCATTTTTGAAAGAAGAAACATAAAGATGGAAATGGAAATAAAAATAAAAATATAAAGCAAGAAAAAAATACAAAAAAGTGATGGAAAGGAAAACCAGTGAAGAAAGAAAAAGGAAAACGAAAAAATACGTAACTTAGCTACTTGGGCCAGCCCATTGTCATGTTGCGTAGCAGTGGAATTTCGTCGATGACGAAATCACTAGTTAGCGAATACACCTTTAAACGATTACTCCCACCTCCCCAGGTTGCGACAAGTAGCACACTGCATGCATGTCTCTTGTCGCAACATGGGAGTTTTCCCTTTTTTTGTAGATCCGTATTTTCAAAACGTTTTATCTGCTAAACCGTGCGTTCAAATCTCGAACTGTTATTATCGTTGGCTTTCTCGCGTCGAGATTTTGACGAACTTATTTTTCAGGAAAAAAACCGGACGGAAAAACCATGCCTCCCGCGATAGAAAAAACAGAAAACACATTTTTTTCCTTTTTGAGAGGCACGGGCCGTGCCTCTCGCGAAGGCAGAATCGTGCCTCTCGCGGAAGCAAAATCGTGCCTCTCGTGGAAAAAAATAGAGTAGAAACCATGTTTTTTCCTTTCGGAAGAGACACGTTCGTGCCTCTCGCGATAGCAAAACCGTGTCTTTCGCGAAAGCAAAGCCGTGCCTCTCGCGGAAAAAATAAAAAAGAGCAAAAAACATGTTTTTTCCTTTCCAAGAGGCATGGTCGTGTCTCTCGTGAAGGCAAAACCATGCCTTTCGCAATAGCAAAACCGTGCATCTCACAAAAAAACAGAAAACACGTTTTTTTTCCTTTCCGAGAGGCAAGGTCGTGCCTTTCGCGAAGGCAAAATTGTATCTGTCGAAAAAAAACAGAAAACACGTTATTTCGCGTAAAAATATAAAAAGCGTGTTTTTTGCGTAAAAAAAATTGAATTTTTTTCGTCCAAAAGCTTCGAAAAAACGGTGAAAAACCGGAAAATCAAAAAAATCCAGAAAAAAACATTACAAAAAGACGAAATCACGTGCGAAAAAATAAAAAAAATCCAAAGAAAACGCTCAGAACGCGACACGTGGTGGCGACTGGAAGCGCGCCAAGTGGCGATACATGGAAACGATCGCTGAATTTGTGAGGGAGTGGTCGCTAACTAGTTGCTCCCCTTTGAGGATTGTATAGGCATTTCGTTGATATGCAGCGCTCATGCGATTTTTCTCTTTGTTTAAGTGGGCCGGCCCATGTAAGCTTCTCACTCGTACCAGTTTTGGAAACATTCTAGAAGGTTTTTAGTTTTAGTTTTTGGCTGGTTTATTTAGTTTTATTAGGTTATGGTTTTTTGGTTTATTTTTACTTCTCACTTTTTTATTTTTGTTTATCATTTCGCTTTTATTTTTATATTCTTCGTTTTCAAAATTCAAATTCCTGAACATTATTCAATTTTTACAATGTCTTCCATGAATTATTTTGAATCCTCTAAATTTTTAAAAATTCATGATTTTTATTCAAATCCATGATTTTTTTTAAAGAAATGTTCTGTTTCAAATCCATGGATTTGTTTTTCGATTTTGTGACTTTTCAAATTGGAAAAACAAGCAGTTTTTTCCCTAAAGCAAAGACTAGTGGCTACAAAAAAGAAAACAAAGTTGGAAATATGTGTCCTTCAACTATATTCAAATTAATAGAAATTACAAATATTCGGAATACCTCATTATGGAATTATACATGGAATTACATGATTATTATCATGGAATTATCACTTGTTGAAACGTACTTAAGTTATATGCTGAAGGAAGCTGGTCGATTATCGTTGGAATACAATATACTATTTATATTGAAAAGACTATCCGGATACAGTGATAATCGGAACGAGCTAGATCGTATAGTTAGATTACAGCCCTAATGTTGATCTACATAATTAGAAGAATTTATACTCTATTATGACGCGTTGCTCACAAACGTGTGCTTTGAGGACATAATAGGGTAGAATCTGTTAACAGACAAATATGATCATGGTTGGTAATTTGTTTGACTCTATCTCGAAAACTAGTGAAAAATATTAGGAATCTTATATCTATATAAGAAATGGACTCTTTGGATAGACAATATAAGAAGGTCTCTATTCCCTAACCTTAGCTATGCAACGACACCATGAATAAGCGCAGAGAAATAAAAGATATACAACAAATTATTTCTAACATTGATATCATGAGCAAGGTTCTGCGTGGCTAACCCTAGTTCGTCGGGACCTCTATCACAGGCGCCCACGATTGATTCCGCTGCAACTCTGTGCGCGTCCGCGTCCGAACTATTTTCGCGAGGTACAGGTTGCTGGTTAATTTTATTTTATGCCGGCCGAGGAAGGTAATCGTGCTCCAGCTGACGCGGTAACTCGCGCGCGGCACGGACGGAAAGAAACTAGGTCGCCGTTATCCAATCCTTGCAAATTTGTTGGCACATGAATCGAGGAAGGAAAGGTGGTTTCACCACGTGATCTAGCATCCCGGTTTATTCTTTTTTGTCTCCGTCTGGTTGATCAAGGAGTACTACTCTTGTTGGAAGGTGATTCTTCTGCCAACAACTAATCAAGTTCACGCGTATCGATCTTGCTTCTGGATCGCTTTGCAAATTTTTCGCGGCAGAAGGAGGAAAGTTTTCAAATCTAGCGTACGCGTCATGGGTTCGCAAGTGTCGGCTTGCTTTTCTCGACGTACGGATCGAAGTCTACACATAATACTCTATCCGGATATGCAAATTGTTTCTCCTCTGTGCACGGATCGAGGAAACTGGCTGAACACAGTGTTTTGTTTACTGCCTTGATCAGATTCTTGCATGTTCACGTGTATTAAGGACAGGAAATCAATCCTAGCATTACTACATACTGTGTGTGTTGTATAATAATAAAAAGAAAAAGTCTAAAACAAACCTTAAAATTATAGACGAAAGCTAAATTAAACCATGAACTTTGAATCCCGAAAATTGACACTCTAAACTTGGAATCCCGGTCTATTTTAGACCCTAGACCTGTTTGGCACACTAGAAATATTGCAATCCCGATCGGGATTACCTGCTACTCTCACGGACCATTGGAAAAGGAAGAGCAGAAATATTGCTCACTGATAAAATTAGTGCAATATGAAATTTCACACAATGGTCTATTCTTTATTGATGGTCCATTGGAAGTTAGAAACCCAAATTTGTTTATTTGGAAAAGATAACATTATATGGAGGAATACTGACAATGGGAACACATGCTTGGAATTTTATTATCTACTTCATCAACAACTTGATCACATATCTTGGAACAACATAAATTGGCTTATTTTTCATGGAATTCTAAACTTTAGTGGGAGGCCTATGGTATTTTGTGAAGCATATATACTGGATATTTTTACTAGCACACCTTTTATTAAGGTGGAAGGAGATAACAAAGGAAACTTCACATCATTTTTTTTCCTGATATACTTACGCTGTTTTTATTTCACTCCCACTCGTGGCTAGATTATTTATTTTATATCATTCATTGATAATTGTACTTGATATGGTTATGTTTATACTATTTTAAATACAAGTCGGAATATTTTATTGTGCTTGTCACATTACGTACTGAAGTGAAAAATCCATTGATTAAAAGATATCAAAGTTTTAACAACTGATTGGTGGGGAAAGTAAACTTCATGAATATGTCAATTCAACATGAAAAGAGCATAGAACTATTCACCATTGCAATAGACCGTACACTCCGCAATTAAATGGAAGAATTGAATACTTTTACTACCATTTGTTTTTGGGAAGAAGCATTGCATATATAGTGTTGGTTGTCAATATTGCACAGTCACTCCTTACGGTTTGTAGACTGGAATAGAATTTATTTTATTGGCAAGGAATTCTTAATTACTACAAAGCACACACCAGGAATTTTTTTCATGGTTATTCTAGTGGATCAAAGGGTCTATTATTTTTATCTGGAAAAGGAAAACTGGTGGAAAGTAGGAACACAATTACTTGTATGATCAAGGATGAAATTATTGATAATCATACTGGAATACAATCTTGACCCCAAGGAAATTTACAAGTGACACTCCCAACACTGACATGCTTAGGATAAGTGGGAGGAATTAAGTTGGAATGTCATCTATGGATAATTGTTATATGATTTTTGGGGAAAGTCACTCGAAATTTTAGAGGAATAACTGAAGTTTATTAAGAAGGCTTAAAGTTTTCATCATTGTCAACTATGCGGGAAGGAATAAAGTCAATGAGGATTTATATAGTTTGGAAACTTATTATCATACGAAGAAACCACAAGCCCATTGTTTGTAAGTTTTTTCTTTCATTTGTGAGGAAATTTGTCTCACTGGAATATTATAATGTCACTCTTGTTATTCAATTCTTCACACAAAGGAAAATAAACTTTGTGGATAGTCTCTCTCCTGGAATTTTGGGAAAGAGGAACTAAAGACATGGTTTGCTAATTGAATATATTAATGTATGATCTTATAACAAGCTTCACATCAATGGAATAGCAGGTCATATGGTTTTCTCAATGAAGCAAGGCGGTCATCTACACATATTAATATAAAATATTTTTCATTATTATTGTATATGTTAAGATTGTTTTGCTGTTTGCAATGCTAAAGTCACATTGATGGAAGTGAAAGCTTGGGCATGTTTTAACTTTCATATGAAAGTAATGTTTGAAGATTCCTATTTTTAAGGAGTGGAACTACGTAGGGTAAGTTTTGAAACTTTTCCAGATAACGGGGTAATATTGGTGTTAAAATTTATTGTATCTTCACTATACTATCATAACTTAGCTTCCGGAATTTATGCTGCATTCAAGTAGTGGAACAAAAGCCGGGCAGCTAAAGGAATCTCACACATCATATAGATTGTGGAAAGTGCATCAACTTGTCACTTGTTTTGGAATTTATATTAAAGGTTAACGCATTGAGGAAGCTATTAGTATATCTATGAGATGAGAAATAAGTCCAGGTATGCATATACAATTATTATTTTTAGTACTAATATGGTGCAGGTTCACTGCGTAAAGTCAGGAAATTCTAGCAAAACGTGGTTACTCATTATACTTCATTTACTGATTGGTTTTGATATTTATGAGGTTCTAGAAATTTATTCAACATGGTCATCATATATTTTGACTCAATGTGGAATTATACATATTGTTGATTATGTGATGGAAAATAATTGATGCGTAATTTTCACTTGAGGAAGTAATACTCAAGGTGCCTATAAAGGTGGAAATAATACTCGAGGTGTCTAGGAGAGTTATGCTGGAATAATTCGGTGAAAACTAAGATCTCTAGTGATTTTAAGTGTCACAACAAGGAAACATATTGAGGGAATGTATCACTATATATATTTATGGGTTTTTCAACATGGTTTTAATACAATTGTCGATCCCTTGACTAAGCATCTTAGTCAGGAGGTATTTGGCAACCATGTTAAGGCTATGGATTTACGAATATTTGAATGATTGTCTTGAACAAGTGGGAGATGTAGGAATTATGTGTCCTTCAACTATATTCAAAATAATAAGAATTACTAATATTCAGAATACCTTGTTATGGAATTATACATGTATTTATACATGGAATTATTTTACATGATTATTATCATGAAATTATCACTTGTTGGAACGTACTTAAGTTATATGCTTAAGGAAGCTGGTCGATTATTGTTGAAATACAATATACTATTTATACTGAAAAGACTATCCGGATATAGTGATAATCGAAAGGAGCTAGATCGTATAGTTAGATTACAAGCCTAACATTGATCTACATAATTAGAGGAATTTACACTCTATTATGATGCGTTGCTCACAAGCGTGTACTTTGAAGACATAATGGGGTAGAATTTGTTAACAGACAAATATGATCGTGGTTGGTAATTTGTTCTGAACTCTATCTCAAAAACTGATGAAAAATATTAGAAATTTTATATCTGTATAAAAGGTGGACTCTTTGGAAAGACAATATAAGAAGGTTCCTACCCCTTAACCTCAGATATGTGATTGTGAACGGCACCACGGATAAGCGCAAAAAAATAACGATAGACCACAAATTATTTCTAACAAACAATAATAAAATAACAACGATCGAGCAGAGACGGGCGAACGAGCGAGCACAGGGGAAATACTTATTAGGCTGCGGCACATGCATTACCCCGTGTTTTCTGAGCCAACACGTGTTTAACATATTGACTAGGAGCTCTCGTAGCAACGCCGCATGGTGGCTTTTCTTTGCATCAACTTTATCCACACCCTATCCTACATGTAACTATGACTCATAAACCTCGCATCATTCAATTACAAAGTTTTATCTTGCAACCTGTTGACCCGATCTAAGATCAACTATCACCATTAGCTTCTTCACGTCAAGTTTTTCGAAACTAGATTCCATATTGGATGTTTCAACAACTTTTCCCTCAATGCATGTCAGATTACTACCACTTAATTGAAATATTATTACCTAGTTATTTGTCATAACGGGACGCTGGACACTGAAGATTTCATAGCAGAGGTGAGCGGATAATCTTGCTTGTGGTTGAGTATGCCCTTCCCAAATGTTTCCTGATGTCGAGTTGTAATCATGTCGAATCCATCCTATATTTCCCAAGAATGACGTATAATCCTGTGTGATTACGATCGAGAGTTACATAGAGAGCAGTAAGTAAGAAATCATGGCCACGAAATAATAATGGAAGCTTGGTTGGTGTTGTAATGGCACATCAGTATTGTCACTGTAATCAGTGTAGGAAAGAATTTAAATCACTCGTTCATGATCGGGGAATATCATGTAAGGTTATCTGAAATTCCTGCACCTACTGACATATGATGAAGAAAAATTACACATGAAAAACTGAGGGCTCATTGGATGCAAAAAGTGATAAACGAGTGCGACGCTCCGAAACAGGTGAAGTAATCTTTTTTCACTGAATTTGTTTTAAATCTCGAGTTTAAGTCACAAACTACTGCCTAATGAGCCGTGGGTGGATTCAATTTATATGCAGCAGGAGCTCAATGCCTTGATAGTCCAATATAACGGGCTTTATTATCCATATCCGCTTTATAAGCCAGTGAGAAATCTCTGACTTTGCGGGAGGACGACTTTGCCTTGGCCAACGGAACATACGTAAAAATATATTATAGACATATCAACAATATTACGTAGCAGCGGCGCAACCCTATTTAGCGCTTAACACACCGATTATAGTGCTATTCATACATGGGAGCCCCTATATGACAGGCGTTGCATCCGGCTGCCGCACTCCGCACGGGAGAACATCCCCCTACCGAGCCGGCCCATTGGCAAGTGCGGTGCAATGCTTGACAGTGCAGCGTAAAAATACTTAAAAGGAAGAGTGCCCGCAGGGAACTGAACAAAAGACCTCTTATTTCTGAATGCCAGTAGCTAGCGACTCGATCTGGTGGGCATTTATGCTTCAAAACACTGCAAAACTCTCAAGACCCATCTCCAGTGGCGGTTGAACATTTTTAGAACTTTTTCGAAAAATTTCTTAAAAATCACGACTGTTTGAAAACTGATATCAATTTTTAAAATTGAGAAGATTTTCCGAGATTGAGAACATTACTTATGGAAATGCGAACATTATTTCAAACTTGCGAATATTTTTTGAAAATTTGAACGTTTTTAAAAAGCACATATTTGTTCGAAAAGTTCACTCTCTTTTGGAAACACGGCCATTGTTCGAAAAATTGGAACTTTTTCTGAAAAAACGCAACCATTTGTTTTTTGAAAAATGAACATAATTTATTTTTTCAAGCTTCTTTTGTAAAGTACATTCTGTTTTGAAAAAAGAACAAACTATCAAATTAAAAAAATGAAATTTCGAACATTTCCCTTAAAATTTTGAATTTATGAAATAAGAAACATAAAAAGGGCAAAGGAAAAAAGGCAAGAAAAATGTAATTAGCTACTTGGGCCGGCCCATTTCATTTTGCAGGCTACTTGCCTTTGCAAAGCAGTTGCATTTTGACCAATGAACCGTGTATAGGGTTTTCGTGGGTGCAACTAGTGGACGAGCATCCTTCGAAAGCCTCCCAAGGATCACGCCGTCGCGTTTTGGACGCTCCTCCGGATTTTTATTATGATTTTTCTGTTCGTGTTTCCAATTTCTAAGATGGTTTTTTTCCAGGTTTTTTGGATTTTCAATTTTCAACCAGTCTTTCTTAACTCTTGGGCAAAAATAAAATTTCAAAAAAAATCTGCACAAAAAAGCGTGAGACACATATTTTCTTTCTCTAAAGGTACGGTGTTGCGTCCGTGAGACGCATGCATTACGTCTTGTTCTCTGTAGGAGCCAACGGGCGTTTAACACACTGATCAGGAGCTCTCATAGTAGCACTGCATGGTGGTTTTTCTTTGCATCGGCTTTCTCGACACTCTCTACAGGCAATTATGACACATGAACCTCACAATTCTTTGAAATTCAATTATAAAAGTTTATCTTGCAACATGTTGACCGGATTTATGATCCGCTATCATCATTAGTTTCTTCATAGCAAGCTTTTCAAAACTAGATTTCATGTTGGATGTTTCGACAACTTTTTCCTCCATGCTTGTTAGATTACTACCACTTAATTGATAAGATTACCTAGTTAGTTTTCAGATGAACACACCTTGTTGTTGGATTGTTGAACATCGATATGGATGACTAAAAGACATGCTTCATGGTGTTTGCTCTTTTTACTTATCATTCACACTGTAATACTTACTCTCTTTATATGCATAACATTCCAATGTTTAAAAACATACAACAAAAATTGTCTGATGACTATATACAATCATAGTGGCGACAATTCATCATTAGTATGACAACTGTGGTGACAGTCAGAAATATACTCATGTACCTCACAAAAGGGCATTACGGAAAAATATTCATATATACAGAAAAATGATCTCGACTTCAAAGAAAAGCTCACATACTTAAAAACGTCCATGTATTTGTCATGGAAGAATAATTTAAATAAAATAAAAAAATAAGTCAATAGTAATTGATTAAAATAATACACGGAAATGAAAACATAAAAAGGTAACAAATTTTGATAGCTAAAAGGCTTGGATTTTTCTATCCTTAGGTTTGCGCTTCCAAAGTATTCATCAGCAAGACATACGAGTTGTGTCATTTCATTGCATGGAGGTGCCGAACAGACGCTAAATAGAACATATTGCACACATTTGATGATAGAGCACGATCAAGTGTGACCCTACAAACTCGCCATCTTGAACCGTTGTCTCGAAATTCCAACCAAAATCGGTGTATCCAGGTCATACAATTGACAAACATCCATTTTGTCATAAAAGAAACTAGTAGAACGCCCGTACGTTGCTACAAGCTACAATGCATATGAATGAATCAAAAAATGATGAAGGTTGTCTCCAAGGTCGAAGCTGATTTCTCCTCGTTCGTCAGGGTGTGATCGACCAGCTGGATCATGTGTGGGAAAGAAATATGGTTATCGGGGCTATCTGCCATGTTATCTCTAACACGCAGACCCAACACAAAAAATTCACCCCACGACACACCCTCCCCTTTTTCTATCATACCCTCCCCTTCCCGCTTGGTTTTCGCTGTAGCGTGCCATTTATTGTTGGAGCCCTATCCTTCAAAACCGGATGAAGCCCACCTTACCTTCACCATGACACCATCTCTCATTCAAACCTTACTTCACCACATACAGCCAAGGAGGAGTCCCCCGCTAACCGCCCCGCTCTGGCCATGATCCCCTCCCTAGTGTCTGTGCTGATCCGCCACCACATAAAGGCGGAGGGGAGAGTCGAAGTCCGTGTCAAGTGGAGCCAAGGTGCAGCTGCGGGCGATAGGATAAGAAAACTGGTGATGTTTCACTCTTAGGAATTATACTCACTTGTATGGCATCTCACTTATGGCAAATCATAAATCTTGATACTGAATCTCCCCGTCAACAGAAAATCAAATGAAGTTAGATAAGGAAACTTCTACTTTTTCACGTGAGTAATAAGAGGCGAACTAATCAACAAGCAGTTTAGATCCTGAGAGTGAACCCGATATTGCAATCCCATATGCTCCACAGATTGTCAAAACTTTAGGAATTGCATTAGAAAAGTAACATGGTAAGAGGTCAAGAAAATATAGGGTCTAACAGCACCATCAACTCTCGTCGTCTTGTTATTTACAACCTTTACAAAATAAAAAAGCAATATTTTGAAATATGTTGCCCAAGAACAATCATGGATTGATGGTTGTATCTAATTCTGAACAAACTGAGGCCCTTGTCGAAAAAAAAAGAGTTTCCCGATTCATTAATTTTATGCACCAAATGTAATCCCGATAGGAATACATAGCACTAAAAATAGATGACTAGTGAACCTAAGCTAGAGGTTGGTTGAGCCGGAGTTTGGTTGCAGCTAGAGTACCACCATCAACCCACATCACAATTCTATTGTGCCATCAAACGACCCAACACACTGTTTCACTAGTGGAAAACCCTAGCTATGACGTGTTAAAATTGTCCTTGGAAGCGTGTGTTCGGAAACTTAGTAGAAAACAAAAAGTATCGCTCTATTATCAACTAGGAACACTATGTAGATACGATAACGGTTCGGATCATGATCATTACCATCACCGATTTGCAGTGGAAGAAGAACGTGACGATGTAGATTCTACTTGGAGTCCCTTGAACCATAGATGAACGATCCCGCGAACCACCCATGAATGATCCCTCGAACTGAAGACCGAAAGCACAACCTCTCTACTTGGTTGTAAGTGTACGGTCTTCACGATCTAGCGGCGTTTCGCTATCCAAAGCTAATCGTCGCCGGAGAATTAGAGGGAGGAGATTAGGACCATACTGGGCTTCTAATTATGCGGATTAGGCGAACTAGACCTAGCTCTAATTAGTCAATTAGGACCAACTATAACTAGAATTAAAGAATTAGAGGCTCCAAAATTTGTGTGTCTCAAAGGGGGCAATACCTCAAGTATATATGTGTTAGAGGGGGAGGGAGGGGCATCTACAAAGGAGGGAAACCCTCCTTGCGGCACCAGAAAAGTGGAGGAGGAGTTGGACTCCTCACCTACCCCATTTTTCACCACAAGAAGCGGGGGATGGGGGGCTCCTCCACTTGGGCCCTTGTGGCCCAAGTTGCCTTCCACCTCATGACCTTCTAAGGACCGTTGATATTTTGTTAAATATAATTTCTTTCTAAGTACTTTCACACCATTTTATATATAATTTAACATCACTTATATATATTTATTGGTAATACCCAGTGTTACCTGATACTTCTCCAAAACCCTTCTGGTGACATCCAAACGCTTTCGAATCATGTCGAAACTATTACGTATATTAATGAAATAATTCCACAAATAAATCATCCATACTGTCGTCCCACTAAGAGAAAATCCAACAAGTCATCTCATTTCGCCCGCATGTGTCCACTTGGGTCGGAGCGGACACAAAAATCGTCCCAATGCTGACCCAAACAGACACGTGTCTGCTTTTTATCCGTCGCATGACCCATTTGCAGCCCAAAATTGGGTCTTATTTGCATCGGTGCGGACACACGCCTCACCTGCCTACTCCTTCACCTAGACCGCTAGTGTGTGGCACATACCCCCCCCCCCTTTTCTATCCCCCTTCCCCCGCCCGTGCACAAACCTGATGCCACTGACCATTTTTCCCGGCTACCTTGCTCTCTAGCCCCCTCCCCTCCTCCTCCCAGCATAGCCACCGTCTTGGTGCCTCCCACGGTCCGGTGCGGGAGGCCAAGCAGGATATTTGCGGCAACGGAATTTGGCGCATCCTTTCGAGAGGACTTCCCAAATACGACCGCGAGGGACTACGCCTTGCCATGGATTGACTGGGTACTGGACCACCCAGCCCTGGCAATGCCTTGATGCCGCATGCAAGTGTTCAATCCGCCTCTAGATGCTCGGATCTATCATGTCGCTGGTTCGCCGACAAAGTCAGGGCTGACCATCGCCCTGGCTCGGCACTGGCCCAGAGGCTTGTCAGCTCACCATTGCCACTTATAAAGTGCGACGGTTGCCCACGACAGGTCGTGTGCCGCGTTTCTACGACACCGGAACATCCTGATAGGTTTTTGTGAAGTGCAAAAATGATGGTGTATGTTCTACTCTTGATTCATTTTTCCTATTGGATTCGACGCAATTTAGGTAGCTTATTTTCTCAAATTTGTGTGTAGGATGGACGCAAGTTTTGGTATTGGGAAGAAGAATACACCAATCTTCTGATCACATGGAACTTTCTAGATGTTCGTGCACTTGAGAATCGAAGAAGAAAGAAGTGGACAAACACAAGATTAAAGAAGAGACTAAAGGGGAAGCAATTTCTACTTCTTGAGAATCGAAGAAGAAAGAAGTGGACAAACACAAGAATCTACAGATAAACAATGAAGACATAGAGAACATACTAGTCCAACTAGTGGGAGCAGTTATGGAAGTTGGATATATTTTATAATGTCTAATTATGGTTCTTGTTTTCTTTGGTCTTGTTCTCATAGCGAAGAATTGGTAAATGTATGTATCAAAATTTATTTGATGGAATAAAAAATAGTGTTTCAATGCCAACCAAAAATATGTGTACACAATAAAAAGTGGATGCAGGCCGACCGTGAGGATGAAAATGCATCCACGCGTTGGGCACACGGCCGACCAAAACGCAAAAGGGGACATACGTGCAGACCCAAACGGAAAAAAGGAGGAAAAAGCATGCGTCCGTTTGGGTCGGCTGGTTGGATTTGCACTAACACCAAAAATCATGATTACCTTAAGCTTGTGACCTCGTAGGTTCGGTAACTCATAGACATGAACGAAACTCATTTATTCAATGACGGATAGTGGAACCTTGGACGTCCATATCAATCCATATGAGTACATGAATAATATTAGAGTGAACCATTGGTTACCATATGACATTCCCTTTGCTTCGCGATACTTTACAAGACCCAAGAATCATTAGTATCCTCTCAAGTGATTCACATGTCGTTATACCATTATTCTCGTTATCGGTTTTGTTCTTATTTCTCGTTTATGTGTTCCGGCATCTCCATGACATAGTCACCTATGTTTGGCTAGACGATGACGGATGTCGTCACACCGAGAGATCCCTAAGAATATATGTCCATCGTCGGAGGAGCAAACCCCACTCTCAAGCTATCTACTTCCTTGTCAAACTTTTCAATGAACTTCCAAGTTGTCATTATGATCACCTAGTTATAGATGATGTTTGAGCAACCCCAAAGCTCATCATACGGTAAGAAATGATTACGATACTCTCATGGTATAAGGAACATAAATCACATTTTAACACTCCATTTTATAATAATTGATTTCAGACAATATTATCTCAAAGTATAAGAAACAAGTTTGGGTTGATTCAATATGATCGTTCTTCTAACGTCATACTCTCAATGTTGTTTTAGGATCATCGTTACAATTAACGATATCCTAAGATCCAGAAAATCTGATCACCAACAACACTTGAGCCAGTCTTAGAGTCAAGGCTAGGAACCTTATTTTATCATTTATCATGCCACATGTGCATATGAGTTTTCCGCTGAATCACGCATTCGAGGATCATAACATTTATAGCATAGAATATAAACTCTTAATTATGAATATGGAAATATTAAAGCACAATATAATTGCCTCTAGGGCATATTTCTAATAGTCTCTCACTTGCACTGAGTCAATACTCTAGTTAGCACATTTTACTTTTGCACCAATGGCAATCCGATGTGAGTCCATGCTTTTGCTTGTGGTATAGACTTCGTCCTATCGAATCTGACAACTTCGGAACCGTGTGTATCATGTGCATTTCAAGGTATCTACCATGCTTTGACAAGAATTCGTAATTTTGTGAAGCTGGCCTTGTATATATTGAATCACTGCTAAAACCTTTGATTCCTTAGATTTAACTATGAAACCATTATTAAGAAAAGTGTTCCATTAGCACAATCACCTGGAAATCATACCAAGATCATAAATGAACTAATGATTAATTATCCTCCATTATTACTTCTAAAGTGCAATATACTCAGCCTTCTATTATAGAATTCACCACAATAACTCTCTTGGACTAATTCCAACTTACACTACCACCATGAATCATTTAATTGACAACATTTTTACTATTGTCCTATGATCAACAATTTGACCATTCTGGTAGCTTTTACTCACAACGTACTTGGACTACTAGACATATCTGGTTATTGATACGTCTCCAATGTATCTACTTTTCCAAACACTTTTGCTCTTGTTTTGGACTATAATTTGCATGATTTGAATGAAACTAACCCGGACTGACGTTGTTTTCATCAGAACTACCATGGTTTTGTTTTTGTGCAGAAATAAAAGTTCTCGGAATTGGACGATACTTTCTGGAGATTCTTTATGGAATATATAAAAAATACAAAAGCAAAGATCCACCGGAGGGGGACTACCAGTTGCTTAGAAGGCGACAGGGAGCGGCCATCCCCTTGGGCGTGCCCTGTTACCTTGTGGGCCTCGGGTGGCTCCGATGACCCTAATCTCAAGCCTATATATTCCTATTTCCTAAGAAAAAAATGAGAGAGAAGTTTTCATCCCATTGTACGAGACGGAGCCGCCACCACTTCTTGTTCTTCCTTGGGCGGGATGATCTGGAGTCCGTTTGGGCTTCGGAGAGGGGAATTCGTCGCCATCATCATCACCAACCCTTCTCCATCAACAATTCCTTGATGCTCACCATCGGGAGTGGGTAATTCCTTTGTAGGCCTGCTGTACGATGATGGGATTGGGTGAGATTTATCATGTAATCGAGTTATTTTGATAGGGTTTGATCCCTAGTATTCAGTATGTTGTGAGATTGATGTTGCTATGACTTTTCTATGCTTAATGCTTGTCACTAGGGCCCGAGTGCCATGATTTTAGATCTGAACCTATTATGTTTTCATGAATATGAGAGTGTTATGGATCCTATCTTGCAAGTTGTATGCACCTATTATGTGTTATGATTTGTGGACCCCAAGGTGACAATAATTGGTATCACCTACGATGATGATCGTAGTTTGAGGAGTTCATATATTCACCATGTGTTAATGCTTTGTTTCGGTTCTCTACTAAAAGGAGGCCTTAATATCCCTTAGTTTCCCTTTGGCCCCCACTGCCATGGGAGGGTAGGACAAAAGGTGTCATGCAAGTTCTTATTATAATCACGTATGACTACGTATAGAATACGTGCCTACATTATATTGATGAATTGAAGCTAGTTCTGTGTCGCTCTAGTGTGTAACTGTTGCATCATGAATGTCATACAAATCAATTACCCATCACGGATCCAAGGCTTACACTTTTCGCTTATTGATTTCCATTAAGTTACTTTCGTTACTATTGTTGGTACAATCATTACAAATCTGTTGCTGCTATTGTTCCTACTGCTTATGTTACCGTGTTACTAAAAAATCATTGCAGTAAGAAATTCCAGGTGTGGTTGAATTGACAACTCAACTGTTAAGACCAATAAATATTCTTTGGGTCCCCTTGTGTTGAATCAATAAATTTTGGTGAAATACTACCCTCGAAGACTGTTGCGATCCCATATACTTGTGGGTTATCAAGACGTTTTCCTTATGTTGTTGTCAGGGAGCATAGCTCTATTTGTTGAGTTCACTTGGGATTTTCAATTGTCACTCTGAAGAATCTGAAAGACACTAAAACCAAGATCGTACCCTCTAGGATGAGGTCAGGTAAGTAATTTCCATCTAGCTCTGCACTTGATTCACCTTCTGTTTTGAGTAAGCTTGTGGCACCATCACCTATTGTTCAATCTGATATGCCGCAAGTAATTGATGATGCTACTTTTGTTTTGATTGAGACTTATGATGATGCTACTACTATGCTAGATGAAAGTGAACATGTGCCACTAGGTGATCTACTACTCATATTGCTAAGTCTAGTGAACTTGAGAATGCTGAAAGTGATGAAAACTATGATTCACCTATTTTGTCTAGATATCCTCCTAGAATTGAAATGCCTGATGTACATGATGTTTATGTTATGGATGGGGAGATGGGTCGGGACTTTCTTGCTTGTAATGATAGAGATGATCTTAAAAACTGCTGAGTAAACTGGACGAAAAATCTATGAAGGAGAAAATGAAATATGATCCTAAATTTGCTACTTCTCCTATAGTTGTTACTGATAAGGACTATGAATTCTCTATTGATCCTGAGTTAATTACTTTGGTAGAATCTGATCTTTTTGATGGTTATGAATATGTAACTTATGTGGCACACCATACCAAATTAAATGATATTGCCACCCAATGAGGAATTTTTTTGCTAGAACTATATTCTTAAGCTTTTTTCCTTTCTCGCGAAAGGGTGATGCTAAGAAGTGGTTTCTTACACTTTCTCCTAGTTGTGTGCGTAGTCCCGAGGATATGATATATTACTTATTTGAAAAATATTTTCCTTCTCAGAAGAAACAAGTTGCTTTAGAGGAAATATTTAACTTTGTGCAAACTGAAGAAGAGAATCTTCCTCAAGCTTGGGGGAGGCTTCTGCAGCTGCTTAAAGCTTTTCCTGATCATCCTCTTAAGAAAAAATAAATACTTGATATCTTTTATAATGGACTATACAATGCTTCTAGGGACTACCTAGATAGTTCTGCTTGTTGTGCTTTCAGGGAACGAACTGTTGGACAAGCCAAAGAACTATTGAATAATATTTTGAAGAATGTTAATGATTGGACACTTTTGGAACCACCTCCTGAACCAATTAAAAAGAAGAGAGGTATTCTATTCCTCAGTATAGAAGATATGCAAGAAGCTAATAAATCTATGAAATAAAAAGGTATTAAAATTGAAGATGCTAAGAATTTACCACCTGTTAAAAAAATACACGGACTTGACTTCCCTACATAGGTAGTAGAGGTAAATTCTATTCATAGATTCGATGAAAGTGATATACCTTACAATAAAATTGCTAGTCTATGAATGGATGAATTTGATGATTACATTGTTAAGCAAGAACATTCCAATATGTATGTTAAGGATAAACTAAAATCATATGCCATGATGATTGATCGCTTGAGTGACTTGATGTTTAAAATTGCGAATGATGTAAAAGGTTTAGGTGAACACTCATCCATGGTTCATACACAGTTGGAACAAGTTGCTAAGTCACAAAATGATTTGCTTACTAAAATGAATAATAAATTGAATGATCATGTTGTTAGAGTTATGACTAGAGGGGGTAGAATGACACAAGAACCCCTTTATCCCGAAGGACATCTTACAACGATTGAGCGGGATTCATAGAACATTAATAATGATACACCTAGTCCATCTAAGAAGAAAAATAAAAATAAAAATGATAGGACTTTGAATGATTCTAGTAAACCAGTGGTAGAATAACCTTTTGTGAATCATAATGATGTTTCTATTTCCAATGCTGAGACACAATCTAGTAGTGAACATACACCTAGTGATAATGAAAATGATGATGTTCGCGTTGATGCTCAACCAGATAATGATAAAGAACTTGATAATGGTGTGGAAATAGAACCTACTGCTAATCTTGATAACCCATCTTCTAAGAATAAAGATTATGATAAGAGATATTTCATTGCTAGAAAACATGATAAAGAAAGGGATCCATGGGTTCAAAACCCCATGCCATTCCCTCGTAACCCTTCTAAAAATAAGGACGAGGAGCATTTTAAGCGCTTTTTTGAAATGCTTAGGCTAGTCTTTTGTGAACACGTTTGACTGATATTTTAAAGATGGCTCCTTATGCAAAATATATGAAAGATATTGTCACTAATAAAACAATGATAACTGAAGATGAGATTTCCACCATGCTTGCTAATTACTATTTTGAGGGTGGAGTGCCTAAAAATTGGGAGACCCCGGGATACCGACTATACCTTGATCCATTAAACAAAGTTATGTCAAAACTACTTTATGTGATTTAGGAGCCAGTGTTAGTGTTATGCCTTTCTCCTTATGTAAAAGACTTGATTTGAATAAGCTCACACCTACTGAAATATCTTTGCAAATGGCTGATAAATACACCGCTATACCTACTGGGATGTCCAAGGATGTCCCCGTCGTTCTTACAAATGTTACTATTTTGACGGACTTTGTTATTCCTGATATGCCCAAGGATGACAACATGTCGATTATCCTTGGTAGCCCCTTTTTGATTACTACAGGGGCTGTTATTGATTGCAATAAAAGCAAGGTTATTTTCCATGTTAATTGTAATTAGGACACGGTATACTTTCCAAAGAAATGAATTATGGTGAATAATATAAATTCTATTGAGTAAATAGCAACAATCACTGTTGGAGAGTTCAAATTTCCTCTCCCCGCTGTCAAGAAATGATATCATATTCTTATTGTTGGGGAAATGCATATCCCCATTGAGGTAACATAGTGTTATATGGGAAAAATCGGTTTCATGTCGATCAAAAATGGTTCGTTAATAAGACTTGATCAACCTTATTAATGAATTCTTTATGAGAAGCATGTGGTCGATAAAATTAGTAAGCACAACTTTCTGTAACTTTAGTTTGCTCTCTGTTATTTATAGTTTAGTGAAGTGAAATGCCATGATTATCCTGTTTTCGGAATAAACCGTGCAATAAAAAATGACCCAAAAGTAGAAGTGCTCAGAATGTTGTAAAATTTTAACATGATTTTTTCTGGGATATTTAAGAATTTATGGGGCTGAACACATCCCAGGGGGTGCGCCTGTTGCTCACAAGGCAACAGGGCATGCCTACCCCCAAAGCGTGCCAAGATGCCTTGTGGATCCCACAGGGACCCACTCACTTAGTACAACAACCCACATCATCTCTTACCTCTAGAAAAAAAATCCTAGTTGCTCTCTCTCTCTCATTTTCTTGCTCCCAAACCTGAGATTTTTGATCTCGTCGTTTCCGAAACCGTTTTGAGGGATTTCTCCTTGGTATGTTACTCCTCCATTGCTCCAATTAGTTTTTTGCTTTAGTGGATTATATTTTGCATATTTTGCTGCACTTGGTGCTACTTAAAATGAGTTTGCATGTCAAATTCTTTGAGTTCCAAGTAGTTTGAATGGTTGATATAGCCTCTAGGCATTCCTATGAGTAGTGGCTATCAATCTTACAAAGTTTTGTTGACATGATTTTGTGGTCTAAAAATTTCAGAAATTTGTTCTTAGGGTAATGAATATCTTTAGGAGGAGTTCTTCAAGGAGAAGGTCCTCTGGGGAGTCATCGAGCGAGAGCTCGGTGCGACAAGCATACATTTAACCAAGGGCAAGTTTGCCACGAATCGCTGAGGCTAAATCATATTGGTGGCCAGATAACGAGTTTATGACCGGTGCTAGTACTGAGGAGGAATTTGATTAGTACATTCAGAACAGTGAGCTCACCGCCTTCCTCGTAGAAAGTGTTCTCAACATTATAATCTCACCCATTCATTTACGCAAATGTTTGAGTACCATTCCCATACTTCTGGAATTTTGTTTCATCTCTATGATAGATCATTTGGTATATCTCCAGAAGAATTCTGTGATGCATGCAAAATTCAATATTCGGGTTCACTTAACGAACTGCAAAAATCTAATTATGAATTGTTACTTAGAATTCTATGCAATGGTGAGGATGGAGGAGTTACGCCAGCTAGGATAAAAAGTTTTCAATTCCCCTCTATTCGCTACCCAACACTGTTTAATGGGAAAAGTATTGTTGGTAGACAAGATTGGATGCGCTATGTGATTCTGACTTGAGCATTATTCACACCGCCCTAATAGGCACTAAATTGTATAACCTTGGTGGCGAAGAAGATTTATATGGAGGAATTTAGGCCTCTGGCTTAGCCAAAAAGTTGGCGGGTCTCGCGACGACCCAACAATCCTATATTACTTGATAAATACCTAGAGTTTGAGGTGATGTAGCGCCATCATTTTATTAAAGACAAAACTCAGAGATATACTTATATTTTTTTATTTGATAAATACTATGTTGTCTCTATTATTTTGCTTGCATTTATTCTTTTTGACTTTTAGAGCAAAGAAATATATTTCATCTATGAGAATGAAGCACATGAGTATAACTCAGCGATAGAGGCCTCTCATTTGGCTGAGGAGGTGGCATGGAACACCTCCATGATCTATCACTTCGATTATTATCCAGACCAACAATGGTGATTACCAAGCTAGGCCAAGGCCAAAGATTGAGGAGTACGTATTTCTCACCGACATTATATTCATGTTCACACATTTTATTCTAGTTCTCGATGTTTGTCCTTTTTCATGGTGTATCCATGTTAGTTATATTTTCGCCTTCTTCTTGTGTGTTTGAAAACTTTGAAAATCCAAAAATATTTCACTCTTTTTTTCTTTCTTGTTCAATTATTTGTAGTATTAAAACAAATCCCAAAAAGATTTCCTGTTTCTTCTTTTGCTTGTTAGGAGCTTTCCCTTGTAAATAGTTTTTTCTTGCTTTTTGTTTTTCCATCATTAATTTGCTTTCTTCAGAAAAAATAAAACTCCAAAAACATTTCAGTTTGTTTCTCTGAAATTCTTTTCTTTTCTTCTAGTTGTGAAAGGAGAAGACCACGATGAAACTGTTGAGTGGATCTCATATGTTATATTGTGAATCTAGCAAAGAGCCAACATTACCTTACCTTCTCCTTTGAGTAAATGTTCTGTAGATTCTGTTACTGCATCTAGTGCCCCTTAGTGATTTGGTGTATTGAAGACTTATTGGTTAAGGCACTAATGTGTTTGTGAGTGTACACAGGCTCTATAAGTCGATGAGGAGTTTGATATATTTAGAGATTATCGACCCCTAAAAATGTATGTCTTCAAGTGAAGACTTTGGTGAAGACTTTCTGAAGACTTTGGTGAAGACTTTGTGAAGACTTTGAAAATGAAGAAATTGGTGTGACCTTGAAGATATGAACGAGGAATTTGAAGCGTGAAGACTTTTGTTTTCGTAGTTTCATTTGCTTTATTTGAGTCATAGGAAACACCGTACTGTTAAAGGGGGCCAAGGTAATACTAAGGAAAATTTCCAACTGATGCTCAACTCCAAAATCCTCAACCTATACAATCTTTCGAGTGAAGCCTTTGGAAATATCTTACGGTTCAGACAAGTTCTTTAGTGACAGAGATGAAGTTCTTCTGGTCTCTGAGGAAATTGATCTGACCGAGGAGTTAGGATTTCGCCAGTGCGAATTGCCTACAAGTGAGGAACATGATAAGCTGAGGACTTTCTAGTTCGAAATTTCGATCGTTGCTGTGCTTAGCGCCAGCTGTCCCCAATCATTCTTATCCACATAATGGTCATATCATTGGGGGCATTTATGTCTTATCATGTCGGGTTGCACCCTGGCTATAAATAGCCGACCCCCACAACCACTAGCTGGTTGGCTGCTTCGAGAGAAAACTAACACTTGTCAATTGAGAGCATCCCATCCTCCGAGGACTTTGAGAGAAAATCATCAGTGAGGAAAAACCCACAACCAAACCATCAAACCCAAAGTGATTGAGCATCACTGAAGAAATTCCTGTGTGGAACCGACACTTGTTACCTTTAAGGACGGTGCATCCTCCAGACGGTTAGGCGTCATGGTCTAGTGCTCCTGCAGTCAATTGGGGATCATGAAGTGACCTTGGTCTAGAGCATCCAGCAGTAAATTGTGGATCGCCGGGTGACCAGTTTGTGAGGGTTTTGGAAGTCTACCCTAAAAACTTACCACGAGTGTTGGGCAAGGACTGTGTGACCTTAGCTCAAGGAGAATACGGTAAGGACTGTGTGTCCTGGGACCGTGTGGCCTCTGGTTTAAATACCAAGCCGCTCCAAACTAGACGTACGACTGTCATAGTAGTTGGAACTAGGTCATCAAACCATTGTCTTCATCAAGCTACCTGGTTCTATTTCCTCAACCCTTTCATTTCCTCGTATAACTGTTGATGAAATTGAACTTTACTGTTTGAAGAATTTGTCTGAAGACTTTCACAATTTCCTCACCTCAAATTCTTCAAGTTACCTTGTTCCTCACCTGCTTATCCTGTATCACGCTACTTGTACTCTATGCATGTTTCATTTCATCATGATGACTATGCTGTCGCTATGTTCCTCATGCACTTGAGAACTTATTCTGCTGCTAGTTATTCATCACATTTCAAATTCCTCAAAGTTGAAATTCCTCAAGTGATGAATTTGTAAAAATCGCCTATTGACCCCCCTCTAGTCGATATAACGCACTTTCAATTGGTATCAGAGAAGGTACTCCCTTGCTCTGTGTGATTTTGGTTTAACCACCCGGAGTTCTAGTTATGTCGACTACAGGTATGATCAAGGTTTCCGCGGGGTGCCCTATCTTCGATGGGACAGACTACCCCTACTGGAAGAACAAGATGCGTATGCACGTTGAAGCTATTGACAACGATCTCTGGTATGTTGTGGAAAATGGTGTGCCCTCTGTCACTCCCACTGTTACTACTGCTGATGTGAAGAGATTCAAGCAACTCGATTCTCAAACGAAGAATATCATCTGTGGCCATTTGAGCAAAGGTTAGTATGGCAGAGTGAGCGCTTTGGAGACTGCTAAGATTATCTGGGATAGGCTGTCCAAATTCAACAAAGGTGTTTCCACTCAATGTGACTCTCGTGTTGATGTTCTTCACAATCTCTTCAACCGCTTCAAGAGACTTGACAATGAAAATTTTCAGCAAACTTTTGATCGTCTCACTGATATCTCCAATGAGCTTCAAGCACTAGGTGCCACCAATATCACTGACCATGAAGTGGTGAGGAAACTGCTAAGATCTCTTGACTCCTCATTCGATACTATGGCTTTGATGATTCAAGAACATGGAGACTACAAATCACTTGATCCTGCTGATATTCTTGAGACTCAATACTCATGAATTCCAACAAGCTGAGAAGAGAGACCTCTACAGGCCAAGCTATGGAAGATCTCGTGCTCTGAAGGCAAAAGCAATTTCCTCATCTGAAGAAGAAGATTCTGATAGCAGCCTTGGTGATCCTGAAGATCTAAGTCAGGAACTAGCAATGCTTGTGAGGAAATTCTAGAAGTTGTCAAGGAGAGGTGGATTTGGAAAGTCATCAAAAAGTGGCTTGAGGAAATCAGATTCCTCAGAAGACTACAAGAAAAGGACTTGTCATCGTTGCAAGAAGCCTGGTCACTTTATCTCTGATTGTCCTCTCTCGGAAAAAGATTCAAAGAAGAAGAAGAAATACAAGGATGATAGTTCCGATGACTCAAAGAAAAAGAAGAAATCTTCAAAGTCCTCATCTGCAAAATCCTCATCTTCAAAGTCCTCAAAGCACAAGAAGAATGGTTCCAGAAAGGCTCGAGCATTCATCGACAAGGAAATGGATTCTGAGGAAGAATATGAAGAATATGAAGAAGAGGAAGAATTTGAGGAGGAACAAGAATCTGGTGTCGCTAGCCTTGCTCTCGCTACTGCTATCGTCAGCAAGTCCATCTTCAACGATGAAGAATATGACTACTCCAACGACTCTGACGTCAGCAATGATGATTATGCTCCCACCTATTGCTTCATGGCAAAAGGCTCGAAGGTACACAAACACCATTCCTCATCTGAATCAAGTGAAGGTGAATCTGATGAATATGTGAAACCTAGCTATGCTAAACTTGTTAAAATTGCCACTAAGCAACAAAATGCACTTGAAAATCTTCAGAAAATGCTAGACAAAAGCGATGATCCGTTGAACTATGAAGTGGATCGGACTCAAACTCTGTCTGATGATCTCAAAAGTCTTCAGACAAAGCATGATAACCTTCAGAGTCATCATAACGACCTCTTAGCCAATCATGAGAAGCTTTCTTATGAATTTCTTCAAAGAAAGCAAGATCTTGAGAAACTGAGGGTGTCACATGAGGATCTCCAAAGGGAAAACAATTCCTTACTGGCTCAACAGATCATCACCGCTTAGGAAGAATTTGTTCCACCTTGTTTGAAATGCATCGAACGTGAAACTGCTTATTCTTCACCTGAATGTTCAAATGCTTCTATTGCTGCAAATTCTTCAACTATTCCTGTGGTCTCAAATTCCTCAACTGAGGATACCACAAGTATCACTGATGACAATGCAAGGTTGAAGGAATTGTACGTGAGAGGCATATACAAAAGTCTCAAAGGGCATCAGACCCTTTGCGATATCCTCAAAAAGCAGATTCTGAACAGAAACCCTAGGAAAGAGGGTATTGCCTTTGTGAGGAAACTCAACGCTGATGGATCCTACTGGACACCTAAGCAGTACCCCAAAACCTCATGGGTTGCTACAAAAGGACCTCCTGTAGATCCATCCACTTTATCTGGCTTTACGTGTGAAACTTCATATTTCTCTGATGAGTCACTTGACTCGAACTACAAATTGTTCAAAAATCAAAAAAGTGGAGTATTTTCTAGATTTGTTGGAACTAACTGCAGGAATGGCTCTCCTATGAAGAAAATCTGGGTTCCCAAGAGCTACCTTCAAAATCTTCAAGTGAATGTCCTCACGACACCACTCATGAAGAATAGGAACCCCAGATCAAAGTCCTCACTTGGACCAAATTCCTCAAATGGTCAAAACTATCATTATCATGCTAATACTTCTGTTTCGCAGGAAAAATCTAAGAGTTATGAATATGTGCATTATTCTTCAAACCATTATGTTCATAAGTCCTCGAAGAATCCTCTGCTTATTCATTTGAGTACTCTAATCCTCATCCTGTGAAACGAAGCGCACTTGCTTCAATGCCTCCTTTCTCACATAGTGCTCGTAGAATGATTAACTCTTTGCCACCCCTCCATATGTGGGTGGTGAAGAAATTGAACTAATTTCTCATGCAGGGTCAGGTCTCCAAATGAAACTGAACATCTGATGAACTTGCTGGAGACCTGAGAAATTGCTTGAAAGGACGCAAGCTAACCATGATGAAATTAATTCCTCATTTCTCATGTCCTCACACTGCTTGCTTATTATCTTGTGTGATGAAATCCTATCTGATGAAATTGATGTCATATTCTTCACTCTGAAGCTTATGAGTTCGTAAGTTGTACTAATTCATCTGCAAGATGATACTCCAAAAGCTACTGAGTGGGTCCTCGATAGTGGATGCACAAACCACATGACGGGTGACAAGTATCTACTGATGAATTTGCCACTCACTCCATCTCCTGTGAAGCATATCACCTACGCAGACAAAGGAAAAAAGCAAAGTATTGGGACTAGGCAAGGTTGCTATCTCAAAGGACCGAACCATGGATAAGGTGATGCTTGTTGAATCCATTAAGTTCAACCTTATGTCTGTCTTAATGCTTTGTGATCTTGATTTGGTCGTAGTATTTGGAAAGTATCATTGTGTTATCATCATGGAATCAGACAATTCCAAAGTCTTCAAAGGCTTTAGGAGAGGAGACTTGTATATTGTTGATTTCTCTATAGGTCCTAAACCTGCCACTTACTTACTTGCAAAATCTTCAGAAGGCTGGTTGGCATCGATGACTTGGACATGCGGGTATGAGGAACTTGCACACGCTCGTGAAGAAAAAGCACTTCATTGGCATCGAGGGTGTCAAATTCCTCAAGGACCATCTCTGCGGTGCATGTGAATCTGGGAAGATGACCAGATCCAGGCATCCCTCGAAGACAATCATGACCACGACACGACCCTTTGAATTGCTTCACATGGATCTCTTTAGCCCCACTCATTACTCCATACTAACAAATGTTTCAAGTTTGTATGACTTTGTCATTGTTGATGATTACTCTCTTTACACTTGGGTGCATATTATTCTGTACAAGAATGAAGTGTAGGATGTCTTCAGACAATTTGCTTCAAGGGCCTCCACCAACTTCGGTGTCAAGATCAAGCATATTAGGAGTGAAAATGGGACAGAATTCAAGAACGCTAATCTTGATGAATATCTTGATGAACTTGGTATTACTCATGAGTTATCTGCCCCTTATACTCCTCAACAGAATGGCATCATGGAGCGCAAGAACAGGACTCTCGTTGAGATGGCTCGCACCATGCTTGATGAATACAAGACTCATCGTCGCTTCTAGCCTGAGGCAATTGATACTGCATGCCACATCATCAACAGGGTATATCTTCACAAATTCTTCAAGAAGACTTCATATGAACTTATGACTAGCAAGAAACCCAATGTAAGTTATCTTAAAGTCTTTGGTGCAAAATGCTGGATCAGAGATCCTCACCATAATTCTAAGTTTGCACCGAAAGCACATGATGGTTTTATGCTTGGTTACGGAAAGGACTCACACACCTACAAAGTCTTCAACACCTATCATCACAAGGTTGTTGAAACTGTAGATGTGCGGTTCGATGAAACTAATGGCTCGCAAAGAGAGCACCTGCCTTCTGTGTTAGATGAACAGTCTCCTGAGGAATCCATCAAGGTGAAGGCAACTGAAGACATCATACCCACTGAGGAAGTCATTCCAACGAATGAAGACACTCATGATGATACACCTGAAGAAAATGGTGCTTATGAAAATCCTCAACCACGTCAACCTGCTCATCCTAGAGTTGCAAATGAAGTACATATTGACAAAATCATCGATGACATCAATGCACCAGGTCCCCTCATTCGCTCAAAAGCTTCACAATTAACTAACTTTTGTGGGCACTTTGCCTTTGTCTCTATCATAGAGCCCACCAAAGTTGATGAAGCATTCAAGGAGTCTGAGTGAATTCAAGCTAGGCAAGAGGAATTGCATCAATTCAAGCTCAACAATGTGTGGGAACTTGTCAAGCGACCAGATCGTCGCAAACATAACATCATAGGTACCAAGTGGATCTACCGCAACAAGCAAGATGAAAATGGCCTTGTGGTGAGGAATAAGTCTCGACTTGTAGCTCAAGGCTACACACAGGTTGAAGGAATTGACTTTGATGAAACATTTGCACTTGTTGCTAGACTTGAAGCTATTCGCATATTACTTGCTTATGCTAACCATCATAGTATCATCTTATATCAAATGGATGTGAAAAGTGCATTCCTCAATGGTAAGCTTGAGGAAGAAGTATATGTTGCTCAACCCCCAGGTTTTGAAGACCCTAAGCATCCTGACGAAGTCTTCGGACTAAACAAGGCCCTCTATGGCCTCAAGCAGGCCCCTCGGGCGTGGTACGACACTCTGAAGGAATTCCTCATGAAGAAAGGCTTCAAACCCGGTTCACTCGACCCCACTCTTTTCACAAAATCATATGATAATGAACTGTTCATATGGCAAATATATGTGGATGATATTATGTTTGGCTATACTGACAAACGTTACAGTGATGAATTTGCCTATATGATGAGTGAAGAATATCAAATGTCTATGATGGGAGAGCTGAAATTCTTCTTAGGTCTTCAAATTAGTCAACAAGACAATGACATCTTCATCTCTCAAGAGAAATACCTCACAGATGTTCTGAGAAAATTCGACATGCAAGATTGCAAAGGCGTCAAAACTCCAATGCCTTCAAATGGCTACCTCTGCACTGATGAAAATGGTAAAGATTTCGATCAGGAGGTATACCGCTCCATGATTGGTTCATTATTGTATCTATGTGCATCTAGGCCTGATATTATGCTAAGTGTTTGCATGTGTGCCCGATTCTAAGCAACACCGAAGGAATCACACCATAAGGCTATGAAACATATTCTTCGATACTTAGCTCACACACCAACACTTGGAGTATGGTATCCCAAGGGCTCAAATCTTCACCTCGTCGGATACTCTGATGCTGACTATGATGGAGATCGTGTGGATCGCAAGTCAATCTCAGGCACATGTCATTTCCTCGGACGATCCTTAGTATGTTGGTCCTCGAAGAAGCAGAACTGCGTTTCAATTTCTACTGCTGAAGCTGAGTACATTACTGCTGGTTCATGTTGTGCTCAGTTACTATGGATGAAGCAAACCCTCAAGGACTATGGCATCAAGTTGAAGAATGTGCCTCTACTGCGACAATGAGAGTGCCATAAAGATTGCATACAACCCACTTCAGCATTCCAAGACCAAGCACATCCAGATTCGTCATCACTTTCTTTGAGATCATGTACTCAAGGGGGACATCTCCATCGACCACATTCCCACTGAAGAACAACTGGCCGATATCTTCACAAAGCCCTTGGATGAAAAGAGATTTTGCAAGTTGCGGTGTGACCTAAATATCTTAGAGTCTTTGAATGTTCTTTGAAGAGAACACACATCCTAACACTTATGCAAAATTAATGACTTAGATGTGCAACACACGAAGTAACATTTTTCTTCAAATCAATGAAGAATAACTCTCTAAGTGTGAAGAAATTAATGAAGAATTTGATTCTCAGAACCCTACGACAATTGTACGCGGTGTCTGAAATCGTCATTCTTATACGGTGGGTCACGCCACAAACTAAAGTTGAAATTCTTCAAGATTGAGTTTTTCGTCATTTTTGCAAAATTTTCAAATTATCAAATTCCTCAAATTTGCAAATTCCTCAACTTTTCAAATTCCTCAACTTTTCAAATTCATCAAACTTTGAAACTCATGTTCTTCATTGACTATATATATATATTTAAGTTTTCAATGTCCTCAACAGCATTCACTTATTGCTAATTCTTCGAGTTGATTTTCATCTAAGTGAATGTGATCGGACCCTTTCCCCCTCTATGCTAAACTCAACCCAGTCTATTCACAAATTCTTCATATGTGTTCTACTTTGAAACTCGTTCAAAGTCTTCACTGTATCCTTGACAGCTGAAGAATTTGCGAACGGAAGATTTGAAATTTTCACTATCAAAATTTTCAGCGGTTCCCGCTCAAATGGTTCCGATTCCCGCTCCTGGACAACCCACGATCCCCCACTATAGCCATCTCTAAGTATGTGGGTGACACCTGTCGCGTGGAGAGCAAGGGTCAGGGGCAATCTTGTCCAAAATCTTCGGGCAGTTTGGTTTTCACTCCTTGTATAAATACCCCCTCCCCTTCAACTGTGCTCGGTTTCTCCTCATCTCATCCCTCTCCCGAGCTCCAACCTAGCGCTGCCGCTAAAGTCATCGTCGCTGGTGAGGAAGAGCTTCACTGCCTCGACCTCGTCGTCGCCGTACTCGCATCGGCCGCGAAAGTCCTCACCTCGCCGCCATTGTAGTTGTCTCCCTCTGCCAAGCTAGGGCGTGGGAGATCTGAATGGACGAACTTCCCAATCTCATCTCTTGTTCATCGTGTTCTTAACTAGGGTAAATAAAATTTATTTTTACTGCCCTTGTTTGATCCTCAAATGCTCTTCATATTCCTCAAAAGGTGATTATTCTTCATGAACCTTATTCTAAAAGTACCTTACATCTTCACATACTTGATGTTTTTCCCTAAGTAATGATTCTCTTCAAGATTCCTCAATTGTGTGAATCCTCAAAATTTGCACAACTCTGGAACCCGAGACAAAGAACACTTAGTGAAATTCCTCAAGACACCCATGGTCAAATTCCTCTCACTATTTTATTTAGAAAAATTTCTAAGAACGCATATGACCTATTCAAATTCCTCGCACCTATACTCTGTTCACAGGTACAACATGTCCGCTAATGAATCACTAGGTTCTCATCAACTTAACTCATTTGCAGTGCTCCTTGAGGAAAAACTGTGTACTTCTTTAGAGTCCTCAAGAGTTCAAATTCCACAAGTGAAGAAAATGGCTGATGGAAAGAAACCTCAGAAAGGTGGAAAGAAGCCAGATGTGCACACTGCCTTTGAGATCCTAGAGGATGTGTATGATGAATACTGCACACCTGATGAAGAAACACATGGGAAAGAGACGACCAAGAAGAGAAAGATCCATCTGCAAAAGATTGAGAGAAGATGGGCAAAGGAATGGAGGGAATATCGTTATGTAACCCCAAAGTACATCATGAAATTTGCAGTGAAACCACCTTGCAGCAGGCCTCCTCTAGCTCAGAATCAAATCGCTGATCCCACAAGCCTCAAGACTGGTGAGGACTTTCCTCATCTGTGGGAGAAGCAGCAAGCCAAGCTGGCAAGGAAAGCCAAAGAGGTTGCGAAGAAATTTAATGAGCATTCTGCTGCTGCTGCCTCTGCTAGAGCCTCTACAAGTGCTCCGGAGAAAATGATGCTGAAGAAATCTGCTTTGAAGGCAAGTTCTTCAACATCAAAACCCTCACAACAAATTCCTCAAGGTCAAAGGCCTCGGCCAACAAAGTCTTTAGCTCCTGGAACAGTTGCTCCTCAGTCTTCTACGGCAGCTACAAAGTCCTCAACCCCAGTGCATCTGGCAACATGCAAAAGGACTGAAGGTTTCTCTAGAGTTCCAAAGATCACGGCAAGTCCCTCCACCACTGCAAAGTCTTCAACAACCCCTCTGTGCTGATGCTGAAGAAAACGGCTGGACGAGGTAAAAGACCAAGTCCTCACACAAGCAAGGCTGTGGTGACAATACCCTCAGGTTCTTTAGAGGGTGATGATGATGATGATGATGAAACTGATGATGAGGAATTGGAAGAAATCATCAGACAAAGTCAGCAAAGGGCTGCTATTGCAAAAGGCAGTTCTGTTCCTATTCTGTTGGATCCCAAAACAATCCTCAACTTCATCGATATATGGCATGAAGACCCAAGCACCCCACTTTCTTCACTAAAACTGCCTTTTGGAGTGGATCATGTCCTCACCCACTTCATCTCTGAAGAAAAGTGGAAAAGAGAACAAGCTCTGAGAGCAAGGAGGAACAGAGCCTGCAAAGAAAAGTTTCTGCGAGATAATGTGATGAACTTGACTCCAAAACAGCTAGTCACAGTTCAGTCTAAGATTCGTACTCTCTCTGAGGATCAAGAGAGGTATGATGCAGAATGGAAAGGAACAAAGGTCAGATTCGCCGGGGCTGCTCAAGCTGCAGTGAAGGATCACAACTCCAGGGTTGCAGCTCGATCGCAACCACAAAAGCCTCAGTCTGATGAAACTCCTCAAACTGCAGATGAAATTCCTCAGGCTGCTGATGAAACTACTCAGCCTGATGAAACTGCTGCTGAAAATGCTTCTGCACCAGAAGCCACTGCCTGTGCTGCTGAGGAAACTCAGACCACTGATGATCATGCTAGGGAAACCTCCAATGTTGTGCCTGAAGAAACTGATAGGCCAGCTGAAGACTCTGCTGCGCCTGAAGATACTGAACCCACCAGAGCGGCTGCATCAGTCATTCCTGAAGAAACTGACACTATTGAGGAAAAGACCCTCAAAAGAAAAGCATCAACTTCAGAAGCCCCAGCTTTGAAGAAGTTGAAGACTTTGCCAAGTACTTCAACGAGACCAATTGATGGAACTCCAATTTCCTCAGTACCTACCTACGCTATTGTGCCATTTGGGGTGGAGTATGTCATCCCAGAAGAAGACAAAAATCATTCTGCTGCTTCTATAGACCAGATTGATGAAGAAATTCTTGTTGAAGATACTGCTTCAACCCCAAGGTATCATCGCCCCAGCTTCAGTTAACTACTGAGGAAGCTGGCATAGAAGAAATTGATGAGGATGTTGACATTGGTGACACTACTCCAGTCATCAATGATGAATATTGGGAATCTGCACACCCAAATTCACCAATGACAACTCCTCTAATGCTGATTCCCCAGTGACCTGCTCGGACTAAAAAAATACATGAAGAATTTGCAAATCTGAATATTCAAGTCAGTGAAGAAATTCCACCTACAACAGCTGAGGAACATGCTGCTCCCGCCACAGCTGAGGAACCTGTGCTTCAAATTAGTCAGTCTGAAGTTCCTCCCATGCCAAAGGAGATCAAGGGCCGCTTCAAGCCAAATCTTCAACCGAAGCCAAAGATGCCATTCAAAGGCTCAGTGCACCCCAAATTCCTCAAAAGAAATTTCTTCAATGAGCGCATGTTCTTCACAGGTCCAAATCCCTATGACTCTGCAAGGGCAGGACGCAACAGATTTTGGACGGCAACACAACTCAACTACTATGCACCAGTTCTTTTTGAGAAGAAGAAAGTCTTTGAGCACCACCAAATTCCTCATGCTGACATGGAAACCCTTCCATCATTCACACCAGTGCTCCAACTTCTTCATGATGCAGGCATTCTTACATTCCGTGTCGACATCTGCGACTGGAATGAAGAACTTATTCTTCAGTTCTATGCCACACTGCATATCAGCGGAAATGCTTTAGACGTCAACTCCTGGATATTGGACTGGATGACAGGATCAACACACTTCACTACTCAAGCTTCTGAATTGCTTCAGTGTGTACCAGTTCCAATTCCCTTAGATGAAGCTCGCAAACTGTTCAATGAGCCTGCGCTTCCAAATCAGCTGATGCAAGTGCTGATGAAGACATTGCCTCCTGGAAAGCCTCAACAAAACACCTTCCTTGTGAAGGATCTGCTATATGTGCCCAGGACTGTCTACCGTATCCTCACAAATACGCTATGTCCTCAGAAAGGCCACAATTCTAAAGAAGAAGTAGAAGGAGTCATGAAGAATATGCTCTTCAACATCATTCATGGAATTCCCATTGACTTGCATGACTTCTTCATGAGGACATTGGCCAATGCTGCCTTAGATCCATTTGAACAAAAGCCCTATGCACCATGAATCATGAAACTCATTAGGGCAAAGTCCTTAGTTCCCTTCAAGGCTGATTTTTAGAATCACTTTGGTTTCCTGCCTCTAATAGAAGTCATCAAGAGCACAATTGCCTCAGTTGAAGGAAAAGGCAAAGCTATCATTGATGAAGGCACTCGTCCGTTGGATGGACAGTTTCGCAAAGCCGCTTCTTTCTCCACCAATGATGACACTGTCACTCAAGACTCCGATGCAAAGGCCTCAGCTCAAAAACCTCAAGAGTCTGCCCCTCGTGTGATGATTGATCGCGATTCTAATAAGTATTCATCAGAAGGTCGATCGCAATCACAAGTGGGTGAAGCGTCAACTTGGTTACATTGTGCAAAACATGACTGTGACGCAGAACACTGTGAAGAGGAATCACTACTATGCGCATGAAAACCTCAACCGCACTTGGGCCATACTATCTCACCTCATGTCTTCGGAAGAACTGAATGAGCTGGATCTTGAGGAACATCCTGACTGGGCTCATCGACCTCAGAAGAAATTCAAGAAAGTCCAAGTTCCTCTGATGGTCACAAGTTCATATTCTTCATCTCGAGAGCGCGATGATGATGAAGACATTGACAACACCGCGGGAGGCCCTGCATCGACAAACGACCCTGACAACGCTGGCGCTCCTTCCTCACCAACACGATGAAATTCTTCAAAGGGGCGTTAGTCCTCACATTTTCGTTCCTTTTGGTCTTCGATGACAAAGGGGGAGAAAAATTGAGTCAGTCTTCAAGCAGGTCTCTCTATATGGGCTATTTTTGTTTAAGTTACAACTCTCGCGCTTCTGAAACTTTTGTTGGTTGAGTTGTAAACTTAAGTCCGATGGTGGTCTGACACTTTTCAACTATTTCCTCGCATGTTTATTTCCTCAAGTACCTTAATGCATACATGCTGATTTTCCTCAGACACCATTTTCCTCACGCATTTCAAATTCTTCATATCATATGTTCATATGCGTGTATGAATTACAAGATATAGGGGGAGTTCTCCATGTTTGAACTTGCCATGTGCATTTGCAGTCCAAAGAAAATTCCTCAAATATGCACATCTTCAGGGGGAGTTCTTCTATATCTTGCAATCAAATTCCTCAAAATCTATACTTCCACTCCACATGTTTATCCCCATTGAAAACTTAACCTATTTGTCATCAATCACCAAAAAGGGGGAGATTTTTAGTGCATCTAGTGCCCCTTAGTGATTTTGGTGTATTGAAGACTTATTGGTTAAGGCACTAATGTGTTTGTCAGTGTACACAGGCTCTATAAGTCGATGAGGAGTTTGATATATTTGGAGATTATCGACCCCTAAAAATGTATGTCTTCAAGTGAAGACTTTGCTGAAGACTTTCTGAAGACTTTGGTGAAGACTTTGTGAAGACTTTGAAAATGAAGAAGTTGGTGTGACCTTGAAGATATGAACGAGGAATATGAAGTGTGAAGACTTTTGTTTTCGTAGTTTCATTTCCTTTATTTGAGTCATAGGAAACACCATACTGTTAAAGGGGCCAAGGTAATACTAAGGAAAATTTCCAACTGATGCTCAACTCCAAAATCCTCAACCTATACAATCCTTCGAGTGAAGCCTTTGGAAATATCTTATGGTTCAGACAAGTTCTTCATAGAGACGAAGTTCTTCTGGTCTCTGAGGAAATTGATCTGGCTGAGGAGTTAGGATTTCGCCAGTGTGAATTGCCTACAAGTGAGGAACATGATAAGCCGAGGACTTTCTAGTTCGAAATTCCGACCGTTGCTGTGCTTAGCGCCAGCTGTCCCCAATCATTCTTATCCACATAACGGTCATATCATTGGGGGCATTTATGTCTTATCATGTCAGGTTGCACCCTGGCTATAAATAGTCGACCCCCACAACCACTAGTTGGTTGGCTGCTCCGAGAGAAAACTGACACTTGTCAATTGAGAGCATCCCATCCTCCGAGGACTTTGAGAGAAAATAAACAGTGAGGAAAAACCCACAACCAAACCATCAAACCCAAAGTGATTGAGCATCACTGAAGAAATTCCTGTGTGGAACCGACGCTTGTTACCTTTGAGGACTGTGCATCCTCCAAACGGTTAGGCGTCATGGTCTAGTGCTCTTGTAGTCAATTGGGGATCACGAAGTGACCTTGGTCTAGAGCATCCAACAATAAATTGTGGATCGCCGGGTGACCAGTTTGTGAGGGTTTTGGAAGCTACCCTGAAGACTTACCATGAGTGTTGGGGGAGGACTGTGTGACCTTAGCTCAAGGAGAATACGGTAAGGACTGTGTGTCCTCTGGTTTAAATACCGGGCTGCTCCAAACTAAACGTACGACTGTCACAACAGTTGGAACTGGGTCATCAAACCATTGTCTTCATCAAGCTACCTGGTTCTATTTCCTCAACCCTTTCATTTCCTCGTATAACTGTTGATGAAATTGAACTTTACTGTTTGAAGAAGTTGTCTGAAGACTTTCACAATTTCCTCACCTCAAATTCTTCAAGTTACCTTGTTCCTCACCTACTTATCCTTTATCACGCTACTTGTACTCTGTGCATGTTTCATTTCATCATGATGACTATGCTATCGCTATGTTCCTCATGCACTTGAGAACTTATTCCGCTGCTAGTTATTCATCACATTTCAAATTCCTCAAAGTTGAAATTCCTCAAGTGATGAATTTGTAAAAATCGCCTATTCACCCCCCCTCTAGTCGATATAACGCACTTTTAGATTCCAGCTTAGTCCAGAACACACTTGAACTATTATTATTTTCACATCATTCGGTCATGCAAGTGAAAGGCGATAATGACGATAACTTTATGATTCGTTATGGTAAAGGAAGTTGGTATGAACTTTTTGTTGTTTTATGTTTTTGTAAATATGTTTAGCTTAGTCGCTCTTGATTCAGCATATTATCAGTAACATGTTGGTGATGACAATTAGAGATTATAGTTTCTCATGCCATGCTTAAATAGATAAGAGTGGATAATGATTTATCATGTGTGTCAACATGTATTAAAATGGTTGTGACGTAGTATGTTCGTATGGTATCCTCCTCTGAGTCATTTGAGTAGCTTGACTTATGCTACTTGTGAGATGTGTTGGGATTTTCCTCGAAGAGGAGAGGAGATGCAGTACAATATAGATAAATATTTCCCTAAGTGAGAACCAAGCTTATCGAATCAATAGGAGGACCAATGCAAATTCCCGTCAACAACACCTACACACACAAAACCAAACGCTTGCGCCCAACGCTGGCAAGAGGGTTGTCAAGCCCCTTGAACTCGTCACTTGCAAGGATTAAATCTTGATAGAATAGCTATTCTAAATGCAAAATAGAATAAAAGTAATGAAAGTGTGGGAAGGTAAATAAGGATTTTTAGTTTTTATGTTTAAGTAGACCCGGGGGCCATAGTGTTCGCTAGAGGCTTATCTCTCGAAAGTAGCATACGGTAGGTATTCAAATTACTGGTAGGCAATTGATAGAAAAGCGAATAGTAATGACATGTTATTCACGACAATGATCATGTATATAGGCATCATGTATGTAAACAAGTAGACCGAAACGATTCAGCGTGTACTACTATTACTCCACCAATTGACCGCTGTCCAACATTCATCTATGGTATTAAGTTTTAACAAATGAAGTAATGCTTGGAGCAAGATGATATGATGTAGACAAATTAATACAAGCAATATGTTCAGACACCATTGTTTTATCCTTAGTGGAAATATTACAAATACGTATCTTGGCCCCTCCTGTCACGAGGGTAGAGCACCGCAAGGTTGAACCCACTACAATGCACCACTCCCACTGCAGATAAACCAATCTAGTTGGCCAAACCAAATTGATAGATCGAAGAGAAATACAAATCTATAAGATCATGCATATTGAAATTCAGACAAGACTCAATGAGTTTTCATGAATAATCTGATTATAAACCCACAATTCATTGGATCCCAACAAACACACCGCAACATAAGATTACATCGAATAGATCATCGCGAAGATGCGATGAACATTGGATTGAAAAGTAAAAAAGAGACAAAATAAGCCATATAGGTACTAGGTATGGACTAGGTCTGTGGTGGACTGCTCATGTATCATCATGGAGGCAGCAAGGTTGATGTAGATGGCCTCCGTGATCGATTCCTCCTCCGTCAGATCACTGAAAAAGGTCTCCAGATGGCCTCCCATTGGAATAGAGGCTTGCATTGGCAAAAAATGTTTCGGGTGGCTCTCTATTGGTTTCCCAATTTTTGAGGATTTGTAGAAGTGGAATTAGGTCAAGAGGAGCCACGAGGGGCCCACAAGGCAAGTCGTCGCACCAACCCCCTAGGCGTGTCGAGCTGCTTTGTGGCCACCTCGTGAGGCTTCCTGACACCTCCCAAAGCTTCCTAGGTCCCTTTTGTCTGGAAAAAATCATCAAAAAGTTCATTGTCATCGTTTTCTCATGACAGATGCCATGGGTAGGCTTATCGAAGGTGGTTAGGGCCAGAGGATGCCGACGGGCTCCGGGAGCAGGATTCGGCACAAGTGGCGAGGGACGCACGATGTACCCAGGTTCAGGGCCCTCCGTGGGAGGTAATACCCCTAGTCCTGCTTGGTCTAGGTTGATAGACGAGGGAAGGTTACAATGGTGCTCCTGGAGATGTATCTGGAGGTGGAAGAGGGAGCAGTCGGCTCCTCTTCCCTTGCTACGTGGGTGAATATGGGGTGAAGTGTTCCTTCGTGTGTGTGTGTGTGAATCTGTCCCCCATGCAAGGGGGACTCGGGGGGTTCTATAGGCCACCCCCCGGCTTACAATATCCTTAAAGTACCGAGTGGGGGGACCCGACTAGCAGCCTCTTCAGGTGGAGCTGATTTTTGCCAACATATCGGCCGCCTCGTTGTCCGTCTCTGGGGACGTGGTGGAACTCACAGCCTTTGAAGGAGCCAGTGAGCTGTTGGACGAGGAAGCGATAGCTGGCCATGTTTGTGTCCCTGGTGCTTCGTATTCGGCCACGTTGTTGGAGGCGGCGAAGTGGATCTGGAGGGCGTACTTGAGTTGGTCTCCCTTCGGGGAGGAGAGGACTATGCCGGCACCCAGGCCGGAACTCATCTTCGAGCTGTCGAAGTTCATACGCCAATGTGTAGAGTCTGGGGGAGGCGTTACAAATCCGGTCTCCGCCCAGTCGACAAGGAAGTCGGCCATCGCCTGCGACTTGATGACAGTACGTGGTTTGTACCGGATCTCGTGGTCGGCGAGGGCGATGACCCATTTGGCAATCCGGCCGGTGGAGTCCCAGCCGCTCATGATCTCGCCGAGCGGGGCCATGCTCACCATAGTGATGACATGCTCTTGGAAGTACTGTTTGACCTTCTTGGAGGCGAAGTATATGCCGTAGCACATCTTCTGGTAGTGGGGGTAGTTCTGCTTGGAGGTAGAGAGGACCTCGCTGAGGTAGTAGATGGGGCACTGGGCTGGCAGCGTCTTGCCCTCCTCTGGACGCTCGACCACCAGAACGACGTTGATGACACACGTGGTCGCTGCGATATAGGCGAGCAAGCGCTCCTTCTCAGCTGGCGTGGCCAAGATGGGCGCGCTGGTGAGGGCCGCTTAAGGCCATGGAAGGCCTCGTCCGCCTCGTTGGGCCGGTCAAACATGCCCGGCTTCTTCATGAGGGTACGGCCTGGCTCGACCAGAGTCGTCTTCCTAAGGAGCTTGTAGAGGGGCAGAGCCTTCTCTCCCAGCCAGCTAATGAACCGGCTGAGGGAGGCGAGGTAGCCGGTGAACTTCTGGACGTCGCGGAGCCGGGTCGGCTTGGGCATGTGCTTGATCGCCCAGATCTTCTCGGGGTTAGCTTCGATGCCGCGAGTGAACACGAAGAAACCCAGGAGCTGGCCATATGGGACGCCGAAAACGCACTTCTCTGGGTTGAGATTGATCTTGTACTCGCGCAAGTTCGTGAACGTCTCCCGGAGGTCGTCGAGGAGGCTGAAGCGCTTCTTTGTTTTGACGATGATATCGTTGACGTAGACGTGGATGTTTCTGCCTACCTGAGGCAGGAGACACTTCTGCATGCAACGCTGGAAGGTAGGGCTTGCATTCTTCAGGCCGAAGGACATGGTGATGTAGCAATAGGCCCCGAAGGGGTGATGAAGGAGGTCTTGAGCCGGTCCTCTGGGTCCAACTTGATCTGGTGGTAGCCGGAGTAGGCATCCAGGAAGGACAGCAGATCGCAACCGGCCGTGGAGTCAATAACTTGATCGATCCGTGGCAGGGCGAATGGGTCCTTGGGGCATGCCTTGTTCAGGCTGGTGTAGTCAATGCACATGCGCCAGGTCTTGTTCCTCTTTAGCACTAGGACTGGGTTGGCCAGCCAGTCAGGGTGAAAAGCCTCCATGATGAAGTCGGCTACCAGCAGCCGAGCGATCTCTTCTCCTATAGTGTGCCGCTTCTCCTTGGAGAAATAGCGTAGGGGTTACTTGACTGGTTTAGCGTCCGACCGGACGTGGAGTTTGTGCTCAGCGAACTTCCTCGGTCACCCGACATGTCCTTGGGGGACCATGCAAATATGTCCCGATTCTCACGGAGGAAGTCGACGAGCTTGCCTTCCTATTTGTTGTCGAGGAGAGAGACGATGGTGACACACTGCTCGGGGTTGGCCGGGTTGAGCGGGATGCGCCTGGTGTCCTTGGACGGCTGGAACGAAGCCTCACTGACTGATTGCAAGGGGGGACCGGCACGGCCGACTGGCTCGCAGCGAGGGCCACGAGCTAGTTGAGCTGGCGCTACTCCTCCGCTACCTCGAGGGCCTTGGACAGCCGGCTGCCATCCTGCACGCACTCGATGGATATCTTGTAGTCCTCAGCGATGGCGATGATCCCCTTGGGACCCGACATCTTGAGCTTGAGGTAGGCGTAATGGGGGACCGCCTTGAACTTGATGAGGACCGACCGACCCAGCAGCACGTGGTAGGGACTTGTGAGGTCCACCACCTCGAACCATGCCGTCTCACGGAAGAAGTGTCCGGGTCCGTCGAAGAGGATGTCGAGCTTGATCTTGCCAATGGGGAAGCAGGCCTTTCCCGGCATGATGCTGTGGAAAACCGTTCGGCTCGCCTGCAAATCTTCTGCTTTGAGCCCCAACTTTCGCATTGTGTCGAGGTACAGGATATTGATGCTGCTACCGCCATCAATCAACACCTGTGAAAAGCGACAGGTGCACCTCTGGAGGCGATTGTGGGGTCAAGGACCAGGCCGTTGCTATAGGGATTTGGCACCACGGCCGAGTGGTCAGCCCGGCTCCAAGTTACTGGCTTCTCTGACCAGTGCATGTACTGGGGAGTCGCGGGCATGGTGGCATTCACCTCGTGGTGGAGCCGGCGCTAAGCATGCTTGCATGTCTCTTCACTGGTGAAGACGACGTAGCAACCGTCTTGGTTGGGGAACTAGTCGAGTAGGCGACCGTCATTTTCGGCCAGAGCTGGAGCCGGCGCCGGAGCGACAACTGGGGCCGGGGCCGGCGCACGGGCAGGCGGTGACGGGGGAGCCGGAAGGCCGTCCCCCCGGGCCAGTCACTGTGAGAAGCTGCACTGCCGGAGCGTGTGCATGGAGGGCTTGGCTCCAGAGTGATTCTTGCAGGGGAGGTCGAGAATTTTCTCAAACATGAGCTTGGGCTGCCAGGCAGCCTTGCCAATGCGGTGACACTGGCCGGCAGGCTGGGCAGCCGGCTCCTCCTCCACGACGGTGGCAACCTGCCGGCCCCCGTAGCGGGAGTCCGGCTGATCATTCTTGCGCTTGTTGTTCTGCGGCTGTCGGTTATCGGCAGCCGGTCGTGACGCAGCTGGTGTCGGTGTCGCCTTGGCGGGCGGGGTCATCTTGACCCGAATCGCGGAGTCGGCCATGGCGTACTTGTCCACCTTGGTCATGAGTTCCGCCAGCATAGCCGACTCGGAGCAGAGGAGCTTGTGCTTGAGGTGGGTGCCATCGCGACAGCCTTCGATGAAGTACTGAATGGCATGTACCTCATGCACCCCTTCATAGGAGTTGTGTAGTTCGGTCCATCGGGTGAGGTAGTCGCGGAGGGCCTCGTCCGGCCCCTGAACGCATTTGGCCAGTTCGTGGGGGTGGTTGGGCCGCTTGTAGGTGTCGGTGAAGTTGCGGACGAATGCTTCTTCGAAGTCCGTCCAGGTGTTGATGCTGTCGGCTGCCAGGTTGTTCAGCCAGGTGCGGACCGAACTGATCAACATGAGGGGGCATAGCGGACGGCTACGCACTTGTTCCCCCTGGCGATGCCGACCGTGGTGGTGTAGTCAATCAGCCAGTCCTCGGGCTTGGTGGCCCCGTTGTACTTTGGGGTGTCTCGCGGGAGCGTGAACCCGGGCGGGAGCGGCTCTTTGCGGATCAGAGGGCCAAAACACGCCGGGCCGATCGAGCCCTCCTCCTTGAGGAGGGCCGACTGCGTGAGCCAGTCAATGTAGAGGTGGGCGTCCTTTTCGAAGTGGGGGACCCGTGGCCCAAGCCGGGTCGCAAGATCAGAACGGATAGCTGGCGGGACAGATCGCGCCGGCTCGTGCTGCGGAGGCGGCGTGTGCCCGTGGCTGCGCCGGCTACCTCCAGCCGCCGCCTCATTGCAGTGGTTGTTGTGAGCCGGGTTGTTGCTGCGCCGGCTGTTCACAGTCGGTTGCTCGTTCCCCGACAGCTGGGAGTGTCAGGGGTTGCTTGCCTCGGCCTGCCGGTCGGAGGCGCGAGGGGAGTAGGAGTACTGAGCGGGCTGACGACCAGTAGTCCCAGCACCCTCGCCCTTGGGTCAGGGACCTTCGAAGGTGGCCCTGTCGGGGGCAAGCAGGTGTTGTTGTGCGTCAGTGGCGTCGATGAGGTCCTCGATGTGACGCTCACGGGCGACACTCTCTTCACCCTCCCAGGTAGCCAGATCCTCGTAGGCTACCTTGGCGGCCCACAGGTTGGCCGCGGGGGTGTCATAGACGGGCATGTTGCCGCCGAGGATTTCTGCGACCACGCGGCCGCGATCGCACACAGCTCCATGCCGGTTGGGCTCGGTGCCAGCCGGGGTGAGACCGTAGGCAGAGGCGTACTACCGCTGAGCGGCCTCCATGCGGTGCCGCGTGACCACGAGGGCGCTGGCATCTTCAAACAGCAGGCGACGAGCCGCCTCCAGCTCGGCCGCGATGACGTCGGGGTTCATCGTCGAAATGATGAGAGTGCTCAGGCCTCGGAGGGACACGCCGAGCGGGTCAGAGGTGCCGATGCAGGCCACGACGGCATCGGCCTTGGCCCGCGCCCAGCCAGAAGAGGTGGCGGAGATAATGGCCATTACCCCGACGTGGGAGACGTTGGACTTGGCCACCACGAGTACACCCATAGCCGTAGGTGGGATGGTGCAGTCGAGCACCTGGCTAGGGTACTCGTCGACCGTTGATGCGTCGGCGAGGCTCAGCTTGCTGAAGCGCTCGACGAGCGCGTCGATGTCGAGCCTGGGGTCAACAGCGCTGCCCGCAGGGCCTGCTAGAGCAAGCCCCACGAGCCTGCGGCTCTGCCTGGACGTGCGGCGAACGGGGGAGGTCATGAAAGGTCCCGCTCAGAGCGTGACTCTGGCCGGCGCCGCGTACAGCCCCACAGTGGGCGCCAACCATCGTCGTTTTCTCAGGACAGATGCCATGGGTAGGCTTATCAAAGGTGGTCGGGGATGAAGGACGCCGACGAGCTCCGGGAGCAGGATTAGGCACAAGCAGCGAGGGACACACGATGTACCCAGGTTTAGGGCCCTCCGTGGGAGGTAATACCCCTAGTCCTGCTTGGTCTAGGTTGATAGACGAGGGAAGGATACAATGGTGCTCCTGGAGCTGTATCTGGAGGTGGAAGAGGGAGCAGCCGGCTCCTCTTCCCTTTCTACGTGGGTGAATACGGGGCTAAGTGTTCCTTCGTGTGTGTGTGTGTGTTAATCTGTCCCCCATGCATGGGGGACTCGGGGGTTTTAAAGGCCTACCCCCCGGCTTACAATATCCTTAAAGTACCGAGTGAGGGACCCAACTGGTAGCCTCTCCGGCTGGCCAGGGGGCCCACCAGTCGAGCTGTCTCATCATTTGTAGGGTCCACCGGCTTCGCGGTCCCGCCGCCCGCTGGGGCCCGCCAGCCGACTACGCGATTGGCCCATGCTAACCTGCTACGGCACGGGTCGCCCGAGCGGTGTCGCCTTGCGCCAGCCGGCCGAAGTCTCCGGTACGGCCGACAACAATGTAGCCATGCTGGGGAGAGGTAATGGAGTGGGCGGAGGCGTGCTGGCACTGTTGCCTTGCCCGGTCGCGGTTAGCCAAGGTCAGCAGTACGACCGGCTGGACTCACCCGTGTGTCAGCGGTCACTGTGGCCACGTTGGGGCCCGTCATGGGGGTCTTGTCTTGTCACCGTACCTGCGTGTAGAGGGATGGGATGGGAGCTTGATCGCCCAAGGGTCAATGGGAGAGCCGGTATGGAGGCAACTGGTCGGGGCCCAGCCGGCCATGGCCGAGCTGGCTCCTTGGGGAGTTGGCCGCGAGCCAGCCGGCAATGAGCCTGCCAGCCATGCGCTAGCCGGCCATGAGGCAGCTGGCAATGTGATTTTTATTGAAGCGGGGGAGAGAACCCCGTTGCTTTGGCCTACCTAGGGGTAATAACCCCGTCACATTGCATTTGGACTTCTTTTGGTACAGATTTCCTGGAAAACCAAAAAACATGCAGAAAACAACAATTGGCACTTCGTGATAAGTCTCCAATGTATCTATAATTTTTTATTGTTCCATGCTATAATATTATAATTATAGGAAGTTTTTTAGGCATTTATTTGCCAATTTATTATTTTTGAGCACTAACCTATTAACCTAGAGCCCAGTGCTAGTTGTTGTTTTCTGCATGTTTTTGGCTTTTCAGGTTTATAGTACCAAAGGGAGTCCCAATACCACGAAACTTTTGGAAGTTTTTTTCTAGAACAAAAGAAGACTGGAAGCATCGGGAGAAGGCCGGGGGGCACACGAGGGCCCCACGAGCCAATAGGGCACGCCTAGGGGGTGGTCGTGCCGTGTTGGGTCATGGGCCCCTCGTGTCTCTCCCGACCTTGTTCTCTGTCTTATAAATACTCATATTCCCCCAAAACCCTAGGGGAGCTTCCGAAACAATTTTTCCGCCATCGCAAGTCTCTGTTCCGCCATGTGCCCATTTGGAGCCTTGTTCCGGTGCCCTGTGGGAGGGAGGATCGATCACGAAGGGCCTCTTTATCAACCTTAATGCTCCCATGGTGATGTGTGAGTAGTCTACCGTAGACCTACGGGTCCATAGCTAGTATCTCTCTCTGCTCTTCAATACAAAGTTCATCGCATCTTTGCGATGATCTATTCGATGTAATCACTTTGTGCGGTGCGTTTTTTGGGGTCCGATGAATTGTGGGTTTATGTTTAGATTATTCATGAAAATGATTTGAGTCTTCTCTGAATTATATGATTCTTATTTGCACAATTATTATAGCTTTGTAAATCTCTTTGATCTATTGATTTGGTTTGGCTAACTAGATTGATCTGTCTTGAATGAGAGGAGTGTGTTGTAGTGGGTTCAATCTTGCAGTGCTCTATATCCCAGTGACAGACAGGGACAAGACATGTATTGTTGCCACTAAGGATAAAACAATGGGGTTAATTCATATCGACTGGATTCTCTCTATCTACATCATGTCATCGTTCTCCAAGCATTACTCTATTTGTCATGAACTTAATACTTAGAGAGGCAAGCATAGAAGCGCTCTCGACATGGACTAATAGTAGTAGCTGCAGGCAGGACTCGACCTATTTGCTTATGAACGTTATGCCTATATACACACGATCATTGTCGTGGATATCACATAACTATGCGCTTTTCTATCAATTACCCAACATTAATTTATTTACCCATCGTACGCCTACTTCGAGAGAGATGCCACTAGAGAACATTATGGCCCTTTGATCTATTCACTTATAAATTTACAAACGCTACTATTTCCTTGCTGCCATTATTTATTTATTATTTATTTTGCATCTTATATTTATCCAACTTTCAACTACACTACTTATCTACTTGCAAGTAACGAGTTCAAGGGGCTTGACAACCCTCTTGCTCGCCTTGGGTGCAAGTGTTTGCTCTTTTGTGTAGGCACTCAAGACGGGGGTTGCGTTGTCCTCCTATTGATTCGATAATCTTGGTTCTCACTGAGGGAAATACTTATCTATATTGTGCTGCATCACCCGTTCCTCTTCACGAAAAACCCAACGAAGATCACAAGTATCACTTGGCACTTGTTTAATAGGTTAGTTCCCAAAAATGATATAAAATAGCATATAATTGCATATAAAGTATACTAGATTTATAATATAATAGCATGGAACAATAAAAAAAGATATATATATGTTGGATACGTATCATCATCCCCAAGCTTAATTCCTGCTCGTCCTCGAGTAGGTAAATGATAAAAACAGATTTTTTATGTGATATGCTACCCAACATGAAATATCTTTTTAGTATGATCATTGAGAAATGATGAACTAATTGATATCAACATAATAATATCCTTAAACATAAATAGCATAGCCATCACCTTTCAAAATATACATTCCTTCAAAAAAATTCAGATCAAAAAGACGTTCTAGTAAAATTAGAGAAGTTCTGCACTGAACGCTAAAGTTCATGTTTTTGCACCGTATCAATTCTAATCATCATGCAAGTCATCCAAAAGGCTTTACTTGACACAAAAACTAATTTAAACATAAAAACACAATCATTACAGAGGAAATATTCATGTTATCAGAAACAAACAGAAAGTATTGGGTTGTCTCGCAACAAGCTCTTTCTTTATTGCCATTAAGATAGGGTTGAAATTTTAATGATGCTCACATAAAAGATAAGAATTGAAGCACAAAGAGAGCATCATATAGCATGTGAAAAACTCATTTAATTCTAACGTGCTTCCTATGGCATTTTATAGAAAACAAATTATCAACACAAGAAATATCTAGAATATGCAAAGAGGAAGAATGAAGCATTGATAATTTCAACACAAAGAGAGATAAGTAAGTGACATCGAAATTTCTATAACAATATTTTCCTCTCTATTAAAAATTACATGTAGGATCATATTCAAATTCAACAATAAATCTATCATACAAAATATTTTCTCCATGATCCACATGCACAAAAGTTTTACAATCTTCCAAGATAGTGGGATTAAGATTAACTAAAGTCATGACCTTTCCAAACCCGCTTTCATAAAAAAACCATAAGATTGATCATTCTCCAAAGTGGTGGGACCATTATTACCTAAATTTGACGCTCTTCCAAGCCCACTTTTAGTAATATTGCAAATATCATTATCAATAATAAATTCATCATGAAGCTCATAATTCTTAAGATCATAGGAAACATCAAGATTATCACCCCAATCATGATCATTAGCACAATTAATATTCACAGAATTTATACTAACAAAGTCGCAAACATGCTTTTAATTCATCACTTCATTATGAGCTATTGGTTTACAATAAGAAGCAAGTTTGAAAAGATTAGCAACTGGATGAGGATGCATTTATCTTTAAATTTTTGCATTTACTTCCTGTTTTGGTGTGACTAAGATAAAGATAACTTAACTATGCAAGCAAGCAAATAGAAATATATTTTTGTTTTTTATTTTTATACCAAGAAAAATATAACAGAAAAAAGTAGAACAAGTGAATGATAATTTGTGCAAAGGTAATTGATAGTAGGTTGGTGATACACCCAGGCAATGGCGCCAGAAATCCTTTGTGGTACTTGTGATTTCGGTTGAGTTTTCCGTGAAGAGGAGTCAATGATGCATCACAGTATAGGTAAGTATTTCCCTCAGTGAGAACCAAGGCTATCGAACCAATAAGAGTAGCAGAAATACCTGTCTTTAGCGACTACACACAAATAAGCAAACACTTGCACCCAATGCGGGCAAGAGGGTTGTTAATCCCCTTGGACTCGTTATTTGCAAGCAAATGAAGTGTGTAGATGATATTTGATAAATGTAAATTTTAAAATGAATAGAAAAAAATAAAAGGCAGCAAGTTATTGAAAGCTTTTGTAAATATATAAGTGAATAGACCCCGGGGGCTTAGTTTCCCCTTATGGCATCTCTCATGTAGTAGGCATACGGTGGGTAAAAAAATTATTGTTGTGCAATTGATAGAAAAGTGCATAGTTATGGAATATTTATTTGCAGCAATGATCATGTGTATATAGGCATCACATCCATAAGCAAATAGGCCGACTCCTGCCTGCACCTATTACTATTCCTCCATGTCGAGAGCGCTTTTATGCTTGCCTCTCTAAGTATTAAGTTCATGACAAACAGAGTAATGCTTGGAGAATGATAACATGATGTAGACAAAGAAAACTCAATCAATATGAATTAAACCCATCGTTTTATCCTTAGTGCAATAATACAAAGGTGTGTCTTGTCCTTTTTTGTCACTAGGATATAGAGCACCGCCAGTTTGAACCCACTACAACGCACCCCTCTCACTGAAGAAATATCAATCTAGTTGGCCAAACTATTTCAATAGATAGTAGAGATTTATGAAGCTATATTAATCATGCAAATAAGAATCATAACAGAATTCAGAGAAGACTCAAATCTTTTTCATGAATAATCTGAACATAAATTCACAATTCATCGGATCCCAACAAACGCACCACACAAAGTGATTACATCGAATAGATCACCGCAAAGATGCGATGAAATTTGTATTTAAGATCAAGAGAGAGGGAGAGAGATAGCTATCTAGGTACTAATTACTGACCCATAGGTCTGTGTGGAACTACTCACACATCACCATGGGACCAGCAAGGTTGATATAGAGGCCCTCCATGAACGACCCCCCTACGACAAGGCACCAGAACAGGGCTCCAGATGGGCACACGGCGGAACCGGGACTTGTGTCGGTGAAAAAGTGTTTCGAGAGGCTCTCAAGAGTTTTTGGGAAATATTAGAATTTATAGGCCAGAGAGGGGCGTTGGGAGGTGCCGGGGGAGCCAGCGCACAATAGGGCACGACCACCCCCTGGGCACGCCCTGATGTGTGATGCCTGCTTCGTGCAGCCTCTGGTATCCTCCTGAAGCTTCCAGGTCTTCTTTTGGTCCAAAAAATCATAAAAAGTTCCGTGGCAATTGGACTTGGTTTGGTATTGTAAACCTGAAAAGCCAAAAACATGCAAAAAATAGCGACTGGCAATGGGCACTAGGTTAATAGGTTAGTGCTAAAAGATAATATGAATCGGTAAATAAATACCCAAAAGCACCCTAGAATGATAATATTATAGCATAGAACAATCAAAAATTATAGATACGTTGGAGACGTATCAGGTTACGGTCTACACTCAACTTTCCATTGGTGTTCATGGGACTCCACACCCGTATGATTGTTTTCCACTGTGTTGTTTGAGGTATAAACTGGATATGTGTTGTCTTTTAACATGTGATTTTATGGTATTTCATAAATGTATAGAGTTTGCTCGCATACTGATCCTGGGATGGTACAAAAAGCACAGAGGAACTGATCCATTTGGGTTAGGTCGCTACAGTTCACATACTAGACTATAGTTCATGGGCATTTCTTGCCTCTGTCCCATGTTACCAATGTGTTGACACGCATCACAAATTTTAACAAACCTATGAGCATCCCTAAAGAGAGTAGGCCAATAGAATCCTGGCTGAAGCACCTTGGTGGCGGTTCTGTCTCCAACATCATATTATGCGTAAGTGTTGTTGTGGCAACCTTCGAGTATAACATTCATCTCATGCTCTACAAAACAACAACTTATCATGTCATCTAGTCCATGCTAATAAAGAAAGGGATCATCCCAGAAATAATACTTTAGGTCACTAAATAAAATTTTCCATTGATGATAACTCATATCAGTGGGCATGTATTTTCCGACAAGAAAGTTAACATAATCTGCAAACCAAGGTTCTATCTTTTTTTATCATAGCTAGACTCACACATGGAAATTATTCATTTATAGGGACTAGATCATAAGGTATTCTTTCCATGCGTGACAGGTGGTCTCGCACTGGATTGTCTTCTCCTTTGCAGTCTAATATATGCAAATCAAATTCTTGAAGCGGTAATATCCATCGAATCAACCAGGGCTTAGCATCCTTCTTTGCAAGAAGGTAACGCAAGGCATGATGATCCGTTTGAACTATCACTTTTGAATTAATGATATAATGCTAGAATTTATAATAGGCAAAAACAATAGCAAGTAATTCTTTCTCAGTGGTTGCCAAATGTATTTGATCCTCATCCAAAGCTCCTGCTAGCATAAAAGACCACATTAAGTTTTTCATCCTCTCACTGTCCTAAGACGGCCCCTGCAGCGTAATTGCTAGTGTCACACATAATCTCAAAGGGTTCATCCCACTTTGGAGGTTGAATGATAGGAGATGCGATTAAAGCATTCCTTAACTTCTCATAGGTCTATACACATTTTTTGTCAAAAGAATAAGGCACATCCTTGTGCAAAAGGTCAGTCAAGGGATTTGATATTTTGGAGGAAACTATGAGAAATCTTCTATAAAACTAGTGTGTCCCATGAAAGTTGGCATACCTTTTAAATCTTGAGGGTATGGTAGATTCGCTATTACCTCAATTCTATCTTGATATATCTTGATGTTCTTTCCTGAAACTTTATGCCCCAACACTACCCTTTCTGTGACCATGAAGTGACTCTTCTCCCAATTCAACACGAATCTTGTTTATTCACATCTCTGCAAAACTTTTGTAAGATTGTAGAGACAATTATTGAAGGATGTACCCTGGACAGAAAAATTGTCCATAAACACCTCATCAATCTTTTCAACAAAGTGAGGGAAAATTTTAGATATGCATTTTTGAAACGAGGGTGGTCCATTACATAGAACAAATGGCATCCTAGGGTATGCGTATGTACGGTACGGGCAGGTGAAGGTAGTCTTTTCTTGGTCCTCAGGCCGGATAGGTATTTGCGAGAATCCAAAATATCCATCAAGATAGGGAAAATAAGATTTGTTGGCCAATCTCTCTAATATCTCATCTATGAAAGGCAATGGGTAGTGATCCTTCTTTGTCCACTTATTTAGTTTCCTGAAATTAACACACATTCCATAACCAACAATGGACCTAGTAGGGACTAGGTCATTATTTTCATTAGTTACTAAGGAAACTCCTCCTTTCTTAGGAATGCAATGAACCAGACTTACCCTTTTACTATGAGATATAGGGTAAATTACCCCTTCATCAAGGAGACAAAATATCTCTTTTCTTACCACATTTTTGGGGGCTGGATGAAGCCTTCGTTGGCTTTCGATTACTGGTTTAGCCCCTTCTTAAATTGGGATGGCATGAGAATAAATGGACGGATGCATCCCTTTACATCCTTCATCGAATAGCCTAAAGCCTTTGATGCTTACTCAACACAACCAATACTTTCTCATTTTCTTTCCATAAAAGGTCATCATTAATGATAACAAGAAATCTTTATGTATTGTCCACAAAGTCATACCTCATCCCTTTGGGCAAGGGTTTCAAAGTAGGAGGACGTAGTTCCTCGTCTACCTTCCTTTAAAATGTCTCATAGACTTTATACAGTCGTGGTTAAACTATTGGCATAGTGTCCATTATCATTTCAATTTACTCCTTTTCAAATAAGTATTTAGGACTCACCAATACTCATTCAACTTCATGTTCTGGTGTTTGGAGATGGATTTCAGCTAATTGATTCAGTTTCCTCTCTTCGATCTTGAGCTTCCTCCTCATATGGCTTACTTAACATTGAAGAAAATGGGAACTTAATCATTTCATCAGCCCACTTCATGGAGATGGATTTCTTATTAATGTAGGCTCCTGCAACATTCAGAAAAGAGGTTCAAAAAATAATAGGACAATCCTTATCCTCAAAGATCATTAGTATATAAATATCAATGGGATAAATGAGTGCGCTTGTTATAATATTGACATATTTAGGGGTGCCACAAGGTTTCCTATCGGTTTTATCCACAAGCTTAATGATAACATCGGTAGGATCAAGAGTACATGGAGAAATCTCATCATATATTTTTCGCATACAGACTATAAGGAATAATATTGACTAGGGAACCAGGGTCACATAACCCAAAATAGGACTTGCAATCGAAGGAACATGATAAAACTCGATTACCTGCATCTTTACCTTTGGTACACCCTTTAAGAAAAGAAGTGGTGACTTTATCTAGGTAGACTTATTTGTTCATCGCTTGTATGGGTGTAGCAAGCTCGTTCACTATATTAACATAGAGTGGAGTTCGGCACTGTTCTACCTTGACATCGTTCTTCCCCCTAGCCGAGGGTATTCCCTCTAGTTTTTTACCATTTGGCTTACAATAAGCTTCCTTTTGTATTTCAACTAGATTTTTCTTCTTCTTTATATCTTCCACCACACGGATAGCTTTAGACGTTGATACATCTCCGACACATCTATAATTTTTCTATTGTTTCATGTTAGTATATTATCAATCTTGAATACTTTTTATACAATTATATGTTATTTTATATCATGTTTTGGGACTAAACAATTAACCCAGTCCCAGTTCATGTTTTTTGACTATTTTGGACTTTTTAGAAAATCAATATCAAACGGAGTCCACATTGGATAAAAATTTATGGGATTTATTTTTGGACCAGAAGAGAGCCAGGAATCTTCGGGAGGAGTCCAGAAGACACACGAGGTGGCCACGAGCCAACATAGTGTACCCCGGGGGGTAGGCGCGCCACTAGCTCATGGACCCCTCGTGGCACCCCTGACCTAATTCCACTTTTAATATCCTCAATTACCCCAAAACCAACACAGAGCCACCCGAAACACTTTTTCCGCTGCCGCAATCCTCTGTTCTTCTACAATCCCATCTGGAGGTCTTTTCTGGTGCTCTATCAGAGGGGAATCCATCATGGAGGCTGTCTACATCAAACTTGATGGATCCATGATGATGTGTCAATAGTTCACCAGAGACATACGGTTCATAACTAGTAGTTAGATGGCTTCTTCTCTCTCTTTGATCTTCAATACAATGTTCTTCATGATTCTCGCGATGATCTATCCAATGTAATCTCCTTTTGTGGTGCGTTTGTTGGGATCAAATGAATTTTGAGTTTATTATCAGATTACTCATTCAACACAATTGATTCTTTGTTGAACTTTATTATGCATGATTGTTATAGCATTGCAAGTCTGTCTGATCTATCCGTTTGGTTTGGCCAACTAGATTAATTTATCTTCAGTGGGAGGAGTGTATTGTAGTGGTTTCAATCTTGCGGTGCTCTATATCCCACTGAAAGAAGGGGAAAATAGACATATTGTATTGTTGCTACTAATAATAAAATGACGGGTCTGAACATATTGCTTGTCTTACCTTGTCTACATCATGTCATATTGCTTAAAGCGTTACTCTGTTTGTCATGAACTTAATATCGTAGATGCATGCTAGATAGCGATTGATTGGTGGAGTAATAGTAGTAGATGCAGAATCGTTTCGGTATACTTATCACACACGTGATGCCTATACACATGATCATTGCCATGAGTAATTTGTCTACTCGTTGTATGCTATGTGTTGGAGAGAGAATCCTCTAGTGAAAACTATGGCCCCTAGGTCTATTCAAATTATATTACTAAAACCCTAAAATCCTTGCTGCAATTTATTAATTATTTTTTTATTTATTTATCTATCACTATCAAAAGTAATCCTTGCAAGTAATGAGTTCAAGGGGCTTGACAACCCTGTTGCCTGCGTTAGGTCGAAGTATATGGTTTTGTGTGTGCATGTATTATTGATGCAAAGTTGTCGTGATTCTCCTACTGGTAAGATAACCTTGCTTCTCACTAAAGGAAATATGTATTGTTAGTGTAGTGCTTAACCCTTCCTCTTTGGGGAAAAACCCAACGTAGCTCACAAGTAGCAGAAAGAATTTTTGGCGTTGATGCTCGGGAAACATCATCAACTTCACACGAGGTCCCTTCACACAAACTGTCAATCACTTGTTCTAATTTTTGCTTGTGTTTTTATATTTATCTTTATATTTTCTTTGTTATAAAAAAATAAAAAATAAAAAATATTTCTATTTTCCAGTTTACTTGTTTGCTTGTTAGTCTTCTTGCCATATCGTTATGTCTACTTCTTCTTTAGTTCGTTGTACTCCCGAGAGTGAAGTGATCAATTTTAAACAAATGGGAGGTGGAAATTTGAAAGATTCTTGGTATAGGATTTGTGATGCTCAAAATAGATCAACTCGTAAGGAATCCACTACTATTCTCCTTCATAATTTTTATTGGGTGTCACTACTTGGTATAGATATGTCCTTGACAGTATTACCGAAGGGAATTTCCTGAGTTGTCACACCATGGATGCTTTCAATGCTATGGGAAATTTAATGGATAACCACCTATCACTATTAATGAAACTATATTGACTTTGGAACAGGTTATGCGTAGGCTAGAAACTATTGAGAATAAGATGCCTACTATTGAACGTATTGGAAATTTAGACAAATAGTTACAAAATCAACTCGATCAAACTAGTTACAAAGTAGGAATTATTGTAAAGACTAAAACAAAATGGACCCATAGTTGGTGAATGATTAGGACAATGCCCATCCTGAATTGATAAGTTGGAAGAAATCATTAATAAACTAAGGCCCACTTTCACTTCCACTAACACTATCGATAGGGCTCCTCCTAACAAGAATCCAAATGTTATGTATGTTTCTAAGAATAATAGTGCCACATATAATAAAGGGAACGGTGATTTTAATATGATTAGCGTGCACCCAAAGTTGATTGATATAATAAAGGAACCTATCATAAAAAACCAACCTATTCATTTTGTTCCTAGGAGTGTGATTATCAATAACTTGTGTGCTAAACCTTCGAGAAAGCATGGTTGCATAATTTAGGAGTTGGATGTCAAGGATGACAATACTTGAAGCAATGCATTATGCCAAGCTAGGGGCATAAAACAATTACGCTTGTTAGGAGGCAACCCGATAGTTATCTTAAATTTTTTATTTTATTTTATGTTATTTTGAGTTCACATGATTGTTTCTACTGTAATTGTTGTGTTTTTATGTTGTAACTAGTGTTTGTACCAAGTAAAGCCTTTGGGATCATATGGATGATAGTAGAATCGATTTTGTGCAAAAAACATAAACTTTTATGCCCGATGCAGAATTTCTCCTATTTTACTAGAGTGTCATTTTTATCTGAATTATTTTACACGGTATTGTTATACAAATTTCCCAGGTTTTCAAAATGTTTCAAAAAAATTGGAGTTACATATGTATGGTTTTAGTACATATCACTACAGACTGTTTTGTCTTAGACAGATTGTGTTTTAGCTTGAATAGTTTGCTTGTTTTGATGATGCTATGGATTATATCGAGGTGTATAAGTCATGGAGAAATTAGAATATAGTACCAATTATGAAATAATGAAATATGAATCAATTTATAACAATACCTAAAGTATTTGACATGTCTATTATAGTAACGGCTCTCACGAGGTTTTGTTGAGTTTTGTGTGCTGAAGTTTTCAAGTTTTGGGTGAGACCACAATGGATGAAGGAATAAGGAGCGGAAAGACCCTAAGCTTGGGGTTACCCAAGGTGCCCCAAGGTAAGGAAGACGCAAGCGTCTAATCTTGGGGATGCCCCGGAAGGCATCCCTCTTTTGTCTCCAATCCATTAGTATGTCACTTTGAGCTATATTTTTGTTCATCACATGATATGAGTTTTTCTTGGAGCATCATGTATTATAGTTTATTTTCCTTTATATTCCCACAATCATTGTTTGTTGGACACACCTTTCAAGAGAGACACATTTTCATCATGGTTTGTTAGAATACTCTATGTGCTTCACTTATATCTTTTGAGCTAGGTAGTTGCTCTAGTGCTTCACTTATATCTTTTGAGAGCATGATGGGAGTCATGTTTTATAGAAATAGTTGAACTCTCGTGCTACAATAAAATCTTTGCTCCTTGCTCTCATGAGGCCGCCTACATTTTTTCTTCCTTCTACTTCCTTCCTACAATTGTCCTAAACAAAGGGATAGGTTCATCAAGATCAAGAAGGGCATCAAACTGCTTTGATACATGAATTTTAGACATGGAATGCTAAAATTATTTCATTAAGTTAGTTGATTGGTTCCCTCAAAAAGAAGCAAGGGAACTTGAAGTTGTAGTGTTGTAGCATCTCACCCTCCAACTCTGAAGATTGTGAAACAAAGAACTAGACTCTGTTAGTACTAAATTGCTCCTCCAGCCTAAGAACTCCATTGAAGTCTCAAAATCAAAGCCATTGTATATCACAATCAGCCTCGGGGAGCCACATTATGTCCCATGTTTTATATCGTGGATTCTTGTTAGCTTCCCCATACCAACATGTTAACCTTCATGGGTCCTTATCAATCTCGTTGAGACGTTAATTGTCATATCTATGTGATATTTGGAATAGTTGTGTAGCTCAAGCACCAAAGTACTCTTTCAATAAATGCAGAGACATTCGGTTCTTACAAAACTTTCCACACTGAACGCAATATCGGAACACAAAGTTCAGCCAAACCCTCCACATGAATGTTCGCAATCCGTGTCTCCACCACATAGAGAATCGACGCACTCGCTCATGCAAGGTTGCACAACTTAACAAATATCATGGGTTGCCCAACCCATGCCAATTCCAGCAGAGACTATTCACTGGGCCCAACAGTCCTCGCCGCGAGAGGCCGTCAATGACACCATTTTTTTCTTTTGGCGATTGTGATGGCTTTGCTCTCTTGAGGCCCCTTGAAGAAATATATGCATGTGGTGGAGGTGCAGTGGGGTCAGCCAAGGATCCCACATCACTCCTCTATGAGGTTTGCATGAGAGGACGACCAAACAGCTTTTGGGCCGAAGTGACATCCTCAGTTTTGTCTACCTACTCGCCACTGATTTTCTATAATAATGTCATTTGTATCCCTCAAACATTACTACTTAATACATAGCGTGATGTTTATCTAAAGAAAATACTGATAAAATAAATGTTCTTAAAAAAAGGGAATTGACAACGTTCTTTGTTTATTTTATTTTTCAGGGAGGACCGCTATGAAATGGCGGCTTCTACAACTCAGGCGGATGATTTCGAAATCATCCGCCTAACCAGCCGTTCGGTCTGGCTCTGATGGTTGTTTGATCAACGTGACACAACCTGGATCTTTCTCCACTAATACCCATCCATCTAATATAGAGCAATGCAACACCCTTCCTGCCGCCCTGCATCGGTGACCTTGCATCACCGGAGTTGCCGACGATAGCTGCATCGCACCACCGAAAGCCACCGGGTGCTGCTCCATAGCAATGCCGATTGTTACGAAAAAACTAGGATGCAGCACCAACGACGCTCCGTCGAAGCTTCATTGGAGCTCCGACGAAGCTTCTGTTGAGTATATGAGCAAATTACTACAATATTTAATCCGAATAAGCAGAAAATAAAGCATGACAGCAAGAGCATAGATTAAACTCATCATGCAGACTAGTAACGTAAATGAGTAGATCGAATCTACGGCACAAACTAGGCATAGGAATTCTAGTATTATCTCAAACAGGGAGGACAAGATTGCATACGGTGTGGCGGGAGTAGAACCGCCAGTGTTGACATTGTCGTCCATGTCGTTGAGGAAGAGGTTACCGAGGTCGGGGAAGAAGTCATCGTCCGGGGAACCGTCGCTGCCAGCAGTCGCGTGTGTGCGCTCCCCAAAAACCTAATCGCCCCTCTCCCGTACAGGATCACAAGAGGCTGGGTTTCGGAGGCCTGCTGTCCCTTCTCACGGTGCACGCCGGAAGGAGGCATGGATGGCGGCGCAATGATCTAGAACAGTGCAAAACCGTATGTTGTGATGGCGGCTAGGGTTGGCAGGGACCTCGCGTATATATGTGCGTAGCGGTGAAGAGACATGGGATAGACCCACGTCCGAGTCGGTTACAGCCCATGATCCGACGTCTCAGATCGTGGCGCATCTATAGGACACTCCGTTCCTGACCAACAAAAATAAGCGTGTAGGTATGAGCTCGGCTCGGCTCAATCCCGCAACGCGCGGCACGTCATGACGAGGCGAGCAAGGAGGAGGAGTGTGCGAGGACCTCTTCTCTTCTCACTCTCTTACAAGTGCTAGAAGAGCTCACCTTATAAATAGGTGTTGCTCCCTCTCCACTAGCGGTATGGGACTAAACTTTAGTCCCAACTACACCACTCAAACAGCCAACACACATGGGCCATGAGAATTTCAGATTATGGATGGGCTTTGGGCCAAAGGCTTCTTAGCAAAATCCAGCAATCCCCCACAAAGTCTCATTGGCACATCTCATCATTGCTTAGTTCCAAAACATTGTTTATATACTGGTTCTTGATGGAGACTGTTAAGTTGAACTTCCATTTAGAAATTTATGCTACACTAGATCACAACTTAAATAGTGGGTTATGCCTCGAACTACAAGTTTTCCGCGAGTCTAGTTTCACACAAATCCTTGACCGATACCGGGATGCCGCAAGGCTTCCCCGCGGGTGGAGCGTATACGTCATACTCCAAGGTCTTTCATGAATTTATTAGAGAAGACCCGATTCTCACAGACTGCGACGTTTACAATCGAATTCATATAGGTGTGTTCCTCAGGAGATGTCCTGTAGGACAACATCTCTGCTTACCCAAATAAGCTACTTGGAACACATTAAGATAGGTATCAACCTTCCATGCAGACTATGAGAGTATTGCATCTTCACGGAGTGGGATAGAGAATATAGGGATACTCTCCTTCTAGCTATCCAATAGCTTTTCTTCCACTTCTACTTCACAGGATCTCTAATCACATAGAGTGGGTTACCACTATGGACAACTCATACGGTGGGTCTCAAACCAATCTCCATCGATGCATTTTCTCTCACATTACGCGATAAACCCTTTGTGAAGGGATCTGCCAAATTTTTAGACGTTTGGATATAATCCAATGCAATAACTCCGAAGTTCTTCATTTTTTGACAGATTTCAATCTCCTCTTCACATGCCTTGAGGACTTCATATTATCCTTAGAAATGTTTATCTTTATGATCATAGTTTGATTATCACAGTTCATGAGGATGGCAGGTATTGGTTTTTCAACCATGGGAAAGTCCATCAAGAGCTGATGAAGCCAATTTGCTTCAACAGTGGTTGTGTTTAATGCTGTGAGTTCTGCTTCCATAGTTGACCTCGTTAAGATGGTCTGCTTGCAAGACTTCTAGGAAATAGTGCCATCACCAAGTGTAAAAACATAACCACTTGTGGCTTTCATCTCATCAGCATTAGATATCCAGTTTGAGTCACTATAACCCTCCGGTACCCTCGGGTACCCGGTGTAGTGAATCCCATAGCTTGCAGTGCCTTTCAAATAGCGCATAACTCTCTCAAGCACATGCCAATGATCATCTCCCGGGTTCGATACAAACCGGCTTAGTTTGCTCACAGCAAATGAGATGTCAGGCCTCATGGCACTCGCCAAGTACATAAGCGAGCCTATTATATGAGAATACCTCAGTTGATCTCTAGCAATTCATCGATTCTTTCGAAGAAAAACACTAGCATCATATGGAGTGGGAGAAGGCTTGCAGTCGCTATACCCAAAATGAATCAAGACATTTTCCACATAGTGAGATTGGAACAGTGTAACCCCACCATTCTCATCTCTCAGTAGCTTGATGTTCAATATAATATCAGCTACTCCAAGATCTTTCATCTCAAAACAACAAGATAAGAAATCCTTAACCTCCTTGATTAGATCAAGGTTGGTTCCAAAGATCAGTATGTCATCGACATACAGTCAGAGAATAACTCCTTCACCCCCACCATGGCGATAGTATACACACTTGTCAGCTTCGTTAGAAAACAAAGCCTGAAGTAGTTAATGTTCTTTTGAACTTCTCATGCCACTGCTTAGGAGCTTGCTTAAGGCCATACAAAGACTTCAATAACTTGCACACTTTCCCTTCCTGACCAGGTACTATAAAACTATCAGGCTGATCCATGTAAATTTCCTCATCCAACTCTCCATTGAGGAATGTTGTCTTAACGTCCATTTGATGAACGAGAAGACCATGTGAGGCAGCCAGTGATAGTAGCACCAGAATTGTGGTCAGTCTAGCCACACATGAGTAAGTATCAAAAAAAGTCTTCACCTTCTTTCTAGGTATAACCCTTGGCCACAAGCCGCGCCTTGTACTTTTCAATTGTACCATCAGGTCTAAGCTTTTTCTTGAACACCCCCTTACATCCCACGGGTTTACACCCATAAGGATGATCAGTGACTTCCCAGGTTCCATTAGCTAAGATGGAATCCATCTCGCTAAGGACAGCTTCCTTCTAGTAGTCAGCATCAGAAGATACATAGGCTTCTGAAAGAGTCATGGGTGTGTCATCCATGAGGTACACAATGAAATCATCACGAAAAGACTTTGTAGTCCTTTGTATCTTACTCCTTATAGAAGTTTCATTGCCATCCTCCTCAGGATTCTCAAAGTGTTCCATCGCAATGGTGGGTTTAGGAATTATAGAAGATTCCTAAGTATATAGAGTACGTATCTCCTGATTTGATGAGTTAGGCATCTCCTGAATCCAAAGAAAGTCACATCATTCGACTCAATAATCGTACCAACATGCATGTCGGATACCTCAGATTTTATTATCAAAAATATATAGCCAATTCTATGAATAGCATAGCCCAGAAGAACACAATCCACAGTTTTTTCCAAGCTTGCGCTTCTTGGGAATTGGTATATTGACTTTCGCCAAACAACCCCAAGTACGTAGATAAGAGAGTTTCAACCTTTTCCTTTACCATTCCTCAAATGGAGTAATGGTTTTATTCTTTGTGGGAACTCAGTTTACGACATGACATGCAGTTATTAGTGCCTCCCCCCACCATGCCTTGGAGAGACCCGATGTGTCTAACATGGCGTTAACCAAATCAGTTAGAGTTTGGTTCTTTCTCTCAGCCACCCGATTTGACTGAGGTGAGTAGGGAGGCATCCTCTCATGGATTATACCATGTTCCGCACAAAACGAATCAAATTCATTGGAAAAATACTCTCCGCCATGATCGGACCTAAGTCGTTCAATTTTTCGATCAAGTTGGTTCTCTGCTTTAGCTTTATAGTTTTTGAAGAAGTTCAAAGCCTCATCTTTTGATTTCAGAAGATACACATAACAATATCTAGTGGAGTCATCAATCAACGTCATGAAGTATTTCTTTCCACCTTTTGTCAACATGCCATTCATCTCACAAAGATCAGAATGGATAAGCTCTAGTGGCGCCAAGTCTCTCGCCTCCGCAGTCTTATGGGACTTGTGAGGTTGCTTGGCTTGTACACATGCTTGGCACTTGGAGCCCTTGACAGTAGTGAACTTTGGAATTAAACTCATATTGGCTAGTCGCGTCATGCAACCAAAGTTAATATGACAAAGTCGCGAATACCAAATATTAGACTCATTATCATGGCAAACATTATTAATAACTTTAGAGCAAATATCTGACAAAGACAGGCGGAACAAGCCTCCGCACTCATAGCCTTTTCCAACAAATTGTCCATACTTAGAAATAACAACTTTATTGGACTCGAAAACCAACTTAAAACCATCTCGACACAAACGAGAACCGCTGACGAGATTTTTATTGATGGAGGGTACATGATGAATGTTCTTCAGACGCACAATCTTCCCCGAAGTAAACTTCAGATCGATCATACCAACCCCTCGAACAGTGGCATGTGACCCGTTCCCCATCAGCGCGGGAGAAGTCCATGTGACCTGATAAGAAGAAAACATAGAGGCATCGGCACAAATATGTACATTAGCACTGGTGTGTGACAGCCCAAGTGTTGTCCCTACCTTATTTGGCATGTACCCCATTGTATGAATCTTGTGTCAGGAGCTTTGATATGAATTCCACTTGTCTTTCATGTGTGGTTTGCATTCTTGCATCATTTCATCATGTATCATTTCATTCTTCTTGCCATGTGGTTTTTCATGTGTCTTGGTAGTGATGTGATGGTTGTGAGTGTGGTTTGTGTGAGTGTGTGTGAGGTGTTGAGTGTGGTGGATCCATGTGTGCAACTCCTCCTTCTTCCCTCTCTTTTCTTTTCATCACTTAAACCTCACCATAATGCCTTTCTTTTTCTTTTCTTTTTCTCATCAGAATTAACTTGCTTTTAAAATTGTTTAAAAATGTTCATCAGGTGGCCATGTTCCTACTTATAATTTAGAGTGTTGCTCTTTTGTTATTTGGGGTTTGTTTGTTTGGGGAGTTATATAAACAGGGGTATGGTATTTTTATAAGTATTAAAATTACTTGTTCACTAATTCAACTTAACATTTTTATTAACTAGTGCACATTATTTTCTTTACAAAATAATTTTGTTTTGCACTAAAACCCTTTCTTTTATTCTGGGGATTATTTGAGTGTGGCTGCATTTTAAAAATTAGAAAGACCTGTTTTGTTTGCTGAGAGAGAGGAGCAGGTGAGCTTCCACTCCAGTTGGCCCAGCCCGAGCGTGATGCTCACCTGCCCCGTCTCCCTCCTCCGTTAGGCATCGCGCGAAGTGAGCAGAGAGCAAAGAGTGCGAGCGCCGACACCGTCACCGTTAGGTGCTCATGGACGTCGAGGCCGCCCTTTAAATAGGCATGGATCCCTAGGGTTTCTTCCTCCTCCCTCGCCGCCACTGCTCTTCCTTTCTTCCTCCTCCTTCCTCTCCCTCTTGCTTCTTCTTCTTCTCGGGTTCAGAGAGGTGAGTGGGTTCAGAGAGAGCAGAGTCCGCTGGTGCTCGTCGCCGTCGTTGCCTTCGGTGGTGCCCGTCGTTGTCAAGATGGCGTGCGCGTCCCCGGTGCCGTCCGCGTTCCATCCCGAGCGCTAGGGGGTGAGGAGCACCTCCCTGCGACGCCGCTCTGCCGTCCCCATCGACCGCAAGGGTGCTGCATGCCGCCGCCGCCTTCTTCCTCTTCTTCTCGTCATCCGGTCGTGTTCCCGCGTCGCCGAGCTTCCCTCGGTGAGCAACCAATCCCCGTTGTCCCCTCTCCTCGCCGTAGTTCGTAGAATCGCCGCCGTGGTGCTCGTCGCCGCCGCTTCGAAAGGCTCGAGCTTGAGCTTGCCTCCGGTCCCCCTCATCGCGAGATGAGCCGAGGGATGGGTTCCCCGTGGATCCCCGCTTCGATTCCGCCCATTCGCGTCGCCGGAGACCCCCTGTTGTGGCCGACATCGTCGCTGCCATTCCCTATCGCCGGCGCCCTGTTCTTCGTCAGTTTCGTTAGTAGTGCAGGAGTGTGTGAGTATTAGTGGAGCAGACTCCCCCATCTGTCAACATTCGGCACCGTAGCGTAGTGGTCAGGCTCGGGGGAGATGTGCAGCAGATTGTGGGTTCGAGCCCAACAACCCCCCTTTTGTTGTTTTCTTTTTATTTTGTTTTTTTCTTTTGTTTAAAACCTGCTATGATGCACATGTATGTATGTATGGTAGAGGTGTTTTCCTTTTTATTTTGTTTTTCTGTTGCTAGCATGGGGTAGTGCATGTATGCTTGTATGTGTGTAGTGTAGAAAGAGTGTGTGTATGCACCATGCCCACATCCATACTTGTGTATGTGTGTGCTTGGCATATAGAGGTGTGTATACATGTGGTGTGTATGTGTGTTTGTGGTATGTGTGTTTGTAGGCAGGTTACATGTGGTGTGTATGTGAGATTGCACATGTATGTGCTTGTGTGTGTATGTACCCTAGTGTATATATGCATGTGTGTGTGTGCATGGAGTTGTGCATGTGTGTGATGCTTGGTGCCTTCACATGTGTGTGTGGGTGGCACATTACACTCATGTGGTGTGTGTGCTAACTTAGTAGATGTGTGTGGTTTATACTTTGAGCATGAGTAGAATCCATGTGTAGGAGTTTGTCTCTTTAGTGCATATGAGCATACCTCTTCCTCTAGTTAGTTTCATCCTTGCAATGTTGTTATGCCATGCTATCATGTTCCTAAGATGCTATTTATCCATTTCCAGCAAATATCAATAGAGTACATGCCCTTTGGGGCCATTTTCATTAATGCATAAGTGACATAAGTCACCTCCCCTTTTATGCTTGATTTTTGACCCCCACAAACTCACACTCTCTCCAAACATGTATATGAGTATGAGTAATGATTTTGGGGTAGAATCAACCCAGGAATGCAACTGTGAAGTCAGATTTCACTTTTGGGCAAGTTCATAAATCTGTCATTTTAGCTGAGATGCCATTTTGTCATTTTTGCATGATTTAATCCATACTTGCTTTGGGAGATGTGTCAACTAGGAAGTGCTAGTGTGTTGTATCTATTATGCCATGGCATTCTTGTTTTACATGATAATCACCCATATAAGTGGGAACCATGCTGTTAAGTTGCCTACTTTATGTTCCTGTTCAGCATGCTTGAAAATGACTTAAGTCTGAGTCTGCTGTTATTTTTATGCCATGAAGAGTGGGTTATAGCTAGTGACATGTTTGGAATTTTCTCATTCTCAGTGCTAGCTATTTGAAGTAGATATTGCCATATTCCATCATGTTAATTTTCATGCCAATAGGATCTGTCTAGCATATTTAGTTACTGCTGTCAACTTGCTACTTTATAATCTCAGATTCCAGAAAAACTGGAATTTTCACTAAGTCCCAGTAAACTGTTCCATCATGCCAACTTGATTGATTCTTGCTTATTGATGTGTGGCTCTTTTGCTATTTGTGTAGTTGGATAAGTTGATGTATATGTTGAGTAGATTCTGACAATATCCTGTTTGTGGCTGTAGGGTTCCTGTAGCTCAAGTTGTGAGCTGTAGAAGTTGCTCTTGTGCTGTTTTGTGGCAGATTGTGTGTTTTATTGTTTTGTGACTTGTGGGATCTATACTCCATGGAATTGATTGATTATTGAATATATTGTGAGTGTATTTTCCTCACCTATCCAGTGGCTACCTTGGAATGCAAAGAATTAGCCCAGGTCTTGGTTGACTTGTGTTTTGCCTCCGTACCTTGTCGTGAGCGTATCTTGAGAACCGCAGCTCCGATTCTTGCGTTCCTTATATGCATTTCTATCGATTTTGCATGATGCATCCATATTTTCCATGTTCATGCATGTCTAATAACTTAACATGAGTTTCTGTCCAGATTCACTAATATACCAACTTTGCATGTGAAGCTCGACTAGTTTTGGATTGCCTTGTTAAATCCTTCATAAAATGAATCATGCACCTTGGTTGGAGATTTATTTGCTGTTTCTCTTGGATAGATGCGAGTGTCCATACTGAGTTCAAGGACCCTGGAGAGTACCACTACGAGGACCCCGCTACTTGTTCCGCTGAAGAACCAACATGCAAGATGATCGTACCCAGATCCCGATACTATTTTTGCTTGCCAGTTTCTCGCTCTTATCGTTACAATTGCGCTACCTACCACTTGATATCAGCCCCCATGTTGCCATGACAGCCTCTAACCTCCACATCCTAGCAAACCTTTGATTGGCTAAGATACCACTGCTCAGCCCCTCTTATAGCATTGTTAGTTGCAGGTGCAGGTTGTTCCATGTGATAACATGGATTGGATATCACAATATTATCTGTTATTAATTTAATGCACATATACATCTTGGTATTGGTGGAAGGCTTGGCCTTTTGCTAAGTGATTTGTTCCGCTGTTACCGCCATTAGTTCCTTGTTACCGGTGTTATGTTTTCCATAATTTGCGCTCCTAACATGCTCGGGGTTGTTATGGGAACCCTCTTGTTTATTCGGTTGAGATTAAAACTTGTCTAGCAAGACCCAATATTGGTACTACATTTGCTTAATGACTTAATAAAATTTTCATAGGGTCTTGCAAACCCGTGGATAATTTAATCAACCCCCGGGCCAGTGCTCCTCATGAGTGTTGGTCCAAACTAGAGCACTGTGCGGGGCCAACCCAGGGCAACTTGGGAGATTTCTATTAGGCCACCGTACACTATCTTATCCGTCGTGTCTTGAGAACGAGATACGCGGCTCTTATCGGGTTCGTCGACACGTCGGGTGGTCTTGCTGGATTTGTTTTACCTTTATCGAATGTCTTGCGTGTGGAGTATGACTTTCTTCGGGTTTTCTCGAGGTGTTGGAATTCCTTTGTAATTACCTATGATGACCGCGAGATCCGTGGTCGAGGCTATTCCCATGGAGTGTGGTTAATTTGTGATGGATTAGTTGGAGCACCCCTGCAGGGTTAAATCTTTCGGAAAGCCATGCCCGCGGTTATGTGGCAACTTGGATATTTGTTTAACACCTGGTAATAGTTAACTTGAAGTAAACTCTAATTAAAATGCACCAACTGTGTGAGTAACCGTGACCGTCTCTGCTCATGAACATGATCCGAGAGAGAACACGGTGAGGTTATGATTGACGTAAGTAAGTGTTCAGGATCTCACAGAGATCATTCTAGAATTCGATCGTTCATCGTAGGCCACTCATATTTATTTTCATGTTGCATAAGTTAGCCACTATAAATGCTTAGTGCTGCTGCAAACTAAACACTACCACATCCCAACCTTTAAGCTTGAATAGTCTCGGTACCCGAGCACATGATAGCTGAGTCCTCTGTGGCTCACAGTTTACTACAACACTCCAGGTGCAAGTTCAGATGAGTTCGTGCAGGATGATCTTACCCAGCTCCAGTGGGAATATGATGAGGAAAGAGGCAGGATGTACGTGACGTATCCGGATGAGTAGAGGACCTGGTCGTGATCTTTGGGATAGCTTGATAGTATCATTTGCAACTGTTTTATCATTTGATTTCATCCGTAGTCAGACCCTGTGTTCAACTTGATGATATGAATTTGAGTGACATTGTAAGTTAGCATGTGGCGAGTGTAAGCCAATCTTGTATACTCATCTCTTTCAGTATTGTATGTTGTGATGGTACTATTCTTGCTAACGGCAAGATGCACATCTATCCCTTGCGAGGCCCTTGTGCCTTAAAATGGATAGGCGCGCATCTTGGGCGTGACATGGTGTCAATTAACCAATCTGGAGAATGACAAACTAAAAGGATGGTAGGAAAAATACCGTACCCAGAATCCTTCATATCAATATCACCGATGACCACATTAGCGGACTTGCCGCTCTTCTCATGTTCGCGCTCCTCATAGCGGTTAGGATATCTCAGAGCCCAGTGATTGGGATCACCATAGACATGGCACAGTCCCTTTCCTTTCTTATGAGAATTCTTCTTGAAGTTGGTAGATTGTGACGGCTTGTTCTTTGCAACAAACTTGCCTTTGCCCCGAGTTTTGTTCTTGTTGTTCTAGGACTTCTTGAGATGGAAGTTCTTCTTCTGCACCACATGGGCACTAGAAGCTCTCTCAACTGCTCGAGCATGTGTATCTTTTGCTCTCGCCTTCTCTTCAACATCAAGAGTTCCAATGAGATCCGAAACGGAAAACTCTTGTCTCTTGTGTTTCAGAGAAGTAGCAAAGTTGTTCCACGAAGGTGGAAGCTTGGCAATGATGCCAGCGGCCACAAACTTGTCCGGCAATACACACTTGAAGTACTCAAGTTCCTTGGCAAGATACTATATCTCATGAGCTTGTTGAACAATAGAGCGCTCATCAGTCATCTTGTAGTCATAGAATTGATCCATGACGTACAACTCGCTGCCAGTGTTCGAGGCCCCAAACTTGGCCTCGAGCGCAGCCCACATGCCCTTGCCATTGTCAAACAACATATACGAATCCACAATGGTATCGTCAAGAACACTAAGAAGGGCGCCCTTGAAGAGGGTATCGATCTTCTCAAAAGCTTCCTGATGTGCAAGATTAAGATCGCCCTCGGGCTTACCCTTGGTGGCATCATAGCAGTACATGGTCTGAAACCAGCAGACTGCTCTCATGTGCCACCTCTTATATTGCACCCCCTTGAAGGTACGCGGCTTCAGGTGCCCAGCAAAACAACTTGGAGTAAATTGCCTATAATCAGGTTTTTGGATTGTTGAGTATATGAGCAAATTACTACAATATTTAATCTGAATAAGCAGAAAATAAATCATGACAGCAAGAGCATAGATTAAACTAATCATGCAGACTAGCAACGTAAACGAGTAGATCGAATCTACGGCACAAACTAGACATAGGAATTCTAGTATGATCTCAAACAGGGAGGACGAGATTGCATACGATGCAGCGGGAGTAGAACCGCCAGTGTTGACGTTGTCGTCCATGCCGTTGAGGAAGAGGTTGCCGAGGTCGGGGAAGAAGTCGTCGTCCAGGAAACCGTCGCTGCCAGCAGTTGAGCGTGTGCGCTCCCCAAAAACCTGATCGCCCCTCTCCCGTACAGGATCACAGGAGGCAGGCTTCTGGAGGCTTGTTGTCCCTTCTCGCGGTGCACACCGAAATGAGGGATGGAGAATACTTGGATGGAAATGCAATGATCTGGAACGGTGCGAAACCATATGTTGTGACGGCAGCTAGGGTTGGCAGGGACCTTGCGTATATATATGCGCGACGTTGGAGAGACATGGGATAGACCCACGTCCAAGTCGGTTACAGCCCACGATCCGACGTCTCATATCATGGGGCATCTGTTAAAGACTCTTTGTTCCTGACCGGCAAAAATAAGCGCGTAGGTACGAGCTTGGCTCAATCTTGCAACCCGCAACGCAGCGCGACGTGGCGTGACGAGGCGTGAAAGGAGGAGGAGTGCGCGAGGGTGACTTCTCTTCTCACTCTCTTACAAGTGCTAGAAGAGCTCACCTTATAAAGAGGTGTTGCTCCCTCTCCACTAGCGGTATGGGACTAAACTTTAGTCTCAACTACACCACTCAAACAGCCAACACACATGGGCCATGAGAATTTCAGATTTTGGATCGGCTTTGGGCCAAAGGCCTCATAGCAAAATCCAGCAACTTCATTGACGCATCGCCTGCACCATGTTGCGCTCCAGCTCTGCCGTCAACCATGGTAGCACCTTCTGCTTTGTTGCAGCTTCACCATCGTTGTGCAGCAGCGTAGCTCTGCCACCGGTCATGGCAGCAGCTCGTAGCACCTTCTGCTCCAATGGAGCTCCACCATCAACATTTTGGCAACGTCGGCGCGCATCACCAACGCAGCTCCACCATCGGCCATGGCAGGAGCGACCTCTCAGCCTAGCGCTACAACATTAGGTGAGCGACGACTAGGATTGCTGGAGAGCGCCCAAGCATGTTTGCTCGAAGGAAAAAGGAGAGGAGGAAAAGGAATTAGTGGCCTCCTTTAGTTTGGAGGAATTTCACAAGAATTCTACAGGGTAGGTTTTTTGTAGGAAAATTTCCTTTAGAGCCCTTTGGCTCATAGGAATGCATTCCTATTCCTACATAGGATTGGTTCCTATCCTTCACATTTCAAAGGAAACTAAAAAAGAGCCTAGACTCAATGGAAAAATTCCTATGATGTCAACCAAATGACATCTCTTTTTCTAATCCTACTCGCAGGATTTGAGATGCATGTCATCTCATTTCCTACAAAATTCCTATTCCTATGATAATCCTATCCTATGAAGCAAAGAAGGCCTAAGGAGTGAGCGGCCCGTAGGGATCGCGTGACGTGCATCAGAAGCGGTTTACGATCGTGAAAAATCAGTCAGATGATTTTAACAGTTTTCCTTAGGAAATAGGTCCATTCGAGTTCAGTCAGAGATATTCCTGACATAAAAAAAAGTACCACTCCAAATCGTAGAAACGAGTTACGGCACAAAAATTGTGTCAGCCGGGAGTCAAACCCGGGTCTATTGCTTGGAAGGCAATTATCCTAACCGTTGGACTACAAACACGTTGATGCATATGTATTAGATGAGACGCTTTAAATCTCATTGAAGTTTCCATTCTGCCCCGCCACCATGGATCGGCAAATCCCTGTTTTGCCCACGCTTGCAAAATGTGCATCGGAAATCGTAGCAAAAATTATTCGATGCCGTCATCAAATAATATTTTTATTTTATTCTTTTATTTGAATTTTCTCTAGTAGCAATGAGAGTGTTCAATTTTTCTGAGATGGTCAACTAACTATATTGAGAAAAGACAAAAGGAATGATGAAAACACTCCACTAAATTATATGTGGACGAGCATTACAAGCACAATAATACTTACAACAATAATAGCATGTTGTCAAGAAATAATAAAACTTTGATGAACAAAAAAGAAGAAAACAAAAGGAAAATAATACACTGCTTGTACATCCACCCAAATGACTGATCCTTCGAAATGCTTTCCGAATCCAAGCCCTGGTCGGTGCGAACCCGAGGCGATTCCCCACCGGCGACAGAGATCGGATGCACATGCGGGAGGACCAATCCCCATGAGAAAGAAGGGATTAGGAGAGTGCGGCAGAGAAGGGAACCACGCCCAAGAGGATCCCCTGGGACTGCACGAGGTATGGATCAAAGCAAGATCGGCAGTCCAAAGGTATGCTGAGGAGAAGAAGGCAAGAAGGTACGCTTGTAATCAGATCACATGAAATCATGGGCCTGGCGCAAACATAGGTTTGGACTGGATCAAGAATAGGATCGAGTAGATGAGGCAGGATCTAGGAATTGGTAAATTGGAAGAAAATCAAACACCGAAGGAAATAGTGAAAGGAAATCAGCGGAGGGCAGAGCCGCCTGATAAGAATAAGGAAGGAGATCGGCCAGCTGAGATGATTGAGATTGATACAAAGGAAGAAATCAAGATTTGATTAGGTCGAGGAAGCAAGAGCCATGCCTAGCGTACGCGCTTGATGGAATAAAATGACAGACTATGGAGAAGCTCCCACCACAGTTCCCGATCCCTTCTTCTGCCAACAAAAGAGATCCCACAATGGTGGAGCAAGACCACCATGAGGGCAAGGCGTCGATGAACTCTACGGAGGAAGTCGTGTCCAATGGCAAGCCAGGCATGGGAGCAATGCCCCTACTCCGTGGGGGTTCTTCCATGGACCGCGCCGATAGGTTTCACACCCCCGTCGGCCATGGGGTGAATGGAGGCCTTGGAAGAAGGTATGGAGAGAATGAACAAGATGTGGCTCCTGTATTCCCACTGAACTTGCAAATGTAGGCTTTGAATGTTGTGCAACTAAACCTGTCTAGGGAAAGGTTTGTCCTGCGCATGAGATGGATCGCCATCGGTCTGTTTTTCTTGGTGCATATCTTCAACATCGGGAGCTTATTCCATGAGCTCAGGAGCAAGTGGGGGCTGAGGGGGCGCCTCAACTACACCACCCTCAAGAACAATTGCTTCCTCCTCGAGTTTGAGCATGAGGGCGACCTCTGGTTCATCCTCAAAAATGGGCCATGGACCCATAAGGGTGATGCCTTCCTAATGGTGGAGGTGGACGGGAGTGCACGCCCGGGGGATGTAGAGGTTGCCCACATGCCAATGTGGGCACGAATTTATGATGCTCCACCACTCATGCTCTTCGAATTGGTGTCCAGGGAGCTTGGAGCAGAGCTTGGGGAGGTACTTGAGGTGGATGCAAATAGGGAGGGCAGGATCTGGGGTGATTACATGCATGTGCGCATTAACCATGATTTTGATGAACCCATTCGTAGCAACATAGAGACCCACGATAGTACTAAGGGGAGGATGTATACTCTGAATATAAAATATGAAAGGCTACCGAGGTTCTGTAGCTCGTGTGGCCACCTAGGGCATGGACAGCGCGATTGTAAGCTATCGGAGGATCTCCAAGAGATGATATTCTCGGCAGCGATGCGTGCATCCCATTTCAATAGAAGTAGCAGTAGGGGTGGCATCATTGTCCCAGAGACGAGTTCTGCCCAGCGGTTCCTCCACTTCGAACCAGAGGCCAGTGGTGCTGTTGTAAGGGCTCCTCCAAAGCATGCAGCGGAGAATTATGGTCTACTCCCCAAGGAGGTGCTGGCTGACCCACTGGTTCAGGCTGCCATCGCGTTTGTGAACACGATACGGTAGGATCCTGATCAGCCTGGGCCTGCTGACAAAGTGCTTGTCTCCAAGAGGGTGGCAAAACTGGTGGCTACTAAACCTGATGGACTGATATCTGGAGTGACAGGAAAAGGTGTCAACACCGACAAACCTTCTCCGTACCCGTCTCCTGAGGCAGTCCCGGCTGTGGCAGGTGTAGGTGATGGAGGATCAGACCTGGGGTTCCCCTCGGGCTTTGGCCAGATCCCTCAAGACGGCTTGGCACCAACAGCGAGTGAGGTGAACACTAGATTTGCAAATGCAGTGGTCCAGAGGAAGGAAGAAAATACAGAAACCGGCGAGATGCTTTTGTCAAAGGTTACAGATGGGCACATGTAGGGAAAGGTTGTATAGGAGGTGACAGTTGGCAAGGAAAAACCAGGAACCAAGAGGATAAAAACGGCTCAGGTGATCATGTGTCAGTGCTGGGGAAGAGAGGAATGAGTGCAGCTCCAGGGACAGATAACTCTAATGGAATTTAGGTGGAGAACCCGCTGACCAGCACAAGAAAAAGAAGGGAACCGAGGACGGAGAGGGCAAGGAGAAGTATGGAGATGAAGGCGGAACGGAAGCAACCGAGCCCGGGGCTCTCGGTCAACTGGCGAGCGCTAAGGAGAGTGCCCGCCAGGGGGCCATGACAATTATTAGCTGACACTGTCGGGGGATTGGGCAACCTCATATAGTTTGCGAGCTGGTGGGCCTCGTACACACTTATAAGCCTAGATTAGTATTTCTGTCGGAAACTCGAAAAAGCGATGAGTACGTGAATAACTTGAGATGGAGGCTAGGCCTCAGGCATTGTATTGTGCGACCTGGTACCGGAAAGGGGGCCAGGATTGCACTATTTTATGAGGAGAATGTTGAAATAAAAAAGATTGCTATTGGACCAAGGTACATAGATGTGTTGATCCGCTTAAGTCCGAATGCAGTAAAATGGAGGGGTACCTTTGTTTACAGCGAACCAAAAGCCCACGAGACACACCACATGTGGGAATTATTGAGAAGGATCACACATAACTCTTATGAACCTTGGCTCATGATTGGAGATTTCAACGAAACTATGTGGCAGAGTGAGCATTTTTCGCAGGCAAGAAGATCTGAAAGTAACATGGTGGAGTTCAGGAAGGTACTCGCGGACTGCAACCTACATGACTTGGGGTTCAAGGGCACAACATGGACATACAATAATAAACAGAGTGGCATCAAGAACGTCAAGGAACGTTTGGATAGAGGGGTTGCCTGCCCGGAGTGGAGCAAAATCTTTAGGGAGGCCACAGTCGAGCACATTTGCTCATCCAGATCGGACCATGCACCCCTTCTGCTGCGTACCGGTGCGAGGAAAGAATGGAGGCCAGTTAAGAAACCTTTCAGATATGAAGCAATGTCAGAATGATGTGAATCCTTGAAAGACATGGTGAGCAATATGTGGATTAAAGGAGGTACAGAGAGCTCTCTCAGAGGCTTGGCAAGTAAGCTAAATACCATGTAGAACGCCCTAAGCAACTGGGTACTAAAAGAATTCGGATCGGTTCGAAATTGTATTAAGGGGCTACGGGCAAAATTGGAATATTTTATATTGCTCGCCCCTCTTCAGTTATAGATAAAAAGATCAAAGCGACTAAAACTGACCTTGACGAATGGCTGCTGCGAGAGGAGTTAATGTGGAGACAGAGTTCGCGTATAAAATGGCTCACAGAGGGGGATAGAAACACTGATTTTTTTCACAGGAAGGCAACATGGAGGAGAAAGAATAACAAGATAACAAGGCTTAGAAGGGAGGACGGCTCCTCGGCTGAAAGTAATAAGCATATTCATGATGAGATTAATAACTTCTTCAAAGGGTTGTATGAAGAGGATGCAAACGTTGACCCACAACCACTGGTTGACCTTATCCCAAGAAGGGTAGATGATCAGATGAATGAGGTGCTCACCAAACCATTCTCTAAAAATGAAATAAGTGCTGCCCTATTTCAGATCGGTCCACTGAAAGCACCCAGACCCGACGGATTCCCGGCCCGCTTCTTTCAAAGGAACTGGAGTGTGCTAAAGGATGAGGTGATCCAAGGAGTTTTAATTTTTTTTCTTGATGGGATAATGTCGAATGAAGTTAATGATACGACCATAGTCCTGATCCCAAAAAACAATGATCCAAAAAGCATCAAGGACTACCGGCCCATCAGCCTGTGCAACGTTATATACAAGGTTATTTCAAAGGTATTGGTAAACAGGCTGCGTCCATTCCTTGATGATCTCATCTCTGAATCACAAAGTGCATTTATCCCAGGCAGAATGAGACTGATAACGCACTTATCGCATTTGAATGTTTTCATAAGATCCAACATAGCAAGAACCAGAGGGATAACCACTGTGCGTACAAGCTTGATCTTGTGAAAGCCTACGACCGAGTGGACTGGTGGTTCATGGAAGGACTACTAAACAAGCTGGGCTTCCAGGAGAAGTGGACGAGGTGGGTGATGACATGTGTTCGTTCGGTCAGGTTTACTATCAGATGTAACAGAGAAATGTTGGATTAATTTTCACCCACCAGGGGCCTTAGACAAGGTGATCCCCTGAGCCCTTACTTATTCCTTTTTGTGGCTAATGGGTTAACTACCCTTCTAGATCGAGAGGTAAGATCTGGTCGCATCACACCTCTCAAGGTAGCTCGGGGGAGCCCGGGAATATCAAACCTTCTGTTCGCCGACAACAGCCTTCTATTTTTTAAGGCGACATCAGACCAAGCAAGGAGAGTGAGGGAGGTGCTAGAGGAATTTCAGCAGGCCACCGGGCAACTCCTGAGTAGAAACAAATGATCACTCCTATTCTGTGAAGCAAGCCCAGCCCATGAAAGAGATGGCATTAAGGATATTTTGGGCGTGGAAGCAACCTCCTTTTAGAGTAAATATTTGGGACTCCCAACACCGGACGGTAGAATGAAAAATGGTAGCTTTCAGCCAATTATGGAGATATTTGGCAAAAGGTGCAATGACTGGAACGAGAGGTATATGTCTCAGGCGGCAGAGGAGACAAATGTGAAGGTAGTGGTGCAAGCCCTTCCCACCTTTGTTATGGGAATGTTCAAACTAAATCAAAGCTTCCGCGACAAATATGAAAAAGTGATCAGAGATTTTATGTGGGGGACAAAGAGGAGAAACGCAAAGTCCACTGGATGTCATCAGAGAATATGACAAAACCCAAGAGAGATGGGGGTATTGGATTCCGGGATATGCACCTGTTTAACCAAGCTCTCTTAGCTAAGCAAGGCTCGAGGTTAATCCAGAATCCGACAAGTTTGTGTCCTAGGGTACTTAAATCCAGATACTACCCCAAGGGCAATCTGCTTGATACGGTCTTCCCCTCTGATGCATCCCTTTCTTGGAGAGGAATTGAGTTTGAACTAGAGCTCCTAAAGAAGGGCCTAATCTGGCGAGTTGGAGACAGAAGAAATATTCAGATCACTAGAGACCAATGTATACCAAGGAAAGAGGGTCTCAAAGTGGTTGTGTTCACAAGAAGGTCAAGGCTAAGATGTGTTAACCAGCTGATTGACCTGGATATGAGAGAGTGGAAGGTCAAACTAGTCAGACAGATTTTCCATGCTTTTGATGTTGTTGAAATTTGTCAGGTCAAAATTCCGAGGGCTGAGGCCCAGGATTGCGTGGCTTGGCACTATGAGAAATCCGGGGTATTCACGGTGGAGAGTGCATACAAGCTAGCGGACGCACTCAAAAGGAACAACACACTAGGGGCGACAAGCTCCTTGAGAGAACCAGGAGACTGAAGAATTTGTGATGCAATTTGGAAAACAAATGTCCCGAAAAGGGTAAAAATCCTTGGTTGCAGAGTGGCCACCAACCCTCTAGCAACTAGACATAATACTTATAGAAGGGCCATCACGGATGATTGCATTTGCGAAATCTGTGGAGTTGTCGTGGTTTTCTCTGTTGGGGAACGTTGCATGGGAAACAAAAAAATTCCTACACACACGCAAGATCTATCCATGGTGATGAGTATCTACGAGAGGGAGAGTGGATCTACATACCCTTGTAGATGGCTAAGCGGGAAGCGTTAAGAAACGCGGTTGGTGTAGTCGAACGTCTTCGCGATCCAAATCGCCGATCATCCCGCGATCTCATCACGATCCATCCTGCAATCCAATCACGATCTGTCCCGCGAACTCATCACGATCCGTCCCGTGATCTCATCATGATCCGTCTTGCGATCTTGATCACGGTCCTTCCGATCTAGCGCCGAACGGACGGCACCTCCGCGTTCAGCACACGTACAGCTCGATGACGATCTCCGCCTTCTTGATCCAGCAAGAGGGAGTGGAGAGGTAGATGAGTTCTCCGGTAGCGCGATGGCGTTGCGGTGATGGTGGTGGAGCTATTCCAGCAGCGCTTCGCCTAAGCACCGCTGAAAACCGATCTAGAGGAGAAACTGCGATCTACAGGACAGGTGGCACGTGGCTATTAGGGTTAGCTTTTTCCTCTAAATCCTCTAGTATATATAGGAGGGAGGGAGGGGAGAAGGCAGCCTCAAACCCTCAAGGTTTGGTCGAAATTGGAGGTGGAGGAGTCCTACTCCAATCCTATTAGGAGTAGGATTCCTCCTTTCCACTTGGAAACTCTTTCCACCTCTCCACCTTTGGATTTTTTCCTTCTCAAACCACTCCAACTGCATGGGCCCTTAGAGAAGGCTTCATCCAGCCCACCAGGGGATGGTTTACCTCCTCCCACAGCCCATGTAGCCTCTTGGGTCGAAATACCTCTCCCAATGGTCCCTCGGTACACTACCGGCACTCCCGGTACACTACCGATGAGCCCGAAACTTTTCTGATGACCAAAACATGACTTCCTATATATCAATATTTACCTCCGGACCATTCCGGAGCTCCTCGTGACGTCCGGATCTCATCCGGGACTCCGAACAACCTTCGGTCACCATAATACATAACTCTATACTACCGAAACGTCACCGAACCTTAAGTGTGCAGACCCTGCGGGTTCGAGAACTATGTAGACATGACCGAGACACCTCTACGGTTAATAACCAATAGCAGGACCTAGATGACCATATTGGTTCCTACATATTCTACAAAGATCTTTATCGGTCGAACCTCTATGTCAAGGATTCAGTTAATCCCGTATGATGTTCCCTTTGTTCTTCGATATGTTACTTGCCCGAGATTCGATCGTCGGTATCTCCATACCTAGTTCAACCTCGTTACCGGCAAGTCTCTTTACTCGTTCCGTAATACCCATGACTAACACTTAGTCACATTTCTTGCAAGGCTTATTGTGATGTTGTATTACCGAGTGGGCCCTAAGATACCTCTCCGTCACACAGAGTAACAAATCCCAGTCTTGATCCATGCCAACCCAACAGACACCCTCAGAGATACCTATAGAGCACCTTTATAGTCACCCAGTTACGTTGTGACATTTGATACACACAAGGTACTCCTCCGGTGTCAGTGAGTTGCATGATCTCATGGTCATAGGAACAAATACTTGACATGCAGAAAGTAGTAGCAATAAACTGACACGATCATATGCTACGTTTGTAGTTTGGGTCTTGTCCATCATATCATTCTCCTAATGACGTGATCCCGTTATCAAATGACATCTCATGTCCATGACGAGGAAACCATAGCCATCTTTGATCAACGAGCTAGTCTATTAGAGGCATACTAGGGACATGGTGTTGTCTATGTATCCACACATGTATCTGAGTTTCCGATCAACACAATTTTAGCATGGATAATAAACGATTATCATGAACAAGGAAATATGATAATAACCAATTTATTATTACCTCTAGGGCATATTTTCAACAGTCTCCCACCTGCACTAGAGTCAATAATCTAGTTCACATCACCATGTGATTCACATTTTTATGAATCTAACACCCAATGAGTTCTGGGGCTCGATCATGCTTTGCATGTAAGAGAGGTATTTTAGTCAACGGGTCTGTGACATTCAGATCAGTGTGTACTTTGCAAATCTCTATGTCATACTTTAGACACTGCTACCACACTCCACTTGGAGCTATTCCAAATGGCTGCTCCACTATACGTAGCCGGATTGCTACTAAGAGTCATCCGGATTGGTGTCAATGCTTGCATCGACGTAACTCTTTACGATGAACTCAGTCTTACCTCCATAATCGAGAAACATTTCCTTAGTATTTTAGTTACTAAGGATGATCTTGACAGTTGTCTAGTGATCCACTCGTGGATCACTCTTGTACCCCTTGACGGACTCATGGCAAGGCACACACAGGTGTGGTACACAGCATGGCATACTATACAGAGCCTGTGGCTAAGGCATAGGGGACAACATTCGTCCTTTCTCTTTCTTCTACCGTGGTCGAGCTTTGAGTCTCACTCAACTTCACACCTTACAAAGCACGCGAGAACACTTCTTTCTGACTAATCCATTTTTAACTCTTTCAAAATCTTTTCAAGGTATGTACTCATTCAAAGTCTCATCAAGCATCTTGATCTATTTCTATAGATCTTTATGCTCAACAATTAGGTAGCTTTATCCAAGTCTTCCTTTGAAAAACTCCTTTCAAACAACCCTTTATGCTTTCCAGAAATTCTACATCATTTCTGATCAACAATATGTCAACCACATATGCTTATTAGAAACTCTATAGTGCTCCCACTCACTTTATTGTAAATACAAGTTTCTCATAAACTTTGTATAGACTCAAAAACTTTGATCACCTCATCAAAGTGTATATTCCAACTCCGAGATGCTTGCTTCAGTCCATAGAAGGATCACTGAAGCTTGGTCACCTTTTAGCATCCTTAGGACTGACAAAACCTTCTGGTTGTATCACATACAACTTTTCCTCAAGTAAACTGTTAAGGAAATGATGTTTTGTCATCCATCTGCCAGATTTCTTAATTGAAAATGCAGCAACTGCTAACATAATTCCAACAGACTTCAGCGTCGCTACGAGTGAGAAAGTCTCATCATAGTCAACTCTTTGAACTTGTCAGGAACTTCTTTGCAACAAGTTGAGCTTTATAAATGGTGACATTTACCATCAGTGTTTGTCTTCATCTTAAAGGTCCATTTGTACTTGATGACCTGCCGTCCAACGAGTAAGTCTCCAAAGTCTATACTTGGTTTTCATACATGGATCCTTTCTCGGATTTCATGGTCTCTAACCATTCGTCGGAATTCGGGCCCATCATCGCTTCTCCATATCTCGTAGGTTCATTGTTGTCCAACAACATGACCTTCAAGATAGGGTTGGCATACCACTTAGGAGCAGTATGCATCCTTGTCGACCTACGAGGTTTGATAGTAACTTGATCCGAAGCTTCATGATCATCATCATTTACTTCCTCTTCAACTGACGTAGGTTCCACAGAAACATCTTTCTGCGCTGCGCTACTCTCTGGTTGAAACAAAGGTTCAACAACCTCATCAAGTTATATATTCCTCCCACTCAATTCTTTCAAGAGAAACTTTTTCTCGGGAAAGGACCCATTTGAGAAACAAACACTTTATGCTTGGATCTGAGATAGAAGGTTCACCCAACTGTTCTTAGGGTAATCTATGAAGATGCATTTGTTCGCTTTGGGTTCGAGCTCATTAGGTGAAAACATTTTTCCACACAAGCGTCGCAGCCCCAAACATTAAGAAATGACAGCTTAGGTTTCTATTAAACCATAATTCACACGGTGTCATCTCAAAGGATTTAGATGGTGCCCTATTTAAAGTGAATGTAGTTGTCTCTAATGCATAACCCTAGAACTATAGTAGCAAAATGATAAGAGACATCATAGCCCGCACCATATCCAATATAGCACGACTATGATGTTCGGACACACCATCACACTATGGTGTTCTAGGTGGCGTGAGTTGTGAAACGAATTTCACATTGTCTAAAGTTGTATGCCAAACTCGTAACTCTGATATTCACCTCCACAATCATATCGCAGACATTTTTATCTTCTTGTCACGATGATATTAAACTTCACTCTGAATTTGCTTGAACTTTTCAAATGATTCAGACTTGTGTTTCATTAAGTAAACATACACTATATCTACTCAAATCATCAGTGAAGGTAAGAAAATAACGATATCCACTGCACGCTACAAGACTCATTGGATTGCATACATCAACATGTATCATTTCCAATAAATCACTTGCCCGCTCCATCAATCCGGAAAACGGAGTCCTTAGTCATCTTGCCCAAGAGGCATGGTTCGCATGTCTCAACCGATTCGAAATCGAATGAATCCAAAGATCCATCAACATGGAGTTTCTTCATGCGCTTTATACCAATATGACATTTAGCGGCAATGCCACAAGTATGTGGTACTATCATTATTAAATTTGTATCTTTTGGCATCAATGTTTTGAACATGTGTATTACTATGATCAAGATTCAACAAACCATTCTCACTGGGTGCATGACCATTGAAGGTATTATTCATGTAAACAGAATAACAGTTATTCTCTAACTTAAATGAATAATCGTGTTGCAATAAACACGATCTAATCACGTTCATGCTCAACGCAAAACACCAAATAACATTTATTTAGATTCGTCACTAATCACGAAGGTTGAGAGAGCGTGCGATGTCGAACACATCAACCTTGGAAACATTTCCAACACACATCGCCACCTTACCCTTAGCTAGTCTCCGTTTATGACGTAGCTTTTACTTCGAGTTACTAACATTTAGCAACCGAACCGGTATCCAATACCCAGGTGCTATTAGGAGTACTAGCAAGGTACACATCAATAACACGTATATCAAATACACTTGTGTCGACGTTGCCAGCCTTCTTATCTACCAAGTATCTAGGGTTGTTCCGCTTCAGCGACCGCTCACCTCATAATAGAAGCACTTAGTCTCGGGTTTAGGTTCAACTTTGGGTTGCTTCACTAGAGCAGCAACTGACTTGCCATCCATGAAGTTTCCCTCCTTGCCCTTGCCCTTCTCAAAACTAGTGGTTTTACTAACCATCAACACTTGATGCTCCTTCTTGATTTCTACCTTCGCGGTGTCAAACATCGCGAACAGCTCAGGGATCATCATTTCCATCCCTGGCATAATGTTCATCACCAAGTTCTAGTAGCTTAGAAACACTGACTTGGAGAACTATATCAATCACTATCTTATCTGGAATATCAACTCCCACTCGATTCAAGCGATTGTAGCACCCAGACAATCTAAGCACATGCTCAACGATTGAGCTATTCTCCTTCATCATGCAGGCAAAGAATCTTGTTGGAGATCTCATATCTCACAAGACGGGCACGAGCCTGGGATCCCAATTTCAGCTCTTAGAACATCTCATATGTTTCATGACGTTCAAAATGTTTTAGAGCCTCAGTTCTAAGCCGTAATGCATGACGCGCTAAACTATCAAGTAGTCATCGGAACGTGCCTATCAGATGTTCACAACATCTACAGACGACGCTAGAGGGGGTGGCACACCGCGCGGTGCATTAAGGACATAAGACTTCTGTGCAGCAATGAGGACAATCCTCAGATCACGGACCCAGTCCGCAATATTGCTACCATCATCTTTCAACTCTATTTCTCTAGGAACTTATAAAAAACTCAAGGGAGCTACAGCGCGAGCAAGTAATCTACAACATAATTTGCAAAGACACTATTGACTATGTTCATGATAATGAGTTCAATTAATCGTATTACTGAAGAACTCCCACTCAAATTGACATCCCTCCGGTCATTCGAGTGATACATGATCCAAATTGACGAACTCAAGTCCGATCATCATGTGAGTTGAGGTGGTTTCAATGGTGAACATCATCATGTTGATCATATCTACTGTATGACTCATGTTCGACCTTTCGGTCTCTTGTGTTCCGAGGCCATGTCTGTACATGCTAGGCTCGTTAAGTTTAACCTGAGTGTTCTGCATGTGCAACACTGGCTTGCACCCGTTGTATGTGAACGTAGAGTCTATCACACCCGATCATCACGTGGTGTCTCGACACGACGAACTTTCGCAACGCTGCACACTTGAGGAGAACACAATTCATCTTGAAATTTAAGTGAGGGATCACCTTATAATGCTACCTTCATCCTAAGCAAAACAAGGTGCATAAAAGGATTAACATCACATGCAAATCATAAGTGACATGATATGGCCATGAACTTGTGCTTTTGATCTCCATCTTGAAAGCACCGGCATGATCTCCATCGTCACTGGCATAACACCATGATCTCCATCAATGTGTCGCCATCGGGGTTGTCGCGCCCACCATGCTTCTACTACTATTGCTACCATTTAGAGATAAAGTAAAGCATTACATAGCGCTTAATGATTGACACGCAGGTCATACAATAATTAAAGACAACCCTATGGCTCCTGCCGGTTGTCGTACTCATCGACATGCAAGTCATGATATTCTATACAAAACATGATCATCTCATACATCACATATATCTCATCATGTAATTGTCCATATCACATCACAACATACCCTGGAAAAACAAGTTAGACATCCTCTAATTGTTGTTGCATGTTTTACGTGGTTGCTATGGGTATCTAGCAAGAACAATTCTCACCTATGCAAAACCACAATGGTGATACATAAATTGCTTTTCAACCTTCTCAAGGACCGCCTTTGTCGAATCCGGTCCAACTAAAGTAGGAGAAATAGACACCCGCCAGCCATCTTTATGCAACGAAGTTACACGTCAGTCGATGGAACTGGTCTCTCGTAAGCGTATGAGTAAGGTTGGTCTGGCCGCTTCATCCCACAATACCGGTGAACCAAAACATGACCAAGGGAGGAATCAATCTAAGCATCAATGCCCACAAAATCCTTTGTGTTCTACTCGAGATCACATCTACACATAGGCCTAGCTCATGATGCCACTGATGGGGAACGTTGCATGGGAAACAAAAAATTCCTACGCACACGCAAGATCTATCCATGGTGATGAGTATCTACGAGAGGGAGAGTGGATCTACATACCCTTGTAGATCGCTAAGCAGGAAGCGTTAAGAAACACGGTTGGTGTAGTCGAACGTCTTCGCGATCCAAATCGCCGATCATCCCGCGATCTCATCACGATCCGTCCCGCGATCCAATCATGATCTGTCCCGCGAACTTATCACGATCCGTCCCGCGATCTCATCACGATCCGCCTCGTGATCTTGATCACGGTCCTTCCGATCTAGCGCCGAACGGATGACACCTCCGCGTTCAGCACACGTACAGCTCGATGACGATCTCCGGCTTCTTGATCCAGCAAGAGGGAGCGGAGAGGTAGATGAGTTCTCCGGCAGCGCGATGGCTTTGCGGCAATGGTGGTGGGCTATTCCAGCAGGGCTTCGCCTAAGCACCACTGAAAACCGATCTAGAGGAGAAAGTGCGTTCTACAGGAGAGGTAGCACGTGGCTATTAGGGTTAGATTTTTCCTCTAAATCCTCTAGTATATATAGGAGGGAGGGAGGGAAGGAGGCAGCCTCAAACCCTCAAGGTTTGGTCGAAATTGGAGGTGGAGGAGTCCTACTCCAATCCTATTAGGAGTAGGATTCCTCCTTTCCACTTGGAAACTCTTTCCACCTCTCCACCTTTGAATTTTTTCCTTCTCAAACCACTCCAGCCACATGGGCCCTTAGAGGAGGCTTCAGCCAGCCCACCAGGGGCTGGTTTACCTCCTCCCACAGCCCATGTAGACTCTTGGGTCGAAATACCTCTCCCGATGGTCCCCCGGTACACTACCAACACTCCCGGTACACTACCGATGAGCCTGAAACTTTTCCGGTGACCTAAACAGGACTTCCTATATATCAATATTTACCTCCGGGCCATTTAGGAGCTCCTCGTGACGTCTGGGATCTCATCCGGGACTCCGAACAACCTTTGGTCACCACCATACATAACTCTATACTACCGAAATGTCACCGAACCTTAAGTGTGCAGACCCTGCGGGTTCGAGAACTATGTAGACATGACCGAGACACCTATACGGTCAATAACCAATAGCAGGACCTAGATGACCATATTGGTTCCTACATATTCTACAAAGATCTTTATCGGTCGAACCTCTATGTCAAGGATTCAGTTAATCCCGTATGATGTTCCCTTTGTTCTTCGGTATGTTACTTGCCCGAGATTCGATCGTCGGTATCTCCATACCTAGTTCAATCTCGTTACCGGCAAGTCTCTTTACTCGTTCCGTAATACAAGATCCCGTGACTAACACTTAGTCACATTTCTTGCAAGGCTTATTGTGATGTTGTATTACCGAGTGGGCCCTAAGATACCTCTCCGTCACACAGAGTAACAAATCCTAGTCTTGATCCATGCCAACCCAACAGACACCCTCGGAGATACCTATAGAGCACCTTTATAGTCACCCAGTTACGTTGCGACCTTTGATACACACAAGGTACTCCTCCAGTGTCAGTGAGTTGCATGATCTCATGGTCATAGGAACAAATACTTGACATGCAGAAAGTAGTAGCAATAAACTAACACGATCATATGCTACGTTTGTAGTTTGGGTGTTGTCCATCATATCATTCTCCTAATGACGTGATCCCGTTATCAAATGACATCTCATGTCCATGACTAGGAAACCATACGCATCTTTGATCAACGAGCTAGTCTATTAGAGGCATACTAGGGACATGGTGTTGTCTATGTATCCACACATGTATCTGAGTTTACGATCAACACAATTATAGCATGGATAATAAATGATTATCATGAACAAGGAAATATGATAATAACCAATTTATTATTGCCTCTAGGGCATATTTCCAACATTCTCACGGCAGATGTCCGGGTGAACGGACTTGGATTCGAGGCCATCGCAAAGGTGATGGACTCAAAGAGGTTGATCGGGACGAAGGACACGAGTTTACCCAGGTTCAGCCTACGTCCTGCTTGTGCTTATATTGCTTGGTGTATTGATTACCACGGAGCAAATTGCTTAACCTAGTTCTCGATATCTCTGATCTCCCTAAGTCGCCTCGGGTCTTGCCTTTATATAGGAGGTCAAGACCACGGGTCAGACAAGTTATAACCGACTCTCACTACGTGTCTGAATCCGTCTCTACATTGTCTTGCCTTCTTGAGAAAGTTGTCTCTAGGCGGCTGACCCGCCCGAGTCTTCATGCTTTCTCCGTCCGAGCAACGTCCCAGCCCATCTTGTTAAGCCGCCCAACGTCTTGGGCTTAAGTCTTCACGGCCCATCCTTGGGCTGGTGTACGAGCCGCCGGGTGTGACCCGAGCCTCGGGGGCGGGTCTCACCGTGGGGTTATATCCCCAACATTAGGCCCCAGGTTGATTTGAGCTTGCTCACTTCAGCCTCCTTCTCAATCATCGGCGAGTCTCCCTTATGTTACCTGAAAATAATGTCCGCAATGACGTCAGGTCAAATCTGTCAGAAAGATCCTCTGAAGTATGCAATGAATATTTTCCTTATTAAATGGACGGTCCGGGAATCGAGACGTCCGCCTCGGTCAAATGATATTCGCCGCCTAGATTTTCGTGCCTATTTCCACCCTTGCCTATTAGATAGGACCACGAGGGGGTGGCATTTGTTTTCTTCCCCGCTCGCTCTTCATCTTCTTTCCTCCGACACCGCCGCTCCAGAACACCTCACTCTGGTGTCGTCTTCACACTATCGTCGTCGAGGCCACTGCATCAACCTGTTTGTTCCAGAGCTCTGCCCGTGTCCGCCTTGCCGTCTCCGGTGAGTCTTTCCTCCCCTAAATCCGTAGCCATTTCGGTAGGGTTTCACGGAGTTCTTCCGCCGCTTTCGAGCGCGAGCTTCTCTCCAATGCCGGCCATGCTTAGTCCATACGAACTCGATGATATCCTGTCCCCAATGCGGCGCTCTGTAGAAAACCGATAGTAGCACAGCGCAGATCTGTAACGGCTCCGCCTGCTGTTTTCAAACTTTCGCCATTTTCACAGTTTGTCTCTAGGTTTGAAATAAAACCATTTTTGTCTGTTTTGTAGATCCGTGGTCTCAGAGATACTTTATGAAACCTGTTTTCCACACTTAGCCAAATTTTGCCTTGTCTTCTCATAAACTTGACCCGCCATGTAATTCCGGCTCTCACCAACCAGATCCTGGCGGCTTAATCTTAAAATCTTAGGCTTTTAACTGCCCGTAGACGTCTACCGTTCCCTGACTCGCCGTACCTTGTTACCTTGCGTAGTTTTGAGCTGCCGCCATGTCTCGTGCATCCAACTCATGCAACCGGGTCAACTCTTGCATCACTGAAGTGTTCCTGATGGACTTTGTACATGCGGGCACCCTTCCCGCCAAAGATGTCATCTATTGGCGGGTTCTGGGTAATGAACTGAGGCCCGTTCCTCAGGAGGGCGAAGTAGTGGTATTTTCAGATCATGTCGGACGTGGGTTCGTACCCCTCGGCTCAAAATTCTTTCGAGATGTTCTTCACTTTTACAAGCTGCGCCCTCATGACCTCGCCGCCAATTCTGTTTCCAACATATGCAACTTCCAAGTGCTCAGCAAAGTGTACCTGCAAACGGAGCCGCCTGTTGGTCTCTTTCGTGAGTTTTTTTATGCAAACCGCTAGACAGAGGTGAAGGCCGGCCCAAGCTTAGAGCTCGGCGGGATTTCAATTCAAAGGCGCCGGGACATAACTTTTCCAGTTGTTCAGATGCCGAGTCATCCAAAAGATTGGAACAAGACCTGGTTTTACTGTAAAGATACCTCCCCAAAGGGTGAGCATCCTCTGCCGGGTTATCGCCCATCCCGGCTCAAGACAACCTCTGAGCTTCCTAGCCGGCTGTCAACTGCTGAACAGGCGAAGCACGAGCCGGCACACGCCAAGATTAAAGCTCTTATGGCCAACGGACTGGCGGGATTAGATTTGATCCGCTGCTGGATTTCTTGGAGGATTATGCCCTTGAGCCGTTGAAATCGCCTTATGTGCGAATATCCGGGCCAGTATGATGAGTCACTCTGCTTCAGCCAGACAACATAAACAGAGGATGATATTACAACTGTCATCCGGAGTCTTGTCCATGAAACTTCAGGAGCTTGTAGTGCCATTGGGCTGGCACCTTTCTGTGTCACTAACCCGGCCACAAAAGTAAGGCGACTCTTCATAGTCTCTTTTCTTTATTAGCTATGTCTTGGCAATCCCCTCACTACTTGTCGGCTTATCTTTTCAGGCTGACTCCGACTTCTGGAAGAAGAAATATGTTCCTCCTCTGAAGAAAACCAAGAAGAAGGCCGCGGCCAAGAAGACGAAGAAGAGCAATCCTCAGGAAGAATGGTTTGAACCGCCAGAATTAGACGGCTCAGAGGTATAACTTGACTATTTTTTGCCACCTCTTTATTCACCTTATCGACAACAACCATTGACAGGACGAGACAGAGACCAGCCACGCCAACGCCCCTGAGGTAACTTATGTTTCGTCCGACTCAGAATACTTTGTACCCTAGAAGATACGGCAGGTCATTCGAAAAGTTCCCCTTTCTCATCGTCTTGCTTACTTAGACCCCCAATTTTTTTGAAAAAGCAACAGCAAGCCGCCCGATGCCAGACCCGGAGCACCGGCTCTACCGTTCTCATGTACGGGTTGCCTAATTCTCCGAGTTAGAGGAAATGTCCAACTGAGGTAAACATTTCTTCTCTGCTTGATTTTACTAATCCTTCCTTTGTAATTCCAAAATGGCTTTACGTTATCTGGACTGTTTTTCAGGGATCATCTCCTTCATCTGGCGACTCTACAGCCACTGCTCTGCCACCTCCGAAGATTAACCTGTTATACGTGCTTTTCACGCCTTATGCCCGAGTCTTTGGCAGTTGTAAACCTTGGTCTCTAAACTTTATGCTTTTCAGGGCTCAAGCCAAACAAAGGAAAACTAACAAGTCCTCCCCTGGCCCTAATGTCCAAGAGCCGAAGCCTACCAAGACGGATGCTTCCATGCCGGATGTCGATCCTTCGGCGGCTTCCAAGGAGGCACCTGAAGAAACTTGTCCTTCTACTGAGCCGGCGGCTGATGATGTAATTCCTGAAAATCCTCCAAAGGACCATTGCAAGCCACCTAGCCCCGCAAAGAGTTGCCGAGGAAACAGCCGCTCCAGATGTTTTTATCATCGGCGCCGGCTTCCACTCTCCTCAGCATCATGTGCTGACAAGGCATAGTGAGATGGCTGAAGCCTCCAAGAAGGTAGATTTTGAGCTCCCTGCCCTTGAGAAGATGACCACTGACGAACTTCATGTCGTCTATTTGAACCGCCTTTCTACAAGCCAGGAATTGGTGCTCAAGCTTGTCAATTTAATGAAGAAGAAATATGAGGTATTCTTCACTCTCCATATACCCTTACGTAGCCCCCCAAGAGCCGGGTTAATATTGACTGATGATAATCCGGGTCTTTGGAACTTGCTAAAAGTAGAAATGCTTAGTCTATAGTGTTGGAAATATGCCCTAGAGGCAATAATAAAATGGTTATTATTGTATTTCCTAGTTCATGATAATTGTCTATTGTTCATGCTATAATTGTGTTAATCGGAAACCGTAATACATGTGTGAATACATAGACCACAACATGTCCCTAGTGAGTCTCTAGTTGACTAGCTCGTTGATCAATAGATGGTCACAGTTTCATGACCATGGACATTGGATGTCATTGATAACGGGATCACATCATTAGGAGAATGATGTGATGGACAAGACCCAATCCTAAGCACAGCACAAGATCGTGTAGTTCGTTTGCTAAAGTTTTTCAATGTCAAGAATCGTTTCCTTAGACCATGAGATTGTGCAACTTCCAGATACTGTAGGAATGCTTTGGGTGTGCCAAACGTCACAACGTAACTGGGTGGCTATAAAGGTGCACTACAGGTATCTCCGAAGGTGTCTGTTGGGTTGACACGAATCGAGACTGGGATTTGTCACTCCGTGTGACGGAGAGGTATCTCTGGGCCCACTCGGTAAGACATCATCATAATGAGCTCAATGTGACTAAGGAGTTAGCCACGGGATGATGTATTACGGAACGAGTAAAGAGACTCGTCGGTAACAAGATTGAACAAGGTATAGAGATACCGACGATCGAATCTCGGGCAAGCATCATACTGATAGACAAAGGGAATTGTATACGGGATTGATTGAATCCCTGACATTGTGGTTCATCCGATGAAATCATTGTGGAGCATGTGGGAGCCAACATGGGTATCCAGATCCCGCTGTTGGTTATTGACCGGAGAGGTGTCTCGGTCATGTCTACATGTCTCCCGAACCCGTAGGGTCTACACACTTAAGGTTCGATGACGCTAGGGTTATAGGGAAATGTTATATGTGATTACCGAAGGTTGTTCGGAGTCCCGGATGAGATCCCGGACGTCATGAGGAGCTCCGTAATGGTACGGAGGTAAAGATTGATATATAGGAAGTCCAGTTTTGGTCACCGGAATGTTTTCGGGCTCATCGGTAGTGTATCGGGAGTGCCGGGAGGGTGCCGGAGGACCCCCGGGAGGGGTGTGACGACCATAGGACTTTGTGGGCCCTTAGAGGAGGTGTGCCAGCCCTTATTGGGCTGGACAAGACCTTCTATATAAAGGCCCATGCGGCTGGGATCAAGAGATAAAGGGCAAAAGGGTTTTAAAAGAGGAGATCCACCTCCCTTGTGGGAGGTGGACTCTCCCCCTAGTTCGGCCGAACCTCTCCTCCTTGGAGGAGGGGCCAAGGCAGCCCTCCCTCTCCCTCCTCCTATATATATGCAAGGGTTTGGGCTGATTTGAGATGCGACTTCTCTCTCTCTCGGCGCAGCTCTTCCTCTTCCTCGTTCTCCGTAGCGCTTGGCGAAGCCCTGCCGGAGTTCACGTAGCTCCACCGTCAGCATGCCGTCGTGCTGCCGAAGCTCTCCCTCAACCTCTCCTTCCTCCTTGCTGGATCAAGGCGTAGGAGACGTCATCGGGCTGCACGTGTGTTGAACGCGGAGGCGCCGTTGTTCGGCGCTGAGATCGGAATCCACCGCGATCTGAATTGCTGCGAGTACGACTCCACCAACCGCGTTCTTGTAACGCTTCCGCTTAGCGATCTTCAAAGGTATGAAGATGCAATCTCTCCCCACTCGTTGCTGGTTTCTCATTAGATAGATCTTGGTGATACGTAGGAAATTTTTTGATTTACTACTACGTCTCCCAACAGTGGCAACATGAGCTAGGTCTATGCGTAGAATCTATACACGAGTAGAACACAAGTTGTTGTGGGCGTCGATTTTGTTAATATGCTTACCACTAGTAGTCTTATCTTGATTCAGCGGTATTGTGGGATGAAGCCGCCCGGACCGACATTACACGTACGCTTACGTGAGACTGGTTCCACCGCCTGACATGCACTTGTTGCATAAGGTGGCTAGCGGGTGTCTGTCTCTCCCACCTTAGTCGGATTGGATTCGATGAAAAGGGTCCTTATGAAGGGTAAATAGCAATTGGCATATCATGTTGTGGTTTTGGCGTAGGTAAGAAATGTTATAACCTATAAAAGCCACGTAAAAACTTGCAACTGCAAATTAGAGGACGTCTAACTTGTTTTTGCAGCATATGCCTTGTGATGTGATATGGCCAAAGAATGTGATGTGATGCATTGTGATGTATGGGATTGATCATGTTCTTGTAATAGGATTCATGACTTGCATGTCGATGAGTATGACAACCGGCAGGAGCCATAGGAGTTATCTTATTTTATTGTATGACATGCGTGTCGATCATAAATGCCATGTAATTACTTTACTTCATTGCTAAACGTTAGCCATAGTAGTAGAAGTAATAGTTGACGAGACAACTTCATGAAGACACAATGATGGAGATCATGATGATGGAGATCATGGTGTCGTGCAGGTGACAGTGATGATCATGGTGCCCCGAAGATGGAGATCAAAGGAGCAAGATGATATTGGCCATATCATGTCACTATATTGATTGCATGTGATGTTTATCATGTTTACATCTTATTTGCTTAGAACGACGGTAGTAAATAAGATGATCTCTCAATAAAATTTCAAGAAATGTGTTCACCCTAACTGTGCACCGTTGCTAAGGATCGTTGTTCCGAAGCACCACGTGATGATCGGGTGTGATAGGTTCTAGCGTTCGCATACGACAGGTGTAAGCCAGATTTACACACGTGATACACTTAGGTTGACTTGACGAGCCTGGCATGTATAGACATGGCCTCGGAACACGGTAGACCGAAAGGTCAAACATGAGTCGTATAGAAGATACGATCAACATGAAGATGTTCACCATGGATGACTAGTCCGTCTCACGTGATGATCGGACACGGGCTAGTTGACATGGATCATGTGTCACTTGGATGACTAGAGAGATGTCTATCTAAGTGGGAGTTCATTAAATAATTTGATTATGTGAACTTAATCATCATGAACTTAGTCTAAAATTATCTTTACAATCTATATTGTAGATCCAATGGCCAACGCGAATGTCACCCTTAATTTCAACGCGTTCCTAGAGAAAACGAAGCTGAAAGATGATGGAAGCAACTATGCGGACTGGGTCCGTAGCTTGAGTATCATCCTCATAGCTTCCAAGAAATTGTATGTCCTTGATGCACCACTAGGTGACCCACCCCTTCTCCCAGCGGAGCAAGACGTTGCGAACGCTTGGCATTCTCGCTGCGATGATTACTCCCTTGTTCAGTGCGGCATGCTTTACAGTTTAGAACCGGGGCTCCAAAAGCGTTTTGAGCAACACGGAGCATATGAGATGTTCCAAGAGCTAAAACTAGTTTTCCAAGCTCTGCCCGGGTCGAGAGATATGACATCTCCGACAAGTTCTTCAGCTGTAAGATGGAGGAGAATAGTTCTGTCAGTGAGCACATCCTCAAGATGTCTGGGCTACACAACCGCTTGACTCAGCTGGGAGTTAATCTCCCGGATGACTCGGTCATTGACAGAATCCTCCAGTCGCTTCCACCTAGCTACAAGAGCTTTGTGATGAACTACAACATGCAAGGGATGGAGAAGTCCATTTCTGAGTTGTACTCGATGCTAAAATCAGTAGAGGTCGACATCAAAAAGGAGCATCAAGTGTTGATGGTGAATAAGACCACTAGTTTCAAGAAAGGAAAGGGTAAGAAGAACTTCAAGAAGGACGGCAAAGCTGTTGCTGCGCCCGGTAAGCAAGTTGCCGGGAATAAGAACAAGAATGGACCCAAGCCTGAGACTGAGTGTTTTTATTGCAAGGGTACCGGTCACTGGAAGCGGAACTGCCCCAAGTACTTAGTGGATAAGAAGGACGGCAACGTTAAAGGTATATGTGATATACTTTCTATTGATGTGTACCTAACCAACGCTCGTATTAGCTCCTGTGTATTTGATACCGGTGCAGTTGCTCACATTTGTAACTCCAAGCAGGAGCTGCGGAATAAGCGGATGCTGGCAAAGGACGAGGTGACGATGCGCGTCGGGAATGGTTCCAAGGTCGATGTGATCGCCGTCGGCACGCTACCTCTACATCTACCTTCGGGATTAGTGTTAAACCTTAATAATTGTTATTTAGTACCAGCTTTGAGCATGAACATTGTATCTGGATCTTGCTTGATGCGAGATGGCTACTCATTTAAATCTGAGAATAATGGTTGTTCTATTTATATGAGAGAAATGTTTTATGGTCATGCCCCGCTGGTCAATGGTTTATTTTTGATGAATCTCGAACGTGATGTTACACATGTCCATAGTGTGAGTACCAAAAAGTACAAGGTTGATAACGATTGTCCCACTTACATGTGGCACTGCCGCCTTGGTCATATTGGTGTCAAACGCATGAAGAAGCTCCATACTGATGGACTTTTGGAGTCTCTTGATTTTGAATCATTTGACACGTGCTATGCATGGCACTCCCACGGCCCTTGTGGTCACTCTCGCTCCTACTGATACGGAGGGCGCGGGCTCTTGGTGCGCCGCCGTGGCCAAAGCCGCCGCCTCTTGCTGGTTTCTCGCCCGGTTTATGAGCGCTTGTGCATCTAGAGCCACCTGATCATCCCCCGGAGGCCCTCTGTGCCGATCGCTGCTGGAGACCGTCGGCGATTCATAGCACCGGCTAAAGCTGTGGCTGGGGAGGGGGGTTGAATGAACGCGGCTCCGGCTGTAAGCATATTTCTCCTGCTGGGCCATCGCCGTCTGAAGATACCCAATGGCGTTCCGTACCTCTTCCGCAAAAGGTGCCTCATCTGGAATAGGGATTGTTTCAAGCCGGGTGGCCGCGGCCACCATGTTCTCTACCGGGTTGGAATAATGACCTGCCAGCGTTGGAAAGACTGCTGGTGAGGCCTGGTTTCGTCGGGGTGGGTTAAGCTGCTGTCGAGCCGCCAACCGACTTCCAGGCGCATCCGCTGCCCGTCCTGTTCCTGGCGTATTGAAGAGATTCCTAGCCTCATAATGTTTTGGTAAGCGGGATTGATGCCTTATCCGATGCACCGCAGCCACCGATTGCTGTTCTAGCCCAAGGCGGAAGGCATCCGTCTTAATGCGTTCTGCCTCTGCCTCCATCTGAACTTTTAGCTCAGCTATCCTCTGTTGCTCATCCGCCATCCGGTCCTTGAGTCTCACAATCTCCAAGTTCCGAGCGGCTTGATTATCTGGCATGACTTCAGTGGCCATCAGGGTCGCGAGCTCATTCATCAGATCCAGAAGAACTTGAGCCGGCGGCGACGGGTCAGCCCCCGAGGTTGCTGCTCCGGTGGCTGTGCTGCCCGCACCTGGAGCCGACCCCGTCATGAACACGGCCGTATGAACCGGCGGCCCGAAAATGTCCGGCTCAGAATGCTCCGACTCAGAGTAAAGCTCGTCGTAGCCCCCGAGCCCACCGTTGTGAAGCTGGTAGATCGATTCTGCTTCTCCGCTCGAAGATCCATCCTCTGAACAGACAAGAGTCTCCTGTGATGCGGAAGCTTCAAGATCCATACCTTGAATGAAGCCCACGAAGACGTGTTTCCGGCCCGGGTTGACACGGGCGGATCGCACATCACGGGCGGGTTGCGCGCACCGAGCCGGCTCGACGATGCTGGTGCAGATGTCCGGCCCGGGTGTAGATCCGTCGATCCTGCCGATGAAGACATGGATCCCGCCAAAGGGAACCCGGAATCCATATTCGACAGAGCCGGCATCAAGACCCCAGCCGGCGTCGTTGATGTAGAGCCGGCCGCGGCGACTTTTGTTCATCCTTCCGACCACGTATCCCTCGAGCCCTGGAATAGAGCCCTTTGAGAACTCAACACCACCGAGCGCAGGCCCCATGGTGGGCGCCAACTATCGTGGTTTTCTCACCGCAGATGTCCGGGTGAACGTACTTGGATTCGAGGCCATCGCAAAGATGATGGACTCAAAGGGGTTGATCGGGACGAAGGACACGATTTTACCTAGGTTCAGCCCCTCAAGTAGAAGTAATAGCCTACGTCCTGCTTGTGCTTGTATTGCTTGGTGTATCGATTACAAGGGAGCAAATTGCTTGACCTAGTTCTCGATATCTCTGATCTCCCTAAGTCGCCTCGAGTCTCGCCTTTATATAGGAGGTCAAGACCACGGGTCATACAAATTGTAACCGACTCTCACTACGCGTCTGAATCCGTCTCTACATTGTCTTGCCTTCCTGAGCAAGTTGTCTCCGGACGGCGAACCCGCACGGGTCTTATGCTTTCTCCGTCCGGGCCACGTCCCGGTCCATCTTGTTAAGCCGCCCAACGTCTTCGGCTTAAGTCTTCACGGTCCGTTCTTGGGCTGGTGTACGAGCCACCAGGTGTGACCCGGATCCTCGGGAGCGGGTCTCACCGTGGGGTTATATCCCCAACGGGAATGGAGAGGGAAGATGAACACCATGCAGTTATCTCATGCACTAGGAGCGTGGCACTACGATTTGCGTTGAGGGATGTGTGGGATCTGCCAAAGGACTTAGAATTCAGGCATACAGGGCCAGACTGGTTGCAACTGCTACTGCTAGCAAAGCCCAAGGAAACCAGGGACAAAATGTTGTTACTGATGTGGCAGGCATGGAACCTGAGAAATAATGCAGTACACGGTGATGGAAAGGATACAGTTACAGGTTCAGTGAGGCATCTTACCAGATTACATGAGGATCTGCTGGCCGCTGCATGTGGTTTGAGGGAGTGCTCTGACACACGCTAAATGCCGCAGTTTCCTGCTAAGCCGGTACCACCAGCTCCCCCAAATTCCAGCCAGTGGACAGCACCCCCGATGGTAATTGTCAAGATGAATTCAGATGCGGCGTTCACAAGGGAGACAGGGGACGCTTGGGGAGGCGCTGTGGCCAGAGACCACTTGGGGTGTGTTCTCATGTCCATGAGGAAGCACCTGTACCGGTGCAGTTCAATGGAGGAAGCAGAAGGAGATGCAGCGCTAATGGGCCTGTCGGAATTGGCGAAACAATTCAGAGGTCAGGTGATTTTGGAGACACACTACAGGTATATCGGTCAGGAACGGCAGGATGGCATGCAGAGTATGTCTGCCTACCGTGCTACTATTACGGACGTGAGGAGAAGCTTACCTTTTCTCCGATTCAAGAATCAACATCATAAGCAGAAGCAAGAACAAGCTCGCGCACGAGCTCGCGGCCATTGCGAGAAGGTCCGGCGATTTTAGTATGCTTGCTGACATCCCAGTGGACGCTAAACATGTATTGAAAAACGAGAGTGTTCTGACCATGGCCTAATCTATGCCCATGGTGCTAAAAAAAACGACTGATCCTTCAGACGCCGAATTGCTTAACCGGCTTGGTGATGGAAATGCTATGTATTACGCGTTGCGAGTATACTTGGCCATACCTCCCGCCGTGTCGTGCCTCATGCCGGACCAAAAAAAGCCCGACGCTAAAAACCCATGTCCGAGCCCGGTCCGACCCGGCCGTCGGGCCTAATTTTTGGGCCCAAGCCCGGCCCGACGCGGCAGGCTCGGCTCTACGTAGGCGTAAACTCCGGTTTTATCGGGTCGAGTCCGGTCTGGCCCGACCACCGGACTCCAAATCTAGTCCCGAGCCCGGTCCGACCCGATCACCGGACTAAAATCTAGTCCCGAGCCTGGCCCGTGGGCAAGGTCAAGCCGGGCCGGATCGGGCTTTTTCTGGCCGACCGGGCTGGACTGGCCATGGCCAGGGCTAGTTGCGAGCAATATGGCAGTGCTTCTTCACGTGTGTTCATCTTAGCTCTCATTTTCAGGAACCTTTAACACGGTTTTGGAAAGGTTCTGACGGTTTTTTCTTTGTTTCCCTGCCACATGTTTTGTTTATTGAATCATTTTTTTTATTTTACGTCTTATTATTATCCCTTTTCCTTCTTACTTTTTATTTTTCAATTTGTAAATATTTTATAATTTTGTGAGCTTTCTAAAATTATGCATTTTTATCAAAATTGAGAATATCTTCCAATTTTGAAATATGTTTTAGTTTGTGAACTTTTTAGACTCGTCAATTGTTTTAAGGTTGTGGATATTTACATATTCATGAACATATTTCAAACTCATGTCTATTTTCCAAAAAAATGAAATTTAAAAATTCATGAATATTTTCCAAATTGATGAACTTGTTAGGTAACTTCCGAATATATCAAAATCCATGGATATTTTTAGATTCATACATTTAGTCAAATTCATGAACATTTTTAAAATTAAAATAAAACTGCCAAAGTAAGAAAACCAGCCAAAACAAATAAAAGGCAGAAAACAGGCCGAAACAAAAATGTTTGCAAGTGCTGGCAAATCCATCATGAGAGTTCTGGTATATGGTCAACGGCCTGGTGTGATGCCGGACCTGACATTCGGTCCTGCACGGCCTGCAGTGATTAAGAGCGTGCCCTTTGATATAATAATTTGTCAAAACAAATGCTATGTAGCAAGTGATCGCACCTTAGAAAAAAAAGATGCGTCTGCCGGGAGTCGAACCCGGGTCTATTGCTTGGAAGGCAATTATCCTAACCGTTGGACTACAGACGCAATCATGTTATGATTGAAGATGCAATTTTATCTATTCACTGCCATTCTTGTTTCCCACTAGCATGAATCAGCTAATCTTTTTCTCTGAGTGGATGAATCAGCTAGGCATCTTTGTACCTACATTCACAAACTAAACAAAAAACAATTTGATGCCCTCATCAACTAAGAGTTTCCCCACTCTTGTTGTGAATTTGCTCTAGGAACTATGATAATGTTCAGATTTTTCTAAGGTGGTCAACTACACGGAGAAAAAAATAGGGAAGCAAGCAAACAGTCCAGTAAACAATATGCAGATGAGGCAGACAGCCTAACTCAACAATCACCTCACAGTTTTTCCTAGAGCATATTTTCAGTAGTACTACCTTCTGCGTTGACAGCCTAACCAAAAGGTGATTTCGCTTGCTGCAGAAAGGCACTCAACTGCCTCGGAGACATGTCGCTTATCATCAGGACCGATGCCACGACGCACCCCAAGTCTAGCACTAGTATCAGATCGATGAAACAGCGAGGACGTTCCCACTGTCCCAGATTAATTAAGTGTCTGTGTTTCTTGCTTACCGATGGTTCCATTCCATGAAAAGGCAGGCAGCTCGCCTTCTCATGTCTGCATGAAAAGGTAGATCAGCTCAGCTCGGCTGACTAACCAAGGTGAAGTACAGTACGTAGTAAACTACTAGCTTAAGCCCAAAGGAAAAATGATGAGTCTCCATGGATGATTCCGTGTTTGAAGACGCATTGTCTGTTGCCCTGACGCTCGTGCCAAAGACCCACCGGTCAGATGTCACCACTCACAACAAGTCGGCCCGCGTTCTGTTCTGAAGTCACGCTGAACAAGCTTGTCCAAAACCTGAAGCAAGTGACCAGAATACGGATGCAACAGCTAGTGTAGTTGGCTTGTTTGGATTCTAGGGGGACAGAGACCAAGAAATGCAGCCATCATGCTACCAAAGAATAAGGTTAGTGTGCTTTCAAGTCGGTTAGCCTGGAGAGCGAGGTATGAACAACAAATGTATCAGTAACAAATTAAGTTACCAGCAGGATTCTGCAATGAAAAGGGAACACCTCCACCGCAGCGCTTTTCTCGTCGTTTGGCAACAGATCCGAGTACGGGACCGACCTACGGCATAAAGGAGCACTAAACATCCATCAGCATTACTACTACAGAATGTCCTTGCAAGATCAGGCACATAATCTGCATCGCCCTCCTTTGACCAGAGTACATCCGGAGTGCACAGGTCCATGATCAGAGACACGGCTACATGCTGCAGTCAGAGAGGTCAGCGTCCGAGCATGCAGTGCCCAGGAGGTGATCCAGTCATCCAGAGAGGAGGACCAGAGGCCGATCGATCCATCATCCACGGTTTCAGTTGCAATAAGTAAGTAGGAGTATCATCCACATGGAAAAAGAAAAGCGGCCAAACTTATTGCGATCACCGGAGCACATCATCATAACTCATCGGCGTTGGCACGTCGGCCAGGCAGGCTCTCGATCCCCACTGCACCGGTGCTACTGCCTAGTGGTACTGAAAAAAGGGAGATCATAACGCTCAGGCGGCCCTACCATGAGATTCTGCGCGCGAGCCGTGACTCGGATCGATCGATTTGCCATTCTAATGACACAGTGACCCGCTGAAATCATCTCATCGCTGGGGTGGTCATACTCCTACATTGTGGAATGGCTTTGAATGATTATACTTTTATTTCACAGAGATGAGCAATATACAGAGGAGAGTGCCAGTGCGTATGGCTGTGTGCGCTGTGTCAGGAGGAACACATCGCCGAGCACTCGAATACACTGGAGAGACTCATTCGATCATTCACTGTAACAAAATATGGAGTGAACATATGTGTTAGCTACCCATACAGACATCACAATCAAGAACTGGTCCCGGACACAATCAAGGTCACAGGCTCCAAATGCCATGGAACATGTTCCTGAGCTTGCTCCCGCCGAGCTTCTTCACGATCTTCTTAGCGTCTGTCACGTTGGTTTCTGCAAGCTTCTCGAGGTTCCTGGCATTCGTCGAGGTTCCAACAAATGTCGTTAGCGTCAATGTATTCACAAGTCGAAGATTTTAGGGAGAATGTTTCATTTTAATGTTGTGATTACCTCACGTGCTCCGATGACATGATCTTCCTCCGCCCGGAGTTGCTGTCCGCTAGATGCACCAGCGTCGACAGCAAGAACCGCTTCGCCGGCGAGGGTTTCTCCTCGTCGGGGCCGAGCAGCTGCAGTATCTGCGCCACGTTGCGGTCATCCTGGACGAAGCGCTTCCGGTTGCGGTGCACGGACATCATGGCGCAGAGCGCCTCCGCAGCCATCTCCCTCGTCTCCAGGGATTTGGCCGCCTGGACGATGCCCACCAGCTCCGGCATGAACCCGGCGTCCCCCATCGCCTTCTTGGTCTCCTCCGACACGTGGCACAGCCGGTGCGCTGCTTTTAGGGCGCAGTGCTGCAGCGTGGTGTCGCCGTTGCGGAGGAAGAAGAGCACGCGGTTGAGGAAGACGGCGCCGATGAGCCAGTCGATCGAGTCCGGCGACGAGAAGCAGAGCGCGTCGATGGCGCGGAGCGCCACCTCCCGTGCCTTTGAGGAGCGCGGGACGGCCGGGTCCAGCGCGCGGACGAGGGACTCGGCGGTGCCTTCTTGGAGCACGACCTCCCTGGATGAGCTGTCTCCGGAGGCGATCGCCGCGAGCAGCTCCATTGCCTGGATTTGCGCCCCCTCTTCCGCGCGGCCCTGCAAGAGCGACACGAGCACCGGCACCGCCCCGGCGTCGGCCACCATGTACTTCCTTATTTCCTCGACGCCCACGAGGCTCCTCAGCACCCGGCACGCCGCACACACGAGCTCGCCGCCGCTGGCACGGTGGTCGGAGCAGATGTTGACCAATGCCGTGACGCCGCCGTGCGCGGCGACGGCCCACGCGTTGTCGGCGTTCTCGGTGAGCTTGCTGAGCACCCGCGCCGCCCGCTCCTTCGCTGCCGGCCCGGCGCCCGTGTTTAGAACCCGGATCACCGGAGCGATGACGCCGCCCACGACAAGGTCGCCCTTGCAAGCGTCATGCCCGGCGATCACCGAGATGGCGTCCAGGGCCTCTTCTTGGACGCAAGCGTCTGGGGACTCGAGCAGCCCAACGAGAACGCCAATTCCGTCGGCGACGTCGGACACGACGACCCGTACGCACTTGTCGTCGTTGCGCAGCACCTCGTTGAGCGCGGCGGCGGCCTCCCTCCGCATCTCCGCTCCGCCGACCCTGAGCCTGGCGAAGAGGTCGCGCACGTAGAACCGCAAGTCCTCGCGGCTGGCGCCGGCGCACGGGCGCGGCACCACGAGCGCCCGCGCGCGCGTCAGCGAGCCCGAGGCGCATATCTCGTCCAGGCGCGCCAGGTGCGTGTCGAGCGTAGACGCGACGACGTCGAGGTCGCTCCGCAGCCGCAGCTTTCCGCCTCCGTAGTGCCGCCCCTGGCTCCGCGGCACCAGCTCCCGCGCCTCCTTCACAGCGTCAACGACGTCCCGTAGGAGGCCTTCGAACGCCTCGTGCCTCTCCTCGCCGTCGGTGGCCGCGATGACGGTGATGTCCGCGAGGCCGGCGTGGAGCCGATTGAACCTGTCCCTGACGAGCTGCCACTTGAGCGGGAAGAGGGAGGCGGAGAAGGAAGCAGAGATGAGAGAGTTTATGGCGTCCAGTGCCGTCGCGAGCCTCCCCTGCTCGTTTTGCTCCGCTTCTTGGCTCCCCGCCGCAAATTCTCCCATTCTTCCGACGAGCCCAGCTCAGCTCAGCTCACGCACGGACCCTTACCACGTCGTCAGTTCCTGCCGTTGCATCGAGCAAGCAAGAAAGGGACGAGGAGCAGAGCAAGCGGTGGAACTATTACTAGTTGTGGTATGCGGAGACGGCGGGGGAGTGTGATGACTGTAACTGCAAGGTGGTGACTCAACTCTTGAAGGCAAGCTCGACTTCAAGGTAGTTAATGGAGTTTATGGAGGCGGAGGCGGGGCCGGTGGTGGGTCCCCGGACGTGGGCGCAGCACGGGCGCGACTGTTGAGGATGCAGTCGGAGTCTGGGGAGATGCCCGCGTGAGGAGTGAGGACGATGCCTGGGGATTGGTGCGCTGTGGCTGAGAAGAAGCGAAGGACGATCGAGGGAAGGAATGTAAGCAGAGCCCAGGGAACGGGGGTCTACGACCGAAAATGCTAGACGCACGGAGGAACTACGGATATTTACGGACCCTTCCAACTAATCAAACATGCCTATTTTCAGGAAGGTGGGGGGCAGCCTTGCCCTTTAATCCAATCACGATTTGCCACTTCAAATCTATCCCTTAACAAGCCCGTGAATGTCCGTTGATGTAGCATTGCTCGTCTACGAACTAGGATCGCGTGACACGCCCGGCAATGCTACACGTACAGTACGAAAAATGTTCGGAAATGCTACTGTAGCGTGGTGCAAAATGATGTACATTGCCCAGGTTGTTGGAGTGTCTCCACAGCTAATTTGAATGTTTTTATTTATCCGTGAATATGTTCAAACAGTGTCTACACGAACCCCCTTGGAACATCTACTTTGTCTTTGTACACAACCGTGCCCCTCAAATAGTACAACACACACTTTCCCCTGACTCCCGTATGGCTTCCGCTGCGGGCGACCCGGAGGTGAACCCTCCCCGCCGTAGCTCCTCCAGAACCGGCGCCCTTCCTTGTTGGCGGGCGCCGCCAGGCAAAGCCCGCGTGGCGTCAGTGATGACGGTCCCTTCTCTCTCCTCTAGCAAGGCAGGTGCGCGACGCGGGGCCACTCGACGAGCAGAGGCAACGTGGCGACCATGACCAGATGCGCGGCAGAGGCACGGCGACCGCATTCAGGGACACGCTTGGAGCAGGCGGCCGGGTCCAGAGGCGCGGGCGACGTGTCCAAATGCGTGGCGGCCACATCCAGGGGCACGGGCGGCTGCATCCAGATGCGCGGCAAGGCACGAGGGGCGCACACGGTGCGCGGGTGGTCCGAGCAACGCGAATCTGCGGCGGGAGGGCTAAGGCCCGTCTTGGTGATGCTGCTCTGGCGGGGCATGTGGTGAAGGGGCGCCGGCGGCCTGTACGGAGCTGGGGGTGCGGCTTCAGGGGTTCGGCGGGATGGAGGTGCCACTATGAGGTCGCACGGCGGCGCGAGGGGGGTTGCTGCTACTCGGTAAGCGCGACAGCTTGAGGTGGAGGAGCTCGTAGTGCTGGAGCAGGAGCTTTGACTACAAGCCGGCTTGGTGGTGGTGCTAGGTGGTCGCCGTTGAGAAATGATGTGCGGATGAGGTGGTCTTGGGAGCTTGGGTGAAAAACCTGTCTCGATTGTGGCCGTGACCGGTGATGGCGGCAGTTGTGGCCATCGCTTATCTTCTTGTAGACATCGTTGTATTGCTGTTGCGCCCCTCCCGCACGGATCACTACAGCTTCGGGGGAAACCCTTGATTTGATTTGATCGGACGATGACGACGCTTTGGTGCTATATTCCCTCCTGGAGGCTTCGTCTTTGGAGCTGGTAGTTGGCGAATGAGACCAGTGGAAGACGACGGTGTTGGCACGAGGCTTCTGTTGCAACGATGATGGGGTGAGCAGTGTGAGAGACGTGGCTATGGTTGTGGTAGTCGGCTCTTCTTTGGCGTGTTCGCGAGATCGTCTCGGCTGGTTTGTTGCTATGAAGTCGAAGCTGCAGTGGTGGGGCCCTGGTGGTATACGGTTATAGGCAGTGGGTGGTTCGTTCGATGATCTTCTGCGGCACCAACCGTGCCTAGTTCTTCTTCATGGTTCTGCATTAGAGTCAGAGTTGTGTTGTCTGATCGCTGGTGGCTGGGTTTGGTGCGGACCTTCATGCACCTCCACACAACCTTTTCAATGTGGGTTGAGTTGACAATCGCCTTTAGCAAAGTCGGAGTCGGTTGCTCAGGGTTTAAGGATGGTGATGACGCCTCTAGGGGAGGAGTGATGATGATGATGCCTGCATTCTGTCTCGGCAAGACCCTCTTTGGAGTGGTGTGTGTGAGGTTTCAAATGTGTGTCGCCCAACGGTTATGATGGTTTTCGCCAGGTTCTCCATAATGAATTGTGCAACCTGGTTTATGCTCGGTTTTCCTCAATTAACTGAGCAACTCATTTCTTCTTAATGAATGCAGAATAACTGCCATTTCAAAAAAGGGATAATTGCAAATGAGCCCTTAGTTGTGTCACCCTCGACAAGAATACCCCTATTTTTGGAAAACACGTGGTCTTGCCCAACTCAGATAGCTTGCCTTGTGCTTTTGTCCTTCCGGCACGGCTCTGTCCAGTCAGCGCCATTTGACCGTAAGCGGCGCTAGATTTTGGACAAGGCTTGCCCCCCGGTCGACCTAACCATCTCACCCTCTCGTTCCCCATTGTCTCTCTTTCCCTCTCACCAACCCTAGCTCGGCGGCGGCGAAACCCGCACCGCCAGATCCATTGCCAGGCGATGGGGGAGACCGGCAAACACATCTGCGGTTGTGGCCGCCGCCGTAGGGGCACCACATCTTCACTTGAGCTCTGAGAAGGCGACGGTGGCGGCGCCCACGGCGACAAGGGCAACAGATCTGCACTTGAGCATGGAGAAGGCGAGGTGGCGACGTCCACAGCGACAAGGGCCACGGATCTGCACGGGAGCGTGGAGAAGGCGACGGTGGCGGTGCCCACGGCGACAAGGGCCACGGATCTGCACGGGAGCACGTACAAGGCAACGATGGTGGCGCCCATGGCAACAAGGGCAACGGTTCTGCATGGCAAACTCCCCTGGGTTAAGTATCAGACCTAGATCTGCTCGTGTTTACTGCCCTAGGATTGATTCAACGAGGTGAGGTTGAGGTGACTGCTACTGACAGAGAGAAAAGAGAGTGGAGGTACCCTGTTGACATAGAGAAGTGGTGTTGCAGTTGTAGGCAGTGGCAGATCACTGGTAAACCCTGCATCCATGCCCTTTTTTTCATCACTACTCTAAGAGGTGAAGCAAGCGGAATAGATCAATATGTCCACAAATATTACTCAGTTGAGAAGTTTGTAGCTACTTATGCTGACAATCTACCAGCTCTAGAAGGCAAACAACAGTGGGACTGTGTGGATCCAGGATTCAAGCTGTGTGCTCCTATTCAGAATAGACCACCAGGTAGACCAAGAAAGCAGAGGATAAGATCTACCCATGAAGGAAAGGGCCTTGGTCCTAGGAAGTATAAGTGCAAGAGATGTGGAAGATCTGGACACAAAACCAAAGGCTGCAAAGAATCTGTTGATCCAGCCTTTGGAGAAGAAGAACATTGGGGAGCAGATAATGCAGATGATCATCCACCAACTAATGAGCCAGCAGAAGTAGAAGTACAAGATGAGGAGGAGGATGAAGAGCTAGAAGCTGATGCTCTTAGGCAGCAGATGCCACCACCCAAGGAAACCTCACATGAGGCATCTACAAAAGCTAGTGTAGTCAGGTATGTGCCAACTTGTTTCAGTTTGTTTCATATCTTCAACTTGTTTCAGTTTTCATTAGTTCATATCTTAAAATTTGTGTCATATTTGAACTTGTTTTAGTCCTAGAAAGAATTATAAAAGAGGGGCAGAGAGGGGAGCTTCTCCAAGGTGTTTCAAGCAGAGGAGCATAGAGGTCTCAGTTACTGGAAGCACTGTTGACAGCAAGGGTGTTTCTCCACTCAAAAAAGATGCAACAGCAGTTGAAGCTCCAGCCAGTGCCCCCAATCCAGCAAAGAACACTAGGAGCAAGGAAAAATTGGCTCCAAACCCAGCCAAGAACACCAGGAGCAAGAGGCTTCTGCTTTAGTCTTTAGTGTTACTAGAAAAAATTGATGTTGTTATGCACCTGATGTTGTTGTGTGTGCACTGTGATGGCCAGTACTTTGTGATGATCAACTTCTGAATGCTTTGTGATGGCCAGTACTGTTATGTACTGTTATGCACTAGTTATGCCCAGTGTTTTGCTACATTTGTGATGATCATCGACGACAAAAACTACATCTACTTTGGCTTAGCTTTGTCATCGACGTCGACGACGACAAAATAGCATATTTTAGCATCTACTTTGCATCCATCCATAGCATCAACTAGTTTGTAGAAACAAAATAGCATGTTCATCTTGCCCACAAGTGCATCATCATCTTCAAATATATCATACGTGTACCATTCTGTCAACAAGCAGAAACTGATACAACTACAACACAAATAGCAGTACAACACAGATTCCGTATAACGTTCCCTTTGTTCTTCGGTATGTTACTTGCCCGAGATTCGATCGTCGGTATCTCCATACCTAGTTCAACCTCGTTACTGGCAAGTCTCTTTACTCGTTCCGTAATACAAGATCCCGCAACTAACAATTAGTCACATTGCTTGCAAGGCTTATTGTGATGTTGCATTACCGAGTGGGCCCCGAGATACCTCTCCGTCACACGGAGTAACAAATCCCAGTCTCGATCCATGCCAACTCAACAGACACCATCGGAGATACCTGTAGAGCACCTTTATAGTCACCCAGTTACGTTGCGACGTTTGATACACACAAGGTACTCCTCCGATATCTGTGAGTTGCATGATCTCATGGTCATAGGAACACATACTTGACATGCGGAAAACAGTAGCAATAAACTGACACGATCATATGCTACATTTGCAGTTTGGGTCTTGTCCATCACATCATTCTCCTAATGCTGTGACCCCATTATCAAATGACATCTCATGTCCATGGCTAGGAAACCTTAACCATCTTTTGATCAACGAGCTAGTCTATTAGAGGCATACTAGGGACATGGTTTTGTCTATGTATCCACACATGCATCTAAGTCTCCGATCAATACAATTATAGCATGGATAATAAACGATTATCATGAACAAGGAAATATGATAATAACTAATTTATTATTGCCTCTAGGGCATATTTCCAACAGTCTCCCACTTGCACTAGAGTCAATAATCTAGTTCACATCACCATGTGATTCGCATTGTTATGAATCTAACACCCAACGAGTTCTGGGGCTCGATCATGCTTTGCATGTGAGAGAGGTCTTATAGTCAACGGGTCTGTAACATTCAGATCCGTGTGCACTTTGCAAATAGCTATGTCAAACTGTAAACACTGCTACCACACTCCGCTCGGTACTATTCCAAATGGCTGCTCCACTATACGTATCCAGATTGCTACTACGAGTCATCCAGATTAGTGTTAAAGCTTGTATCGACGTAACTCCTTACGACGAACTCTTTATCACCTCCATAATTGAGAAACATCTCCTCAGTCTCTTAGTTACTGAGGATAATCTTGACCGCTGTCCAGTGATCCACTCCTGGTTCACTCTTGTACCCCCTGACGGATTCATGGCAAGGCACACACAGGTGCGGTACACAACATGGCATAATATAGAGCCTATGGCTAAGGCATAGGGGACAACGTTCGTCCTTTCTCTTTCTTCTGCCGTTGTCGAGCTTTGAGTCTCACTCAACTTTCACACCTTACAAATCAGGCGAGAACTCTTTCTTTGACTGATCCATTTTGAACTCTTTCAAAATCTTGTCAAGGTATGCACTCATTGAAAGTCTCATCGAGCATCTTGATCCATCTCCATAGATTTTGATGCTCAACAATTAGGTAGCTTCATCCAGGTCTTCCTTTGAAAATCACTTTCCAAATGACCGTTTTATGCTTTCCAGAAACTCTACATTATTTCTGATCAACAATATGTCATCCACATATACTTATCAAAAATTCTATAGTGCTCCCACTCACTTGATTGCAAATACAAGTTTCTCGTAAACTTTGTATAAACATCAAAACTTTGATCACCTCATCAAAGCGTATATTCCAACTCCGAGATGCTTGCTTCAGTCCATGGAAGGATCACCGAAGCTTGCACACCTTTTAACATCCTTAGGCCTGACAAAACCTTCTGGTTGTATCACATACAACCTTTCCTCAAGTAAATCGTTAAGGAAATGATGTTTTGACATCCATCTGCCAGATTTCATAATTGAAAACACAGCAACTGCTAACATAATTCCAATAGACTTTAGCACCACTACGAGTGAGAAAGTCTCATCGTAGTCAACTCCTTGAACTTGTCACAAACATCTTTGCAACAAGTTGAGCTTTACAAATAGTGACATTCACCATCAGTGTATGTCTTCATTTTAAAGATCCATTTGTACTCAACGACCTGCCGTCCAACGAGCAAGTCTAGCAAAGTCTACACTTGGTTTTCATACATGGATCCTATCTCGGATTTCCTGGCCTCCAACCATTTGTCGGAATCCGGGCCCATCATCGCTTCTCCATAGCTCGTAGGTTCATTGTTGTCCAACAACATGACCTCCAAGACAGGGTTGCCGTACCGCTCAGGAGCAGTACACATCCTAGTCAACCTAAGAAGTTCGATAGTAACTTGATCCTTAAGCTTCATGATCATCATCATTAACTTCCTCTTCAACTAACGTAGGCTTCACAGAAACATCTTTCTGCGTTGCGCTACTCTCTGGTTGAACAAAGGTTTAACAACCTCATCAAGTTCTATCTTCCTCCCACTCAATTCTTTCGAGAGAAACATTTCCTCGAGAAAGGATCCGTTTAAGCAACAAACACTTTGCACTTGGATCTGAGATAGAAGGTTCACCCAACTGATCTTAGGGTATTCTATGAAGATGCATTTGTCCGCCTTGGGTTCGACCTCATTAGGTGAAAACATTTTCCACACAAGCGTCGCAGCCCCAAACATTAAGAAATGACAGCTTAGGTTTCTATCAAACCATAATTCACGCGGTGTCATCTCAACGGATTTAGATGGTGCCCTTTTTAAAGTGAATGTAGTTGTCTCTAATGCATAACCCCAAAATTATAGTAGTAAAACGACAAGAGACATCATAGCACGCACCATGTCCAATAGAGCATAACTATGATGTTCGGACACACCATCACACTATGGTGTTCCAGGTGGCGTTTAGTTGTGAAACAACTTTCACATTGTCTTAAGTTGTATGCCAAACTCGTGACTCAGATATTCACCTCCACGATCATATCGCAGTCATTTTTATCTTCTTGTCACGATGATCTTTAAACTTCACTCTGAATTTGCTTGAACCTTTCAAATGATTCAGACTTGTGTTTCATTAAGTAAATATACACTATATCTACTCAAATCATCAGTGAAGGTAAGAAAATAACGATATCCACTGCATGCTACAAGACTCACTAGATTGCATACATCAACATGTATCATTTCCAATGAATCACTTGCCCGCTCCATCCAACGGGGTCCTTTAGTCATCTTGCCCAAGAGGCATGGTTCGCATGCCTCAACGATTCGAAATCGAATGAGTCCAAATATCCATCACCATGGAGTTTCTTCAGGCGCTTTATACCAATATGACATTTTACGGCAGTGCCACAAGTATGTGGTACTATCTTTATTTAACTTTGTATCTTTTGACATCAATGTTATGAACATGTGTATTACTACGATCAAGATTTCAACAAACCATTCTCACTGGGTGCATGACCATTGAAGGTATTATTCATGTAAACAGAATAACTATTATTCTCTGACTTAAATGAATAACCGTATTGCAACAAACATGATCTAATCATGTTCATGCTCAACGGAAAACACCAAATAACATTTATTTAGGTTCGTCACTAATCCTAAAGGCAGAGAGAGTGTGCGATGTTGATCACATCAACCTTGGAAACATTTCCAACACACATCGTCACCTCACCCTTAGCTAGTTCTCCGATTATTCCGTAGCTTTTATTTCGAGTTACTAATATTTAGCAACCGAACCGGTATCCAATACCCAGGTGCTACTAGGAGTACTAGCAAGGTACACATCAATAACTCGTATATCAAATATACTTCTGTCGATGTTGCCAGCCTTCTTATCTACCAAGTATCTAGGGTTGTTCCGCTTCAGCGACCTCTCACCTCATAATAGAAGCATTTACTCTCGGGTTTGAGTTCAACTTTGGGTTGCTTCACTGGAGCAGCAACTGACTTGCTATCCATGAAGTTTCCCTCCTTGCTCTTGCCCTTTTCGAAACTAGTGGTTTGATTAACCATCAACACTTGACGCTCCTTCTTGATTTCTACCTTCGCGGTGTCAAACATCACGAACAGCTCAGGGATCAATACTTCTATCCCTGGTGTATTATAGTTCATCACTAAGTTCTAGTAGCTTTAGTGACAGTGACTTGGAGAACTATATCAATCACTATCTTATCTGGAAGATCAACTCCCACTTGATTCAAGCGATTGTAGTACCCAGACAATCTGAGTACATGCTCAACGATTGAGCTATTCTCCTTCATCTTACAGGCAAAGAATCTTGTTGGAGATCTCATATCTCGCAACACAGGCACGAGCCTGAGATCACAATCTCTGCTCCTAGAACATCTCATATGTTCCGTGACGTTCAAAACGTTTCGGAGCCTCAATTCTAAGCCATAATGCATGGCGCACTAAACTATCAAGTAGTCATCGAAACGTGCCTATCAGATGTTCACAACATCTATAGACGACGCAAGAGGGGGTGGCGCACCGAGCGGTGCATTAAGGACATAAGCCTTCTGTACAGCAATGAGGACAATCCTCAGATCACGGACCCAGTCTGCAATATTGCTACCAACATCTTTCAACTCTATTTCTCTAGGAACATATAAAAATTTAAGGGAGCTACAACGCGAGCTAGTAATCTACAACATAATTTGCAAAGACACTTTGACTATGTTCATGATAACGAGTTCAATTAATCATATTACTTAAGAACTCCCACTCAAATTGACATCCCTCCAATCATTCGAGTGATACATGATCCAAATTCACCAACTCAAGTCCGATCATCACGTGAGTTGAGGTGGCTGCAATGGTGAACATCATTATGTTAATCATATCTACTATATGACTCATGTTTGACCTTTCGGTCTCTCGTGTTCCGAGGCCATGTCTGTACATGCTAGGCTCGTCAAGTTTAACCCGAGTGTTCTGCGCGTGCAAATCTGGCTTGCACCCATTGTATGTGAACGTAGAGTCTATCACACCCGATCATCACGTGGTGTCTCAACACGACGAACTTTCGCAACGGTGCACACTCGGGGAGAACACAGTTCATCTTGAAATTCAAGTGAGGGATCACCTTATAATGCTACCGCCGTACTAAGCAAAACAAGGTGCATAAAAGGATTAACATCTCATGCAATTCATAAGTGACATGATATGGCCATGAACTTGTGTTTAAGATCTCCATCTTCGAAACACCGGCATGATCTCCATCGTCACCGGCACAACACCATGATCTCCATCATCTTGATCTCCATCAATGTGTTGCCATTGGGGTTGTGGCGCCAGCCCTGCTTCTACTTCTATTGCTACCGCTTAGCGATAAAGTAAAGCATTACATAGCGCTTAATGATTGACACGCAGGTCATACAAAAATTAAAGACAACCCTATGGCTCCTGCCGGTTGCCGTACTCAACGACATGCAAGTCGTGAAATTCTATACATCACATGATCATCTCATACATCACATATATCTCATCATGTAATTGGCCATATCACATCACAACATACCCTGCAAAAACAAGTTAGACGTCCTCTAATTGTTGTTGCATGTTTTACGTGGCTGCTACGGGTATCTAGCAAGAACGATTCTCACCTACGCATAAACCACAACGGTGATACATAGATTGCTTTTTAACCTTCTCAAGGACCGCCTTTGTCAGATCCGATCCAACTAAAGTGAAAGAAACTGTCACCCACAAGCCATCTAAGCAACAAGTTGCGTCGAGGGAACCGGTCTCTCATAAGCGTACGAGTACTGTTGGTCCGGGCCGCTTCATCTTACAATCCCGCTGAACCAAAATCCGACCAAGGGAGGAAGCAATCTAAGCATCAACGCCCACAAACCTTTTGTGTTCTACTCGAGATCTCATCGAACCATCAACCTAGCTCATGATGCCACTGTTGGGGAACGTCGCATGGGAAACAAAAAATTTCCTACGCACACGCAAACCTATCCATGGTGATGAGCATCTATGAGAGGGAGAGTGGATCTATGTACCCTTGTAGATCGCTAAGCGGGAAGCGTTAAGAAACGCGGTTGGTGTAGTCGAACTTCTTCGCGATCCAAATCGCCGAGCGTCCCACGATCCAATCATGAACCGTCCCGCGAACACATCATGATCCGTCCCGCGAACTCATCACGATCCATCTCACGATCTTGATCACGATCTGTCCCGCGAACTCATCACGATCCGTTCCGTGATCACATCACGAACCGTCTCGCGATCTCGATCACGGTTCTTCCGATCTAGCGCCGAACGGACGGCACCTCCGCGTTCAGCACACGTGCAGCTTGATGACGATCTCCGCCGTCTCGATCCAGCGAGAGGAGGTGGAGAGGAGAGAGAGTTCACTGGCAGCGTGATGGCGCTGCGGTGATGGTGGTGGAGCAATTCCGGTAGGGCTTCGCCTAAGCGCTGCAGAAAACCGATCTAGAGGAGAAACTATGCACCGGTGTAACGGGTAGCATGTGGCCGGAAATTCTGTCCAAAAACCACCCAATCCACTAGTATATATAGGAGGAGAGGAGAGGAGAGGCAGCCAAGGCCTTTGGGTCGGCCGAAATAGGAGGTGGGAAGCAATCCTACTTCACCTCCAATCCTAGTTGGAGTAGGATTGCCTCCTATTGGCTGATTTTCCACTTTTTGCTTTAGGACTTTCTCTCCTGCGCCATGGGCCTTTGTGGCTGTTTTCCCAGCCACTAAGGGCTGGTTATTATTATCCCACAGCCCTTACCTATTGGGGTCGAAATACCCCTCCCGGAGGCCTCCCGGTACACTACCGGCACTCCCGGTACACTACCGATGAGCCCGAAACTTTTCCGGAAACCAAACCGGGACTTCCTATATATGAATCTTTACCTCCGGACCATTCCGGAGCTCCTCGTGACGTCCGGGATCTCATCCGGGACTCCGAACAAACTTCGGTCACCACCATACATAACTCTACACTACCGAAACGTCACCGAACCTTAAGTGTGCAGACCCTGCGGGTTCGAGAACTATGTAGACATGACCGAGACACCTCTACGGTCAATAACCAATGGCGGGACCTGGACGTCCACATTGGTTCCTACATATTCTACGAAGATCTTTATCGGTCGAACCTCTATGTCAAGGATTCAGTTAATCCCGTATAACGTTCCCTTTGTTCTTCGGTATGTTACTTGCCCGAGATTCGATCATCGGTATCTCCATACCTAGTTCAACCTCGTTACCGTCAAGTCTCTTTACTCATTCCATAATACAAGATCCCGCAACTAACAATTAGTCACATTGCTTGCAAGGCTTATTATGATGTTGCATTACCGAGTGGGCCCCGAGATACCTCTCCGTCACACGGAGTAACAAATCCCAGTCTCGATCCATGCCAACTCAACATACACCATCGGAGATACCTGTAGAGCACCTTTATAGTCACCCAGTTACGTTGCGACGTTTGATACACACAAGGCACTCCTCCGATATCTGTGAGTTGCATGATCTCATGGTCATAGGAACACATACTTGACATGCGGAAAACATTAGCAATAAACTGACACGATCATATGCTACGTTTGCAGTTTGGGTCTTGTCCATCACATCATTCTCCTAATGATGTGACCCCGTTATCAAATGACATCTCATGTCCATGGCTAGGAAACCTTAACCATCTTTTGATCAACGAGCTAGTCTATTAGAGGCATACTAGGGACATGGTTTTGTCTATGTATCCACACATGCATCTAAGTCTCCGATCAATACAATTATAGCATGGATAATAAACGATTATCATGAACAAGGAAATTTGATAATAACTAATTTATTATTGCCTCTAGGGCATATTTCCAACAGGAGGATCAACCCAAACCACCCACTGACACTCCTGTGGTAACTAGTTGTACATCACAATAACCAAAAATTAGACATTTCTTTAACAGGAACTTAAAGCTGCTCAAATTCACAGATTCTTACATCTAAAGGACACCCTAAAACCGGCGGCCAGTGCTTCCCCCTCCCCAGGCAACACGGCGGGCTGGAACAAGGCCGTGACAGGGCAACGATGCTTTGAACGATACTCCAATCCACAATAAGTGTCATCCGAAAGACAGAACTCGGAGACGAGCTGCACAATCCCGACCCCATCAACCTAAACCAAATGGGAGGGAAGGAAGGTCGAAATTTCCCCCAAATATCACTAACCCTAGAAACCCTAGAACAAATTGGGGTGGAGGAAGGCGCACAAGCTCACTTACCTCACCGGCCGCCGGCGAGTAGTTCGACGAGCCCGAGCTCGCCGCGCTACGCCGCTCCATCCTCTTCCTCCCCTCGTCAGGCCTCACGTCGCCTCGTCAGGCTGCGCCGCTCCTCTCTTTTCTTCAGCACGAGCTCACTGAGGACGAAAGGATACTAAGTGAAGCACCAACAGGGGCAAAAATGTCCAAAATCTAGCACCGCTTACGGTCAAACGACACTGACTGGATGGATCCGTGCCGGAAGGGCAAAAACACAAGACAAGCAAACTGAGTTCAGCAAGATCGCGTGTTTTCCAAAAGTAGGGGTATTCTTGTCGAGGGTGACACAACTAAGGGCTCAAATGCAATATTCCCTTCAAAAAAATAGTAGAAGACACAAAATTCTATCATAGGTCTAGACTACTCGATAGGCATTTGAGGCAGTGGTCTATGGTAGGTCTGCAATTGCTTGGTTTCTCAATTGCAACTTAACATGACAGGGGAGATCGGGGCGTGTGGGGCGATGGCGCCCGACCGAGATCCGACATCCCTTGCTAGCCTGGGGTCGACGGTTGGTTCTGGGAATTGGCGGATGTAAGAGCACATTTCTCCCTATGTGGTTTTGGGTAATTGATGACACCCCTATGGACTAATGGTTGCCTTGAGTTATATTCTAAGGATTTGTCCATAGGTACTTCTTGGAGTCCATATGTTGGTTTCAAGGAGTTTATATGGCGACCAAGGTGGTATTCAAGGTTTATCCAAAGATAGGTCATGTGGGAATTGAGCTTATTGCAAGCATGTATTGAAGAGGAAGATTGTGTAATCATTCATGTTTACCTTCAATACATCATCTTTATGAAGAGAGAAGCTAAGATACAAGGTTGATCAAGCTAAGTCAAAAAGTGAATCAAGTTGATCAAGTGATCTCATGGTGTGGTAAGCATTGTCCATTACACTTTGTGTACTAACCCATGGTCTATGCGAGAGTTCTTTGTGGGGTTAGGTATATTTCCATGGGCTTGCATCAAGAGGCAGATCCCATACATCCCATGGAAGATGACATCAAGTGGAGATCGTCATCAAGGTTGCGATGTGCAAGATCAAGTGAAGCATCATGGAGAGATCATGCTTTCATTGTGGTGACAATGGACTTGTGAAGATGTGCCGAAGAGTGGCTCACCCATAGTGGAGTATGGGGGAGCAATCATCTAGTCTTCATCAAGCCAACGCAATCAAGAAATGTGATCCATCTTGAGGAAGTCAAGATCGTCATCATCTAGCTCAAGTGGACTATGCGTAAGGCTAAGGTTTCACCTTGATAGGGTTTTCTATTTTACCGGTCTCATGGTGTTAGTTTAGATACCGGGTTATAGGATCGATTGTCGTACTATCAAGGGGGGCTCTCAACTGAGTAGTTTGATCATATTGTTCGTTGAGAGATCAAACCATTGCATTATTGGCATCATCATATTTCTTGGTTCTTGGTTGGCTTTTCTATATGTGGGTTCTTGAGCTTGTGGTTATCTTCGTGACAAGCTCTAGTACATCGAAAACGGATTTCATATGCTTCGTCTATTGCGTTTTCGGTGTTGGAAGTTTTACCAGTCTTATTCGAGGAAGGGTTCTCACTATTTTCTTATGGGCATTTTATCACTTGATTATTATTGATATTTCAATCAAGATTTTGTTAGCACATATTGTTAGCTTTCCAACAAACTTTGTTTCATTGAATTTGGAGTCCGTTTGCAAAAGTTGTGGCAGTTTTGGTGTTCTTAAAAAGCTGTAGCGGCACTACCGCGGCTAGAGCGGATGTAATTTTTTACTAACGCTCTGGAGCGGTACTACCGCGGCTCCAGGAGTGGTACTATCGCTCCGGACCAAAATCTCGTGTTATTTACAGCCATGGTAGGCACGGATGTAATTTTTTAGTACCGCTCGCAAGCAGTAGTACATCTACCCATAGCGGTAGTACCACTATCCATAGCGGTAGTACCGTGAGGATGAGCGGTAGTACCGCTCCGGCGGTTCTACTGGCCATTTGCCTCCCCAGTGTTGTTTTTCAAAGGGGTACTACCGCCCTAGCAGTAGTGCCGCTCCTTGGAGAGGTAGTACCGCTCTGTGCGGGCTGTGAGGATAACGGCTGGATTTTTTCCCACCTATAAAAGGAGGTCTTCTTCTCCAATGGACCTTATCCTTTGAGCTCGTGTTTTCCCACCATTGTTGACCTTCTTCGAGCTTGATAACTCTCAATCCCTCCAATGATTCTTGCTAGTTCTTGAGGGGAAAAAGAGAGGAGATCTAGATCCATATTTCCACCAATCACTTTCTCCTCTAAGTGAGGGGAACCCCTTGGATCTAGATCTTGGTGTTCTTCGTGTTCTTCTTTGTTCTTCCTCTCATTTCCTCCCTAGCATTAGTTTCTTTGGAGAGATTTGGGAGGGGAGGACTTGGGCACTCCGTGTGCCCTTGTCATTGCATTTGGTGCATAGGTTTGAGTTCTCCACGGTGATACGTGGAAGTGAGAAGTTGAGAAGCTTATTACTCTTGGTGTTTGAGCACCCTAGAGCGTGTTCCTCTTGGGTGCTTTGGTGCCCTAGACGGTTGGTGGTGCCTCAGAGCTCAATCATTGTGGTGCAAATCTCCGGGCAAGCGTCGGGGTCTCCAATTAGGTCGTAGATATTTCCCCGAGCATTTGAGGTCACCTTGGAGCCACAGTCTGTTGTGGTGAAGCTTCGTGGTGTCGTTGGGAGCCTCCAATTAAGTTGTGGAGATCGCCCCAACCTAGTTTGTACGGGTTCGGTGACCGCCCTCAAGGGTCCCTTAGTGGAATCACGACATCTTGCATTGTGCGAGGGCGTGAGGATATTACGGTGGCCCTAGTGGCTTCTTGCGGAGCATTGTGCCTTCACACCGCTCCGAACGGAGATTAGCACTCGCAAGGGTGTGAACTTCGGGATACATCATCATCTCTGCGTGCCTCGGTTAACTCTTACCCGAGTCCCTTTACTTATGCACTTTACTTTGTGATAGCTATATTGTTTCTTGTTATATATCTTGCTATCACCTAGTTGTACATCTTGCTTAGCATAAGTTGTTGGTGCACATAGGTAAGCCTAGTTGTTTTAGGTTTTGTGATTGACTAATTAAACGATAGTTTTATTCCGCATTTGTTCAAGCTTAAATCGTAATTATTTTAAAGCGCCTATTCACCCCCCCGCTAGGCGACATCCACGTCCTTTTAATTGGTATCAGAGCTAGTTCTCTCATTATTAGGTTTAACCACCTAGAGAGTAAGGATGTCGACTAGGGGATTAGGATTCTCTAACACTCTTAGTTTCGATGGCACAAATTTTGATGTTTGGGTAATTCGCATGCTTAATATCTTTAGGGTCATGGACCCAAATTTATAGCAAATTGTAGATATGGGTTTTTCTCCTCCAAAGGATTCTCAACACATATCTTTAGAGGATGAGAAAAACTCTTATCTCAATGCTCAAGCTTCTAATGTGCTTTTTGATGCTTTGAGCAATGTAGTTATATTTGAACTCATGCCATTCCGGGATGCTCATGAGTTGTGGACAAAGCTTCAAGATAAATTTGGTGAGTCCAAGATTTGTAGGAATGATTGTTCTCCCTCCACCTCCGACCGTGTTGTCTTCTCAACATCATCTACTTCACCTACATGTGGATTGCCATAAGGTAATTATATGGTGAGTAGTGATGATCATTGTAATAATGATAGTGGGCTTATTGTTGATAATTCTTCTTCACTATCTTATTGCAATGCTTCATCTTTGGACTTTAACACCTCAAGCACTTTAAATGTTTCACATGCTTGTGTTGATAGTCCTTGCATATCATGTACAAATTGCTTGACTAAATCTCACGATGATATGCTTGCTATATCTTGTTGCCATGATAAAAATGTATCTATGTCCTCGAGTTGTTGTGCTAACAATGTAGAGGATACCCAACACTCCATGGAACAAGATGTGGTCTTGAATGGTGCTTCAAGGGATCCTACATCATCATCTATAGTTTCTCACTTTTGCCTTATGGAAAGGCTTCAAAGGTATCTCCTACTTTGAATCCCAATATATCTCACGATGATGATATTGATGATAATGATGAAGAGAGTGATAATATTGCTTCCTTAAAACTTAAGGGAGAAATGGTTTTTAAAGCTCTTCATAAGAATAATATTGCTCGTTCCAACTTCATGGAAATCATGTCTATTGCCATTGAGGGCAAGAAATATATTGAGGAGTTGGAAGCTCATCTCGAGGAGCATGAGGCCACTATTGATAAAATGGAAGGTCATGAACGTGATTACGCTAATGAGATCGCAAAGCTATCTCAAGCTCTTGAAAATGAACAAACCACCAAGGAATCTCTTGAGGAGACCTTTGCTCTTGAATTATCTAGATTAAATGAATCCCATGAAAGAGCTCTCAAGGTGGCTAATGATTTTAGAACTAAAAATGATAATCTTGAAGGTGCACATGCTAAACTCCTTGAGGACTTTGAGCACCTCGAAAATGGCTCAAGGGTCATTAAGAGTTCGCTCATTGAACTCACCGAGTCTCATGCTCAACTTAAAGTTTCATATGCTAAAGAGCTTACCAAGTTGCCTTCTCCTCTTGTTGTTAATGATGATGCTTGTGCTACTAACTCTATTTCTTGTGAAGCATCCATACTAAAGGAGAATGTTGAGCTAAGGGCTCAACTTGAGTTTCTATCTAGCAATTATGGGAAATTGGAAGAAAGTCATGAAAAGCTTTCTAGCTCTCATGGCGATCTTCTAGTATCGCATAATGTGCTAAAGATAGCTCATGAGGCTAGTACTACTAAGGTAACATCTAGTGAGCCTCATGTGGACATTAGCACTAAATCTAGTAGAAATTATATATTACCTTGTGCTAGTCCTCGTAGTTCATCTACTCATAATGTTGGTACATCTTGTGATGAATTGCTATCCTTGCCTTGTTGCTCTAATGATGAAGCTTATACTTCCTCTAGTACTTGTATTGATACTAACCATGTATAGGAAATCAAAGATCTCAAGGCCCAATTCACTTGTTTGAAGAAAAACTTGGAAAAGAGTCATGAAGGGAAGTCCACACTCAACAATATCTTGTGTGGGAAAAATCCCCAAATGACAAAGGTGGACTTGGATTCAACTCCAATAAGAAGAAGTCCAAGAGCAACAACAAGAAGGGCCAAGAACAAGTCAAGAACTCGGCCAAGATTGTTTGCTTCAAGTGCAAAATAGAAGGGCACCATGTTAGATCTTGCCCATTGAAGAAGAAGCCCCATAGTGACAAGCAACAAGGGAAGCGGCCACAAGTTCAATCTCATGCTCAACGTCAAGTTGAAGAAAGGCCACTTCCCAAGAAGACCCAAGTCAACGCTACTCAAGTTGAGAAATCAATTGAGAAGAAAGTAAAAGGTAAATGTTGCTACTTATGTCGTGAGAAGGGTCACTTTGCTTCTTCATGCACTATTGGTAACTTATCCAACCCAATCATTATTGATGATATCTATTCTCTTGGGAAGGATAAGGTTGGCAATGTGTTTGCCAAGTTTGTTGGTACTCAAAGTGGTGTCAAGAAAAGAACCATTTGGGTAGCCAAGCCTATTGTTACTAACCTATTAGGACCCAACTTGGTTGGGGGCCAACAAGCTCAAACTTGATCAATAGGTATTGTTGGAGGCCATTGGTGACGTTGCTACATTATGAAGAATTTAGGGTTCTTCATCATTCATATTGTCTCAAGCCAAGTCATGTGGATCATCAAGTGTCTATCATATACCAATGTTCCTCCTTGCGGTAACTTGTACTTAAATTGAATACATTGTTAGTTACTTGCCCCTGTAAATGTTGTGGTGTTGTACCTTGCATGTGTTTGTATGTGTTGTGCTTCCTATTTGTTTATCTTGAGAAATCAAGTATGTATGATGGGTTGCACATCATGTATGTGTGAGTCTTGTCTAGAGCCTTTTTGCATCATGTTTGTATCTTAGTTGGCTCTTTGTGAGAGATTAATGGATTATCCCATTTTGGGGGAGTGATGTGCTTTATGCACTTCACGACCCTAAAAATGTGTGTTCATGAGGAATACCACTTAGTATTGATATTACAAGATTATCTAGCTTCTATTTGGTATGTCTTCTCATGAGAAATTCAAATTCTAAACAGTCCATTAATTATCTCTTGTTGGATTTCATTTGCCACTTGTTATTAATGTTGGGTTACTACATTATGGGGGAGTAATATGCTATGTGCATATTACAAGCCCAGAGAATGTGTACATTTGAGATATTGCCACTTAGATTTGATATTATAATTTATCTTGTTCCTAGATGGCATGCTAGCTCTACAAGTGTCATTTGCTTATGATTGAGGAGTAAAGATGATGTTGGATCTATTTGCAATCTACCAATGGGAATTATTTCCAAATACTTCTTGTCTTTGACAATTGGTATTCCTTTTAAGTGGTAGAGATTGCTAATCATCTTTACATAGGATTTTATTTATCGTTTTTCTTCCTTGCCTCTTGTGGATCTTTTTGATCATGCCTAGTGTTTCTATAGATATAGGGAAAGTGATGAACCCATCGTGTGCATTTTGTATTCAAATGCAAATTCTATATAATGCACATCTCTTTGGGGAGCTATCCTATTTTCTATAGAACACTCTCTTTATGTGTTCATCATAAAATCTTTTGATCTTCATCAAGTGTGTGTTGGTGGGAGGCAAGCCTTCTCTCTATGGTGCTTTGTGCCATCATGAAAATTTGCGGAGGGTTTGGTTTGTTTGGAACCTAGCTCTCTTTTGGGAACTTGATACCTCTTGTTTTCCTTCAATTGGTATCTTGTTTCCTTCTATTTGGCATGTGTCAATGGATATCTCATTCCTTGATGTATCTTTTAGTTGGTATTCGTCAAGTGATATTTTTTATTTGGTATCTTATTTTCACTTGATACCTTTTCCTTCGGTATCTTATCAACTGTGTGTTGAGTTGATTCTTGAAAGCTTTGAGCATGCATATTTACTACATGTACTTTCGTTGGTATGTTCTCTTTCCTTGACCCTATATATAGGGGAAACTCCACTATGACATAAATTGGCTAAAGTGTGCATGAAATTCAATTTCATACCTATATGCACATATTTATGTGGAGGTTGTCCTATATATATTGTTGGTCCACTAACTTTTTGGTCCCTATAAGTTTGGGTACCACTTTGTTTGTGGTGTTGTTTTAGGAACAATTGGAGATACATTGGACACTCAGCTCACATACAAGGAAGGTGTTGACACCATTTGCTTATTGGACCATGCTAGGATGATCGAAGAACCATTGTCTACTACATCAATCCAATGCTATCTCGGTAACAAGTATCTTCTTCATGCATACATTTCTCGCATTCAACCTTGTATAGGTTGCATCATGGCATGAATTTTTTGATTCATTCTTGTGGTACTTGTTTCCTTTCTCAAAGCGTCTCAACGATGATGTCATATTGCTAGTTGTGATGTCTTTGATGTTCGTGTATTGGGATTTCATTTATGTACAATTAGAGAATATTAGGCTATGTGCTATGCTTTCAAGAAAAGATCTTATTGGTATATTTATGACTTCCTTTTGGATATCTTGTTTGTTACTTCTTGTAACTATTTCATGTGTACATTATACTTTGTGGATATATCATCATGATTGCCCTCTACCTAGAATCTAATACACATGAGAGAAGTTACATCTCTAGTTGATATCCTCTTTTCTTTCACGTCCACTGTTGCATTTCCTTTTTATTTACTTGGTGGTTTCATGAAAGAATCTTTCTTGCGTGCGGATCTTATATCCTTGCATTTTGATGCACTCCTTGGTGGTGAAGATTATTTTCCTCATGCTTTTCCTCACAAGGGTTTTGCCATCTCGATTGGTATCCCTCCTCTTGACAAGGCTATTATTTCCTATATTCACCAGGTTGTGTCCCAATCTTTGGTTTTTAATTTTCTTATTAGTAAGCTTGTGAACCCAGTTGCTAGTGGTTTGTGTGTGGGAAGGATATGGTTTGCATCCGCTTATTCCGCAGCTCCTGCTTGGAGTTACAAATGTGAGCAACTGCACCGGTATCAAATACCCAGGAGCTACTACGAGCGCTGGTCAAGTACACATCAATAACAAGTATATCACATATACCTTTAATGTCGTCGTCCTTCTTATCCGCTAAGTACTTGGGGCAGTTCCGCTTCCAATGACCGGTACCCTTACAATAGAAACACTCAGTCTCAGGCTTGGGTCCATTCTTGTTCTTCTTCTTCCCGGAAACTTGCTTACCGGGCGTGGCAACAGCTTTGCCATCCTTCTTGAAGTTCTTCTTACCCTTGCCTTTCTTGAAACTAGTGGTCTTGTTTACCATCAACACTTGATGCTCCTTTCTGATCTCGACCTCTGCTGATTTCAGCATCGAGTACAACTCAGGAATGGACTTCTCCATCCCCTGCATGTTGTAGTTCATCACAAAGCTCTTGTAGCTAGGTGGAAGCGACTGGAGGATTCTGTCAATGACCGAGTCATCCGGGATGTTAACTCCCAGCTGAGTCAAGCGGTTGTGAAGCCCAGACATCTTGAGGATGTGCTCACTGACAGAACTGTTCTCCTCCATCTTACAACTAAAGAACTTGTCGGAGACTTCATATCTCTCGACCCGGGCATGAGCTTGAAAGACCAGTTTCAGCTCTTGGAACATCTCATATGCTCCGTATTGCTCAAAACGCTTTTGGAGCCCAGGTTCTAAACTGTAAAGCATGCCGCACTGAACAAGGGAGTAATCATCGCAGCGAGAATGCCAAGCGTTCGCAACATCTTGTTCTGCTGGGAGAAGGGGTGGGTCACCTAGCGGTGCATCAAGGACATACAGTTTCTTGGAAGCTATGAGGATGATCCTCAAGCCACGGACCCAGTCCGCATAGTTGCTTCCATCATCTTTCAGCTTGGTTTTCTCTAGGAACGCGTTGAAATTGAGGTTGACATTTGCGTTGGCCATTGGATCTACAATATAGATATTAAAGGCAATTTTAGACTAAGTTCATGATAATTAAGTTCACATAATCATATTATTCAATGAACTCCCACTTAGATAGACATCTCTCTAGTCATCCAAGTGATACATGATCCATGTAAACTAGCCCGTGTCCGATCATCACGTGAGATGGACTAGTCATCCATGGTGAACATCTTCATGTTGATCGTATCTTCTATACGACTCATGTTCGACCTTTCGGTCTTCCGTGTTCCGAGGCCATGTCTGTACATGCTAGGCTCGTCAAGTCAACCTAAGTGTTTCGCGTGTGTAAATCTGGCTTACACCCGTTGTATGCGAACGTTAGAACCTATCACACCCGATCATCACGTGGTGCTTCGGAACAACGATCCTTAGCAACGGTGCATAGTTAGGGTGAACACTTCTCTTGAAATTTTATTGAGAGATCATCTTAGTTACTACCGTCGTTCTAAGCAAATAAGATGTAAACATGATAAACATCACATGCAATCAATATAGTGACATGATATGGCCAATATCATCTTGCTCCTATGATCTCCATCTTCGGGGCACGATGATCATCATTGTCACCGGCACGACACCATGATCTCCATCATCATGATCTCCATCATTGTGTCTTCATGAAGTTGTCTCGCCAACTATTACTTCTACTACTATGGCTAACGCTTAGCAATAAAATAAAGTAATTACATGACGTTTATGATTGACACGCAGGTCATACAATAATATAAGACAACTCCTATGGCTCCTGCCGGTTGTCATACTCATCGACATGCAAGTCGTGAACCCTATTACAAGAACATGATCAATCTCATACATCACAATGCATCACATCACATCCTTCTGGCCATATCACATCACAAGGCATATGCTGCAAAAACAAGTTAGACGTCCTCTAATTTGTAGTTGCAAGTTTTTACGTGGTTGCTATAGGATTCTAGCAAGAACGTTTCTTACCTACGCCAAAACCACAACGTGATATGCCAATTGCTATTTACCCTTCATAAGGACCCTTTTCATCGAATCCAATCCGACTAAGGTGGGAGAGAAAGACACCCGCTAGCCACCTTATGCAACTAGTGCATGTCAGGCGGTGGAACCGGTCTCACGTAAGCGTACGTGTAAGGTTGGTCCGGGCCGCTTCATCCCACAATACCGTCGAATTAAGATAAGACTAGTAACGGCAAGCATATTAACAAAATCGACGCCCACAACTGCTTTGTGTTCTACTCGTGCATAGATTCTACGCACAGACCTAGCTCATGATGCCACTGTTGGGAGACGTAGTAGTAAATCAAAATTTTCCTACGTGTCACCAAGATCTATCTATGGAGAAACCAGCAAACGAGTGGGGAGAAATTGGATCTTCATACCTTTGAAGATCGCTAAGCGGAAGCGTTGCTAGAACGCGGTTGATGGAGTCGTACTCGCAGCGATTCAGATCGCGGTAGATCCGATCAAGTGCCGAACGGACGGCACCTCCGCGTTCAACACACGTGCAGCCCGGTGACGTCTCCTACGCCTTGATCCAGCAAGGAGGGAGGAGAGGTTGAGGGAGAGCTCCGGCAACACGACGGCATGGTGGCGGTGGAGCTGCGTGGTACTCCGGCAGAGCTTCGCTAAGCACTACGGAGAACGAGGAGAGGGAGGAGTAGGGCTGCACCAGGGAGGAGATAAACTTGTGTGTTTGTGCAGCCCCAAATACCTCCACTATATATAGGAGGAGGGTAGGAGAGGTGCTGCGCCCTAGGGTTCCACCCTAGGGGTGGCGGCAGCCTCCAGAAACCCATCTGGCCGGCGGCCAGGGCAAGGAGAGGTGGAGGCGCCCTAGGGTGGGCCTTAAGGCCCATCTAAGCCTAGGGTTTGCCCCCTCCACCCTTGCTGCGCCTTGGGCTGGGGTGGGAGGCGCACCAGCCCACCTAGGGGCTGGCTCCCTCCCACTCTTGGCCCATGGAACCTTCCGGGGCAGGTGGGCCCACTTGGTGGACCCCCGGAACCCTTCCGGTGGTCCCGGTACACTACCGTAGACACCCGGAACACTTCCGGTAACCAAAACCTCACTTCCTATATATCAATCTTCATCTACGGACCATTCCGGGACTCCTCATGACGTCCGGGATCTCATCCGGGACTCCGAACAACCTTCGGTAACCACATACACTATTTCCCTATAACCCTAGCGTCATCGAACCTTAAGTGTGTAGACCCTACGGGTTCGGGAGACACGTAGACATGACCGAGACATCTCTCTGGTCAATAACCAATAGCGGGATCTGGATACCCATGTTGGCTCCCACGTACTCCACGATGATCTCATCGGATGAACCACGATGTCAAGGATTCAATCAATCCCGTATACAATTCCCTTTGTCTATCGGTATGGTACTTGCCCGAGATTCGATCGTCGGTATCACCATACCTTGTTCAATCTCGTTACCGGCAAGTCTCTTTACTCATTCCGTAATACATCATCCCATGACTAACTCCTTAGTCACATTGAGCTCATAATGATGATGTCTTACCGAGTGGGCCCAGAGATACCTCTCCGTCACACGGAGTGACAAATCCTAGTCACGATTCGTGTCAACCCAACAGACACTTTCGGAGATACCCGTAGCGTACCTTTATAGCCACCCAGTTATGTTGTGACGTTTGGCACACCCAAAGCATTCCTACGGTATCCGGGAGTTACACAATCTCATGGTCTAAGGAAACGACACTTGACATTGAAAAGCTTTAGCAAACGAACTACACGATCTTGTGCTATGCTTAGGATTGGGTCTTGTCCATCACATCATTCTCCTAATGATGTGGTCCCGTTATCAACGACATCCAATGTCCATGGTCATGAAACCGTGACCATCTATCGATCAACGAGCTAGCCAACTAGAGGCTCACTAGGGACACGTTGTGGTCTATGTATTCACACATGTATTACGGTTTCCGGTTAACACAATTATAGCATGAATAACAGACAATTATCATGAACTAGGAAATACAATAATAACCATTTTATTATTGCCTCTAGGGCATATTTCCAACAGTACTATCAAGGGGGGCTCTCAACTGAGTAGCTTGATCGTATCGTTCGTTGAGAGCTCAAACCATTGCATTATTGGCATCATCATATTTCTTGGTTCTTGGTTGGCTTTTCTCTCTGTGGGTTCTTGAGCTTGTGGTTATCTTCGTGACAAGCTCTAGTACATCGAAAATGGATTTCATATGCTTCGTCTATTGCGTTTTCGGTGTTGGAAGTTTTACCGGTCATATTCGAGGAAGGGTTCTCACCATTTTCTTATGGTCCTTTTCTCATTTAATTATTATTTATATTTCAATCAATATTCTGTTAGCACATATCGTTAGCTTTCCAACAAACTTTTTTTCATTGAATTCGGAGTCCGTTTGCAAAAGTTGTGGCAGTTTTGGTGTTCTTAAAAAGCTGCAGCGGTACTACTGCGGCTAGAGCGGATGTAATTTTTTACTACCACTCCAGAGCGGTACTACCACGGCTCCAGGAGCAGTACTACCGCTCCGGACCAAAATCTTGTGTTATTTACATCCGTGGTAGGCACGGATGTAATTTTTTAGTATCGCTCGCAAGCAGTAGTACCGCTACCCATAGCGGTAGTACCGCTATCCATAGCGGTAGTACCGTGAGGACGAGCGGTAGTACCGCTTCGACGGTTCTACTGGCCTTTTGCCTCCTTGGTGTTATTTTTCAAAGGGGTACTACCACCCTAGCAGTAGTACCTCTCCTTGGAGCGGTAGTACCACTCTGTGCGGGCTGTGAGGATAACGGTTGGATTTTTCCCCACCTATAAAAGGGGGTCTTCTTCTCCAATGGACCTTATCCTTTGAGCTCGTGTTTTTCCCCCATTGTTGACCTTCTTTGAGCTTGCTAACTCTCAATCCCTCCAATGATTCTTGCTAGTTCTTGAGGGAAAAGAGAGAGGAGATCTAGATTCACATTTCCACCAATCACTTTCTCCTCTAAGTGAGGGGAACCCCTTGGATCTAGATCTTGGAGTTCTTCGTGTTCTTCTTTGTTCGTCCTCTCATTTCCTCCCTAGAATTAGTTGCTTTGGAGGGATTTGGGAGAGAAGGACTTGGGCAGTCCGTGTGCCCTTGCCATTGCATTTGGGGCATAGGTTTGAGTTCTCCACGGTGATACGTGGAAGTGAGAAGTTGAGAAGCTTATTACTCTTGGTGTTTGAGCACCCTAGAGCTTGTTCCTCTTGGGTGCTTTGGTGCCCTAGACGGTTGGTGGTGCCTCGGAGCTCAATCATTGTGGTGCAAAGCTCCGGGCAAGCGTCGGGGTCTCCAATTAGGTTGTAGAGATTGCCCCGAGCATTTGAGGTCACCTTGGAGCCACAGTCCGTTGTGGTGAAGCTTCGTGGTGTCATTGGGAGCCTCCAATTAAGTTGTGGAGATCGCCCCAACCTAGTTTGTACGGGTTCGGTGACTGCCCTCAAGGGTCCCTTATTGGAATCACGGCATCTTGCATTATGCGAGGGCGTGAGGAGATTACGGTGGCCCTAGTGGCTTCTTGGGGAGCATTGTGCCTTCACACCGCTCCGAACGGAGATTAGCACCCGCAAGGGTGTGAACTTCGGGATACATCATCATCTCCGCGTGCCTCGGTTATCTCTTACCCGAGCCCCTTTACTTATGCACTTTAGTTTGTGATAGCCATATTGTTTCTTGTTATATATCTTGCTATCACCTAGTTGTATATCTTGCTTAGAATAAGTTGTTGTTGCACAAAGGTGAGCCTAGTTGTTTTAGGTTTTGTGATTGACTAATTAAACGATAGTTTTATTCCGCATTTGTTCAAGCTTAAACCGTAATTATTTTAAAATGCCTATTCACCCCCCCTCTAGGTGACATCCATGTCCTTTCAGCGGAAGACTCAGATGGAGAGTGAGGCGACGAGGACCCTAGTTCATCTCTTGTATTCAAACTTTGCCTCAAAACCTCAGATTGGTGCATGTGGGTTGCTATTAGTTTTGATTACATCTCTTAGTTGATGCTAGTTGGTTTAATTGGTGGAAGATTATATATCCATATCCTTAAACATATTCATTACATCTCTGATATTAATCGTGATGATGATTTGCGAGTAGTTAGTTTTGTTCTTAAGGACATGGGAGAAGTCTTGTCATAAATAATCATGTGTTGTCGATATTCGTTCGATTTTTTGGTGATGTGTATGTTGCTCTTCCCTTAGTGGTGTCGTGTGAACATCGACTACATGACACTTCCATATTTGATCCTAAAGTAAAGCATTGGGGAGTAATAAGTAGATTATGGGTTGGGAGAGTGGCAGAAGGTTAAACCCTAGTTTATGATTTATTTCGTAAAGGGCTGATTTGGATCCATATGTTTCATGCTATGGTGAAATATATCTTAATTATTCTTTGGTGGTTGCAGATGCTTGCAAGAGGGGGTAATCATAAGTGGGTTGTTTGTTCAAGTAAGAATAACACCCTAGCACCGGTCCACCCACGAATTGCTTTGCTACAAAACTATCTATTACCACTATTTTCAGCATTTGCGGAAACTTCCGCGCTGAAAACCACTTGTCATTTTCTTCTGCTCCTTGTTGGGTTCGACAATCTTACTTATAGAAAGGAATATGAGATTCCCTATATTTTTGGGTCATCAAGACTCTTTTTTGGCGCCATTTCCAAGGAGCAAAAGCGCCTTTGGTAAGGAAACACTTTTGTTACATGCTGAAATTTATTGTCACTTGTTACTATGGGAGATAATCCCATGAGGGGCTTGTTCGGGGTATCTTCACCTCACCCAGAAGTGGCAAGATCCGCTCCTCAACCTACTGAAAATATTTACTATCAAATTCCTTCGGGTATGTTAGAGAAACTGCTAGCTAATCTTTATGCAGGAGATGGAACAATACATCCTGATATGCACCCGATCTATATAGATGAAATTCGTGGATTATTTAAGCTTGCAGTTTCATCCGAGGATGGTGTTAAGAAGAAGATTTTCCCTTTATCTTTGGAGGTAAAGGCACTAATTTGGTATAGCCTATCGGATGATGCCGATACATGGGATTGGAATTGATTGAAGCTGGAATTCCACGAGAAATTTATCCTATGCATTTGGTTCATCGTGATCAGAATTATATATATAAATTTTGGCCTCGTCAAGGATAAAGTATCGCTCAAGCTTGGGTGAGGCTTAAATATATGATACATACATGCCCCAATCATGAGCTCTCAAGCAAAATAACCTTACAAAACCTTAATGATCATCTTTCTCATTGTAATCAGTCAATGCTCGACACTTCATCTGCTGGTTCCCGTATGAAGAGGACTATTAAATTCAGATGGGATCTTCTAGAAAGAGTTAAACACAACTCTAAAGATTGGTAAATCGACAAAGGTAAAGAGTCAGGTATAAATCTTGAGTTTGATTGTGTTAAATATTTTATGGAAACTAAAGTTTTTCATAAGTTTAGTGCAAAGTATGGACTTGACTCTCAGATAGTGGCTACTTTCTGTGAATCATTTTCTACTTATGTTGATCTCCCTAAGGACAAGTGGTTTAAGTTTCATCCGCCTATTTAAGAAACTTGTGAGGAACCTTCTATAGCTAAAGAGGAAAAAATCATATATAATGTTGATCCAGTTGTGCCTACTGCTTATATTGAGAAACCATATTTTCCTGATAGGATTAGGGATCATGCTAAATTTGCAACTGTGGTTAATAAGAGTACTATCAAAACACATAGTTCCTCTAAACAAATAAAGGTAGAACCTAAAGTTGCAATGATTAAAGATCTATTAGTTGATAATGTAGATGGTCATGTCATACGTTTGTGTGATGAAGCATCTTATATTGCTAAACAAGATTCTAAAGATAAACATAAACCTGTTGTGGGCATGCTTGTTGTTTCTATTAAGATTAGAGATCATTGTTATCATGGCTTATGTGATATGGGTGCTAGTGTTAGTGCTATTCCATTTACTTGTTATCAAGAAATTATGCATGATATTGCACCTGTTAAGTTAGCAGATATTTATGGTACTATTAAGCTTGCAAATAGAGAGACTATTTCATCACTTGGGGTTATTAGCGTTGTTGAAGTCTTGTGTGGTAAGATCAAATACCTTACTGATTTCTTAGTTCCTGGATCACTGCAAGATAATTTTTGTGGCATTATATTTGGTAGACCATTCCTGAATACGGTTAATGCTAAAATTGATTGCATTGAGGAAGCGGTAAGTGTTAACTTTGGTGGTGTGTCTCATGAATTTAATTTCTCCAAGTTTAGTAGACAAATGCATGAGCAAGAATTACCTAGTAAAGATGAAATCATTGGTCTTGCCTCTGTTGTCGTGCCTCCTAGCAATCCATTAGAATAATATTTGCTAGACCATTAAAATGATATGCATATGAAAGAAAGGAATGAAATAGATGATAGGTAATTTAATCAAACACCTATCCTCAAACATAATCTACGTGCTGAATCATTGGGAGACCCTCTACCTCCTAAGACCGACCCTGTGTTTGAATTAAAGAAACAACCTGATACACTGAAATATGCTTATCTTGATGAAAAGAAGATATATCATGTTATTATTAGTGATATCCTTTTAGAACATGAAGAAAAGAGATTACTCAAAATTCTGAAGAAGCACAATGTTGCAAATGGATATACTCTGGATGATCTTAAGGGCATCATTCGCACCTTATGTCAGCACAAGATTAATATGGAACCAGATGTTAAACCAGTCGTTGATCATCACCGTCGTATGAGTCCGAAAATGAAGGATGTGGTAAGAACTTAAATATTAAAGTTTCTGGAAGCATGTATAATTTATCCTATAGCTGATAGTAGATGGGAAAGTCTTGTCCATTGTGTCCCTAAGAAAGGAGGCACTACTGTTGTTCCTAATGATAAAAATGAACTTATCCCACGAAGAATTGTAAATGGCTATATGATGGTAATTGATTTCATAAAATTAAATAAAGCTACTAGAAATGATCATCACCCCTTGCCTTTTATTGATCAAATGCTAGAAATATTGTTTGAGCATACACACTTCTGTTTCTTAGATGGGTATTCTTTTTTTTCTCAAATTCTTGTAGCAAAAGAAGATCAAGTTAAAACTATATTTACTTGTCCTTTCGAAACTTATGCTTATAAATGTATGCCTTTTGGTTTATGCAATGCACCTGCTACCTTTCAAAGATGTATGACTACTATATTCTCTGACTTCTGTGAAAAGATTGTTGAGATATTCATGGATGATTTTTCTGTTTACGAAACCTCTTTTGATGACTACTTAAACAACCTTGATCAAGTTATGCAAAATGCGAATAAACTAATCTTGTCTTGAATTGGGAGAAGTGCTACTTTATGGTGAATGAAGGTATACTCCTTGGGCATAAGATCTTCGAAAGAAGAATTGCGGTAGGTAAAGCTAAAGTTGATGCAATTGAGAAAATGTCATGTCCTAAAAATATCAAAGGTATTAGAAGTTTCCTTGTTCATGTTGGTTTCCAAAGAAGGTCAATTAAATATTTATCTAAAAAAATTAGGCCTCTTACCAATCTTTTGCAAAAATATATTCCATTTATTTTTCATGATGATTGTGTAGAAGCCTTTGAAATACTTAAGCAAGCCTTAATTTCTGCATCTATTCTTCAACCACCTGACTAAAACCTCCCGTTTAAAATAATGTGTGATGCTAGGAGAAAGTCATGTATGCACGCAGCGGCAGATGCACGCGCGGCATCCACGGCTAGGGCGCCTTCGCAATTAGCACCTAGACGACTCGCTTTCTATGGTATAGGAGGACGACAAACCAGTGGTTGCACAGTATACCTGTATTTAGGAAGGGAAACCTGACAGTACCTCCTGACGGATGGTTGCCCGCGCTAGAAAATGGCAGCCAAAGACGACCATTGCACGCAACACTGTATAACATAAACCTTTTTTTATAGCCTCTATTTAAGTCACACGCACATAGTCCAGCTTCACACATATTGCCAACCGTCCTGCACCTCTCCTCTTCCACAGTAGAAGACTTGTGTTCGGCACCATTAGAACAGTCTCGCGATGTCCCAGAGTTCATCCGCTGCTCGCCGGGTCCGGACCACACCACCCCCGTTGCCACTGATCATGTGCCCAAGATGCCAAGGCATCAGGACGAGGTGGTTCGTGTCCGGAACAGTAAGCAACCGAGGCATCCGTTTCTACAAATGCCCAAACCAGGCAGTAAGCATGACTGGAACTTAATTTCTGCAAATCGGGTCATCATTTTTTGCATGCATTTTTCGCATCACCAGCTCCTAACAGACGTGCAATGGATCAGGCAGGCGGACCGTGTGACTTTTGGCTGTGGGAGGACTAGTACGCCTACTTCATCATCGAAGTTGGCATCAACCTACCCATCGAGGCAGCCGGAGGTGCCAGCGCAGTCATGTTCGGGATGGGCCACGCCATGGAGGAGACAAGGACAGCTGCAAGGAACATGATGGTGCCACAGGTAACACCCCCCAACCCCTCCAACCCAAAAACCTTCGCATGCACGCACATGTTCTAAATTACACCAACATTGAGAGGGGCAAATTTATAACTGTGTGCCGCAACCACACACAGGTCAGACACGGAACCGTCGTGTGCTACACAAGGCACAACTACACCTTCGAGGATCATGGGAAGAAGAAGGGGGCAGAGCACAAGGAAGTAGGTTCAACAAACCAGTACGCACTCGTCAACCACAGCCCAACCACTGCCCCGCTTCCACCAACGCCGAGCACCAATATCATTTTTGGGGCCGACAATTACTCGCTGGATCCAGATGCAAAACCCGGAACTGGTGAGTCACCACTGGAACACACCAAAATCAGCTGCATTTTTTACATAATTCAGGTTGGTTTCCCCATTCCATATACGCCAGTTACCCTATGGTCTCTCATAATGCAGGCCGCGTCCCCACTAGGTTGGGTGCTAAAAGAGCACAACGCAAAATGCGTGCACATTGCAAACAAAATGAAAAGGAACATCGCTAACGAGAACATCAGGTTCACGAGGAAGTTACTACATGTCTACTCCGACAAATCAAGAATGACAACAAAATCAGAAAACGCACCGCCGGCAGATGTCCAAGCGGATCCCCACATTGCCGCCGCAGGTAATCCACCCCCCGTCAGAGATAAGCTAAAATATTTAGATGCGACGGACGCCCACACCTTACACGCACGACAATATCTGATAACTCTATCTATATGTTAAAGCATCACACATAGAAGGCCCACCGGCTAGGCTTGCCAAAAAAATGTAGGGAGGAGGTTGGAGATGTCATCTCCACCTTTAACGATGGTTCAACCCGTCAACCAAATGGTCCACAGCAAAGCCACATTGTCCTCCTTAGCACCAACATGTAGCCACAAGAGGTCGAGAACGGACGAAGCGCCAAGCAAGTTTATATTATTTTTTCCTATTTTTCATCACCAGGAATCATGATCGGAAGGTCTAATCCATGCTCACAGATGATCCATCGTTCGACCTAGACATAGACGGCAACAATGAAGCACACACGCCTGTCAAGAAGGACGCAAGGGAGACTCCCGTTTCACCAAGATCAACAACAAAGATCTACTCCAACAACCTTGTGGGCCGTTAATGATGTTAAACGACCAGATAGGCGACACCGAGGGACACACCATATTCGATGAAGTCAGCAACAAACCTATAACAAGGATCTTGGTGAAACATACAGGCTTCACCAGCGACCCATGGTCAAGCAAAAGGCAAACACGATGCCACACACCTGTTGTGTGTAAAGCCATGAGCGCTTGGATGCGATCAAGGACTCCAGCTGACCTAGCTGGGTAACAACCCAAAACTAGACACATTGGCAAGACATCCAACCCACATTTTATAACATGCATTTTTGTCAAAATCTATTCTCCTGTAGGGAGTGGATCTCGCATCCCGAGCCCCGTCACATCGGAGTAACGGGCAATGTCATTAAAAAACAAATATGCGATGGAGCCCCTATTGATCACGAGCTAGGGTCACTAATCATACGCCGTCATGGGAAGATGGAGATACATGCCTATCGTGCCACGCCTGGCGAACAGTATTGACTGCTTCTCGAACCAGATTTCTCGGTACGCGAGCCCAAATTTTTTCTCTTGCAAACACACAAACGAAATGTGATCCATCAGGGACCAAGTTGGTAAACTAACTAGGCCTTTTTATGGGTGTTGAAGTCCAACGCCATTGCAGGGGAAGACACAACTAGAATTGTGTCCATACAAAGACAATTCACCGGAGACGAAATCAAGTTCAACGTCGTCAATTGCTGAATGGTAAGCCCGCAAGCCTAATTGTTACTATTTTTTACAATTGGCCATTTACCAAAACAGTGTACAACCCCCCAAAAAAGACAACATTACGCATGCAAACCTTTAATTTTCCTCATTGCCACATACCAGGTGACCATCCCCATAGTCATGCAGCAGGGGTGGTGCTGCTTCAACTGGGACATGCAAGACAAGATTATAACCATCATGGACCCGATGGCATACGAGACAGAGGACAAGGACCGCAAAGCATCCCTCATGTACGCAGCTGAGAAACTGCACGATGCTATATTCGACTGCATCGAAAAATTCTTCACCGAATGGCACTGTAACAAATTGTTGTGGACGAAGAAGTCACCCCTACTGTCCACAACCTTATTTAACAGGTTATCATCTAGAGCAAAGACATACTCTTTTGACGTCCTACATCCCCATTCAATCCCTTTAAAAATATTGCAAATCTATTTGCCCAGATCCGACAGTGGCATCTGCGTCGCCCACCTGCTCAGGCATTTCATAGGGAAAACATTGGCAAAACCACTTACTAAGGTTATCAGCGCAGAGAATATGAAACTACCATATCCAGTTTCCCCCCTTATTTTCGAATATTAACCCTGTGTTTTTGGCTGTCTAAACAGGCTGCAGTTGCAAATGAAAGGGACACGATCGTCGTCGAAATGATACACATGGGAGGAAACACAGCCATGCTCCAGCTAGAAGGGTTGGACATTGTTGCCAATGCTATGAACGAGCTGACGACCGACTAAGATGCTCAGCAGCGACACACCCAGACGACTTGCTTGTCATGAACTGAAGGAATAATGTAATAGCTTTTTTTATTTACTAGTACGGAACCATGCCGGGTATGTGTAATCTCCTTTAAAATTTGTAGAAACCACGACCAAACCATGACCAAACAACCCAGAATGTACTATCGTCATTTGCAACCGTAGAATTTGCAATCAAATCGTGAGGACCTCCCCTGTTTTCATTCAATTTTTATGATGTTTTTATCCTGTTGTATACCGACGAAGACGGCACACACGGAAACAACATTTTTTTTCTGCCAATCCATTTTTCATAAGCTGGTCCACGGACCTGGTGAGACACCCAGCACGTATTGATCTCTACATGTACATAGGCTCGGGGCCGATTGCATCTCATTTAACACAAGGGGGTAAATCACTTGCCGCCTGCAAACCCTTTACATCATGTTTTTTTACCCACAGACTGCACTGATGGCGGGCTCGCACCACAAGAAAACAGAGACATTGAAAAGTGGTTATTGTAGCTTATCCGGCACGGGGGTACTGCATCTCATCCGGCAAGGAGTAACGCACCCAACTGAAAAAACGAGCACAACTAAAACTACCAAAAAACAAGCAAAACACAGGGAATCAAAAAAAAGAAGATCGGACTACTTCGACCCAAAACGGCATAGGAGAAGTGAACATCATAATGTTCCTCCATGAGTGAAATAGCACAAATAATCCTCGAATCCCACGCAAGAGGTGCGGGGTGTACAGAAAATATCTTTTACAATAACTCATGATGATTAATGCTAGAAGCACAAATCATCTCCAAGATTCGATAGCACGGAGCGCCTCCAGCAGCAACCGCGATACAACTAAGGGCGGCACTAGCAATATAGGAAGTGCGGTAAGGCGGTCCAATTTATATTTCTGGATAAGACCGCCATCAAAGGAGCAGTATCATGGCTCATCCCGTCATGGCAGATTGCCAATGTTCGATGCCATAGTTATCATAGCTCGGAGCAACTTCTTCTTCATAGCAACTGAAGCAGCCTGCCTGTGCACTCCAAGCTTGATCGACTTGTTTTCTGATACGTCACCATCATATCCACTTTTCCAAACTCTTTTGCCTTTGTTATGGACTCTAATTTGCATGATTTGAATGGAACTAATCCGGACTGATGATGTTTTCAGCAGAATTGCCTTGGTGTAATTTTTGTGCAGAAATAAAAGATCTCGGATCGTCCTGAAAATTTACGGAGAATATTTTTGGATTTAATAAAAAACACTGGCGCAAGAATCAACCGGAGGGGGGCCACCTGCAGGCCACAAGCCTGCTAGGCCGGCCACCCCCTGGCCACGCCTAGCAAGCTTGTGGGGCCCTCGTGGCTCCTCCGACCTCCTCTCCAACTCCATATAACCCTATCGGCGGAGAAAAATCAGAGAGAAGAGTTCATCATGTTTCACGATACGGAGCCGCCGCCACCTCATGTTCTTCCTTGGGAGACCATATCTAGAGTCCGTTTTGGGCTCCGGAGAAGGGAAATCGATGCCATCGTCATCACCAACCATCCTTCATCACCAATTCCATGATGCTCTCCGTCGTTCGTGTAATCCCATCATAGGATTGCTGGACGGTGACGAGTTGGATGAGATTTAACATGTAATCGAGTTAGTTTTGTTAGGGTTTGATCTCTAGTATCCACTATGTTCTGAGATTAATGTTGCTATGACTTTGCTATGCTCAATGCTTGTCACTAGGGCCCGAGTGCCATGATTTCAGATCTGAACCTATTATGTTTTCATAAATATATATGTGTTCTTGATCCTATCTTGCAAGTTGTAGACACCTATTACGAGTTATGATCCGCATCCCCAGGGTGACAATAACTGGGATTTTTTCTGGTGATTACCGTAGTTTGAGGAGTTCATGTATTCACTAAGTGCTAATGCTTTGGTTCGGTTCTCTATTAAAAGGAGGCCTTAATATCCCTTAGTTTCCATTAGGACCCCGCTGCCACGGGAGGGTAGGACAAAAGATGGCATGCAAGTTCTTTTCCATAAGCACGTATGACTATATATGGAATACATGCCTACATTACATTGATGAATTGGAGCTAGTTCTCTGTCACCCTATGTTATAACTGTTGCATGATGAATGCTATCCGACATAATTAGCCATCACTGGTCCATTACCTACAAGCTTTCCAAATATTGATCCTTGCTAAGTTACTTCTCCATTGCTACTGTTACAATCACTATAAAACAATCCATGGACACAACATTAGTCATAAAGAACTCACATACTTATTGCAAAAGTCTATTAGTCATTGAAGCAAAGCATTAAACGCATGCTTCTAGGGGGGAGGTTGGTAGGAGTTAACCATCGCGCGCCCCCAACCCTCACACAAAGGTCGACAATCTATAAATAAGTCATGCTCTGACTTCCTTACATAGCGGTTCACCATACATGCATGCTACGGGAATCACAAACCTTTACACAACTATTTTTACCAAATCACAATTTACTTCCTAACATGTCTCTTAACATTACCATCTTTATATCTCAAACTTTATGCAAGGAATCAAACTTCTCATAAATACTCAATGCACTTAATATGGAAGTTTTTATTATATCCCTTTTGGATGCCTATCATATTAGGACTAAATTCATAACCTAGACCAATTACCATGCTGTTTTAGAAACTCTCAAAATAATATAACTGAAGTACGAGAGTTCAAGTATTTCTATAAAACGCAAATACCACCTTGCTCTAAAATATATAAGTAAAGCACATAGAGCAAAATTGCCGAACTCAAAAGATATAAGTGAAGCACATAGAGTATTCTAATAAATTCGCAATTCAGAGTGTCTCTATCAAAATATGTGTGCAGCAAGGATGATTATGGAAAACTAACAAGCAAATAACCATATCATACAAGACGCTCCAAGCAAAACACATATCATGTGGTGAATAAAAATATAGCCTCAAGTAAATTTACCAATGGATTGAAGACAAAAGAGGGGATGCCTTCCGGGGCATCCCCAAGCTTAGGCTTTTTGGCATCCTTGAATATGACTTGGGGTTCCTTGGGCATCCCCAATCTTAGGTTCATCCCACTCCTTATTCCATAGTCCATCAAATCTTTACCCAAAACTTGAAAAACTTCATAACACAAAACTTAACAAAAAAACTTGTGAGATCCGTTAGTATAAGAAAATAAATCACCACTTTAGGTACTGTTGTGAACTCATTCTTTATTTATTTTGGTGTTATACCTACTTTAATATAACTTATCCATGGCTCATACCACATGATACAACCCATAGATTCATCAAAATAGGCAAACAACTCAAAGAAAACAGAATCTGTCAAAAATAGAATAGTCTGTAGCAATCTGGAAACTTAGTATACTTATGTAACTCAACAAATTCTGGAAAATTAGTACAACCTGGTAAATTTATATTTCAATATCGTGTAAAAATTTCAGATCAATTAGATGCTCTGAAAAAATTATAAAATTCCTATACTGAGCGCTAAAGTTTCTGTTTTTCAGCAAGATCAAATCAACAACTACCACAGATCACCCCAAAGGTTTTACTTGGCTCAAACACTAATAAAGACACCAAAAAACAATTACTACAGAATTAATAATGTTGGAAACACTCAAAAACATAAGCAAAAAGAGAACACAAAAATAAAATTGGGTTGCCTCCCAACAAGCGCTATTGTTTAACGCCCATAGCTAGGCAAAACACAATAGATCTAGGTATTGTCATCTTTGGTATGTAATCCAAAAGTAGCTCTCATAATAGATTCATAAGGCAATATGATTTTATTTCTAGGAAAGTGTTCCATACCTTTCATTAACGGAAATTGAAATCTAATGTTTCCTTCTTTCATGTCAATAATTGCACCAATAGTTCTAAGGAAAGGTCTACCAAGAATAATAGGACATGTAGGATTGCAATCTATATCAATAACAATGAAATCTACGGGCACATAATTCCTATTTTCAAAAATAATAACATCATTAATCCCTCCCATAGGTTTCTTAATAGTGGAATCCGCAATATGCAAATTTAGAGAGCAATCATCAAGATCATGTTAACCTAGCACATCACATAAAGTTTTTGGAACCGTGGAAACACTAGCACCCAAATCACACAAAGCATGGCACTCATAATCTTTGATTTTAACCTTAATAGTAGCTTCCCACTCATCATGAAGCTTTCTAGGGATAGAAACTTCTAACTCAAGTTTTTCTTCAAAAGATTTCATTATAGCATCAACTATATGTTTAGTAAAAGCCTTATTTTGACTGTAAGCATGAGGGGAATTCAACATGGATTGAAGCAAGGAAATACAATCTATCAAAGATCAGCTATCATAATTAAAGTCCTTGAAATCCAAAAGAGTGGGTTCATTGCTATTTAAAGTTTGACCTCTTCAATCCCACTTTTATCAATCTTAGCATTAAGATCTATAGACTCCGAATCATTGGGACGTCTTTTAACTAAAGTTGACTTATCTCCAGTCCCACCATTGTCAAGATTTATATTGGAAAACAAAGATTCAATAGGAGTCACATCAATCACTTTAATATCTTCATCATTATTATCGCAAGAAAATACTTTTTCAAGCCATTCACGCTTAGCACGAATTCTAGCGGTTCTTTCCTTAATTTCATCAATAGAAATTCTCATAGCTTTTAAAGACTCATTAATATCATGCTTGGGTGGAGTAGATCTAACTTTCAAAGAATCAATCTCAAGAGAAATTCTATCAACGTTCCTAGCCAAATCATCAATCTTAAGCACTTTTTCTTCAATAGAAGCATTAAAACCTTTTTGCGAACCAATAAAATCTTTAACAATATTCTCAAGATCAGAGGGCATCTTATTATAATTTCCATGAGAATTGTTGTAGGAATTACCCTAATTATTAGAGGAATTACTAGGAAATGGCCTAGAGTTGAAATTACCTCTATACGCTTTGTTACCAAAATTGTTCCTACCAACAAAATTCACATCCATAGATTCATTATTATTTCTAATCGAAGAAGACAAAGGCATATCATTAGGATTAATAGGAGCACTCTTACTAGCAAAAAAATTCATAAATTCATCCATCTTTTCAATCAGAGTATTTATTTCTTCAATAGAATGCACCTTTTTACTAGTAGGAGATCTTTCGGTATGCCATTGAGAGTAGTTTGTCATGATATTATATAGGAGTTTGGTAGCTTCTCCTAATGTGATTTCCATAAAAGTACCACCCGCGGCAGAATCTAAAAGATTTCTAGATGCAAAATTCAATCCCGCATAGAAAATTTGTATCATCATCCGTAAACTCAAACCATGTGCCGGACAATTCCTAATCATTAATTTCATCCTTTCCCAAGATTGTGAAACATGCTCATGATCAAGTTGCTTAAAATTCATTATATCGTTCCTAATAGAGATGATCTTAGCGGGCGGAAAGTACTTGGAAATAAAAGCATCTTACACTTATTCCATGAATCAATACTATTTTTAGGCAAAGATGAAAACCAAGTTTTACCACGATCTCGTAGCGAGAACGGAAATAGCTTCAATTTAAAAATATCATTATCCACATATTTCTTCTTTTGCATATCACACAACTCAATGAAAGTATTTAGATGGGATGCGACATCTTCACTAGGATGGCCAGAAAATTGTTCTTTCATAACAAGATTTAGCAAGGAAGCATTGATTTCATAGGATTCCGCACTAGTGTCGGGAGAAATTGGAGTACTAATAAAATCATTGTTATTAGTATTGGAAAAGTCACACAACTTGGTATTCTCAGACATCGTGACCAAGCAAGCAATCAAGCACACAAGCAAACGAAAGGCAAATGAAAGAAGGGCGAAAAAAGGCAAATCTTTTGGTATTTTCTGAAAATCATTTTAGAAGTGGGGAGAGGAAAATGAGAGGCAAAAGGAAAATAACGTAAATGCAAGAGATGAGTTTGTGATGTGTACTTGGTAGGCTTTATGTGTATCCTCCCCGGCAACGGCATCAGAAATCCTTTTTGCTACCTCTTGAGCTTGCGTTGGTTTTCCCTTGAAGAGGAAAGGGTGATGCAACGAAGTAGATAAGTATTTCCCTTAGTTTTTGAGAACCAAGGTATCAATCTAGTAGGAGGAACAAGCAAGTCACCAATGGTTGCACCTACACAAACAATCAAACTCTTGCACCCAACGCTATAAAGGGGTTGTCAATCCCTTCACGATTATTTGAAAGGATTAGATCTGAAAGACATAGATGTAAACGAGTCCGGAAAGTAAAATATAAATAAATTGCAGCAAGGTATAGATCTGAAAATATATGATGGAAAATAGACCTGGGGGGCATTGGTTTCACTAGAGGCTTTTCTCTTGAAGGCAAATATCATGGTGAACAATTGGTATAAAAGCGAATAATCATGTAGTTATCCAAGGCAATGATCATGCATATAGGCATCATGTCCGTGACAAGTAGACCAAAACGATTCTGCATCTACTACTATTACTCCACACATCGACCGACTCCTGCCTACATCTACAGTATTAAGTTCATGAAGAACTGAGTAACGCATTAAGAAAGATGACATGATGTAGAGTGCTAAACTCAAGCAATATGATGAAAACCCCATCTCATTACCCTCGATGGCAACAATACAATACGTGCCTCGCTACCCCTACTATGTCACTGGGTGAGGACACCGCAAGATTGAACCCAAAACCAAGCCCTTCTCCCATTGCAAGAATTAGCAATCTAGTTGGCCAAACCAAACCAATAACTCGAAGAGACTTGCAAGGATATGAAATCATGCATATAAGAAATCAGAGGAGATTCAAATAAGATTCATGGATAATCTGAACATAAACTCACAATTCATCAGATCTTGACAAACACACCACAAAAGAGGATTACATCGAATAGATCTCCATGAATATCATGAAGTACATGGTATTGAAGATCAAAGAGAGAGAAGAAGCCATCTAGCTGCTAGCTATGGACCCGTAGGTCTGTGGTGGACTACTCACGTATCATCGGAGGGGCAATGGAGTTGATGTAGATGCCTTCCGTGATCGAAACCCCCTCTAGCAGATTACCGGAAAAGGCTCCAAGATTGGATCTCTCGGGAACGAAGGATTCCGGCGGCGGAAAATTATTTGTGTGGCTCTTTCTAATGTTGGGGGAATATTTGGGTATTATAGGCCCAGAATTAGGGTTAGGAGACCTGCCTGGGGGCAACAAGCCTGCTAGGCGCGGCTAGGGGGGCGCGCCTAGTAGGCTTGTGGCGCCCTGGCACCTCCCCTAACGTGCACTCCAAGCTTGATCGACTTGTTTCCTTCTAGAAAAATTCCTTCTGAAGGTTTTATTCCGTTTGGACTCTGTTTAATATCCCATATCCGCAAAACTCAAAAACAAGGAAAAAACAGAAACTGGCACTTGGCTCTAGATTAATAGGTTAGTCCCAAAAATAATATAAAATAGCATATTAATGCATATAAAACATCCAAAATAGATAATATAATAGCGTGCCATCATTAAAAATTATAGATACGTTGGAGATGTATCACCCACGTTTATATAAATAAGGAGTAGATAGTATTATTAAACGTTGTGTACCTGAGCATGAACAAGAACAAATCATATGGAAGTGTCATTCCGAAGCCCATGGAGGACACCACGCAGGATACATATGCACATAAGGTATTACAGTCTTATTCTTATTGGCCTACTCTCTTCAAGGATGCACATAATTTTTTCCTTTCTTGTGATGAATATCAAAGAATCGGTGGTAGACATCAGGAAATGCCATTGAATTATTTACTTGTTATTGATTCTCTTGATGTATGGGGTTTTGATTATATGGGACATTATCCTTCATCTAATGGGTGTACTCATATTCTACTTGTTGTTGATTATGTTACTAAGTGGGTAGAAGCTATTCCAATGTAACGCCCAAGATGCGCGCCTATCCATATTTATGCACGAGGTCCTCGACAGGGATAGAGGCACATCTAGTCGTTTCGCAAGTACAGTATCATCACATACATTTATGAAGAGAGGAGTATATGAGTTGGCTTACACTCGCCACATGCTAAATTACAATCCACACAATTTAGTCAAACATCAATCCAAAGACAGGGTCCGTCTACAGACGAAAACAAACGATAAAAGATGCAATGAAACTGTCTTGCTAGCCCCGAAGATCACATGCCTCTCTACTCGTCTGGATATGTGACGTACATCCTGCCACGCTCCTTGTCAAACTCCCATTGGAGCTGCGTCACATCGTTTGGCATGGTCTCATCTGCACCTGCACTTGTATTGTTGTAGTAATCTGTGAGCCACAGGTACTCAGCAATCTCGCGACTGGGTACCAAGACTATTCAAGCTTATTAGGTTGGATGGGGGTAAGTGTTTAGTTTGCAGCAGCACTAAGCATATTATGGTGGCTATCTTACGAGTGCATGAATGTAAATATGGTGGACTACGATAGACGATCGAGAACAAGCATGATCGCTAAGCGATCCTGAGCACCTACTTACGTCAAACATAACCCCACCGTGTTCTCTCTCGGTTCATGTTCACGAGCAGAGACGATCACGGTTACTCACATAGTTGGTCTATTTTATTGGAGTTTACTTCAAGTTAACGATAACTGGGTGTTAAACAAATATCCAAGTTGCCACATAACCGCGGGCATGACTTCCCGAAAGATTTAACCCTGCAGGGGTGCTCCAACTAGTCCATCATAAATTAACCATACTCCGCGGGATTAACGTCGACCACGAATCGTGATCATCCTAGGCAACTCCAAAGGAATTCTGACACCTCGAGATAGCCCAAAGAAAATCAGAGTCCCTCGCGCAAGCCATTCGAGAAAGGTAAAACAAGTCCAGCAAGACCACCCGACGTGTCGACGAACCCGATTAGAGCCGCGTATCTCGTTCTCAGGACACGGTCGGATTGTCCAAACTTCTGGTAGGCCAAACATAGAGTTTCCCCTGGTGGCCACCGGCGGTTGACATTTTTGGACCAACACTTATGAGGAGCACTGTCCTGGGTTGTTGATTAATCCATGGGGTTGCAAAGGCCTATGCAGTTTTATTAAGTTGTTAAGCAAATAGTACCAATGTTGGGTCTTGCCAGACAAGTTTTAATCTCAACCGGATAATCAAGGGGTTCCCATAACAAGCCCGAGAATGTTAGGAGCGCAAAATATGGAAACATGACACCTGTAAGAACTAACTATGGCGGTAAAAGTGGAACAAAACACCGAGCAAAAGGCCAAGCCTTCCACCATACCAAGATATATATGTGCAAATTAAATAGCAGTTAATATTTTGATATCTTCAGATATCCATGTTATCACATGGAAACAACCTGCACCTGCAACTAAGAACGTTATAAGAGGGGCTGAGCAGCGGTAACTTAGACAAACAAGGTTTGCTAGGATGTGAAGGGTTTAGAGGCTATCATGGCAATTTAGGAGGCTTGACATTCAAGTGGTAGGTAACGTATATGTAACAATAAGAGCGAGACATCTAGCAAAGCAAAAATAGTGTCGGGATCCGGGTATGATCATCTTGCCTATTGGTTCTTCAGAGGGACAAAGAGCAGGGTCCTCGTAGTGGTACTCTCCTGGATCTTCGTACTCAGGTTCAACACTCGCGTTTGCCCAAGAGAAACAGACACAATAAACAACTAACCAAAGTGCAATGCACAAACAAGATGATGCATGATTTATTTGAAGTATTTAGCATGGCAATCCCGAGCTAGTCATGTTTCTCATGCAATAATTAAGTTATTTATAATTCTGGATAGAACCTCATGTTAAGTTGTTTGAACATGCATGATCATGGAAAATATGGATTCTTCATGCAAAAACAATGCAAATGCATATGTAGAACGTAGGAAACGGAGTTACGGTTCTCACGCTACGCTCATGGCAAGGTACAAAGGCAAAACAAGACAATGAAGGCCATGGGCTATTCCTTGGTATTCCAAGGTAGCCACTGGTTAGGAAATGAAAAAGCAACCACAATAGAGCCAAAGATCAAGCAAAACAATTTAGCGTAGCTCCCACAAGTCACAAAACACTAACACACTCAATCTGACCCAAAACAGGAACATGGCAACTTTCACAACAAATATTTAGAGCTGCAGGAAGTTTCCAACCTCAAACAAAACATGTACAGAAACTACATAACATGCTTATCAAATCATCCAACTACACAAACTAGAAAGGAAGCACATATCAATAAGCATGGAGCTCACAAGATGGCATGATGAAACAGATTCTAGGGACTTGGAGAAAATCATAGTTTTCCGGAATCTGAGTTAAGCTGATAGACAGTTGATAGCAATAAATAATTGTGCTAGAGACCATCTCATGGCATGAAAATTAACAGGATGGTAGAGGACAACATCTACTACAAAACACTAGCACTGAGCTTGAGCTAAAACACAACAAATCACTTGGTAGCATCCACTCATCATGGCATAAAAATATTAACAGATTCTCAGACTTAGGAAACAACATCATTTTAATAGCCACTTTGGAGCATGGTTCCCACTCATATGCAATATTATCATGTCAAAAGTAAATACCATGGCATTCTACTCATGAAATACTACCACTTCCATGTTGACACAAATATCAAAGCATGCATGGAATAATTCTAACTAAAATGATAAAATGACACTTTGGGACAAAATGACATTTTATCAAACTTGCTCAAATTACCAAAACAATTGCACCAATGGATTCATTGGGAGATTCTACCCCAATTTCATGTATCATACTCATGATCATAGCCAAATATGCACATGTCCAGATTTAGTAATTACCAGAAAAGGAAATATCCTAAATTAACACAATAAAACACTAAAACAAAATAAAAAAACAACAGATAGGAGGGCCACCTGGCATAGACACCACGACCCCTCTGTGGATGACAAGTGGGGCCAGGGTCCACTTGTCATACACACTAAGACTCATACACAGCAAACATACACACTCACACTGGATCTCCCTGCCACAGGGGATCCACCACTGCCCACACACACACTAGCACACACTACATATGCTGCACACCCACACGGGATCCAGAGGGGATCCTCTGTATCCACAGCGGATCCCACACACACTCAGGCACACACCGCACACATACACAAGCACACGGGATCCGGGTGTAGCCACACCGGATCCTGGCACACCACACACCAAAACTCGCCAATGGAAAAAAAGGGGGGCGATGAGCCTGCGGGGTTTCGAACCTAGGACCTACCGGTCGATCCCCCTAGCGTGCTACCACTACGCTACGACACGGCTTCTGACTGAAGGAGGAACCTGCGCCTCTAATGCTAACTGACGAAGCACATCTCTGACGAAACTGGAGAATTGACAGCGGTGACAGAGGCAACGACGGCGACCCAATTCCGGCGACTACGCGATCTAGCAGAGCAATAGAAGCTACGTGGGGCATGCGGGTACTACAGGGACTCCATTCCCGCACTAAGACACGAAGGAGGAAACGACAGGAGATCCCCTCGAGCTCAAGCGGAGCTCTCTGTCCAACCACGGCAACGGCACGACGACGACCAATGGCGGCTCGCAGGCTACGCACGGCAGCTACGAGGAATAGGGGAAGAAGACGCGGGCTCACAACGGGCTCGGCGAGGCAATGCTGGAGGCGAATCGGGGCGGCGATAAGGAAGGAGACGCACGGCAGGCTTCGGGTACGCGAAGGAGACAGGGAAGAAGCTGACGTCGCGGGGCCTCTCTCCGCGTCCTAGCGTCGGGAAAGGGGCGCGGGCGGCACCGGTGAGCACCATGACATCTCAAGCGACGACGAGTGGGCCACTGGAGGTGATGACGACGACGATGGCTGCCGGTGCTTTGCTCTCTGAACTCTCTACCTTACCTAACGCAGAAGAGGGGAGGAAGGAAGGAGGGAGATGGAGAGGAGGAGGAGGAGCGGCGGCAGCAAGGAGGAATAATGAAACCCTAGGGATCCGCACCCTTTTAAAGGGGCCAGCCTCGACGTCCGTGAGCTCCTCTCACGGTGTCGGCGTCGAGCTCTCTCTCTCTCCGCGGCTTCTCTGAACCCGACGGGAGGAAACAAGAGCAGGTAGCCGTCTGCTAGAGGGTCGAGGCCGCTCGGGGAGGCTACCTGGGCTGCGAGGGGGAAAGGCCCAGCGCTGCTCTCTCTCACAGAGAAAAAAATAACGGAGGGATTTTCCTTTTAAATAAAAGCCCAGACAAGATAATTCCACCATAGAAAAAGAAGTTTTTTTTTCCCAAAGTAGAAAATACTTTTGAACTCACGAAAATGCAGGTTATTAGAATAAAATGGTTAGGGCATTTTTAGATCTAACAAATATTTTACCTAATATTTTAACTATCCATGGTTTCAAAATTATTAGAAAGGAAATAGACCCCAACCATGGCATAGGACTACTTTAGAATTCTTAGAAGAATATTTAGAAGTTGGCCAAAATTTAAAACAAGGGTAATCAACAAGGAAATATTTAACAAGCAATAAATATGAATAGAGTGAGAGAGAATGAGTTGTTTTGAACTGGGAGGAACTAGAGTAGCACTCCAACACACACAATCTCATACACCCACATACACACATCACAAGCAAGCAACACTAGTATGCAAATGATATGATGAGTATGATGCATGATGCATGATGCATGAGATGGAAATGGCAATGAAGCAAATGGTAAATCATCCCAAGCACATGACAACATAGAGGTTCATAAGAGATACATGACCATAAATGGCAAGGGTAGCACTTGGGCTGTTACATCCAACTAGTAGTGATGATCACACCACCTCTATTAGGCTGGCCATAGTGGGGGTAACTTAGGTGGTATCATGCACTTGGGAATAGCAAATATGCTGATGTGGCAGAGAATTAAAGAAGAGAGAAAGGTTTAGAGTAACATAGGTAGATACCGTATCATGTTAAATGATCTACTACTTTGTGTCATGCATGGCAATAAATATGATCATACATGATACTACTATATGATACTATGCACTATGAAGGTAGTATCATACACTAGTATCATATGTATGATACTAATATATGATACTCCCCACTATGAGTAGCCTTAAAAGGCTTAAAGAACTTATCTTTCCAAGGTTTGGAGTCCCTAGATATTTAATGACTCATGGTTGTTCACATTTTATTCATGGAGCATTCTGTAAACTCTGAGCTAAATATGATGTCGATCATAGAATTGCCTATCCATATCATCCTCAATCTAGTGGCCAAGTCGAATTGAGCAATAGGGAAATAAAGTTAATTTTGCAAAAGACCGTTAATAGATCTAGCAAGAATTGGGCTAAGAAACTAGATGATGCATTGTGGGCATATAGATGTGCTTATAAAAATCCTATAGGTATGCCCCATTTAAAATGGTTTATGGAAAAGCTTGTCATTTACCTCTACAATTAGAACACAAGGTATATTGGGAAATTAAAGAACTTAACTATGATTTTAAATTTGTCGATGAAAATAGGTTATTTGACATAAGCTCTCTAGATGAATGGAGGACACAAGCTTATTAAAATGCCAAATTGTTTAAAGAAAAGTTAAAAGATAGCATGACAAGAGAATAAAAAATGAGAATTTATTATTGGTGATCATGTTCTATTATATAATCATCATTTCAGATACTTCGTAGGAAAACTTCTCTTCAAATGGGAAGAACCCTATATTACGAGGAGGTTTATCGCTTCGGAGCCATCAGGATCAACAATACCAAAGGCACAAATCCTAAGGTGATGATATTATGTTGCTGCTATGATAATGATCATGATGCCTTCATGTCCATATTTTATTTTATCGACACCTCTCTCTAAGCATGTGGTCATGATTTATCGAGTTCGGCTTTCGCTTGAGGACAAGCAAGGTATAAGCTTGGGGAGTTCATACGTCCATTTTGCAACATGTTTTTTCATTAATATTTATTATGTTTTGAGTCATTATTTCACTTTATGATGCAATCCTAATGCCTTTTATCTTTTATTTTGCAATTTCCATACAAAGAGGGAGATTGCCGGCAACTGAATTTCTGGACCGAAAAAGACCACCGAAGAGTTGGATATTCTGTGTAACTCAAAATGGGCTGAAAATTGAGAGAGAATTATTTTGAAATATATAAGAATTATTGGAAAAATAATTACTAGAAGGGGACCCACCAGGTGGCCATGAGCCTGGGGGCGCGCCCTACCCCCTAGGGCGTGTCCCCCGAGCTCGTGGGCCCCACTGGTGCAGCGACGTGCTATACAAATGGTTTTTAACCCCTTTTGGTGACGTAGTTCCAAACTGTCGCCTTGCATGTGTGGGCGATAGGTTGGGGTTCTATCCCACACGACACGAGAAACCCGTCGGCGATGGTGTCCAACGAACGCAAACGTTTGGGAAAACTAAGCGTATGGGATGTCCGCATCTATCACAAACGAGAGCCATCGGTCAACCATTTGAGATATGGTGGACTTCCCATATGACCCATCCTTGTAACTCGTGTGAGATCACACTAACATCGCACACGTTATTCTGTGGCTCACCGTTTACGATGTGCACCAAATCACAAACAATTCACCATTATGAAGCGTGTATGATAAGGGGTATATCACAAACACTTATATTGGACAGAACGTTGGCGATATTTAACTAAGACTATAATTTAACCGTCGTACAAGTATCAGATAGGTTTAAGATACGTCGTACTCGCATCCAACAGGATAAATATCGCACGCGCTATTCTGTGGTCCAACGTTTGCGATGCATAGTACATCACAAACGTTTCATCATTTTAAACTGTGTGCGACAGAGATTGTATCACCAACATTGCATTCGGTTGCACCATTTGTTATATTATGTGAAATCACACACGGTGTCAAACGTCATCAGTGTGCATGGTTGCACACGTTTTCTATCTGTGAAACATGTCGGATCTTAAGGTATATCACAAACGTTGCGACTTACAAACCGTGTGCGGCGTAATGACCCATACAGCATATTTTTTATTTTAATCACTACAATTTAAAATTGTACATAATTTGAATTTGAAAGTAGGGAATAGCTTTTTTACATGTACATAGATAGGTTCATCAACCAATGCATTATTCCATTCACAGGTACATATGCTCAAGAATTACGTCAACGAAAGAATTACAAAAGCACCAAATAAAGAATGATGAACAATGGTTGAATACTTGTATTAAAGACGGCAAAGAAAAAGGCAAAATATATTCTGATTGCTGTAAAAGGTAAAGCGGAATGCCCATATTGTGCCCTCCATGCTGTCTGCACACACGACTCTAGCCCAATCCCTTGTGATGGTCGACCGCCCATCGTTCAATATCTTCATGACTTCCAGATAGTCATTACAGTCTTGTAGAAATACATATACATTTGCATGTCCAACAATCATGTAGTTTCTGAGGTGATCTTGGGTAGACTGCGTTGGGAACCACTGCAAAAGAAAAAGATACAGAGATTATCATCTAACAACTCATTATGTGCAGTAAAAAGGCTACATAGTTCTGAGTTAATATACTTCATGTTGGAAATATGCCCTAGAGGCAATAACAAATTAGTTATTATCATATTTCCTTCATGATAATCGTTTATTATCCATGCTAGAATTGTATTGATCGGAAACTCAGATACATGTGTGGATACATAGACAACACCATGTCCCTAGTATGCCTCTAATAGATTAGCTCGTTATTCAAAGATGGTCAAGGTTTCCTGGCCATGGACATGAGATGTCATTTGATAATGGGATCACATCATTAGGAGAATGATGTGATGAACAAGACCCAAACTATAAACATAGCATATGATCGCATCAGTTTATTGCTATAGTTTTCTGCATGTTAAGTATATGTTCCTATGACCATGAGATAATGCAACTCACTGACACCGGAGGAGTACCTCGTGTGTATCAAACATCGCAATGTAACTGGGTGACTATAAAGGTGCTCTACAGGTATCTCCGAGGGTGTTTGTTGGGTTGGCATGGATCAAGACTAGGATATGTTACTCTGTGTGACGGAGAGGTATCTCAGGGCCCACTCAGTAATACAACATTACTATAAGCCTTGCTAGCAATGTGACTAAAGAGTTAGCCATGGGATCTTGTATTACGAAACGAGTAAAGAGACTTGTAGGTAACGAGATTGGGCTAGGTATAGAGATACCGACTATCGAATCTCGGGCAAGTAACATACCGAAGAACAAAGGGATCAGCATACGGGTTTAACTGAATCCTTGACATAGAAGTTCAACCGATAAAGATCTTCATAGAATATGTAGGAACCAATATGGGCATCTAGGTCCCGCTATTGGTTATTGACCGTAGAGGTGTCTCGGTCATGTCTACATAGTTCTCGAACCCGCAGGGTCTCCACACTTAAGGTTCGGTGACGTTTCAGGAGTATAGAGTTATGTATGATGATGACCGAAGATTGTTTGGAGTCCCAGATGAGATCCTGAACATCACGAGGAGCTCCAGAATGGTCCGGAGGTAAAGATTGATATATAGGATGTTCTGTTTTGGTCATCGAAAAAGTTTTGGGCTCATCGGTAGTGTACCGGGAGTGCCGGGAGGGTCCCTGGGGACCATCAGGAGGGGTGTCTCAACCCAAGGGGTAAATTGGGCTGTGGGAAGAGGTAAACCAACCCTTGGTGGGCTGACCGAAGTCCCACAAGAGGCCCATGCGGCTGGGTGGAGAAATCCAAAAGGTGGTAGGAGGATTCCTAGTGGGAGAGAAGGAGTCCTAATCGTACTAGGATTGGAGGAGGACCCCTCCTCCCCCCAATTCGGCCAAACCAAGGGTTGGCCCCTTGGGGTCCAAGTCTCCTCCCTCCCTCCTCCTATATATACTAGAGGTATTTAGGGGTTTTCACAATAGAAATCAGCCACGTGCTATCCTCTCCTCTAGATCGTAGTTTCTCCTCTAGATCGTTTCAACGGTGCTTAGGCGAAGCCCTGTTGGAAAAGTTCCACCACCGCCGCCGCGCCGTCGTCCTACCAGAGAACTCATCTACCTCTCCACTCCCTCTTGCTGGATCAAGAAGGCGGAGATCGTCATCGAGCTATACATGTGCTGAACACGGAGGTGCCGTCCATTCGGTGCTAGATCGGAAGGATCGTGATCAAGATCGTGAGATGATTCATGATTTGATCGCGGGACGGATCATGATGGGATCACAGGACGGATCATGATTGGATCACGAGATGGATCATGATGGGATCGCAGGACGCTTGGCGATTTGGATCGCGAAGACGTTTGACTACATTAACCGTGTTTCTTAATGCTTCCCGCTTAGCGATCTACAAGGGTATGTAGATCCACTCTCCCTCTTGTAGATGCTCATCACCATAGATAGATCTTGCGTGTGCGTAGGAAATTTTTTGTTTCCCATGCGACATTCCCCAACAGTGGTATCAGAACCAGATTTATGTGTAGATGAGATCATGAGTAGAACACAAAGGAGTTTGTGGGTGTTGATGCTTAGATTGGTTCCTCCCTTGGTCATGTTTTGGTTCAGCGGTATTGTGGGATGAAGCATCCCGGACCAACCTTACTCGTACGCTTATGAGAGACCGGTTCCATCGATTGACGTGTAACTTCGTTGCACAAAGATGGCTGGAGGATGTCTGTTTCTCCTACTTTAGTTGGATCGGATTCGACAAAGGATGTCCTTGAGAAGGTTGAAAAGCAATTTATGTATCACCGTTGTGGCTTTTGCGTACGTGAGAATTGTTCTTGCTAGATATCCATAGCAGCCACGTAGAACTTGCAACAACAATTAGAGGACATCTAACTTGTTTTTGCAGGGTATGTTGTGATGTGATATGGCCAATTACATGATGAGATATATGTGATGTATGAGATGATCATGTATTGTATAGGATATCACGACTTGCATGTCGACGAGTATGGCAACCGGCAAGATCCACAGGGTTGTCTTTAATTATTTTCGTTGTTTTGCTTTACTTTATCACTATGAGTTAGCAATAGTTGTGGAAGAAACAGTCGGCACGACAACCCCGATGGCAACACATTGATGGAGATCAAGATGATGAAGATCATGGTGTCCTGCCGGTGATGATGGAGATCATGACGGTGCTTTGTAGATGGAGATCAAAAGCACAAGTTCATGGCCATATAATGGCACTTATGATTTGCATATGATGTTAATCAATTTATGCACCTTATTTTTCTTAGGACGACGGTAGCATTATAAGGTGACCCCTCACTTAAATTTAAACATAAATTGTGTTCTCCTCGAGTTTGCACCGTTGCGAAAGTTCGTCGTGTTGAGACACCACATGATGATCGAGTGTGATAGACTCTACGTTCGCATACAACGGGTGCAAGCCAGTGTTGCACGTGCGGAACACTCAGGTTAAACTTGACGAGCCTAGCATGTACAAACATGGCCTCGGAACACAAGAGACCAAAAGGTCGAACATGAGTCATATAGTATATATGATCAACATGATGATGTGCACCATTGAAACCACCTCAACTCAGGTGATGATCGGACTTGAGTTGGTGAATTTGGATCATGTATCACTCGAATGACCGGAGGGATGTCAATTTGAGTGGGATTTCTTAGGTAATATGATTAATTGAACTCATTATCATGAACATAGTCAAAGTGTCTTTGCAAATTATGTTGTAGATAGCTCGCGTTGTAGCTCCCCTGTTTTATTGATACGTTCCTAGAGAAAAGTAAGTTGAAAAATGATGGTAGCAATTATGCAGACTGGGTCTATGATCTGAGGATTGTCCTCATTGCTGCAAAGAAGGCTTATGTCTTTGATGCACTGCTCAGTGCACCACCCCCTCAAGTGTTGTCTGTAGATGTTATGAACATCTGATAGGCACGTTCTGATGACTACTTGATAGTTTAGTGCGTCATGCATTACGTCTTAGAATTGAGGCTCCGTCACAAAACATATGAGATGTTCTAAGAGCTGGAATTGGGATCTCAGGCTCGTGCCCGTGTTGAGAGGTGTGAGACCTCCAACAAGATTCTTTGCCTGGAATATGAAGGAGAATATCTCAATCGGTGAGCATGTGCTCAGATTGTCTAGGTACTACAATCGCTTGAATTGAGTGGGAGTTGATCTTCCAGATAAGATAGTGAGTGATATAGTTCTCCAAGTCACTGTCACTAAACTACTAGAGCTTCGTGATGAACTATAAAATGCCAGGGATGGAAATAATGATCCTTGAGCTGTTTGCGATGTTTGACACCGCAAAGGTAGAAATCAAGAAGGAGCATCAAGTGTTAATGGTTAGTAAAACCACTAGTTTCAAGAAGGGCAAGGGCAAGGAGGGAAACTTCATGGATGGCAAGTCAGTCGTTGCTCCAGTGAAGAAACCCAAAGTTGAACCCAAACCCGAGACTAAGTGCTTCTATTATGAGGAGAGCGGTCTCTGAAGCGGAACAACCCTAGATACTTGGTAGATAATAAGACTAGCAACGTCGATAGAAGTATATTTGATATACGTGTTATTGATGTGTACCTTGCTAGTACTCCTAGTAGCATCTAGGTATTGGATACCGGTTTGGTTGCTAAATGTTAGTAACTCAAAATAAAAGATATGGAATAAATGGAGACTAGCTAAGGATGAGGTGACGATGTGTGTTTGAAATGTTTCCAAGGTTGATGTGATCAACATCGCATGCTCTCTCTACCTTCGGGATTAGTGACAAACCTAAATAAATGTTACTTGGTGTTTGAGTTAAGCATGAACATGATTAGACCGTATTTATTGCAATACAGTTATTCATTTAAGTGAGAGAATAATGGTTATTTATTTTACATGAATAATACCTTCAATGGTCATTCACCCAATGAGAATGGTTTGTTGAATCTTGATCGTAGTAATACACATGTTCATAACATAGATGCCAAAAGATACAAAGTTAATAATGATAGTACCACATACTTGTGGCACTCCCGCTAAATGTCATATTGGTGTGAAGCGCATGAAGAAACTCCATGCTGATGGATCATTGGACTCATTCGATTTTTCTGTTGAGACATGCGGACCATGCCTCTTGGGCAAGATGACTAAAACCCCGTTTTCTGGCTTGATGGAATGGGCAAGTGACTTATTGGAAATGATACATGTTGTTGTATACGGTCCAATGAGTGTTGTAGCATGCGGTGGATATCGTTATTTTCTTACCTTCAATGATGATTTGAGTAGATATAGTGTATATTTACTTAATGAAACACAAGTCTAAATCGTTTGAAAAGTTCAAACAAAATCAGAGTGAAGTTCGAGATCATCGTGACGAGAAGATAAAATATCTACGATATGATCATGGAGGTGAATATTTGAGTTACGAGTTTGGTGTACAACTTAAGACAAAGTGGAAGTTGTTTCACAACTCACGCCACGTGGAACATCATAGTGTGATGGTGTGTCTGAACATCGTAGTCGTGCTCTATTGGATATGGTGCGAACTATGATGTCTCTTATCGATTTACCACTATCGTTTTTGGGTTACACATTAGAGAAAAGTACATTCACTTTAAAAGGGGAACCATCTAAGTCCGTTGAGATGACACCATATGAACTTTGCTTTGGCAGAAACCTAAGCTGTCATTTCTTAATGTTTGGGACTGCAACGCTTATGTAAAAAGGGGTTTTCACCTAATTAACTCGAACCCAAAGCTTATAAATGCATCTTCATAGAATACCCTAAAGTAAACAGTTGGGTGAACCTTCTATCTTAGATCCAAACACAAAATGTTTATTGCTGAAATGGGTCCTTTCTCGAGAAAGAGTTTCTTTCGAAAGAGTTGAGTGGGAGGAAGATAGAACTTGATGAGGTTGTTAAACCTTTGTTTCAACTAGAGAGTAGCGTAGCGCAAAAAGATGTTTCTGTTGAGCCTACGTCAGTTGAAGAGGAAGTTAATGATGATGATCATGAAGCTTCAGATCAAGTTACTATTGAACCTCGTAGGCTCACAAGGATGCGTACTGCTCCTGAGTGGTACGGCAACCCTGTCTTAGAGGTCATGTTGTTGGACAACAATGAACCTACGAACTATGGAGAAGCGATGATGGGCTTGGATTCCAACAAATGGTTGGAGGCCATGAAATTCGAGAAAGGATCCATGTATGAAAACAAAGTGTTGACTTTGGTAGACTTGCCTATTGGACGACAGGTCGTTGAGTACAAATGGACCTTTAAGATGAAGACAGATGCTGATGGTGAATGTCACCATTTATAAAGCTCGACTTGTTGCAAAGAAGTTTTCGCCAAGTTCAAGGAGTTGACTACGATGAGGCTTTCTCACCCTAGCGATGCTAAAAGTCTGTTGGAATTATGTTAGCAGTTGTTGCATCTTTTTAATTATGAAATCTGGCAGATGGATGTCAAAACATCATTTCCTTAACGGTTTCCTTGAGGAAAGGTTGTATGTGATACAACCAGAAGCTTTTGTCAGTCCTAAGGATGCTAAAAGGTATGCAAGCTCCAGCAATCCTTCTATTGTCTGGAGCAAGCATCTCGGAGTTGGAATATACGCTTTGATGAGGTGATCAAAGTTTCTGGGTTTATATAAAGTTTATGAGAAACTTGTATTTACAAGAAAGTGAGTGGGAGCACTATAGAATTTCTGATAAACATATATGGTTAACATATTATTGATCAGAAATGAAGTAGAATTTCTGGAAAGCATAAACGGTTGTTTGAAAAGAGTTTTACAAAGGAAGACTTGGATAAAGCTGCTTAATTGTTGGGCATCAAGATCTATAGAGATAGATCAAGACGCTTGATGAGACTTTCAATGAGTACATACCTTGACAAGATTTTGAAAGAGTTCAAAATGGATCAGTCAAAGAAGGAGTTCTTGCCTGATTTCTAAGGTGTGAAGTTGAGTAAGACTCAAAGCTCAACCACGGCAGAAGAAAGAGAAGGACGAAGGTCGTCCCCTATGCCTTAGCCATAGGCTCTATATATTATGCCATGTTGTGTACCGCACCTATGTGTGCCTTGCCATGAGTCTGTCAAGGCGTATAAGACTGATCCAGGAGTGGATTACTGGACATCGGTCAAAACTATCCTTAGTAACTAGAGGACTAAGGAGATGTTTCTTAATTATGGAGGTGATAAAGAGTTCATTGTAAATAGTTACATCGATGCAAGCTTTAACACCGATCCAGATGACTCTTAGTAGCAATCCGGATATGTATAGTAGAGTAGCCATTTGGAATAGCTCCAAGTGGAGCATGGTAGCAGTGTCTACAATATGACATAGAGATTTTCAAAGTACACATGGATCTGAATGTCACAGACCCGTTGACTAAAATCTCTTTCACATGCAAAACATGATCGAACCCAGAACTCATTAGGTGTGAGATTCATAACAAATCACATAGCGATGTGAGCAAGATTATTGACTCTAGTGCAAGTGGGGGACTGTTGGAAATATGCCCTAGAGGCAATAATAAATTAGTTATTATCATATTTCCTTGTTCATGATAATCCTTTATTATCCATGCTAGAATTGTATTGATCGGAAACTTAGATACATGTGTGGATACATAGACAACACCATGTCCCTAGTATGCCTCTAATAAACTAGCTCGTTAATCAAAGATGGTCAAGGTTTCCTGGCCATGGACATGAGATGTCATTTGATGATGGGATCACATCATTAGGAGAATGATGTGATGGACAAGACCCAAACTATAAACATAGCATATGATCGTGTCAGTTTATTGCTATAGTTTTCTGCATGTCAAGTATCAGTTCCTATGACCATGATATCATGCAACTCACTGACACCGGAGGAGTACTTTGTGTGTATCAAACATCGCAACATAATTGGGTGACTATAAAGGTGATCTACAGGTATCTCCGAGGGTGTCTGTTGGGTTGGCATGGATCAAGACTGGGACTTGTTACTCCGTGTGACAGTGACGTACCTCAGGGCCCACTCAGTAATACAACATCACTATAAGCGTTGCAAGCAATGTGACTAAAGAGTTAGCCACATGATCTTGTATTATGGAACGAGTAAAGAGACTTGCACGTAATGAGATTGAACTAGGTATAAAGATACCGACGATCGAATCTCGGGCAAGTAACATATCGAAGAACAAAGGGAACAACATACAGGATTAACTGAATCATTGACATAGAGGTTCAACCGATAAAGATCTTCATATAATACGTAGGAACCAATATGGGCATCTAGGTACCGCTATTGGTTATTGACCGTAGAGGTGTCTCGGTCATGTCTGCACACTTAAGGTTCGATGACGTTTCGGTAGTATAGAGTTATGTATGGTGGTGACCGAAGGTTGTTAGGAGTCCCGAATGAGATCCTGGACATCATGAGGAGCTCCAGAATGGTCCGGAGATAAAGATTGATATTTAGGATGTCTTGGTTTGGTCACTAGAAAAGTTTTGGGCTCATCGGTAGAGTACTAGGAGTGCCGGGAGGGTCCGTGGGGACCATCGGGAGGGTCCGTGGCGGGAGGGGTGTCTTGACCCAAGGGGCTGCATGGGCTGTGGGAAGAGGTAAATCAGCCCCTGGTGGGTTGGTCGAAGTCCCACAAGAGGCCCATGCGTCTGGGTGGAGAAATCCAAAAGGTGGAAGGAGGATTCCTAGTGGGAGAGAAGGAGTCCTAATCCTACTAGGATTGGAGGAGGACTCCTCCTCCCCCCACTTCGGCCGAACCAAGGGTTGGCCCCTTGGGGGCCAAGTCTCCTCCCTCCCTCCTCCTATATATACTAGAGGTATTGAGGGTTTTTCACAATAGAAGTCAGCCACGTGCTACCCTCTCCTCTAGATCGTAGTTTCTCCTCTAGATTGTTTTAGCGGTGCTTAGGCGAAGTCGTGCTGGAATAGTTCCACCACTGCCACCATGCCGTGGCACTTCCGGAGAACTCATCTACATCTTCGCTCCCTCTTGCTGGATCAAGAAGGCAGAGATCGTCATCGAGCTGTACATTGTTGAACACGGAGGTGCCATCCGTTCGTCGCTAGATCGGAAGGACAGCGATCAAAATCGTGAGATGATTCGTGATTTGATCGTGGGATGGATCGTGATGGGATCGCGGGACGGATCATGATTGGATTGCGAGATGGATCATGATGGGATCGCGGGATGCTCGGTGATTTGGATCGCAAAGACGTTCGACTACATCAATCGCATTTCTTAACGCTTCCAGCTTAGCGATCTACAAGGGTATGTAGATCCACTCTCCCTCTCATAGATGCTCATCACCATGGATAGATCTTGCGTGTGCGTAGGAATTTTTTGTTTCCCATGCGACATTCCCGAACACTTCATATCACTGTTGTCTTTGACAAGCTGTAAATAAATAGTTTAATTGCCACATTTTGACCAATTGTTATTAGTTACCTCAAATGATGCTCTCTTCATCCCACTATATAAGATCTAATTGCATCCAATGCACAAACATATTGGACGTATTAGCGTATTTTATTATGGGGCAAAGGGAGTATAGCATGGGAAACAAATATAGCCATGTGAACCAAAAACCATTAAAATAGGCATATGTTCACTACATCAGGCTTAACAAGAACCAAATAAAGTCATTCATAATGGTATTGTTGAATTTTCATAGAACAAAGCTTGTACTTAAACATCAAATTTTATAATTGAACATCACAAAGTGAAAAAATAGGCGGTGTATAACTAAATAAACAAGGCATACTACAACTACCAAATAGTCATTCATATCGCTATTGTTGAAATTGCATAGAACGTAACATGTGCTTAAACATCAAATTCTATGATTGAACATCACATTGTTAGAAAACCGAAATAAACAGGGGCATGTTAACGACACAAGCTTTAACAGGAACCAATTGTATGATTGAACAACCAAATCTAGCAATTGAAGCCAGACATATGTTCACTACAAACAACCAAAAACAGCTAAACAAGGTATATGCTCACTACAGACAACCAAACATAGGTGTTCGTGAAATTGAACTGAAAAATTCATACTCAAAAGTAGGACGCACTTGTCGACGACAAGTTGTTGTCGTCAATGAGACCTGACTTGGTAGCTGACGATGCCAAAACATCGCCATAGAACGCGACTTCCATAAATGACAAAAGGGTCCCATTTGCGATGAAGGAAAATTCCTTACAGCAAAGCAGAGTAGACCAGATGCATACTACAAACAACCAAATATAGGTATATGTTAACTACAAACAACCAAACATGGGCAATGAAATTGAAATGAACAATTCATACTCCAGCATATCACGTTGCACTTTTGAACAGTACAATTCATACTCTAGCATAGCACATTCTTGACAGCAAAGCAGAGTAGATCAGAGGCATACTACAAACAACCAAATATAGCAATTGAAACTGGACAAATCATAACCACAAACCACTAAAAGGCCTTTAAAGGAAGCATATGCTCACTACAATAGACTTAACAGCAACCAAACAGCCATTCATATCAGTATTGTTGAAATTGCATAGAAGATAGAACGCACCATGTGCTTAAACATCAAATTGTATGATTCAACATCACATAGTGAGAAAACTAAAATACATAGGGGCGTGTTAAATACTCCAACTTTAACGGGAACCAATTGTATTAATGAACAACCAAATCTAGCAATGAAACTGGACATATGTTCACTACAAACAACCACATATCATGCTAAACAAGGTATGTGCTCACTACAGACAACCAAACCCATCATCACTGAAATTGAACTGAACAATTCATACTCCGGCATATCAAATTTCACTTTTCAACAATCCATACCCTTGGGAAGAGCCTGGAGTGGGGGTGCGCACCGTGCGCACCCTGGTGTGGCAGCTTATCTCCTTGCCTTTGGAACAACATGTCTGCAAGGTGACATCCCTAGTGTCGTGGATGGAGTATTTCCCCCTGGAAGAGACGGATAGGGTGCCTTGTCATCGTCAATGAGGTCTGACTTGGCAGCTGATGATGCGGAGCCACCGCCATATATATAGAACGCGACCTTCAGTAATGACAAATGGGTCTCGATGGCGATGAAGGCAAAATCCTGACATCAAAGCAGAGTAGATCAGCACCGGGGGAAGGTGGCATGGAGGATATCCAAGTAGGTTGAACACGAGGGGTGGGATATACTTAACCTGTGTCATAGCCTGTGTCTGGGGGCGGCGGCGGCCACCTCACCGTCGTCCAGCGGACATGCCTCGGTATACCTCAGTTTGGCCATTCGCTCCTCCAACTCCTCGGGAAGCATAGCCGGGATGAGGCAGCAATGCTCTAGAGTGTGGTTGAGGATGGGGATGGGGATCTATGGGAAAGAGGGTGCTTTGCAGGCCGACACTACGGGGTGGACCAGAGTTGTGCGTGCATTATTCGACATGGAGGAGCACTACTGTCGATTGCACGAACGACTCTAGTCCAACCCCCTTGTGATGGATCTTCATGAAGACTTTGAGATAGTCACAAGAAGGCCTGCAGAGGATGACGATGGAGTCGGGGGTGGCGACAGTGGGCTAGCTATGGTTCAAGCAGGGAGAGGAGTTGTGCGAGCAGGAGCAGAGGTTTTCCTCTTTTTTTACGTTATCCGAGCAGATGTTTTGTGGTGGGGAGGGTGGTAGGTGGTGTTTGAGTAAATTTCGTGGCTACTAAAATTTTTACTAGGCGGGAATGTGGGGGCTACTAAAAATTTAGATTACGGGATTGACGCAGCACGGCCAGGGCGGGAGTACCAAACGTCACACACAACCGAAACATAATAAGCGTGTGCTATCAAATAGGGAAAACCCGTGAAACCGTCATTTTTCAAATGGCTCGAGGTGGTAGATATTTTTATGAGGGAAGTCTCATGGAACCCAATCGTGTCCGACGCCAACCAGTGGACCGTGCTGATGTGCCAACGGCGGATGGAATGGTTTCTGTTTAGTGTACAATCGCAAACATTTGTTACATTTGAATCGTTTGCTATTTACTCCTAGAATAATAATATATAAGGACAGTTTCGTAAAAAAATGCGGGAAAGGGGTCAGAACACATGCACGCCTGCGTTGTCTCAAAAAAACATACACACCTGCATGTGGAACAAAAATATGTATGCACACGGTGGTTTGATCGTTCAAAATACCCAATGCGCAACTTTGATGTGTCACATGTCTCCTCCGTCGCCACGTCGATGGAGGGGGAATCCTAGCCACGAATACATGCCCCCACACAGGTCTTGCGTATCACTCATATCGTAACACGAAAATGAAACATATACATGAATCCAGCATGGTCGAACCACCCCATCTCTTTTCCGGTCAAAGGTGGACTATGGACCATGTGCCTCGAAACACAGACATCTTGACCAAAGAATCAACATTTTTGGTCAGAACTCTCTCGTTTACGGTCGAGAAGGGTGGACATCCACTGAGGCCCATGAATGGGCGTGGCGCCGATAATTAACCATGTGGTGGAGTGTCGAATACAACCATCACCTTTTGGTGGTGCAAACATGTGTACGGAAATGTTGTGTTGCGTTTGAATTCATTAATACATATATATATACCTCATGTGCAACTTTGATGGGTCATATGGTTTGGAACGGGAAAGTCCCCCCTCCCCCCAAGCGAGTGTTCATGAGTCGTACAACTAGTATGCCGAGCGTCGATCGGAATGATTCACGCATTCGTAGGCGTGTGCTCAGACTTGGCTAATTAAGGAAAGTCAGATGGCCTATATAATGTATACCATAACACAAAACAATTGAAGATTCCACCATGGTAACCTCTCTCTCGTTGTTAGTCAATGTGATAGACATCCACGTGGGCCCAGGGATGGACTTTCCAACGACAACCACACGAAGGAGTATCCAAAGACAATCACCATCTAAGTGTGGATCAAACATATGCATGGAAGTGTTGTGTGATTATATACCCAGCACACAAACTTTAGTGTGGCACACCTTCCTCGGGAATCTTAAAGTCGGCATGAAAAGTGAGGTTCACGACAAGTGGTATATATATACCCCCCCCCCATTCGAGACGATGGGAGAGAAATTATATTCATGCACACACTACACACACTCAAATTATACCATGTAATCTCACACCCACATGGCCTACCGCAAACATCTACCAAAAAAGAATTCACAATAATTGACCTCTATTGTTGCGGTACAAAACTACGCGAGGCCACCGATGGGAGAGTGAAACTAATAATTGTGCATGGGGGCGGTGTCCGAGGACAACCACCGCCTCCATGTTGCCCTAACATATGTACGTAGGTGTTGTGTGATGTTTTGAATACCCAATGCACACCTTTCATGTGGCACCTTCACAAAGCAAAAACAAGGAGGTTCACAATTTGTACAATGAGCATGCGCATGCACACATGCGCCCAAACTTTCGTTCATAATCTCACCATGATATTCACCGAAACATGGACTAAGATGAATCCACCTTTGATCAAACCCCTCTTGCATGCGCCATCAAAGGTCATATACCACGCGGGGGCAACAAATGGGTGTGTCGGTGGTAACCTCATGAGTGGGTGTATGAGGACCACGTCCGCATGCATGAGACACAAACATATGCATGAAAAGGTCATGATCGAGATGCTTTAAATATATATCCAATGCACGAGTTTTGATGTGGCACGTGTGCCTCACCTGAAGCTGTCATTGGTTAAAACCGCTACCTGCATCCCCATGGGTGTTTACTATATTAGGGCACGGAGAAGTGTCAGCTTGAATTCCCATGGGGAAGATGATGGGTCAAATACCTTACCCAGCATGCACGACAGGGATGGGGATGGGATATACTTAGCATTACCCATCTTAACCATGAAGTACTTAAATGTAGGCTCTGAAATTAGTAGAACCGACATAATTTGCGACCTTGGTCACTCAAATGTCCATAGATCCCACCCATATGGCCCAAATATCCCTAATAAATCCCAAACTTAGCCACAACATATTATTTATTTGTGTTGGAGTATTGTTTTTTTATTGAAATACTATCAAATGTTGTTCTTAAATGCATGTTTGGTTTCCCCACGGGGATAAAGAAGTGGCAACGGGGATGGGAAACATTTTATCCCCGTGCATGGGTATGGAGATAGTGATGGGAATGGAAGCGCGATGATCGGGACGGGGATGGGGAACATTTTATACCCGCGCAAGGGTATGGAGACAGTGACAGGAATGGGAGGGCGGTGACGGGGACGGGGATGGGACTCCAATATACCCTCCTGAGTAATCCCCATTATCAGCTTGATGCCTAACTAACCAGACAACCCCACGTGGTGGCGCACATATGACGCGTATTGTGTGCCGGACCCCACACCTACACTCATCCCACCACACCACTATCACTTCGAGGCATGCATGCCAAACTTTTTTATGTAGTGCACATGTGACAATAGGAGTGTAGTGTTAAATTCGATTTGTAAAGAACATTAGGACATTATATACATCAAATTGATTCCGTAGGTATTTAATTTGTAAAATTCAAATTTGAACTATATGCAATGCGGTTGTGCACTCGAATGGATTAGAAATTCATTTTTTTGTGTTGGCTGCATGTTTAGTCCCCATGGAAGGAAAAACAATGAATTTCGAACATCTCGGGGACGCAAACATTGACTCTTGGCTATCAATTTGCAGCGAAGGCCCGGCTAAGCTAGAATTCATGAAACATTGACATGATTTCGTGACATGGAACTTATAGGTCGTGGTAAATGAACCGTCCAATTCGAGAGAAGTTTTCATCTAAGCTTCTTGCAAATCGGGGCTTATTAATAAATGCAACACAGAACCATCACGTTTACATCGCAAATGGTTTATTAATCCAATGTTTTTATTTACTCCGCGTATTAGCGTTGGATAAAGTCAAGCTTTGTAAAGTTTGACCAAATTTAGAAAAAATGTTAACGTCTACAATTAAAAATTATTACCATTTAGATTCTTTACTGAATGTACTTTCACATCATATATATTTGTCATGGTAATTATTTCTATTTCTTTTTTTAAAGTTGGTCGAACTGTATCAAACGCGATCCTTGCACGCAGATATGATTTGATGGGACGCATGCTAGCAGCAGGTCACCTCGCAGGCTGACCAGGATGCGTGTGAGAAGGTGGTTGAATTGATGGGAGGCATGTTCGCTAAGCAGTCTCGCAAGGAGACGTGCCGTCAGACGTGTGATTTGATGATGCACATGCCAACAGTTCGGCACACACGTGCCTCACCGGGAGCCGAACCATCCCTTTAAACTATCGCCCGCCTCCCTCTCATGTCCCAACACCCCTTTATTAACCGTGCCCGAGCCGTTGGCTTTAAACATTCTCGCTACACACAATCCTATCTCACCTCCCCCTCCCCCGCGTGCATCCTTGCCGCCATTCTCAATCGTCATCAGCGGCCTTCCTGCATCATGGGAGGGAGTAACCACGTCGGTGTCGGCTAAGCACCCGAGCACAGCGTGAAGGTGGGCATAGAGATTGCCGTCATCGGAGATGACGTACCATGCAGATAGCAGCGTGGCCTTGACTTTGTTGCCGCTGCCTTGCTTCCCCAGCTGGAGGCGGTGGTCCACATCGCATACGGAATAAACAACCAAAACCGCCGTTGTTGGTTTCATCAGTCCTTGACAGTTCTTTATCCAGAACTGTTTGCCCACAACACATCCAAGCCTGTGTACATCACACACATCTTGATCTGAGGAACCATTTGTGTCATTTTTGCTTCTCGGACACAATTCATCCCAGTGAACTATATGTTGTCAATCACACACATCTTAATCTACTTAACCATTTGTGTTCTTTTACCTCATCACAAACAATTCATCCGAGTGACCTATATGCCGTTTATCGCACACGTGATCATCTGGACAATCGTTTGTGTTCTGCTTGTTCAGCGCAAACGGTTTATCGGGGTGAACTGTATGCCGTGCATCGCACACATTTGTATTTTCATAAGCTTTTGCGTTATATTATCTAATCGCAAATAGTTTATCTAGGCCAACTATTTGCCAAACATCGCACACACGGATATTTTTCAGATTGTGTTTGATGGAAATGCTTGGGGAAGCTTGCACGGGAACATGCACGGTTTCGCGTGGGAACGTGACCAATAGAAACGACGGTGCGGTGCTGAAGCTTGCTCTGGAATCCTCGGGCGAAAACACGGTGACAAGACATGAGAGAGGAAGAAGAGGTGATGCTCAGTCAGATGGGTAATAATAATAAAACGTCTGCAATATTAATACGGGCAAATGGCACTTCCGTACGTACCGTCGGTAGTGATTTCATCAATTGCTGACAATTGTTTGGCAGCAACCGTCTGCCCACATCACACACAACTTGTCCCGATGAATCATTTCGGTTATTATTGGTCTTCCCACACAATTCTGTTGAATGAACCAATTGCTGCGGATCACACACAGCTTCTTACGCTAACCCGTTTGTGTTCTGCTGGATGAGTGCAAACAGTTTATCCGAGTGAACCGTGTGTCGTACTACGCGCACGTACTTGGTTTTGTTAAATGTATTTGTTATCTTATCTAATCACAAACGGTCCATAAGAACAGATTTTCTGTCGTGGATCGCACATGCAACGACTTTCCAAATCATATTTGATTGATACGCCATCGAACATGGTTCGTGTCATTGGTGACAGAGGATGAACTATAATGTTTGCGGTGCATGCATCGCACACAGTTTCGTCAAAGGGTCTCTCATTGGAGTGTCGCGTTAGCAGCATTCTGTAGTAGTGCCCCCTGGCAGGCCTACAGTGTCCATCTTATCTTGTATGATGTCATTTACCTTAGAAAAAATCAAACGAATACTTTTGGGATGAGGCACTACCGTCTTGAGATGGAATCTGGGCAGGAGCACTTTTGCTCTCCGACGGAGCGATTCCGCCAGGGAGACTTCCCTCCGGGGTGGGGGTGAATCTAAGCCATCGCCATCACAAATGCTTCCTCCATCGAGGGGGGACCAATCTTCATCAACATCTTCACTAGTACCATCTCATCTCAAATCCTTGTTCATCTCTGATAACCCACAAGTATAGGGGATCGCAACAGTTTTTGCGGGTAGAGTATTCAACCCTAATTTATTGATTCGACACAAGGGGAGCCAAAGAATATTCTCGAGTATTAGTAGTTGAGTTTTCAATTCAAAAACACCTGAAATACTTAATATCTGCGGCAAAGTATTTAGTAGCAAAGTAGTATGGAAGTAACGGTAACGATAGCAAAAGTAATGGTAGCAGTTTTGTAGTGATTGTGACAGTAGCAACAGAGAAGTAACTTAGCAAGGATCAATATGTGGAAAGCTCATAGGTAATGGATCAGTGATGGATAATTATGTTGGATGGCATTCATCATGCAACAGTTATAACATAGGGTGACACGGAACTAGCTCCAATTCATCAATGTAATGTAGGCATGTATTCCATATACAGTCATACATGCTTATGGAAAAGAACTTGCATGACATCTTTTGTCCTACCCTCCCGTGGTAGCGGGGTCCTAATGGAAACTAAGGGATATTAAGGCCTACTTTTAATAGAGAACCGGACCAAAGCATTAGCACTTAGTGAATACATGAACTCCTCAAACTACGGTAATCACCGGAAAGAATCCCAGTTATTGTCATCCTGGGGGATGCGGAAAATAACTCGTAATAGGTGTCTACAACTTGCAAGATAGGATCAAGAATACATATATTCATGAAAACATAATAGGTTCAGATCTGAAATCATGGCACTCGGGCCCTAGTGACAAGCATTAAGCATAGCAAAGTCATAACAACATCAATCTCAGAACATAATGGATACTAGGGATCAAACTCTAACAAAACTAACTCGATTACATGATAAATCTCATCCAACCCATCACCGTATAGAAGCCTACGATGGAACTACTCATGAACGGCGGAGAGCTTCATGGAATTGGTGATGAAGGATGGTTGGTGATGACGATGGCGTCAATTTCCCCTCTTCGAAGCCCAAAACGGACTCCAGATCTGGTCTCCCAAGGAAGAACAGGAGGTGGCGGCGGCTCCATATCATGAAATGCGATGATCTCTTCTCTCCGATTTTTTCTCTGTGAATAGGAATAAATAGGACTGGAATTGAGGTCGGAGGAGCAGTAGGGGCCCCACAAGCCTGCCAGGCACGGCCAGGGGGTGGCCGCGCCTGGCAGGCTTGTGGTGTGTGGGTGTCCCCTCTGGTCGATTCTTGCGCCGGTATTTTTTATTAAATCCAAAAATATTCTCCGTAAATTTTCAGGTCAATCCGAGAACTTTTATTTCTGCACAAAAATAACACCAAGGCAATTATGCTGAAAACAGCGTCAGTCCGGGTTAGTTCCATCAAAATCATGCAAATTAGAGTCCAAAACAAGGGCAAAAGAGTTTGGAAAAGTGGATACTATGGAGATGTATAAACTCCCCCAAGCTTAATCCATTGCTTGTCCTCAAGCAATTCAGTTGATAAACTGAAAGTGATAAAGAAAAGCTTTTACAAACTCTATTTGATCTTGTTGTTGTAAATACGTCTAACTGATGTTCAGATTTTCTGGAAAGATCATGGACTAACCACGTTCATAATAACATTTAGGTCTCACATTTACTCTTAACATTGACATTATCATCTAGTGAGCAATAATAATAACTCTCGGACGACAACACTTCTTCAAAACAATCATGATACAATTGTTGGGAGACGTAGTAGTAAATCAAAATTTTCCTACGTGTCACCAAGATCTATCTATGGAGAAACCAGCAAACGAGCGGGGAGATATTGGATCTTCATACCTTTCAAGATCGCTAAGCGGAAGCGTTGCTAGAACGCGGTTGATGGAGTCGTACTCGAAGCGATTCAGATCGCGGTAGATCCGATCAAGTGCCGAACGGACGGCACCTCCGCGTTCAACACACGTGCAGCCCGGTGACGTCTCCTACGCCTTGGTCCAGCAAGGAGGGAGGAGAGGTTGAGGGAGAGCTCCGGCAACACGACGGCGTGGTGGCGGTGGAGCTGCGTGGTACTCCGGCAGAGCTTCGCTAAGCACTACGGAGAACGAGGAGAGGGAGGAGTAGGGCTGCACCAGGGAGGAGATGAACTCGTGTGTTGTGCAGCCCCAAATACCTCCACTATATATAGGAGGAGGGGAGGAGAGGTGCTGCGCCCTAGGGTTCCACCCTAGGGGTCGCGGCAGCCTCCAGAAGCCCATCTGGCCGGTGGCCAGGGCAGGGAGAGGTGGAGGCGCCCTAGGGTGGGCCTTAAGGCCCATCTAAGCCTAGGGTTTGCCCCCTCCACCCTTGCTGCGCCTTGGGCTGGGGTGGGAGGCGCACCAGCCCACCTAGGGGCTGGCTCCCTCCCACTCTTGGCCCATGGAACCTTCCGGGGCAGGTGGGCCCACTTGGTGGACCCCCGGAACCCTTCCGGTGGTCCCGGTACACTACCGGAGACACCCGGAACACTTCCGGTAACCAAAACCTCACTTCCTATATATCAATCTTCGTCTCCGGACCATTTCGGGACTCCTCGTGACATCTGGGATCTCATCCGGGACTCCGAACAACCTTCGGTAACCACATACACTATTTCCCTATAACCCTAGCGTCATCGAACCTTAAGTGTGTAGACCCTACGGGTTCGGGAGACACGTAGACATGACCGAGACATCTCTCTGGTCAATAACCAACAGCGGGATCTGGATACCCATGTTGGCTCCCACGTACTCCATGATGATCTCATCGGATGAACCACGATGTCAAGGATTCAATCAATCCCGTATACAATTCCCTTTATCTATCGGTATGGAACTTGCCCGAGATTCGATCGTCGGTATCCCCATACTTTGTTCAATCTCGTTACCGGCAAGTCTCTTTACTCGTTACGTAATACATCATCCCGTGACTAACTCCTTAGTCACATTGAGCTCATAATGAGGATGTCTTACCGAGTGGGCCCAGAGATACCTCTCCGTCACACGGAGTGACAAATCCCAGTCTCGATTCGTGTCAACCCAACAGACACTTTCGGAGATACCCGTAGCGTACCTTTATAGCCACCCAGTTATGTTGTGACGTTTGGCACACCCAAAGCATTCCTACGGTATCCGGGAGTTACACAATCTCATGGTCTAAGGAAACGACGCTTGACATTGAAAAGCTTTAGCAAACGAACTACACGATCTTGTGCTATGCTTAGGATTGGGTCTTGTCCATCACATCATTCTCCTAATGATGTGATCCCGTTATCAATGAGATCCAATGTCCATGGTCATGAAACTGTGACCATCTATTGATCAACGAGCTAGCCAACTAGAGGCTCACTAGGGACACGTTGTGGTCTATGTATTCACACATGTATTACGGTTTCCGGTTAACACAATTATAGCATGAACAACAGACAATTATCATGAACTAGGAAATACAATAATAACCATTTTATTATTGCCTCTAGGGCATATTTCCAACATTCTCCCACTTGCACTAGAGTCAATAATCTAGTTACATTGTGATGAATCGAACACCCATAGCATTCTGGTGTTGATCATGTTTTGCTCGTGAGAGAGGTTTAGTCAACGGATCTGCGACATTCATATCCGTATGCACTTTAAAAATATCTATGTCTCCTTCCTGAATGTAATCACGGATGGAGTTGAAGCGGCGCTTGATGTGTCTTGTCTTCTTGTGAAACCTAGGCTCCTTCGCAAGGGCAATAGCTCCAGTGTTGTCACAGAGTAGAGTCATCGGGCCCGACGCATTTGGAACCACTCCTAGGTCGGTGATGAACTCCTTCATCCAGACTCCCTCCTTTGCTGCTTCCGAAGCAGCTATGTACTCCGCTTCACATGTAGATGCTGACACGACGCTTTGCTTCCTGCTGCTCTAGCTCACTGCCCCTCCATTCAAAATATACACGTATCCGGTTTGCGACTTGGAGTCGTCCGGATCTGTGTCGAAGCTAGCATCGACGTAACCCTTTATGACGAGCTCTTCGGCACCTCCATAAACGAGAAACATGTCCTTTGTCCTTTTCAGGTACTTCAGGATATTCTTGACCGCTGTCCAGTGTTCCGCTCCGGGATCACTTTGGTACCTTCCTACCAGACTTATGGCAAGGTTCACATTAGGCCTGGTACACAACATGGCATACATGATAGAGCCTATGGCTGAAGCATAGGGGATGACACTCATCTCTTCTCTATCCTTTGCCGTGGTCGGGCATTGAGTCATACTCAATCTCACACCTTGCAACACAGGCAAGAACCCCTTCTTGGACTGATCCATATTGAACTTCTTCAATATCTTTTCAAGGTATGTGCTTTGTGAAAGACCAATGAGGCGTTTCGATCTATCTCTATAGATCTTAATACCTAATATGTAAGCAGCTTCTCCAAGGTCCTTCATTGAAAAACACTTATTCAAGTAGGCCTTTATACTTTCCAAGAGTTCTATATTATTTCCCATTATCAGCATGTCATCCACATACAGTATAAGAAATGCTATAGAGCTCCCACTCACTTTCTTGTAAATACAGGGTTCTTCATAAACCTGTACAAACCCAAACGCTTTAATCACCTCATTAAAGCGAATGTTCCAACTCCGAGATGCTTGCACCAGCCCGTAGATGGAGCGCTGGAGCTTGCATACCTTGTTAGCATCTTTAGGATCGACAAAACCTTCCGGCTGCATCATATACAGTTCTTCCTTGAGGAAGCCATTAAGGAATGCCGTTTTGACGTCCATTTGCCAGATCTCATAATCATAAAATGCGGCAACTGCTAACATGATTCGGACTGACTTTAGCATCGCTACGGGTGAGAAAATCTCATCGTAGTCAACTCCTTGAACTTGTCAATAACCTTTAGCGACAAGCCGAGCTTTATAGGCGGTCACATTACCGTCTGCATCAGTCTTCTTCTTAAAGATCCATTTGTTTTCAATGGCTCGCTTATCATCAGGCAAGTCCACCAAAGTCCATACTTTGTTCTCATACATGGATCCTATCTCGGATTTCATGGCCTCAAGCCATTTCTTGGAATCCAGGCCCGCCATTGCTTCTTCATAGTTCGAAGGTTCACCGTTGTCCAACAACATGATCTCTAGGACAAGATTGCCATACCACTCTGGTGCGGAACGTGTCCTAGTGGACCTTCTAGTAGCAACTTGATCTAAAGCTTCATGATCATCATCATTAACTTCCTCTCTAGCCGGTGTAGGCTCCACAGAAACAACTTCCTGTGCTGCGCTACTCTCCGGGTCGAGTGGAGGTACAATTACCTCATCAAGTTCTATTTTCCTCCCACTTACTTCTTTCGAGAGAAACTCTTTCTCGAGAAAGGATCCATTCTTGGCAACAAAGACTTTGCCCTCGGATCGTAGGTAGAAGGTATACCCAATAGTCTCTTTGGGATATCCTATGAAGACGCACTTTTCCGCTTTGGGTTCGAGCTTCTCAGGTTGAAGTTTCTTCACATAAGCATCGCATCCCCAAACTTTTAGAAACGACAGCTTAGGTTTCTTTCCAAACCATAATTCATACGGTGTCGTCTCAACGGATTTAGACGGTGCCCTATTTAAAGTGAATGCGGCAGTCTCTAATGCATATCCCCAAAATGATAGCGGTAAGTCGGTAAGAGACATCATAGATCGCACCATATCTAATAGAGTGCGATTACGACGTTCAGACACACCATTTCGCTGAGGTGTGCCGGGCGGCGTGAGCTGTGAAACAATTCCACATTTCCTAAGGTGCGTGCCAAACTCGTGACTTAAATATTCTCCGCCACGATCAGATTGTAGGCATTTTATTTTCCTGTCACGTTGATTCTCGACCTCACTCTGAAATTCCTTGAACCTTTCGAAGGTTTCAGACTTGTGTTTCATTAAGTAGACATACCCATATCTGCTCAAGTCATCAGTGAGGGTGAGAACATAACGGTAGCCACCGCGAGCCTCGACACTCATTGGACCGCATACATCGGTATGTATTATCTCCAACAAGTCAGTTGCTCGCTCCATTGTTCCAGAGAACGGAGTCTTGGTCATCTTGCCCATGAGGCATGGTTCGCATGTGTCAAATGATTTGAAATCAAGTGACTCCAAAAGTCCATTAGCATGGAGCTTCTTCATGCGTTTGACACCAATATGGCCAAGACGGCAGTGCCACATGTAAGTGGGACTATCGTTATCAACTTTACACTTTTTGGTACTCACACTATGGACATGTGTAACATCATGTTCGACATTCATCAAAAACAAACCATTGACCAGCGGGGCATGAGCATAAAACATTTCTCTCATATAAATAGAACAACCATTATTCTCGAATTTAAATGAGTAGCCATCTCACATCAAGCGAGATCCAGATACAATGTTCATGCTCAAAGCTGGTACTAAATAACAATTATTAAGGTTTAAAACTAATCCCGAAGGTAGATGTAGAGGTAGCGTGCCGACGGCGATCACATCGACCTTGGAACCATTCCCGACGCGCATCGTCACCTCGTCCTTGGCCAGCCTCCGCTTATTCCGCAGCTCCTGCTTGGAGTTACAAATGTGAGCAACTGCACCGGTATCAAATACCCAGGAGCTACTACAAGCGCTAGTCAAGTATACATCAATAACAAGTATATCACATATACCTTTAATGTTGTCGTCCTTCTTATCCGCTAAGTACTTGGGGTAGTTCCGCTTCCAGTGACCGGTACCCTTACAATAGAAACACTCAGTCTCAGGCTTGGGTCCATTCTTGTTCTTCTTCTTCCCGGAAACTTGCTTACCGGGCGTGGCAACAGCTTTGCCATCCTTCTTGAAGTTCTTCTTACCCTTGCCTTTCATGAAACTAGTGGTCTTGTTTACCATCAACACTTGATGCTCCTTTCTGATCTCGACCTCTGCTGATTTCAGCATCGAGTACAACTCAGGAATGGACTTCTCCATCCCCTGCATGTTGTAGTTCATCACAAAGCTCTTGTAGCTAGGTGGAAGCGACTGGAGGATTCTGTCAATGACCGAGTCATCCGGGATGTTAACTCCCAGCTGAGTCAAGCGGTTGTGAAGACCAGACATCTTGAGGATGTGCTCACTGACAGAACTGTTCTCCTCCATCCTACAACTAAAGAACTTGTCGGAGAATTCATATCTCTCGACCCGGGCATGAACTTGAAAGACCAGTTTCAGCTCTTGGAACATCTCATATGCTCCGTGTTGCTCAAAACGCTTTTGGAGCCCCGGTTCTAAACTATAAAGCATGCCGCACTGAACAAGGGAGTAATCATCGCAGCGAGAATGCCAAGCGTTCGCAACGTCTTGTTCTGCTGGGAGAAGGGGTGGGTCACCTAGCGGTGCATCAAGGACATACAGTTTCTTGGAAGCTATGAGGATGATCCTCAAGCCACGGACCCAGTCCGCATAGTTGCTTCCATCATCTTTCAGCTTGGTTTTCTCTAGGAACGCGTTGAAATTGAGGTTGACATTTGCGTTGGCCATTGGATCTACAATATAGATATTAAAGGCAATTTTAGACTAAGTTCATGATAATTAAGTTCACATAATCATATTATTCAATGAACTCCCACTTAGATAGACATCTCTCTAGTCATCCAAGTGATACATGATCCATGTAAACTAGCCCGTGTCCGATCATCACGTGAGACGGACTAGTCATTCATGGTGAACATCTTCATGTTGATCGTATCTTCTATACGACTCATGTTCGACCTTTCGGTCTTCCGTGTTCCGAGGCCATGTCTGTACATGCTAGGCTCGTCAAGTCAACCTAAGTGTTTCACGTGTGTAAATCTGGCTTACACCCGTTGTATGCGAACGTTAGAACCTATCACACCCGATCATCACGTGGTGCTTCGGAACAACGATCCTTAGCAACGGTGCACAGTTAGGGTGAACACTTCTCTTGAAAGTTTATTGAGAGATCATCTTATTTACTACCGTTGTTCTAAGCAAATAAGATGTAAACATGATAAACATCACATGCAATCAATATAGTGACATGATATGGCCAATATCATCTTGCTCCTATGATCTCCATCTTCGGGGCACGATGATCATCATTGTCACCGGCACGACACCATGATCTCCATCATCATGATCTCCATCATTGTGTCTTCATGAAGTTGTCTCGCCAACTATTACTTCTACTACTATGGCTAACGCTTAGCAATAAAGTAAAGTAATTACATGACGTTTATGATTGACACGCAGGTCATACAATAATATAAGACAACTCCTATGGCTCTTGCCGGTTGTCATAGTCATCGACATGCAAGTCGTGAACCCTATTACAAGAACATGATCAATCTCATACATCACAATGCATCACATCACATCCTTCTGGCCATATCACATCACAAGGCATATGCTGCAAAAACAAGTTAGACGTCCTCTAATTTGTAGTTGCAAGTTTTTACGTGGTTGCTATAGGATTCTAGCAAGAACGTTTCTTACCTACGCCAAAACCACAACGTGATATGCCAATTGCTATTTACCCTTCATAAGGACCCTTTTCATCGAATCCAATCCGACTAAGGTGGGAGAGACAGACACCCGCTAGCCACCTTATGCAACTAGTGCATGTCAGGCGGTGGAACCGGTCTCATGTAAGCGTACGTGTAAGGTTGGTCCGGGCCGCTTCATCCCACAATACCGTCGAATCAAGATAAGACTAGTAACGGCAAGCATATTAACAAAATCGACGCCCACAACTGCTTTGTGTTCTACTCGTGCATAGATTCTACGCATAGACCTAGCTCATGATGCCACTGTTGGGACACGTAGTAGTAAATCAAAATTTTCCTACGTGTCACCAAGATCTATCTATGGAGAAACCAGCAAACGAGCGGGGAGAGATTGGATCTTCATACCTTTGAAGATCGCTAAGCGGAAGCGTTGCTAGAACGCGGTTGATGGAGTCGTACTCGAAGCGATTCAGATTGCGGTAGATCCGATCAAGTGCCGAACGGACGGCACCTCCGCGTTCAACACACGTGCAGCCCGGTGACGTCTCCTATGCCTTGATCCAGCAAGGAGGGAGGAGAGGTTGAGGGAGAGCTCCGGCAACACGACGGCGTGGTGGCGGTGGAGCTGCGTGGTACTCCGGCAGAGCTTCGCTAAGCACTACGGAGAACGAGGAGAGGGAGGAGTAGGGCTGCACCAGGGAGGAGATGAACTCGTGTGTTGTGCAGCCCCAAATACCTCCACTATATATAGGAGGAGGGGAGGAGAGGTTCTGCGCCCTAGGGTTCCACCCTAGGGGTGGCGGCAGCCTCCAGAAGCCCATCTGGCCGGCGGCCAGGGCAGGAGAGGTGGAGGCGCCCTAGGGTGGGCCTTAAGGCCCATCTAAGCCTAGGGTTTGCCCCCTCCACCCTTGCTGCGCCTTGGTCTGGGGTGGGAGGCGCACCAGCCCACCTAGGGGCTGGCTCTCTCCCACTCTTGGCCCATGGAACCTTCCGGGGCAAGTGGGCCCACTTGGTGGACCCCCGGAACCCTTTCGGTGGTCCCGGTACACTACCGGAGACACCCGGAACACTTCCGGTAACCAAAACCTCACTTCCTATATATCAATCTTCGTCTCTGGACCATTACGGGACTCCTCGTGACATCCGGGATCTCATACGGGACTCCAAACAACCTTCAGTAACCACATACACTATTTCCCTATAACCCTAGCGTCATCGAACCTTAAGTGTGTAGACCCTACGGGTTCGGGAGACACGTAGACATGACCGAGACATCTCTCTGGTCAATAACCAACAGTAGGATCTGGATACCCATGTTGGCTCCCACGTACTCCACGATGATCTCATCGGATGAACCACGATGTCAAGGATTCAATCAATCCCGTATACAATTCCCTTTGTCTATCGGTATGGAACTTGCCCGAGATTCGATCGTCGGTATCCCCATACCTTGTTCAATCTCGTTACCGGCAAGTCTCTTTACTCGTTCCGTAATACATCATCCCGTGACTAACTCCTTAGTTACATTGAGCTCATAATGATGATGTCTTACCGAGTGGGCCCAGAGATACCTCTCCGTCACATGGAGTGACAAATCCCAGTCTCGATTCGTGTCAACCCAACAGACACTTTCGGAGATACCCGTAGCGTACCTTTATAGCCACCCAGTTACTTGTGACGTTTGGCACACCCAAAGCATTCCTACGGTATCCGGGAGTTACACAATCTCATGGTCTAAGGAAACGACGCTTGACATTGAAAAGCTTTAGCAAACAAACTACACGATCTTGTGCTATGCTTAGGATTGGGTCTTGTCCATCACATCATTCTCCTAATGATGTGATCCCGTTATCAATGACATCCAATGTCCATGGTCATGAAACCGTGACCATCTATTGATCAACGAGCTAGCCAACTAGAGGCTCACTAGGGACACGTTGTGGTCTATGTATTCACACATGTATTACGGTTTCCGGTTAACACAATTATAGCATGAACAACAGACAATTATCATGAACTAGGAAATACAATAATAACCATTTTATTATTGCCTCTAGGGCATATTTCCAACAACAATATGGTGAAATGATATCTCGCTAGCCCTTTGTGAGACCGCAAAACATACATGCAGAGCACCTCTAAAGAACAAGGACTGACTAGACATTTTAATTCACAGCGAAAGCGAACCAGTCATGCTCATACTCAATATCAATTAACAGCAAAGCATACAAATGACGGTGGTGCTCGCTAACTGCTTCCTTTATGAGAAGAGGATGACTCAACAATAAACTAAATGGAAAGGCCCTTCGCAGAGGGAAGCATTGATTTGCAGAGGTACCAGAGCTCGAGTTTTGAAAATAGAGATAAGTAATGATTTTTGAGCGGTATGCTTTCATTGCTCACATAACGAACAAAAGGTTTTCAACATCTTCCATGCTAGATACATTATAGGCGGTTCCCAAACAGAATGATAAAGTTTTTATCCCCCCTCCACCAATCAGTCACACTCCACGGCGACCGAATCCACAGGTACCGTCCATGCAAACACAGTCCTGGGGGAGTTTTGTTTAATTATGTTTTGCTTTTATTTCGAGCATGGAACCGGGCATCCCGATTACCAGCCACTTTATCATGAATGATAATGAATCAACACATATCGTGAGAATGACCCACCTAGCATGGAAGATACTGACAGCCCTCGGTCGCCACATGAGCGATTTGGGCATACAAAACAGAATGTTTATTTGAAGGTTTAGAGTTTGGCACATGCGGATTTACTTGGAACGGCAGGTAGATACTGGATATAGGTAGGTATGGTGGACTCATATGGAACAACTTTGGGTTTGAGGGATTGGATGCACAAGTAGTATTTCCGCTTAGTACAAGTGAAGGCTAGCAAAAGACTGGGGAGCGACCAACTAGAGAGCGACACGGTCATCAACATGCTTTGAGATTAACCAACATTGAATGGAAGCATGAGTAGGATATAAATCACTATGAACATAAATATCGTAGAGGCTATGTTGATTTTGTTTCAACTACATGCATGAACATGTGCCAAGTCGAGCCACTTGAATCGTTCAGAGGAGGATACCATCCCATCATACTACATCACAACCATTTTAATATGCATGTTGGCACCCAAGACAAACCATTATCCACTCTTAGCTAATTAAGCATGGCATGAGTAACTATAATTTCTAATTGTCATTGCAAATATGTTTCACCCATAATGAACCGAATTCGGAATGATGAGCTAATCATATTTACAAAAGCAAGAGAGGTCGAGTTCATACCAGCTTTTCTCCATCTCAATCTTTTCATCAAATACCGTCATTATTGCCTTTCACTTGCACGACCGAACGGTGTGGATACTAATAAGAGTGCACGTGCATTGGACTAAGCTGGAATCTGCAAATAATAACTCAAAGGAGAAGACAAGGTAACATGGGCTCTCTAATAGGTAAACAATAATGCATATGAGAGCCACTCGACATTTTCCTTGTGGTCTTCTCCTTACGACCCAAAGAAAGAAAAATCAAAACAAGAATGAGAAAAACTATTTACACGGGAAAGCTCCCAACAAGCAAAAGAAGAACAAAAAATCTTTTGGGGTTTTCTTTTAATGTTGCAACTAAGCAACTAGAAGATAAAGCTAGAACTAATTTTTTTGTATTTTCAAAGTTAATTAAATACACAAAAAGAAAGCGAAACAAGGAAATAAACTACCATGGATGGTACAATGAAAGAGTATGAACACCGACTACTAAGATGAGTGTGTGAACATGAATGTAAAGTCAGTGAGAAATACGTACTCCCCCAAGCATAGGCTTTTGGCCTAAGTTGGTATAGGGCCATGGCTGGAAAGAGCTCTCTCCCAGATACCCAGGAGCGTCCTTAGAGTTCCATTGGTTGGCGAACTAGTGTGGCTCCCACTGAAAAACTGGCTTCGGGTACGGATCAAGGGCTGGTGCCGGTTCTGGAGCTGGGGGTTGCGTTAGACCCCAATATCTGTAAATGTCTCCGGGCATACTGGTGTACCTGCCTGAGCGAATATCGAACAAAGCAGAAGCAGGTAGAGTAATAATCTCACAAGTACCCTGGCTAAAAACTAAGTTGTAAACCAGTCTCCTATCATCATTTTTCTTAATAACATCATGTGCTATCATGCAGTCATAATCTAAGGACTTCGTGGGTAGCAACCTCTCGTCTTCCTCGTTAATCCTAATGGGTATCTCATAGTGTTTGGCCAAACGAGATGCATAGATACCTCTGGATATGGGCCCCTTCGAATGGTTGGTGTTCAACCGTTGGGCCACCATAGTGCCCGGACTAAAGGTTCTATCAGCAAATAAAGCAGGGTGCAGAATGGCGAGGTCAGGGGCACTAAGACCTCCACTCTCCCAGTGACCAACTAAGCATCTCCCAGTAAATAATGAATAATAGCGTAGCACGGGAAAAATGTAAACTTGCTGCTCTCGCCTTTGACACACCTCTCTCTTCCCCTACAGTGACTGCGGCAATAAAATCTTCCATGTCTCTAGGACGTGGTTCCCTGATGCTGCCCTCATTGGGTAATTTGCAAACTTTGCAAAAATCACAAAGGTTCATTTTCTTATCCACATCATATAAGTAAAATTCTACTGTAGGAGGGTCTTCCCTAGAATGATAGTGAAAATTTTGCACAAAAGTATTCATGAGCAAGAGGTACTGGTCACACTTATCGTTGAGGAAGTCGGTGAGGCCTGCATTCTCAGTCAAGTAATAGAAATCTTCATACATGTCGACAACCCTCAAGAATGTGTCACACGGCCATTCACATGGTCAAACTTCTACGATGCAAGGAAGATTATACTTGGGTTTCTCCCTCATCTCATTTTCTCCTTCCTTAGAACTCCATCTTGAAGAGCCACTTAACAATCGCCTCAGCATTTCTCTTTCTAAAAAATTCTGAAATTTTTAGTGACTCAGAATAAAAGTGAACAAAACTCAACAAACCTCATAGCGACTACTCCTACAAGTGCCTAGAGGCTATATTATGCATCACAACTACTTGGAACCATACAAATATGACATGCAAGCTCAAGAAGAAGGTCACCATAGCAGCAAAAATTGCAATATATAAAGCACTAGAACAAAAACTAATTGGACAGTTGGAGGAGTCACATACCGAGGAACAATCTCCAAAAATGTTTTTGCGAATGAAGCTTTGCACAAAGAGATTGAAAATGGCAACAAAATGAGCTAGAACACGGGTTTGAGCAATGGTGGGATTTTTTCTGGAGGAAGATGAAGTGGATGGGTGCTGGAATAAGTGAAGGGGAGCCACGTGGGACCCACAAGCCTCCTAGGCGCGGCCAGGGGGTGGCCGCGCCTTGTGGGCTTGTGACCCACTGGTGCAACCCCTTGTAGTGTGCTCAGTGCCAGATATTTTTAAATATTCCACAAAAAAGCATACTGCATTTTCAGGGCATTTGAAGAACTTTTATTTTCAGTTTATTTTTCTATTGCACGGAAAACTCAGAAAGCACAAAAATAATAGCATTTTACTTAATTTAATCTTACTAACAGAAAATAAAAGTTGGGTATAGAAAGTTGTGCTTTCTAAATTCAACCATCTCATGCTCATCAAAAGGAATCCATCAATAAGATTGATCAAGTATTATTAACAAACTTCTTTTGAATAACATGAAACTGGAGAATTTTCGAATAACACTAAGTTACCTCAATGGGGATATGCATTTCCCCAACAATAAGTATATCATATTTCTTCTTGACAGTAGGAAGAGGGAATTCAAAGTCTCCAATAATATTCGTTGGAATTTTTTCAATGGAGTTGATACTATGAACTTGAGGTTGTTTCTTCGAAAAGTGTACTATTTGCTCATTATCATTAATATGAAAAGTGACATTGCCCTTGTTGCAATCTATAACGACCCCTGCAATATTCAAAAAGGGTCTACCAAGGATAATAGACATACTGTCGTCCTAGGGAATATCAAGAATAACAAAGTCCGTTAAGATAGTAGCATTTGCAACTACGATAGGTACATCCTCACAAATACCGATAGGTAGAGGAGTTGATTTATCAGCCATTTGCAAAGATATTTCAGTAGGTGTCAACTTATTCAAATCAAGTCTACGATATAAAGAGAAAGGCATAACACTAACACCAGCTCCCAAATCACATAAAGTAGTTTTAACATAATTCCGTCTAATAGAGCATGGTATAGTTGGTATTCCTGGATATCCTAATTTCTTTGGTACTCCACCCTTAAAAGTATAATTATCAAGCATGGTGGAAATTTCAGCTTTCGGTATCTTCCTTTTATTAGTCACAATATCTTTCATATACTTAGCATAAGGAGACATTTTCAGAATATCAGTCAAGCGCATACGCAAAAAGACAGGTCTAAGCATTTCAACAAAGCGCTCAAAATCCTCATCATCCTTTTTCTTGGATGGTGTAGGAGGAAAGGGCATGGGTTTCTGAACCCATGGTTCTCTTTCTTTACCATGCTTCCTAGCAATAAAATCTCTTTTGTCATACCTTTTATTCTTAGGTTGTGGGTTATCAAGATCAATAGCAAGTTCAATCTCCACAACATTTTCATTACTAGGTTGAGCATCAACATGAACATCATCATTAGTATTATCACTAGGCTCATGTTCATCACCAGATTGTGTCTCGGCATCAGAAACAGAAATATCATTTGGGTTTTCGGGTGTGTCTATAACAGGTTCACTAGCAGCATGCAAAGTTCTATCATCATCCTTATTTCTCTTATTACTGGAATGACTAGGTACATCAATATTACCCCTTTGAGAATCTTGCTCAATTCTCTTAGGATGGCCCTCAGGATACAAAGGTTCCTGAGTCATACTACCACCTCTAGTCACTCACAACTTTAACAGAATGATCATTGTTCTTACTATTTATCTCATTAAGAAAATCATTGTGTGCCTTAAGTACTTGAACTACTTGAGTAGTTATCATGGAAGCATGTTTACTAATCAGTTTAAGTTCATTGATAGTTCTACTCGTATAATCGCCTAAGCGATCTAGCATGAAAGTGTTTCGTTTCAATTGTCTACTAACATAAGCATTAAAATTTTCTTGCTTAACAACAAAATTATCAACCTCAGCCAAGCATTGGCTAGCAGACTTATTATAAGGAATATCACTTTCATCAAATCTAAGAAGAGAATTTACCTCTACTACCTGTGTCGGGTTATCAAGACCATGTATTTCTTCAATAGGTGGTAGATTCTTAACATCTTCAGCTTTAAAGCCTTTTTCTTTCATAGATTTCTTTGCCTCTTGCATATCTTCAGGACTGAGAAATAGTATACCTCTTTTCTTTGGAGTTGGCTTCGGAGGTGGTTCGGGAATAGTCCAATCATTAGCATTGCTCAATATATAATTCAATAGTATTTCGGCTTGTTCAATGGTTCGTTCCCTGAAAACACAACCAACACAACTATCTAGGTGGTCCCTAGAAGCATCGGTTAGTCCATTATAAAAGATACCAAGTATTTCATTTTTATTGAGAGGATGATCAGGCAAAGCATTTAGTAATTGGACAAGCCTCCCCCAAGATTGTGGGAGACTCACTTCTTCAATTTGCACAAAGTTAAATATTTCCTGCAAGGCAGCTTGTTTCTTATGGGCAGGAAAATATTTTTCAGAGAAGTGATATATCATATCCTGGGGGCTACGCACACAACCAGGAGCAAGAGAGTTGAACCATATCTTAGCATCACCCTTTAATGAGAAAGGAAACAACTTAAGGATATAGTAATAACAATTTTTTTTCCTCATGAGTAAATAGGGTGGCTATATCATTCAATTTAGTGAGATGTGCCACAACAGTTTCAAATTCATAGCCACGGAAAGGATCGGATTCAACCAAAGTAATTAACTCGAGATCAACAGAGAATTCATAATCCTTATTAGTCACAAAGATAGGTGAAGTAGCAAACTTAGGATCATATTTCATTCTAGCATTCAAATATTTTTCTTTCCACTTGCATAGTAATTTCTTAAGATCATCTCTATCCTTACAAGCAAGAAAGTCCCTCAAGAATATCAGGAAATTCATATCTAGGAGAGCTAGGTCTAGCAGGTATCTCAAGGTGTTCAGTTTCAATAATTTCATCAGTTTTAGAAGTATCATAATTTTCAGCATTGACTCTAGAAATTTGTTCATCAAGAAATTCACCCAGTGGCATAGTATTATCAAGCAAAGTATCATCATAAGCATCATGCATATCAGAAGTGGCACCATCAATTACTTGCAACATATCAGAATTACTAGCAGGTGGTGGTGTCGCAAACTTACTCATAACAGAAGGTGAATCAAGTGTAGAGCTAGATGGCAGTTTCTTACCACCCCTCATAGTAGAGGGATAGATTTTGGTTTCTGGATCTTTCAGATTCTTCATAGTGATCAAAAAATATAAATCCCAAGTGACTCAGAATAGAGCTATGCTCCCCGGCAACAGCGCCAGAAAAAGGTCTTGATAACCCACAAGTATAGGGGATCGCAACAGTTTTCAAGGGTAGAGTATTCAACCCAAATTTATTGATTCTACACAAGGGGAGCCATAGAATATTCTCGAGTATTAGCAGCCGAGTTGTCAATTCAACCACACTCGAAAGACTTAATATCTACGGCAAAGTATTTAGTAGCAAAGTAGTATGGAAGTAACGGTAACGATAGCAAAAGTAACGGTAGCAGTTTTGTAGTGATTGTAATAGTAGCAACGGAGAAGTAACTTAGCAAGGATCAATATGTGGAAAGCTCATAGGCAATGGCTCAGTGATGGATAATTATGTGGGATGGCATTCATCATGCAACAGTTATAACATAGGGTGACACAGAACTAGCTCCAATTCACCAATGTAATGTAGGCATGTATTCCATATATAGTCATACGTGCTTATGGAAAAGAACTTGCATGACATCTTTTGTCTTACCCTCCCGTGGCAGCGGGGTCCTAATGGAAACTAAGGGATATTAAGGCCTCCTTTTAATAGAGAACCAGACCAAAGCATTAGCACTCGGTGAATACCTGAACTCCTCAAACTACGGTAATCACCGGATAGAATCCCAGTTATTGTCACCCTGGGGGATGCGGATCATAACTCGTAATAGGTGTATACAACTTGCAAGATAGGATCAAGAACACATATATATACATGAAAACATAATAGGTTCACATCTGAAATCATGGCACTCGGGCCCTAGTGACAAGCATTAAGCATAACAAAGTCATAGCAACATCAATCTCAGAAATAATGGATACTAGGGATCAAACCCTAACAAAACTAACTCAATTACATGATAAATCTCATCCAACCCATCACTGTCCAGCAAGCCTACGATGGGATTACTCACGAATAGCGGAGAGCATCATGGAATTGGTGATGAAGGATGGTTGGTGATGACGCTAGCGTCGATTTCCCCTCTGCGGAGCCCAAAACGGACTCCAGATCTGGTCTCCGAGGAAGAACAGGAGATGGCAGTGGCTCCGTATCATGAAAGGCGATGAACTCTTCTCTCTGATTTTTCTCCACGAATAGGAATAAATAGGAGTGGAATTGAGGTTGGAGGAGGAGCAGGGGCCCCACAAGCCTGTTAGGCGCGGCCAGGGGGTGGTCGCACCTGGCAGGCTTGTGACCTGTGGGTGGCCCCCCTTTGCTGATTCTTGCGCCAGTATTTTTTTATTAAATCCAAAAATATTCTCCGTAAATTTTCAGGTCAATCCGAGAACTTTTATTTCTGCACCAAAATAACACCAAGGCAATTCTGCTAAAAACAGCATCAGTCCGGGTTAGTTCCATTCAAATCATGCAAATTAGAGTCCAAAACAAGGGCAAAAGAGTTTGGAAAAGTGGATACGATGGAGACATATCAATCTCCTGAATTCAATCTTTGCCTCAAACTATCAGATTGGCACTTATGGGTTGCTAGTAGTGTTGATTACATCTCTTGGTTGATGCTAGTTGGTTTAATTTGTGGAAGATTATATGTTCAGATCATTAAGCATTTTAATTACATCTCTAATCTTGAACATGATGATGATTTGTGAGTAGTTGGGAGAAGTCTTATCATAAATAACCATGTGATGTTGGTATTCGTTTGATATTTTGATGATGTGTATGTTGCTCTTCCTTTAGCTGTGTCATGCGTACGTTGACTACATGACACTTCATCATATTTGGGCCTAAAGGAAATCATTGGGGGGTAATAAGTAGGTGATGGGGTGCAAGAGTGACGGAAGCTTAAACCCTAGTTTATGAGTTATTCCGTAAGGGGCTGATTTGGATCCATATGTTTCATGCTATGCTTAGATTTATCTTAATTCTCCTTTCTTAGTGGCGGATGCTTGCGAGAGGGGGCAATCATAAGCGAGTTGTTTGTTCATGTAAGAACAACACCCTGACACCGGTTCACACACATATCAAATTAGCAAAGCAACAAAGGCGAATCAACTAAACATGATGAATCGTTACTAGACAAAATTCCCATGTGTCCTCGAGAGCGCTTTAATTCATATAAGAGTTTGTTCCGGCTTGTCCTTTTCTATAAAAAAGACCGGGAAACCTTGCTACACCATTGTTATCATTGTTACTTGTTACTCGTTACGAATTCCTGTGTTACAAAACTATCTGTTACCGCTACTTTCAGTGCTTGCACAAACTTTCATGTTGAAAACCACTTGTCATTTCCTTTTGATCCTCGTTGGGTTTGACACTCTTACTTATTGAAAGGACTATGATTGATCCCTTATACTTGTGGCTCATCAAGGTGGTGATGACCTTTCTGAGGCTGGTGGTGGTGTGGGACGTCCCCTCCATCAACAAATTGGGTTCGATGCGGTTTGGCAGGTGAGACATGCGTCTGTTTTGGAGTCGTCGGACAATGTATGTCACCAGAAGGTGAAGCCTTCGACGGATGACTACAGGAATCAGCTACTTTGCCGTCAGCCATCCCTGACGGCAAAGGCATGCATGGCGGACGGTAAAGGCTTTGTCGTCGGCCAGCAAACGGCCAACAGTTCGGCTGAATAAGCTACGGTAAAGGGCGCTTTGCCATCTGCCAGCGGATGGCAAAGAAACCACATAGGCCAGCCTAGTGCTACCCCAGGTTGCACAGGTAGCTGCCACGTGGCAGCTTTGCCGTCTGCCGGCATCGTATGTCTTGATCCCATTATCTCAGGCTTCTTGCAATTCATCCTTATGCGGCTGCATGTACACATTCATATTCTTCCCCGAATATTTGGGCCCTGGAATTATCAACGTCAGGAAAATGTTCTTTCTTTTCATAATCTCTCCGGGGGAGATTGAGTGGAATGACAAATACAGGCCAACAAGTGTATTGTGTTGCCGTCATACCATACACATTGAACCCATCCGTGTTGATGGCAACTCGAGGATGCCTTGGATCTGCTGCTTTATCCTTATGTAATGCATCAAAGTGCTTCCACGTAAAAGCGTCTGAAGTGTGTCCCAACATCGGATTCCCATTTGCATCTAGTTCTGTTCTTTTGCCCAATTTATGCCACATCATCTGTCTGGCCATCTCTTCGACCATGAAAAGATGTTGAAGTCTTGGTATGATTGGCAGATACAGAAGAACATTAATGGGATTTTGGTCTGACTCTTCTCACCCATACTGTTTGTCTACCAGAACATACCTGGAAGCATTGCAAATGGGGCAATAGTTCAAGCCCGCATACTCAAGCCTAAATAAGGCACATCCATTCTCACAGGCATCTATCTTCTCATAGGGCATCTTAAGCGCACGTAGGATTTTGTCCAACTAGTACAGGTTTGCTAGCAATACATGGCCTTTGGGTAGAAAGCGTCCAAATATCGTCATCATCGCGTCGTAGCATTCTCTGCCCAGGTTGAACTGAGCCTTCAGAGCCATTACTTGCGCGATGGCATCCAGCTGACAAAGCTCAGTGTGCTCGTGGAGAGGACGTTTTGAAGACTCCAACATTTCATAAAAGGCCTTTGCAGATTCCTCCATCTCATCGTCCTAATCCCGAGCATCCTCAAAGTCTTGCACCATGTCTTCGATCCCGGTACCATGCTCGTAGGTGCGAGGACGAACCACCTCAGCTCTGGCACGTAGGGCAGACTCACCATGAAATGTCCAGACCATATAATTAGGCGTAAAACCCCACTTCTGTAGGTGTTTGATCATTTCAAACTCTGACATCTTCTTAAAGTTGTCGCAATTGACACAAGGGCACCAGGTTGTTTTCTATCCATTTGCAAATGCGACTTTCACAAACTCCTTGGTTTTTGTTATCCATTCACGGGTCATGTCTTTTTGACTAGTGTGACCGGTGTACATCCACCCACGATCACCCATCTTGCCTAGCTACTGAACACACACAAAATATATACATAATTCATCAAACCATATTCATCAGTTAATAGAGTTTGTCGGTTTTATTACGTCGACGCAACCTATACGCTATTAGGTAAAGATAGGTCCTAATCCCACCCGAGTATGTGTAGATTGGGTTCGTTTTCCCATGCTCCGCTCTGGATCTGACGCACAATTTCGGCAGCACCTCCCCACTGTTCTCCTGATACACGTCTCGACAATAAGCAGAGAGGATGTGTACCCGAAGAACAACAAGGAGGCACTAACAAAATTCTGCATCGGATCCGGAGCAGAGCATATGGGAAAACGAACCCAATCTACACATACTCGGGCTGTCCATGGATAACGTTGGACAATTCGAAAGAATCACGGTTATAAATATGCTAATGAATGCATATTTATAGATGTAACCCTTTCGAACGAGAGACGCATAGTGATCACGCATACTGATGATTGAAGACACCTATAGCTAGCAAGTTTCATCGGCACAAAGGCCAGAACAGAGCAAAAAATTTAAGGGTGCCGGGGGAGAAGATGTGTCATTTATGCTCACCAACGAACGCAGCAGGGGAGCTCGTCAAATGCACGGGGAGGTCGTCGAACAACTGCACATTGAAATTCACCTGATCAACACAAAATATGATGTTTTTATAACAAAATAGGAAAATATGTGACCTAGCTCACAATTTACAAAACTATGACCTCCTCGGCCTCACGAAGACCGAAGAGCACCTTTTTGGTCAACAGGAGGCAGAATAGGTGTCGGGGGTCGGGGGTCAGTGGCATCAGGAGATAGTGGCATCAGGGGTCAATGGAGTCGGGGGTCGATGGCATTGGTGGTTGGGGGTCGATGGCGTCGGGGGTCGGGGGTCAATGGTGTCGGTGGTCAGGGGGCGATGGCGTTGGTGGTCGGGGGGCGATGGCGTCGGTGGTCGGGGGGCGGTGGTGTCGGTGGTTGGGGGTCCGGGGCATCGGGGGTCGAGGGTCGGTGGTCAGGGGTCAGTGGAGTCAGGGGTCGGTGGCGTTGGTGGTCGGGGGTCGATGGCGTCGGTGGTCGGGTTGTCGGTGGTGTCGGTGGGGTCGAGGGGCGATGGCGTGGGTGGTTGGGGGTGGGGGGTCGGGGATCCGGGGCTTCGGGTCCTTTTTCCTCTTCTTTCTTCTTTTTTTTTTCCTTTTCCTCGTCTTCTTATCCTCTTCTCCCTCGGTGGAGGAGGAGGTTATTCTTCTCTCCTCTCTCTTCTTCTTCTCCTTCTTCTTCTTACCTAAACTAAACCTAAAACTAAACTAAACATACTCTAACCTTAAAACTAAACTAAACTAAAAGAAACCAAACCTAAACCTAAACCTAATAAACTAAATCTAAAGTAACATTAACCTAAAAAAGAGGAGGTCAGAGAAGAGGAAGCTCACCTTGGCGGCGGCAGGGCGGGGAAGAAGGCGTGGTAGGGGCGGGGGCAGACGGACGGCGGCGGCGGCGGCGGCCAAGGCAGGGGTGGGGGCGGCCGTCAGCCGGCTGTAGGTGCGGGGGCGGGTCGGCCGGTGGCACGGAGGGCGGCGGCGGCGGCTCGGGCACGAGGGAGGCGGGGGTGCGGGGAGGGGAGAGAGAGGGAAGAGAGAGAGGGGTGGGCGCCTTGACATGTAGAGCCTTAGTTAGTGGGGTGGGGCCGGGAGGGAACGCCCGTTAGATGGCCACTCTCTTTGCCGTCCGCTAGCGAACGACAAAGAAGCTTTGTCGTCTGCTAGCTGATGGCAAAGAAAGTGGCCGTTAGCTGGTTCTCGTTGTGGGCCACCCTTCCTCTTTGCCGTCTGCTAGCTGACGGCAAAGCCTCTTTGCTGTCTGCTAGCGGACGGCAAAGAGCTGGCTGACGGTAATGATATCTTTGTCGTCAGCTTTTTGTTTGCCATCAGTTTTATTTAAGCTGATGGCAAAGACCTTTTTTGCCGTCAGCTAGCAGACGGCAAAGCGCTGGTTGACGACAAAGATCCTGATTCCAGTAGTGGCTACACACGACGTCTCATGTGGGGGCGTCAAGTCATGTGTTGTAACGACACATGTTGCACGATGATTCCTGTTGTTGCTGGAGCGAAGGTGGTGGGGTCGTGGTAGGCGGCAGGTGGTATGGGACGTTTTTCTTCTGGTGCCTTCTTCGGATGTATCTAGTTATCGAGGCATCGATGACTGGAGAAGGGATTATGGTACATACCACTTTAGCGACGACTTTATGTACTCCGGTGAAAACATAAGATCTATGATCAGGCTATGTCAACGCGCATGTGTGTCGTGTCCTTGTTGAAGGTGGTGGACTGGAACTTTGCTTTGAGAATTAGAATCCGGAGTTTAACCTTGTTGGACTCGTCATCATCACCGCATGTGCGACGATTCCTTTTTAAAGGTGTAGCCTATGGGTTGTGTATTTTTTATTTTGATTTCGTCCTGTATTGTAGGGTTAGTGGCCATACGATGGAGTTATTATCGCGAGACATGCGTCTTCTGGTTTATTTTCAACTCTTTCCGGATTGATATTGTTCGCCTGCTAAATTTTACACTCACTAATATATAGATTTGTACAATGAACAATGCAGAGTCCAGGATTATCTTCCTTTTCGAAAGAAAATAAATCAGGGGCAATGGGATCCGAGACTGCTGACCATATCCGGGCCGAGCTCGGCCTAATTTCTAACTCTCACAACCCAGGTGCATGCTTTCTATCGCCGCAGTCAAGATCATGAAAACGAAAGAAAGGCACATGGCTCTCGAGGTCATCTTACAGTTGGACACGGCTCAAGAACATAGGACTCTTTCCCCCGAAGAGGCAAATCTTCGTTCTGGCCTCAAGAGAAAGTTATAAGTCTCACCGCGCTTGTGAGGGCAAGGAAAAAACAAAGTTCAAGGGTGAAAAATATGAAAGAGGGAGACGCCAACACCAAAAAAATTCATCTTCGGGTCAATGCAAGGAGGAGGAAAAATTTCATCCATAGGTTGAGATAGGGACAGGGTTAGGTCACCTCACATGACGAAAAGAAAAACGTGGTTCAAGATCATTTTAAGGAAATACCGCACAAGGATCCACGACGGACACGTGACTTCAACCGGGATGCCCTTCAGGTCAACGACTGTGATCTTTCCAACTTGGGAGAGAATATTACAGAAGCGGAAGTGTTGGCGGCCATTGTGCAATTGCCCGGGGACAAGGCTCCGGGGTCAGACGGGTTCACTGGAGCATTCTTCAAATCATGCTGGGAGATCATCAAGGTGGACTTGATGAGCGCTATTAACTCCTTCTCCAACCTGCATACCGCCAATCTGCATTGGCTAAACTCGGCAACCATCGTTTTACTCCCTAAGAAGGAAGGGGCGGAGCACATCGTAGATTTCCGTCCAATCAGCCTTATTCATGCCTTTGCCAAAATTATTGCAAATATTATGGCCATTCGGCTAGCCCCGTTCATGAACGGTCTAGTGTCCAGGGTGCAAAAGTGCATTCATCAAGACTAGAAGTATTCATAAAAACTTCATGGTTCTTCATGGGTTCACTCGACGTCTACACAGGACAAACACGCCGTCCCTGCTTTTCAAGCTTGTCATTAAGAAAGCATTTGACTCAATTCGCTCGGACTATTTGCTGGACTTGATGCAACGCAGAGGTTTCCCTCCCAAATTTCGGAACTGGGTGGCGGCCCTTTGGGCATCATCATGTTTGAGGGTGCTTTTGAATGGCGTTCTGGGAGAGCCCATTAAGCTCGGTAAGGGGCTACGCTGGGGTGATCCGCTATGCCCTTTGCTCTTTGTCATTGCCATCGATCCCCTACAACAATTGCTCGCTAAAGCAACGGATCAAGGTTTTGCTGCATCGATTGCGTGGTCGTTCCACCACCTTACGCACCTCTTTATATGCCGACGACGCGGCCATCTTTGTCTCCCCCATCAAAGAGGATATTGAGCAGCTGGCGGCTATTTTGAAAAGTTTTGGAGAGGTTACAGGTCTTGTGGCAAACCCTCTAAAAAGCGTCAAGGCTTCGATCCAGTGCGGTAACATTGACCTTGATGATATCCTCCACAGATTTCCTGCCATCCGTGTGGGATTTCCTCTACGGTATCTCGGTCTGCCGCTGTCCACCCACAGTCTAAAGACGATCGACTGGAAATTCTCGGTGGACAAGGTGGTGACCAAGCTCCCTCATTGGCAATGAAACAGCAATAACTCTGCGGGGCTGTCCTGCCTTGTCAAGTCGGTCTTAACTTCACTCATGATCTACTTCATCACCGCGCTTGTCATGCCACATGGAATCAATGAGAGTGTTACCAAGATTCAGAGGGCCTTTCTATGGGCCGGCAGCGATCACGTTTTAGGTGGGAAGTGCAAAGTAAACTGGAAAACGGTATGTCGCCCAACCTCTCTTGGAGGTCTCGGAATCCTCGATATGGAAAAATTGCAAGGGCGCTCCATCTGCATTGGCTTTAGTTTGCTTGGATGGATCCCCAAAGGGCATGGGTTGGCTTCGAAACTCCGTGCGATGACAAAGAAAAATATTTATTCTACGTGACGGTCGTGATCACTAATGGGAATGGCAAGAAGGTCAGTTTCTGGCACGCTCCTTGGCTTTCTGAACAAAAACCGAAAGATATCGCTCCAGACATCTTCGCCTCTCTATAAGCGAACAAGCTCCTGTGTTGCCAAGGCAATGACTAATAATGATTGGATCCGTCAAATCAACATGGAAGGGGGATCTCTGTCAGCATTATCGAGGAATTCTTTGACCTCTGGTGCAAAACACAAGAGATCAACCTCATCCCGGACATTGAGGATATTGTCCGATGGAAATTCACAAATGATGGTTGCTACTCAGCGGCCACTGCTTACCGGATGCAGTTTGTGGGTTTGATTAACTCCGAGATGCCGAGAATAGTCTGGAAAATTTGGGCGCCTCCCAAGATTAAATTCTTCTCTTAGCTAGTTCTTCAAGATAGAATATGGACTTCAGACAGACTGCAACGCAGAGGGTGGCCAAATTGCGGCATTTGCCAGTTTTGTACAAAAGGGAACCGGAATCTGCACCCCATCTCCTATTCAAATGCCGCTACACCATACGAGTTTGGAACATGATTTATGATTGAATGGGGATACAGTCTGCAACACCCTCATGGAGTGATCTCCAAATAGTCAAGCAATGGTGGGCGGACAACGATGGATGGCCTGAGTATCCTAGAAAGACGGGAATCTTCCTCCAAATGCTTGTGTGCTCGGAAATCTGGAACGAAAGAAATGTTAGGGTCTTCCGAAACAAGGAATCTCCGACCATGAGAGTAGTGGCAATAATCAAGGACGAGACGAAGACATGGGTCATAGCGAGGGCTAAACTTGAGCAATTTAATTTCGGAAGAGCGATTATTTCTGTTTTTTTTTCATGGACCTGTGTGGTTCTGTAAGCGTGATACTATGTCTAGTTCTAGTTCTTTTTAATTAATGAGATGAGGCAAAGTTTTTGCTTTCGTTTTAAAAAAAATATCATCGTCACGAGTTCACAGCTCGACCGGACGTCGAGATGCAACATAAGTTCGTCCAGTCACCGTCGCTGCCTGATCGACCGATGGAATGGAATGAATCGTCACGGAAAAGCGATCAAAGCCTGCCTGCCTGCCTGCCTGCCTGCCAGGTCGACGATCTATCTCACGGGTCACGACGCCAAGGAGGCGCGGCGCGCGGGACCGAAGGTTGCATGGGTGCATCCGCATCTACGCGACGCCAAGGAGTAGTACAAAACTCTCCGTCCATGCACCTTGATTCTGGAACCATCGATCGATTTCCTTCCCTAGGAGTCCGTCAGATTTGTCTTTTTGGCGCCCATGTGAGCCGAGAGCTCGGTCGATTTGGCCGCACCTCTCCGGCCCTCCCGTGGGGGGCGGCGGTGCTGTCTCTCACGGGAGAGGGGTAGCTTTAGGCGGCATTCATGGATGGGGTGGACGTGAAGGAAGGAAGGGAAAGCGAGCACAGGGAAAGGTGATTAAAGATCTTGCGTTGCATGGCGATTGGCAAAGCGCACGGGAGGCTTGCCCGGCTCTGAAGAAAAGGGCGCTTTCTTTCATCTTTCTGGAGATCTGCGGAATATTTGGTCATGTGAGGCAGCTAACCAACTTACCCACTAGTAGTTCAGGTTCTGTAAAAGCCCCAGGTTAATGTGAAGGAGCTGTGGTTAAGGTATATGATGCATTGACTGTAATATGTCAAATAGTCACTCTATAAAGAAATACAAGAGCAGAGGGAGTAAATAAGAGCGGAGGAGTACTTATCATGGTTTTGCACTTCCATATAAGCATCTACAGCCGGGCTTCTTAAACACTCCTTATACGTCGTCTTGTATGTTCAGAATGACCGACACCCTCATATCTAATTCGTATTTGGGGCCGATATGAGAAGGCTCAGACATGACTGGACACGTTCACCACGTCTTATCCGGGCCATAATGATCCACACTGACCCATATGTAATCGTCGTCATCTGTATCCCGGACGAAACCCTAACCACTCGACTTCACACCGTCCCCAAGCTCCGCTCTGGCTATTTCCGTCTTTTTCCAGTATGATAGGCAGCGGATCCGGCTTCGAAATCTTTTGATCCGTCAACTGTTACATCGTCCCATGCAAGGATAAGGAGGAGATGACCGTTTACATGGCTCTCTGATGCTCCTGGGAAGAGTGCGTCCGACAACAGTTGGACTCGATCTGACAGGAATTCATTGTGACCACGCAAATGGTGGTTGGATCCGTCGGGGCTGGTAGCTCGAGGCGTGTGACCACGGTCTCGTCGAACGCGGTGAGGTCCGTCTGGCGCCCCAACTCCGGGGTGGCGGCGTAACCCCTTCAGTGGCGCGTCGTCCCCGTGGCCTCGGGCTCCGAGTAGAGCTTCATGTGTGCTAGTTTGTGTCCGCGTCCTACTCTTCCTTGCCAGTGACCAAACCCTCTCACGGCAGCTAGACATGGACACGGAAGGGGACAACAAGGACTCGAAGGACGGCGTCGGTGAAGAATTAGAGTAGGTTTTTCGTTTTATGTAATTATACGAGTTTGAGAATTTGCTAATGAGGCATCCGATTATGGAAGAGGACATTTGAATGGTAACCAATCATTATCCTCGGATTTTTAGGGGGATGAATTTGTTAAGTTCGAATGTAGATACTCTAATGCATTCTGTGGGCCCATGAAATCTGAAGTATACAAGACTGCATATGGATGAGTATACAGTTGATATAAAATCATTAAAGGCTTTAGCCCCAGCAGTATAAGAGACCTTCTCCTCCGTTGGAAAACAATTAAAGGCAGGCCTCTAGAAAAAAGCAAAGGAAACAAAAATGGTATTCCCTCTGTATTAAAATGTAAGATGTCTTGTTGTTTTGCATAGGGCATATAATATATCTTGAGTAAATGATACTAGCGGTTTGAGAACTTGCGTTGCGGATGCACTTAAGTCACGCTACTTGCAAATCGGAAAAATCCGTCATAGAACTTGCATTACGGGTGTAGATAGGTCACATATGCCATCTGAACCGGCCAGCTGCCTGATTTTCTCCCTCTAACGGTCAAGCACGATAAACTTGTTCACGACTTTAAAAATATATGTGATCCGTGACTTTAAAAAAACTGTTCGTGAACGATAAATTTGAAAAACTATTTGTTCACGACTTTAAAAAATGTAGACGAACAATAAATTTAAAAAATGTTTGTGATTCGCGAACATTTTTTAAAGTTGTGAACATTTAAAGAAATATTTGTGATTCATGACTTTAAAAAAATGTTCGCGAACGATAAATTAAAAAATATTTTATTAAAAATATTTGTGATTCAAGGCTTTAAAAAAATGTGCACGAACGAAAATTTTGAAAATATTTGTGAACTATAAATTTGAAAATGTTCGTGAACGATTAATTTGAAAACTATTTGTTCACGACTTTAAAACAATGTCCGCAAATGATAAATTTGAAAAATGTTTGTGATTCGCAGACATTTTTTTAAAGTGGTGAACATTTAAAAATATATATTTGTGATTCATGACTTTAAAAAAAGTTCGCGAATGATAAATTAAAAAATATTTATTAAAAATATTTTTTATTTGTCCGTTTTAAAAAAATGTCCATGAACGAAAATTTTGAAAATGTTTGCGAACTATAATTTTGAAATTTTTTGTGAACGGTTAATTTGAAAACTATTTGTTCACGACTTTAAAAAAAATGCTCGCGAACGATAAATTTGAAAAATATTTGCAATTCACGAACATTTTTTTAAAGTTGTGATCATTTAAAAAAATATTTGTGATTCACGACTTTAAAAAAATGTTCATGAACGATATTTATTAAAAAAAATGTGATTCGTGACTTTAAAATAAAATTCCAGAAACAAAAAAAAATGAAAATGTTTGCGAACGATAAGTTTGAAAATGTGCGTGGACAATTAATTTAAAATATATTTGTGATCCGCGAACATTTTTCTAAAGTCGTGAACATTTTAAAACTTTTTTCTACAAAATAATATGGTCTTTCTACAAAATAATCAGCACCAAACAACCTCACGTGGGCCGCGCATGACCGCTCGAGAGAGAAAAAAAGGGCAGCTGTCCGGTTCAGATGGTATGAGTGACCTATATGCACCCGTAACGCAAGTTTTATGACGATTTGTTTTCGAAAATAGGACAGCTGGCCGGTTTAGATGGCATATGTGACCTATCTGCACCCGCAATGCAAGTTCTATGACAGGTTTTTCCGGTTTGCAAATATCGTGACTTAAGTGCACCCGCAGCGCAAGTTTTCTACCCGCCAGTGCCATTTACTCATATATCTTCACATTTTGTTAAAAGCGAGTATATCAGTAGAACAAGTACAGTCTCGCTTATTCAGAATTTTGGGTTCGGGTTGCCTTGTACGTAGTATGCTGTTGATATTTGTGAGAAAATTGGCAGAACTGAACTTTGTTCTCTGAAACTTGCGCTCGCACTGGGTGCTAGCCTGGCTGTTGTTTGAAATCGTTTTGCTGTTTTAGTTAACAGAAAAAGGGATGTTTTGGCAGATTAACGCAGTATGATGCATCATAAAGAGGAAAAAGCAGAGAGTCGACGTGATGCATGATTGCTGAATTTACTCTTTCAAGAGCCACAATGCCTAGTTGCTCACAAAGTGCACCTAAGCTTTTTGTGCCATCCCATGGAAGCTGCCAGGAGTCTTTGACAAAGTGCCGGTGCTACAAGTAAATTAATGGCCCGGAAGAAGAAGCGAAGCCTTCCAAAGTCGTACTCATAGTTATACATAGCGCAGCGTTAGCATGTAAAAAAGTCTCTCCATGGACAAAAAGGACTCCACTTTCTTGAGAAGAACAAAATTTTGCAAAGCACCCATCTCCTGGCACAAATCATTGACTCAGATCATTACAGGAAACTTGGCATCTAATTGTCGAACCTAGGGCCTGCTTCTGTATGTGCTTTGAGTGGCCCAATGCTTTTGTCATGTTTCTGCAGGCAGTTCATCATGCAGCTAATCCCGGAACATTCCAGGGACAAACTTCACAGTTAATTGCATGGCAATGCTGTCCGCTGTAGATGGATTAGTTGGAGAGTAAGTAAAGGGAAAGGCATATATAATCCAAAGCAGAAGATCGTGTGGTAGTTGCATTTTGGCTTTGAAGACGAAAGCGGACGGATGGAAACAGTTGGGCCAGCGCTGCCGAAGTTTCGCAGAAACACATTATTTGCATTCTCATGGGGCCTGTTTGTTGGTAGTTTCATTTAACTAACTGAAAGCAAGGCGTCACCAACCATGCATCGATCTGTCATGCATGCATGTGTCCCTGAGTTGTCTTAAATTGTCCAACGCAAGCCAGGGCTTGGGCCTTGGGTTTATATTTATACCGAGAAAGTTAGTTTCATGCGGTAATGTTTTTGTTTCGCTACTTTACTAGCAGTAGATCATGAAGCAAAGGTCGCGGAGTTGAACAGTGTTTATCGTGCCCTGAATATTTTGGGATCCCAGGTATGCGACCGTAGAGTCATAGATTAGCAGGAATGTAAAATTTCAGTCAACTGATGATGGAAATCACTCGAGTTCCTCATATGTGTTTGTCAGATTGATCAAGTGCCCCGGACTAAAAATGGTTATGTCTGGTTTTAAACAGCTTTTGTAGTAGTATGCTTTTCCATTTTCGAGGGGAAAATGATGCACTTGTCGTATCAAAGAACTTTCTCGTGCTCTGCCTCACTCCAGACAAAGGAGTGATTTGTATACGCACTCAACTACTCATGGAAGCAGCGCGGACAAATGGTGGAAGCTACTAGGTGCTCAACGTAAAGAGCATCTTTGTCAAACACTAAATAAAACATAAAATGCATTGTCTTTTTCACAAAAATACACAACCAGCAGGTTGCACAATGGACAAAATCAAAGTTTACAGGTACGAAGCATTTCGCAAAGGAACACGTGTCAATAAGTGCAGCAACCCTCGAAATAATCATCGTCTGTGAGAGCAAGGTTAATAGTACAGCCGGCTGCTGGCTATAAACCATTGTCACATCACGTAAAGTCTTCACCAATACAATAGATTGGCTCTTAGGTTGGCTGCAAAGCTGATTGTAATAAATACTTGAACACTTAATACTTGAACCCGTTGTGATCCAATGTAGGTTGCATATTTGTGGCCATCTCAATCAGCATACATATATGTCATTCACGTCAAATTAATAAGCAAGCATCAAACAAATGTACACATGACCATGAAAACACACTGATTAAAACTCAAATAAATGCCGGCATCCACAATGCATTTGCCGGAAAAAAACTGACACCACCGGCATTTGCCGTTAATTTTGATCTGGACAACGATAATCAACAAAATGGCACATACCACCATGACATGACACTTGAACATTACATGAGTCTTCATAAGAAAGCATAAACCAAACATAGGTAAGATCTCTCGCAAACCACCCATTAATTTAGATCTTGACGACGATAGGTTGAAACTTCAAAGAGAAAGGAACATCTAATCCATTTGCATCAACAACCTCCAACCACTGTATGAAGAAAGGAAACAAAGGCAGATGATAAATTTGGATCCTGAACATTATAGTAGATAAGTCACGAATGAAGAGAATAAATTCGGATTAGAGAATGTTCACCTGTAAGTAGAACCTGCAACAATCACCACATCATAGCATGGTCCTGGAATAAAATACACATAAGATATCATGTTGATACTCAATGCTACAGGAAGAGGAAAAAAATAGTAAATGCAAATATCAATATCCCACCATGACTAATTGTGATGGTTATTTCGAGACCTACGCCAAGTATGCTCAACCAAATCATTTTTAGCTGGGTATATTGTGGATGAGCACGGATAGTAACTTTTCTACGCAGTACATCAGCAAAACAAATATTACCACCAACATTCACTTCAGGAGGTAGAGCAAAATGAAGCCACCGGAATCTCATTCAAGTCAATATGAACGTTAACTTGCTCTCTCTCATCTTCGACTATCATATTGTGAAGAATACACATGCTCGCATGATCCTTCCAACACTCTTTCTCTGTCATAGTCGTGCAGGACGGCGAACAATGGTAAAGCGGGACTGCAATACCCCAAAAGCACGCTCCACATCTTTCCTTGCCCCTTCTTGGTGCTTGGCAAATAACTTATGTTTCTCCGTTTGGGGAAGTGGTATGGTCTTCATGAAGGAACCCACCTGCTGGGTGAGAATCCACTCCCCTGCCGAGACAATACTAGATGATCAAACAATCGACTTCATTTTACAAAATGGTTTAATAAAAAAAGACATCACATTTAAGCAAAGAACATTTCTGTAGATAGGAACTATCACAACATACTGTGGTATAGATCATACAAACACACAAACTGTGGTATAGATCATACTGTGGAAATCATGAGAGCTTCACATAACCTAGGGAAAGTGCTACAATTTTAAGATTCCCAGTTGTCTTTTGGGCCAAAGATTTTGCTTTGTCATCATGTAACTGCACTAAAATTTATATATAACCCAGGGAACCGAAGTGTGAATGATTAATAGTAGTTTAGTGCACTGCTAACTTGCTTTCATTTGTAGTTTTTAAGATTGATTCGACAACATTCATTAGAGAAAGTTCTGAATGTTCAGAGTTTCAGATAAGATGTATACACTTTTTTGCTTTCTGTTTTTGTCATATTTATTTTTAAATTACAAAAGCTGAGCATCATATAAAATACATATGGATTCATATAATACAAAAACGCATAGCTGCATATCATGCAAATATTTGACAGTTTGAGACCAACAAGGACCATCTGCATGTACAAATAAGCAGGGAAACTAATTTAACACATAGCAGGCTAGCATTGCATGACAGTACTAACTAACCAGAGATGCATAAACAGGTGAACAAATGTATCAAATAAAAGTCCGTACTAGTAAACAAGGGGGAACAAACACATACCATACCATGCTTCTGGATTCAAATCATCCAGATTCGTGTACCACAAGGGGCCTTGCGTTTGGGGGTGCCAGCGTGGTGCAGAGGCTGCCGCCGCCTTTGGTGGCCGTGGAGGAATCAAGGCACCCAGTCTAGGCTGGGGTGGTGGCGGGACGAGGGGAGGTGCCGGCGGCTGGGCGAGGTGCGGGGCCGATGGCGGGACGAGGTGAGGCGCCAGCGGCTGGAGGGCGTGCGGCGCCGATGGCGGGACGAGCTGTGGCGCCGACGGCGGAACGAACTGAGGCAGCGACGGCGGGACAAGGTGAGGCGCCGGCGCACGCGTCCCTTTGGACTGCTGACCCATCTCGTTGATGCGGCGCCGGTGGCTGTTCTAGGGTTCGGGAGTATTGGCGATTTGGGGGAAGATGGAGGCTTTAAAGCTTGGATTTGGCACGCACCAAGCGATTTGGAGCGAGGCAAGAATGGATTTCGCGCGCGGAGGTGGAAGGAGAAGCGTACGAGGCAAGCGAGACACAGGGGATTGGAAGCGGCGGGGCTAGCGCTCGCATCGGGCTGCAAGCGGGCTGAAGGTTCTCACGTTCTGTGTCTTAGCCCGGCGATTCACGAAGCGCCCGCTCCTGCTCTCTCCTTTGTTTTTTCTCTCCAGCTCAGATTTTTGCTAATGTGAACTCCGTTACAGCTTGCTGAATAGGATTATTGTACTTGCTCTGACACAAACAACACCTCTTCCAACAGCGACTCACCGTAAGAGAGTCGTTTATATTTATTACACCTGTTATGGTGGCAAAAGTGTTACTCTATATGTCGGTTGTCAGCTTACAAAAACCAAATAATCACAAAACACTAAGACGTGGTTCATTAACTTTCACCTCGTTTTTGAAAAAAATCAATAAGAAACGTGGGGCATGTGTGTTTTTAATGACTTGACACTAGCTAGCACGATATGTAGTGATCAATTTATTGCATGCAGTAGTATTAATTAGCAAATTAACATTATTTTTTCTCGTTTTTCTCTCTGTCTTATCGCGGTGCACAACTTAAAATGACTCATACACCGAGACGAAAGGAGTATATTTCACATCAGATAATATTTTTTGTAAAAAAATGGTTCTGCAGATAGCAACTAACTCTTGAAACCTTGGCTGTTTATTTTTACAGGAACCTTGGCAGTTTTTTTTAGTGCATGGAACCTAGGCAACTTTTTTTAGGCAAACATGCAAGCTTTATTATGTCGTTATAATGTTTACATGAACGAAGAAAAGACAAGCGGATTGGTCTAATCAAACATGTCGGCCAACTCCTAAAGCTAGAGCATGTTTTGCAAGATTGTGAGTCTCGATATTCAAGGTTGAAAACAGTAGCGAAGCCAGGAAAAATGTATTAGGAGGGCCGAGTGTAATTTAAGCAAGTTGGGGAGGGCCATCAGGAAGATAGTTCTAGCAGTAAAAAAATCACTAAATCTATACTATTAATGAGAAAATTAGTAGCAAATTCATGGTATTAGGGGGGGGGGGGGGCAGGGCCCTGCTGTCCCCCTGTCTCCGCCAGTGATTGAAAACTCATGAAACCTTCGACAGCAGGAGTAACTCCTATCGATCCCGGGCCGAATGGTGCCATGGAAGTACAACAATAACAGTGGACAGGTCCAGGTAGAAGGAGTTTTAGCCTAGTACATAGGCCCATATGACCATGAAATAATACTCGAGAAACATAGAAAAAGGGGAGCAACTAGTTAGCGAGCACTCTCTCGGGAGCCTTCCAGCGATCACTCTCACACGCCGCCACGTGTCGTGCTCTGAGCATTTTCTTCGAATTTCCTTTTTTATATTCCGCACGTGTTTTCGGCTTTTTAGATTGATTTTTCATTTTTTGGTGTTCCGGTTTTACACCGATATTTCTTATCTTTTAGACGATATAAAAAATGCGTGAGAAATTTTTTTTTTGTGAGAGGCATGGTTTTTCTTTCGCGAGAGGCACAACCGTCCCTCTCGAAAAGGAAAAAACGTGTTTTTTTGCGAGAGGCACGGTTTTGTTTTCGCGAGAGATACGGTTTTGCTTCCATAAGAGGCATGGTTGTGCCTCTTGGAAAGAAAAAAAATGCGTTCTTTGGCGAGAGACACTCTTTTTCTATCGCGAGAGGCACGACCGTGCCTCTCAAAAAGAAAAAAAAGAGTTTTTTGCTCACGAGAGGCATGGTTTTGCTTTTGCGAGAGGCACGGTTTTGCTTTCGAGAGAGGCACGTGACACGGTCGTGCCTCTCGGGAAGGGAAAACATATTTTCTGTTTTTTTCTATCACGAGAGGCCAGTTTTTTCGGACGTTTTTTTGAAAAGAAGTTCGTCAAAACCTATCAACATGGGATCTAATTTTGAAGATCTCGACGCGAGCAACCCAATAGTGAAAACAATTCAAGATTTGGACGCATGGTTTAAGAGATAAAATGTTCTGGAAATACGGATCTACGAAAAAAGACAAAACTCCCCGCTTGCGACACACATGCAGTGCGTCATTCTTTGTCGCAACCTGAGGGTGAAAGTGATCTTTGAGAGGTGTGCTCGTCAATTAGTAATTTCTTAGAAAAAGAGAGTAGGAAATGGGAGGGGCTTTATCTGATAGAGCGTCAGCTCCCATCAAGCGACACCCTAAATGGGCCGGTCCAGTGCGCGGGAGGCCACTGCCTCATTTTATTTCCTTTTTTTCTTCAGATTTTCTGATTTAGTATACACACACATACATATATACATACATACATACATACATACATGCATGCATGCATACATAGATACATACATACCTATATATATGGAGAGAAAATATATGTGTGTCCATAAAACATCTAAAAAAATGTTAAGCAAGCATTTAAAAAATGATAAATGTGTATATAGAAAATGTTTTCTACGTATACAAAATAAAATAAAATGTGCATGAACAGGAAAAATCATGTATTTAAAAAATTACAATTAATCTTTTCAAAAATGTTAATCAAATATATGTTTTGATTTAGTTAATCAAGTATTTTGAAATTTTTAATAAAGCATGTAAAAAGTGTTAAATGTGTACATAAAAATGTTTCCTGTTTATGCAAAAAAAATACAAAAATACAGTGTATAGAAAAATGTTGATCTTGTATTGAACCATGTTAGGCATCTATAAAAAAATGTTTTCGGTCTATAATAAAATTTAGATCATGCAGTAAATAAAATTAGACATCAAAAACATATATTTATGAAAATTTAGTTTCATAAATAAAAATGTCAAACATGCATTCATTTTTTTATACATACGAAAAACATATATTGTGTGCGAAAACATATCTATTGCCATTAACAAATGTTGGCCATGTATTCGGAAAATGTTAATCTTGTATTTGAAAAATGTTAATAGTTGCATAAAAAAGATATGAGACATAAAAAATGTATAATCTGTATGGAAAAATTAGACATTGAAACAAATGGGTTTTCAAAAAATATTAATCATGTATACTAAAATATGTTTTTGACTCATATGAAAAATGTTGAATGTGTACTAAAAAAGATGAGTCGTGTTAAAAAAAAGAACCCCGATGATATACGACAAGAAACAAAGAAAAAGGAAGAAACACCATAAAAAAGGCCAAAAAGATATAAGATGAAAACAAAAGAGAATTATTGCAAATAAGAAGTAAAATAGTTAAAGTCAATAAAGAAACTAAGAATAATAAATAAAACTGATGAAACCAAGAAAATAAAATAAATAAATGATAGTAAAAACAGAGAAAAACAAGAAAGAAACAAAGAAAAAAATTAACAATGAAAAAGACAGAAAAATCAGAGAAAAATGTGAAAGAAGCAGATAAAACAGTGAAGAAACAGGAAAAGAAAAATTAAAGAAAAAACCCCAAGAAGAAGCGAAAGAGTCAACCCTGATCGAGCGAGCAGTACGAAAAAAATGCAAAGAATGGGACAGTCCAGAACTATACGTCCAGGAAAAAGCTTCAGGCTAGACGAGAGCTACTTGGGACCTCCAAAGCGCCGGCTAGCTGCGCCCACACGCCCATAAAAATTCCCGGCTCATGGTGTCTCCCTCGCTTGGTAATATTTGACCGGTCAACTGCTGATTTTTTTAAACTAAGAGAAAAAAATATGAAAACACTGAGAAAAACAAATCATGACTAGGAAAATGTTAATGAATTTTGAAAGAAAGTTTACAAACTTCATGAAAGTTTATGAATTTGAAAAAAAACTTCATTCGTTGGAAAAACAGTTCACTGAATTTGAAAAAAAAACTCCGTCTATTTTAAAACAACATAAATTTGAATAACCTAAATTATGTTAGAAATAAACATCTATTAAAAAATATCATTTATTTGAAAAAAGTTCATCTACTTTATACAAAAATTATTGGTTTTGGAAAAAATTGATAACTTTTTGTAAAATTCACAAATTTTTCACAAAGTTCATGAATTTGGGGGGAAAGGTTCAATGATCTTTAAAGATCACAAATTTGAAAAAGCAAGTTCATGCAATTAGCAAAAAACAAAAGGGAAAACCGGAACAAAACATTTCCAAGAAAAAACAGAACAAACTTTTCCAAGAAAAAAGAAAAAGAAAGAAGAAAGAAGAAAAGAATGAAAAAGCTCTAAGTAAACACAAAAAGTTCAGGTGGCCGGGTGGTTAGTGCAGAGCGTACGTACAAGCAAGAGCGCCGAATCGAACAACTCCCTCACGCACAGGTTTTTGCATTTTAAAAGAGAGAAATGAAGATGGGCCAGCCCTGCACGGAGGAGAGGGTGTGCGCTGTTAACGGCCCGTGCGTTGCAAAATGGATCGTGCGTTATATATAACGGAGAAACAAAATTGTAATCTCTAATGACAATGATCACATTTTTACTACTTTATGGAGATACACTATCACTCCCATTTTCGTGAAACAGGTACCAATTTTTGAAAAACGTGAACATTTTTCTATACTCGTGAACATATTTAGAATTGTGATTTTGTAAATTTGCGAACATTTTCTAAAATCAAGGACATTATTTTAGTTCATGAACATTCTATCTTATTTCTAAATATTATTTTATTTAAAAAAATCAAAACATTTTTATTTAATTGGTGAGCATTTCCAGAATCGACCAATAGTTTTTTGGGATTTGATGGAACGATTTTTCAAAATTAATGACCATTTTTTGAACTGCATGATATTTTTTGAAACAATATTTTATGAATCAACAAACTATATATTTTAGTTTACGAAATTTGTAAATTCTGAACATTCTGACCTTTGCGTTAGATACGAACGCGCCAGACGCCAGGGAAGGAATCGAACCCTCAATCTCATGTTACGTACAACAAGGCACTAGCCAACCCACTAAACCAATGACGTGATGGTTTAGACTAGAAAAAGAAATAGCTGGAGCGAGAAAATGATTTCAGATCCCCTGCACTAAAACAAGTGCCCAAACCACTTGAACTATCCTACATATAGAAATTAGATATGTTTTATGTAGGTATAGATCGGTAGTTTTTTATCTAATGTGCCTCTGATTTACACATCTAGTAATATACACACCGCGGGGCATGATAATTTTTGCATGCGGGGCGGGGGTTAATGAAATATACCCATGGTAACTTTAATGTTAATCGCATGGTAACTCACACATCGTATATCCTGGGTAATTTTCGCGAGCGTGGCGGGAGGCGAGAATATCCCCCGGTAACTTTTGTGTCAATAGATGGTAAATCACACATCGCAGATCTGATAAATTATATACCTCGATCCTGGTAACTTTGGCACCGACGGAGAGGGGGCAGGGGCGGTTGATGGAATATCCCTTGATAACTTTTATGTGAATAACATGGTAACTCAGACACCACAGACCTAATAACTTATGCACCTCGGTCCTGATAACTTTGGTATGGGGAGAGGGTTGATGAAATATCCCCCTGTAACTTTTGTGTGAATAGATGGTAACTCACACATCATGGAGCTGATAACTTATGTACCTCGATCATGTTAACTTTGGTGACGGGGCAGGAAGAGTTGATGAAATGTCCTATCAGTAACTTTTGTGTGAATAGCATGGTAACTCACACATCGTAGACCCGATAACTTATGTACTGCGGTCCTGGTAACTTTGGCAAGGGGGTGAGGGGCGGGGAGGGGGGTGATGAAATATCTCCACATACACCCGATAATTTTTGTATAAATAGCATGGTATTTTACGTGCCACGGACCTGATTATAGATGGCCAACAGGCCGACCTGGATACAGCACAACCCGACACATAGCTAAATAGCCTTGGACTAACACGACCCGCAAAGTTGTGTTTATAAAGTGAGTCATGCCATGTTGGCATGTGGACCTCATCCTACGGCCGAGGCACGTCACCGATGGTAGGCGGTACTATAGACATGATAATTTACTTATAAACATCATGGTAAATTTTGGACCCAGGCAAAAAAAGATAGTTAAAACACCTCCGGTAACTTTAGTGTAAACACCATGATAAGTTAGCACTACGAGCATGGTAACTTCTGACCTGAAAAAAAGTCGTCAAAACATATCAACATGGGATCTAACTTCGAAGGTCTCGTCGCAACGGATTTTTTATGTGAAAACGTTTTTTCAATCGGAACAACGGTTTAGACCACAAAACATTTTCAATTTTCACACAGGAAAGAATCTTTGATGATGTCATCTTTTTATTTTTTTTGCCATGCATGCATGTAAGAGGAGGAGGGAACCTTACGTCAGGTGCTGAATTTAGCGATCAGCGAGCGTTTAAGGAAGAATAAAGCGGAATCATTGAAGTTAGCGATGGCGGAGGATCGTTCGGATTTATCCTTAAAAACACAACATTTGAACGTTATCACAGTCCTTTAGTTTATTTATTTTTGAATTTTTAGGATATTTTTAAATACATGAATATTTTTTGAATCAGCTAAGTTTTGTGCCATTTCATAAACAATTTTTAATACACAAACTTTTTTAGAAAAACTCATGAATGTATTTTTATGTTCCGGGCATTTGTTTTTTAAACTTAGAAATATTTGTAAAAAATTGCAAACATTGTTTGAAGCCACAAACATTTATGAATTATTAAATATTTATTTAAAAATTCTTTTTAAATTTTTGAAACTTCTTAAAATTGCCAAATTATTTAAAGTAGAAAGAAACAACTATGGAAAAGAAAAACAAAAAAAAAACTGGTCATGGGCTGGCCCAAATTGACTAGCTGTGTCTTTTTCTAGCATGTAGATCGCAGTATAGGAGGTTTCCTACATGGGCCAGCCCAGTCCGAGTTTTTTCTGTGTGAAATGTTATTTATCACTTATAAATGGCATTGGTGGGTAATATTTTATAACTTTAGAGGCAATTTCGATGACGTACGAACAGAAACACTCCTTTCTTTATTTATTACTTAGAAAGTATATTCATCACTCAGGATCTAGAATAAATTATTCTTCACCCAGGTAATATTACGATCGTTTCATAAATAAATTACATTTTAAATGCAAATAGTTACATTTATATTGATTCATTATGCCAAATTTGACATAAGAAAACAAAAATATACGTCATAAGACCAGAAAAATCGCATTTTACGTATATTTTACACTATGTTTTTATGTTTGTAATTTTATTTGACATAAAATATTGTTTATGATGACTATATATTTTGGTATGGTCTCTTTTTATGTATGAGATAATATTAAAATTTACGCAACATAAAATTACGATGCATTGATGTGAAAATAGAGAAAGGGTAAAGAATAACTATTCCTCACCCAGGATGACGAATAACGTGACTACTTACGAAACAAAATGAATAAAGTTACATTCTAAATTATGTCTATATACATCCGTATGTAATATATAATAAAATTTCTAAAAACAAATATTTAATAACGAAGAGAGTAACAGGTAAAGATAACTCTCGCCAGACGAAATAGCCCTCACCTCACGTAGGCTGCTAAACGAATGTGCCCATAGCAGGAAGTTAGGGTGGCTCCTAGAGCACGGCCTTTCATAATATATTTCTTCTTCAGTACAACCCGTGGACACAACGACGATTCAGATTGAACGATACCCTTTCATTAAAAAGGGCAGGATCGTCTTTTCCCCCCGGTCCGACGTACGCGTGTCAGTCCTGCGACGCTAGCGGACGGTCGGACGGCGTATAGGTACAGTGGGCATACGCGTCGTACCCGTGTCAACCGTCGTGACGCGTTGTGGCCACGTCAGCCCGCGTCGCCTGACCGCGGTCAAACCAACCCCCGTCTTGTCGGTTCAGATTCACCATCGATTCCCGATGTCGCCGCCATTAATCCCGACTGCGTCGCCAGTCCGCGCCGCCCCGAGGCATCGTCGTCTGGTCCCGTCACATTAACGCCTGACGCCGCCGCTTGACCGTCGGCCTGTCTCGTCGTCAGTTCCCGTCGCATGAACGCCTGACGCCGACGCCTATTGACCGTCAGTCCACCGGCTCCCGAGGCGATGCGTTTACTCCGAGAGAGTAACTCCACTCAGCGGCCCATCGCCACCTATCCCCCCCGTCGGGGCTATATAAAGCCGACAGCCTCCCCCGGCCCGTCGCCCAGAAGCGTCGCTCTTCTTCCCCCTCCCCCCATCGCCCCGTCTCCTCTCCTCTCAACGGCTCGTCGTCTCTCTGTTCCTCTCGCCCCGTCGCCCCGCCTCGCCCCCCTCCGACGATGGCGTCCTACGTCGGCGGCAGTAGTTCCGACGGTGGAGACATCTCGTCGAGCATCTGGCCGACGAGCCTAGATTGAGCGGTGACGAAGGAGCTCCACCGCTTCGGGCTGCTTGTGCCGCCGGGGTGCCAGCTTGCAAAGCCGTGGAAAGTCGGCAAGGACGGCTACGCGGCGCTCGGGGCCGTCGTGATGGACGAGGAGCGTCGTACCTATCATGGCGGCCGGTGCAACATCCATGGCCGACACGTGTTTTGGGGCGGAAAGTCGTACGTCGACGTCGTCAACCAGTGCTGGCATGCGGAAGCGTCCGCGGGCAACCTCGTTAACTCCGGTGACAGCCAGCACCGCCCGAGGCGTCGGGCGCTAACCCCCCAGCCGCTGCCGGTGGCCCCGCCGGAGTTTGAAATCCCACCGGAGCAGGTCGTCCTCTGCGAGGACGGCGGCCCCAACGACTGCCCGGGACGGCGGCCACTTAAGAATACACATCCAAGTGTGTCACGCAAAATTTGAACGTAATCAAAGACCAAACGCACATTGCGTCATGTCTGGCGTCAGTTTTTGCCAGGAAATTCACAGAAAAAAGCACGGATTGTCAAAAAATTAAAAAAATTGACGTGCCTCCTTTTGAAGTTCATTACGAACCGTGGAAAAAAAAAATTGGGTTCGTTTGATGCAGAGGAATAACAAAATCGCATTGTAACGCCCTTTTCATCCATACCGACACCGGTGGTTTCCACATGATGTACATGCATGCATACATGAAATAACTTTTGCCAGCACTTGAGAATGCATATCCAAATGTGCCACGCAAAATTTGAACGTAATCGAAGACCAAACGCACGTTGTGTCACGTCCGACGCCTGTTTTTGCCAGGAAATTCACAAAAAAAGTACGGATTGTCAAGAAATAAAAAAATTGACGTGCCTCCTCCTGAAATTCATTATGAACCGTGGGAAAAAATTTGGTCCGTTTGATGCAGGGGAGTAGCAAAATAGCATTGTAACGCCCCTTCCGTTCATACCGACACCGGTGGTTTCCCCATGATGTACATGTATGCATGCATGAAATGCACCCAACTTTTACGAATGCACATCCAAATGTGCCACGCAAAATTTGAACGTAATCGAAGACCAAACGCACGTTGCGTCACGTCCGGGCGCCTGTTTTTGCCACGAAATTCACAGAAAAAACACGGATTGTAAAAAAATAAAAAAATTGACGTGCCTCCTCCTGAAGTTCATTACGAACCGTGGAAAAAAATTGGGTCCGTTTGATGCAGGGGAGGAGCAAGATTGCGTTGTAACGTCCCTTCCGTCCATACCGACACCGGTAGTTTCCACATGATGTATATGCATGCATGCATGAAATGCACCCAAGTTTTGCCAGCACCTCAGAATGCACATCCAAGTGTGTCATACAAAATTTGAACGTAATCGAAGACCAAAGCACGTTACGTCAAGTCCGGCGTCTGTTTTTTGCCTGTTTTTGTCAGGAAATTCATAGAAAAAACGGATTGTCAAAAAATAAAAAAATTGACGTGCCTCCTCCTGAAGTTCATTACGAACCGTGAAAAAAAATCAGGTCCGTTTGATGCAGGAGAGTAGCAAGATCGCATTGTAACGCCCCTTCCGTCCATACCAATACCGGTGGTTTTCACATGATGTACATGCATGCATGCATGAAATGTACCTAACTTTTGCCAGCACTTGAGAATGCACATACAAGTATGCCACGCAAAATTTGAACATAATCGAAGACCAAACGCACGTTGTGTCACGTCCGGCACATGTTTTTTGCATGTTTTTGCCAGGAAATTCACAAAAAAGCACGGATTGTCAAAAAAAATTGACGTGACTTCTCCTGAAGTTCATTACGAACCGTGGAAATTTTTTAGGTCCGTTTGATGCAGGAAAGTAGCAAGATCGCATTGTAACGTCCCTTCCGTCTATACCGTCGATGGTTTCCACATGATGTACATGCATGCATGCATGAAATGTATCCAACTTTTGCCAGCACTTGAGAATGCACATCAAGTGTGCCACGCAAAATTTGAACGTAATCGAAAACCAAACGCACATTGCGTCACGTCTGACGCTTGTTTTTGCATGTTTTTGCCAGGAAATTCACAGAAAAAGTACGGATTGTCAAAAAATAAAATAAAAATTAACGTGCCTTCTCGTGAAGTTCATTATGAACCGTGGAAAAAAAATTGGGTCCGTTTTATTAATGTTTTTGTAACAAGTTAAAATTTAAAATAAATTATAAAACATATAAGATGTCGTCTTATAATATTAAAAGAGCATAATAGCTAGACTACTGTAGGCCCCGACGTTATCTCAGCCGACGTCCCCCGACGGGATAACCGACATGCATGCGATCTGTTTCCACACCTAGCCCTACCCAACGTGATCTTGCCGCCGCGCCGCCGCTCTAAACTTCCCCGTCGCCGCCGCCGCCATCCTCCCTATCGCCGTGCGCCGCCATCCTCCTGCGTCGTCGCCGCTGCCCCGCCATCCTTCCCCGTCGCCTCGCCACCACTTTGTTCTCTCCCCTCTCCTCGATCGTCCGTCCGGCCCGTCCGTCACCGCACCTCTATGTTGCCGTCACACCTTTACGTCGCCGCCCACCGTTAGCTGTCGTCGGACACCCATTGCCACCTCGCCACGTCGTTGCATCGTCCGTCGTCAGCCTATAGCTTTGAGTAAGCACTTTTTCGATGTTTTCATGTTAGTACATGCATGTGTAATGAGTTGCATGCACTCGTGACATTATTTTTATATTATGAAGGATGGATATTGATGGTGTGATTCCATCTTCAGTTGAGAAGTGGGTTAGCCTTGTTGACAAACTTTCACCAAGTCAAAAATTTACGTTTTATGAAACGGATTTGCAAAGCATGTTACAAATACCGTCTGTAAAGATGCATGAATTTTTACTTCACTTTTTGATCCAAGGCTACAATCGTCATAGTAAAAAAATTCATGGTTCAAGAGTCATCTGGGAGTAAAGGCCTTATTTCAGTAGGGCCTGATGATGTTTTTTCTATATTTGGTTTGAAAAATCAAGGTGTTGATGTTGTTGGTTTTCTTAGAACGGAAGGGCAAAAAGCTATGAAAAGAATACCCATTAATTTTGTGGACACAAAAAAGGGTAAGATCATGATTGATGATCTAATCAATAAAATTGTGAGGAGTGAAAACACAGATGATGACTTTCTTCGGATGACGTTTCTAGTTCTATTGGGAACAGTAATCACACCAGTCTCTCATGAATATATTTCGAAGGAGTATTATGCCTTAGTTAAGGATAAAAAGATAATAAGTAAGTTCAACTAGAACGAGTTCACTTTGAAGTTCTTCTTGTCGGAGGTTGGAAAGGTTCTAGAGGATGGCTGTGTTAGGAAATGGCTGCATGGGAACCTTGCCCTTTTGCAGGTATATTAAATTTATTGTTTTCAAATTATTACTTATGCAATGTTAGTCATATATGTATTATTCAAACATATTTGGTGTATTGCAGTATGCATATTGGGAGAAGGTACAACCAGTTATAGGTCCAAAATATGATCCATTGTCACTTCTGAGCCCCTTGATGAGGAACTGGACGGAAGCTATAGCGGAGAAGAGACAAATACGACTATGATTATGGTCGTGGTGTTGGGATGATAATGCATATTATGTTCTTTGATTGTTATATTTCCATCGTTCAATTAATTGTGTAAACTCTGATGTATAATTATTGCTTCTAATTATTGTTCTTGTAGATTGATGACAATATCACAGAGGAGTATAGGGTGAAAAAATTGTTCAAGAACAAGCTGAAAAAATAAAAAATCAAGTACAAAAAAGTCTACTGTTAGTGAAAGGAAGAGAGAAGACAGCACATCAGAGGCTTCCGCGAGCCAGAAGCCTGTTATGGACCGCATTTTGAATGAGCTGAAACAGATACGCAAGGACATGCTTCGTTTGCCAGAGTTATGCGCACGGGTAACAGTACAACACATTTTTTGTACTATCGTGTGTAATAATTATATTTAACATTATATTTCGCAACAAAGTATAATAATTACATTATATTTTCATTTTTAACATTATATTTCATAAAAAAGTATAATAATTACATTTGATATATCATATTCAGGTTATCAATGCCTACTCATCTTTTTTGCTGGAGGAAGCTAAAGATGAATGTTACATATGGACGACTTGGAGGGTGAAGTGGCTGCTTGATTGTAGAACTGATAAGCAGGGCGGCGATAACGACTATGAAAGAGTGTCAAATAAAAATGAACCCGTGAATAGATGTCTCAACGAGTATTTTAAAACACCTAAGGTATGTTCGAGTGGTTGTAAGGTATACAAATATTGCAATAGTATACCAAATGCTGCAATAATACTCTTGTCCTTATGCAGGCTTATGTGGCTATTAACAAGGATGACAACCATTGGGTTACGGTCGTCATGCATAAGGAAAAGAAAGAGTTCCAGGTTCTAGACTCGTTGATGAAAAAAGAACTTGACAATAAAACTACAAAACTTGTTGAGGACTTGGTAGGTTGGAATACACATTTGCATTGCCAAACCATCATGTGTTTACCTTATTTAATGAAAGTTTCTCGCGCTGTTATTTTTATTTTTAGAGAAGAGAAATTGGAGCAGATATTGCAGAAGAAAATGCAACCGGAGTTGTGCAACATCCGGATGTATTCACATGGCCTACTAAAACATACAAAATGCCTCATCAAGAAGATGGGTGAGTATGTAGTTCAATATAATGTTCGCGTATTATATGTGTGTGATGCATAATTATTTATTGTTAATTATATGCATCAGGAATTCATGTGAATTATTTGTTCTTCATTGTTTTAAAAATTGAAATGACGATAAATGGACTGCCTTTTTTTCTCACGTACAAACTAATATTAGTACTTTTTACTATGAACACTTTATAGTGTACTAACATGTTTTGTTTTGTAGAGATCAATTGATGCTTCGAGGGAACTAATGATAGCGCAAATTATTTTTTCTGAAAAGAACAAGCTTGGGAAAATGAAAAACAAAGTTATTAGAATTGCAAGAAGGAAGAAATAAATGACAAAGGAAGAAGATTCACGCGTGCTTGAGTTTACTACCGAATTATATTATTCTAGTGTTTTCCGTACTACGTTATGAACATTTTGTAAAAGACATATATATTTTCCACATATACGTTTATGATATTTTGTGTTTGAAATATTTTTTACGTAATGATAATTGTCATGTTTTTTATATATATTGAATATTATGTCGTTGTTGAAAATACTGTAAAATTTGCTATCTCAATGTCTCATTAGTAATGTGTTTAAGATGGCATTTGTCAACTGCGCGAGCGCTGTCGATGCACACCGTCGGTGACGCGTGGTAAGGTTTTTTTCGTACGACGGCTATAGCGTTGTGGGCCGGCCCAACTAAGACGAGGGTGTGCGAAACCGGCGGCGCATCATACCTCGCCAGCCCAACTGAGATGTCGGCCGTGTGAAACCGGCGATGCGTCGTTTTTAGTCCCACCTCGCCAGCCGAAGGGCGCGATGACCTGTTTATATACCCCATGACCCCCGACGTTGTTGAACGTCCTGTTATGTGACCGTCACCTCGGCGTTGTTGAGAAATAAAAAAGAACCAAAGAACCCCACCGTCGGTCCTGTTATGCGACCGTCGGCCCCGCGGTACCGACGGGCATATTTTTTCATGAAAAAAGCAGCACAACCGACGACGGCTTGAGTGCAGAGTTAACAATGATAAATTATGACAAGTCATATATCTTAAATAACAGGAAAAACATATACATATTGTCTTATATAACAGAATAGTCTTGATTACGCATATTAAAAAATTTCATGAGTTTACATAATGCGAATACAAAGAGAAGTATTGTCTTCCTTGAATAAAGTAAACTATTGTGTGTTGTATAAATGAATGAAGTACAACACTTGCAATAACACCGCTAAAATAAGTTATAAATTGTAAGAATAGTTATGGTAACAATAAAAAATAAATAAAATAAACAAACCAAAACACATAATAACGCGTATTCTGGATTTTGGTTGCAAGTGGCCTTGTTATGACCTCCAAGTCTGCATAGGCCACATAGACGTCGGTTTTCTCATCAAATGATTTTGGTCTTCCATTTTTAGTCACTTCAAGACCATTCTTACCACGACCTCTACTGTTCTGCTTAGGAGTCCCTTTGATGGACACTTTCACTGGATCACGAATCAGAATATGATCCTGGCTAGGCTGAAATTTATCATTATTCACAAAGCCGTGCTGACTAGGTTCTTCATTCCCCAAGATGTCCTTACTCGCTATAATTTCTTCCATTGCTGCCAGCGTCTTGTCGAATAAGAATGTGTTATGACATGCGATACGAGAAGCTTCTGCAGATACAATGCTCAACTTACTATATCTAGCTCTGGCCTCAGTACCAGTCCAACCCCATGAAAACAGAGCGCTGATGTGCTTCACGGGCAATCCAGATCTTGCTTTCTTTGTGAACCTTCACAAGACACAACACTTAGGTATTGCAGGCAAGTTGAGTGCATTCAAAACATAAAGAATATGTTTGCAAGGAAGACCTTTGCGAGTCATACTTCGACAACTACACTTTATAGTTTATGCGGGGTTACTTGGTGCATAGTCCATAGTAAACCCATGATCCCTGTTATTTTTCCACGCAACCACGAATCTGTGACTGCGGCTCCTCTCAATCTATCAATTACCTCAAGCTGATGTACCTTCTTTAAACTTCCTGCAAGATGTAAAAGTTTGCCTTTGTGAATACTTTGGCAGCAAACACCTCAATGGTCTTACACTCAGTCACTGCTACTGGTAGAGTCTGTGAGACCATGCAATCATCATGAGATTCATTCTCGCGAAGCCGCATAATGCAATTCTCATAGTGTACAATCATGTCAACAATTGTCATACCGTAGTCAAGATGTAGGTGCAGACATGAGTTAAGACTCTCGCTCCTCTGATTACTCCGCATACCAGGAAATAACCCACCAGACAAATATGATGCAGCCCAAAGCTTCTTCTTCCTGTACATCCTATGGAGCCATGTTTTTGTTTTCTCTGTCTGTCATTTACGAACAAACGCGGCCCATCTCTCCTCGAAAACTGTATGTGTGGTGGCGTAGTACAAGAGTGACCTGAATTCCTTCAACAACTTGTGGTGGAGGTGTTTCTGCATGTTCTTTTCAATATGCCATGAACATAGACGATGCCACGCGTGGGAAGCACCTTCCTGATAGCCCTTATCATCGCTGCATCTCCATCAGTAATTACAGACAGGGGTTTCTTCTGACAGTGAGCTTTCAAAAACGTCTAGCAACCAAATATACGTACCTTCAGTCTCATCTGAAACAATGGCGCATGCAAATACCGTAGTGCAACGATGATTGTTGAAACCGACGAAAGGGATAAAAGGCATTCCATACCTATTCATCTTGTACATACTGTCGAACACAGTGACATCACCATAGTCAAGATAATCCCGACGTGATTGCGAATAACACCAGAACAAGTTGTTCAGCCTACCTTCAACGTCAATAGTATGCTCAAAGAAGAAATCCGGATCCCTGTCCTTTCTAGCTATCATGATTCTTATAGCAGTGTCAGCATCACCCCGAGCAAGCAGTTTCATCTTCTCCATGTAGCACATATTATACAACTTCCTCCTTCCAAACCCTGTCTTAGCGTATGAACCGTACCTGCTGTGACAAAGTTATCAAAAATAATGTGCTTTCTTATCCCAGCTCCTGCCATAGCTAATATCTCCGCTTGCTGAAATTCTTTGATCACATTGTGAGACCGTAGGAAATGGACTTCGTCCGGTCTTGCAAGAACGTGGCTGTGATCATCGAAGAAACTGCTGACATACCAAAGTTCACTCTTTCTATCAAGCTTCAGTGTTAAATGGGCTTCACAGAAGCAACGACTCTCCGGTCTCAGTCCGCGGGTCTGGCCTTCCATGGTACAAAATTTGTCCTGTCGTTTTCCTGCCCTGAAACAGAGATATCTCCTCAAGCGCAAAACTTTTACAGAACCTTTTGCAAATCTTTTCAAGTCCCTCCTGATACTGAACCCACGTTCTTTCGCGTACTGGTTGTTGAACGTGTACGCCTCTCCTTCTGACCTGAATGTCTTTGCCATCACTTCCCAATGCCTATCCAGTGACTCTTGCTGATATTCATCATAGCCGATGTCAAGGTCAAACTCAAGACCGTCAACATGCTCATCGTTCCCACTAGGACCATCAACACCCCCTACAAAATAAGACATATAACCATGTTTGTCAGTCTGTTGCTATGTTGTTAGTTTTCATGAATAATTTGAACACTATAACTTACTTCGCTCATACTTCCTTCATTAGATGCATCGAAAGTATCCTCAACATTGTCATCATCCTCATCATTGTCATCATCTAAAGTTCTCGACTCAGTGTCACCATCGGTATTTATCTATGCAGATTCAGATGTGTAAATGGTAATACAATTTGTATGCTACTAATTAGACAACATATTTGAAATTTACATGAGTTCCTCTTTCAGCATAAGATTGTTCATCTATATCGTAATCGTCATTGTCATCATTGGCATGCACCTATTTAAATTCGATAGCAAATATAAGTGTCAATGTATTAGCTTATGAAATATAATTTCTAGTCAATGTACACAACACTTACATTACCACTATATGATTCATCCTCACTCATATACTTGTGCCCAGGCTATTTATTTGCATTCAATGACAATGATTCATCCTCACTACTAGAGTCATCATCGGCATATTCGGTGTCTTGCTCTAACAATAAACCTTTCAAAAGGCGTTTTATCAATGTCACAATACCACAACATAAAGCATACAATAAAATCATGAAAAATCATATGGATTAAATGTAAGAAACTTATTGTCAGTCGTAGAAGGGTTCAACGACATCGTTTGGCGTGTTTGACGTCGATGCACCATGACGGAGACGTGCGGGGGGAGTTACATCGACGGCGGAAACAACGGCAAAGACGGCGGCGACAATGTGAGGGATGGCATAACGGCAGCGGCTGAGACGGCGGGGTGGCATAACGGCGATGGAGACGCGCGTGTGAGAGTCACGGCGGCGGCGGAGACGGCGACTGAGACCTGCGGGGTGGCGTAACGACGGCGGAGACGCGCGTGGTGGAGTCACGACGACGGCGGAGACGGCGGCTGAGACATGCGGGGTGGCGTAACAACGGCGGAGACACACGTGGTGGAGTCACCGTGGCGGCGGAGACATGCGGGGTGGAGTCACGGCGGCGACGGTGAGAGACGATAGGGTTTGTTTGTATTTTTTTCTTCCAAAACAATCGCCGACGTGTGGGCTGACATGGCGTCCGGCCAACGTGACGTACGTGGAGATCGGGCGTACGGCGAGCGGGCGAACGTACGACGGGCAGGCGGTCGGTCGATGGATACTGTACACTATGTGCAAAGACCATACTGTCTTTATACGTTTAGGAGGGATTGTACCGAAGTCCTTCTCTTCATAATATATATTTTTTCTAACATGTTTGCATATTTTATTTAAATCCTAAAAACGTCAATTAATCATAGGAGCACCTCAAAAACTAATTTTGATGATTATTTAAAACTATCACTATTTTCAAGGACATGACGCTGACGGAGAAGGCAGACACAACCTTGGCCGTGGAGGTCGGGGACGGGCTGGATGACATCTTGGGCATCGGATCGGGACTGGTGGCAAGGATGGGGAGCAAGGGTGGAGGACGACGAGGGCTCGAAGGCGGGAGGAGGGGGAGAGTTTGGTGGATTTTGTGCAATTTATCATGGGGTTAGTCTGTCGGGTCTGACGTGGCAATCACGCCCGGTCCTCCCCATATTTGAGCTAGATATGAGGGGTGCCAGTCAGTCCGGACGTTTGAGGCCCGTTAGACACTCGCCTGGGTCGATTTTTTCTGACCGTCACTGACCGGGCTGTCTGCTCTAGCGTTTGAGGTGGGTTTGGGGCACCCAGCTGTAGATGCTCTTATATACTTGGTCGCCCTAGGGTCACACGGCTCGGGTCGGAATACTGGTGAGCTCACCCCTTTGGTTGAAACCGATCCATGTCGTGTGCGGGTAGCCGCCTGTTTCCTTGTCTCGCAAGTTGATGTGGTGCCAGGTTGGCGCCTAGCCACGAGTGACTAACTCGGCACCTTGGTAAACAATGTGGCATGTCCGACGCCCGACTGGTATGCCCAGGTATCATATCCTCATCACCGAGCATCACTGTTATACCGAGCAATGAGAGAACATTTCCCCGGTAGATCCATCGTCCTCGCATGCAAAAAAGTTGAAGTTGCCACTACGGTATAGCGTGAAGATAAACCTGTTTGTTGGATCATCGCAAAATCCAGCCCTCTACGAAGTTTCCTACTCCCCTTGTTTCGGTGTAAAAGTCATCTTACGTTGTGCATCACGATGAGAATAGAGAAGAAAACAAGAGAATTTAATGTCCATTTGCTAATTAATATCATTGCATGCAATAAACTGACCACTGCATGCTGTGCTAGGTAGTCTGAGATTACCCACAATGGGAGTAACATAGGTAGTAACATAGATGCCACATGAGCAAAAAATATGATGTGACAACTAATTAATGAGTATATCTTAGCATGTTACTCATACTATGAGGAACATAACGCATATCAAGGCAAGATGAGTCTATAAGCTAATAAATGAAAGACTCAATGTTACTACCTTTATGTTACTATCCACTATGAAGGTAGTAACTTAGACTAGTAACATATGCGTGTTACTACTCTATGTTATTCACCATTATGGATAGCCTCAAGTCATTACAAACATACACGTCACACGTCTCTTATTGGTTGATTCTTTTATTGATGTCAAAAAACAAGAAACGAGATGGGAGTTAATGAACCGCGTCTAAGTGTTTTGATATTATTTGATTTTCATAAGATGACTTATACATCGAAACAGAGGGAGTAGCAAAATTGAAGTGATACATTATGTCATCTATATTCTAATTCCTCTCGCTGATGTAGTAGGCGGGGAGTCTCCAGCATGGCCCCTCTCCCACCAGTTCACTCCTTCCCTCCTCTGGCCGAAGCACCAGAAATCGACATTCATATCCACCACCTCCCCCACCCGCCACCTTGAAATTCCCATGTGGCCCAACAAGATCCTCCTGGCTACCTTCCCTTGTAAATCCGATCACTGCAAGACCATCCTTGCTCAACACATACATAAGCATGCACCACCAAGCTACTTCGGATGGGTACGAGCCTTATCAGTGCCCCTTGATTGCACATATCACCGACGGACAACATCATATGAGCGTGCACTGAGATTGGAATGATACTAGAATGAAAACCGAAAAACAGATCTCCGTAAACCAAGAATCAACTTTCCAACCTCGTCGCGCGCAATTTATAGAGGTCACCTAGGTGCTTTTCCCTTTACATTGCCAATATTAAGAGGGAGCCGTAGTGTAGGAGGACGAATTGTAGACGTTGCATTCTCAAAGACCGAAAATGCTACTTACGAAGAAATCTTACATACTAACTCGCCATTTCCCTCATCTGCTACTAACCCTCCTTGAATTTCAGGGGTGGTGGGCCTCCCCCTCCCCCTCAATCCAATCAAACAGGGCCAAATCACATCAGCCCGTAAACATAGGTAAGAATTTACGTGGATGTAGCATCTCTCTTCGGAGACACAGATTGTCCGAGGACTCTTGACACTCGTGTGCATGATCAAGAAGGCTTGACATGATCACCTGTGTTTCGCATAAACCCTAATCCTAGCGCGTAGCCACACGGTGTTGTTCCCAGTCGAAGTACTTGACACGATCGAATTACCAGAAGGCCGGTTGAGACGTTGCTTTCCTTGGCGTCCACCCCACCGTACCAAGATCCGACCAAAAACACTTTTACACATGCAGTGCCGTACTGTACTCGTTAGCTATCATCTCCAGTGATTTATTATTTATAAAGCCATTAACACGTACGTACTCTATTGGAAAGCGCGGAACGCTCACTCACTGAAGAGAGCTAGCTACACACCGCAGTCACCCAAAGTAAAGAACAGAGAGCAGAGCGCAGAGCCACGACCAGCAAAAAAAGAAAGAGAAAAGAGAGCAGAGCCATTGCCATAAGCACAACTGTACAAGCACGAGCACGAGCACCACCTCCGGCGCTGCTGTGTCGGCTTCGCCGCGTGGCTCGTCGTCTACCTCGCGCTCCGTCCCGACCAAACGTGGACATAAAAGTATGTCTGCTAGCCACAACTAAAACTAATACAAGTTCCGTTTCCAAAAAAAAAAAACTAATACAAGTAACAAAGTACCATCTGGCTTTGGTTGCTCTTACCAAAAAGTAAAAACCTTTAGAATGGGGTCAGAAATAATTCAGAGCCTGATTACAAACACAGCCTGGCTTCGATGCCGGCGGCTCTGACCATGTGCCAAGCGAAGCTAAAGAATGAAAAAGGTTCAATGGTAGGTGGTATATGCATATCCATCAGCTACGGATGCCGCCTACCCTTAGCTAGAAAGGTCCGCGAAATATTCGTATATGCATAAAGTTTCACCTAACTCCATATTTACATACTCACCAGTAGCAGGGTGACAGGTGACTCTCGCATGGAAGTGCTCAGGTTAAATATGAAGCAAATCGCGCTGGGGAGAGGGGACATGGACTCGGGAGTTGGGGAGCGGCGGTGCGTGTAGGGCACTTGATTGCAGCTATGCATGATTTCATATGATGCGCCGCACACCCTGGTTGTGTACTACTACATTCACGCCCATCCGCGCCAGAAGACAACACCGCCCGAGCAGCAGCAGCCCATAACTTGCTTTTTTTTCTGCTAACAGTGTCATTCTAGAGCACGCAGTTTTACTTGTAGTACTGTATTTTTGTTTTGACAATGACAATCTCTCCATCTCAGCTAAAATATTGGTGGGAATCAGTGAGATCTGCCACCATTAGTCTAGCATGAGTTGGGCTCATTGCTTCCTTACGCCTCCGTAAATAAAGATTGATGTCAACATAGCCCGATAAGGCTATAGAAGGGTGGTACACATGCTCTTGTCAAACGCAACTGCATTGTCAATTGGGACTCACTTCATGATCACCAAGCTGCATCAAACAGCAGAATAAAGGAAGAATCTCAAAGCGCACGCGCATGCAGGCGCAAGTTACTCCCCGATCGAATTGGCAGAAGAATCTTCTTCGGTTGAGACGTTGCTTTCCCTCGCCTCCACGCTCCGTCTTTCTACTTTTAAAGCTATTAACACACACTAAGAGCAAGTATAATAGAACTGAGTCAGCCGGTTATAACAAATAAATTATTATGTTGTTGCTTAGTTGAAAAAAAGGAAGAGGAGAGAAAAGGTAAGCGGACTCTTCGTGAAGAACCAACTCTAACACGTGCTCCTAGTCATTTTATGAGAGTAAAAGGTGGGACACACAATAAAAAATAATACATTCTTTTGACAAATTATTGTACATGTTAGCTATAAAATTGATTATAAATGACATGGTAATACCTTATAACCAGCAGCAGCTGGCTATACTATTAACCATTGAAGAGAGTAGCTAAGCAAGCCACTGCACGCACACCCACCAGTCACACAGAGCAGAGCACAGCACAGAGAGCAGAGCCATGAGCAAGGAGAAGCACCACAGAAACGAGCACCACCTCCGGCGCTGCTGCGGCGGCTTCGCGGCGTGCCTTCTGGCGCTGGTGGTCATCGTCGCATTCATCGCGCTCGTTGTCTACCTCGCGCTCCGCCCCACCAAGCCCTCCTTCTACTTGCAGGACCTGCAGCTCCACTCCATCAACCTCGGGGACCCCTCCCTCTCTGCCACCACGCAGGTCACGCTCGCCTCCCGCAACCCCAATGACCGCGTCGGCATCTTCTACAGGCGCCTCGACGTCTTCGTCACCTACCGGGACGAGCCCGTCACCGTGCCGGTCTCCCTGCCGCCCATGTACCAGGGCCACCGCGACGTCACCATTTGGTCCCCCGTGCTGTCCGGGGAGTCTGTGCCCGTGGCCGGATACGTCGCCGAGGCCATGAAGCAGGACATCGCCGCCGGCTACGTGTCGCTGCAGGTCAAGATCGACGGCCGCGTCAAGTGGAAGGTCGGGAGCTGGGTCTCCGGCAGCTACCACCTCTTCGTCAGCTGCCCCGCCATGCTCGCCGCCGGTCCCGGCGGCATGCCTCCGGGGGGTGGCCCCAGCGGCACCGGGGGCGCCGTCGCGTCACTGAAATTCACGATGCCGACAGGGTGCACCGTCGGCACGTGATAGAATGGACTGAGCATACGGTCGCACAAGTTTAGTGTAAGTGGAAGAAACTACATAGCCGGCTAGTTCTTCTCTTCGTGTCTCTAAACAAGTTCTGTTTATTGTAGTAATAAATTGTCTAAAGCTCTTAATTTTTGTATGTCTCATGTAATGGGAGAATAAACTGTACTTCAATTCTGGAATTCACAGTTGCAATTCCTATTTCGTAGTATATACTATGTACATGTATGTTCTTAAAACATCTAAAGCCGGACTCCTCAAAAGCTCCTTATACGTCTAGGCGTACGGTTCGGTTAGTTACCGATCACAAAATCTTGACCCAACAACATCCCTTATGTTTGATCCTATTTGTGTAGACTTACCGGCAATTCTAATATCGAGCTCATATCTGGGGCGGATATGGAAGACCCGAATGGACGCGTCCGTCTTGTTATATATATAAGTGTCCGCGAACAATGACCGGACACCCATTAAATTTGCAACTCTGCATCCGAGTCTTTCATATTTCGAACCTTATATCCATACAAATTCATGCAACGTACTACGTACATCGACAAAATGATCAAAATCGACAGGAAACAGACATATAGACTGATACCAAACGGGCATAATTCACATATACATCATCAAAAGATCACCAAATGGGCATAAGTCACACAGTTCAACGATCCGACACGTTGTAACTACATACTAGAACTAGATTATAAACATGAGAGGACGAGCTTCACCACTTCCTCGCCAGCCCTTTGCCCTTCTGGTTGCCAGCGCAGCTGTAGGAGTCAGCGGCAGGAGGTGGGTCGACGTTGGAGTCGCCGGACCCGTCAGAGGAGGAGGAATCAGAGATGACGATGTATCCTTGCAAGCACTGGACGATGCGGTCTTGCTTGCGCTTGAGCTTGGCCACCCTCACCGCCTTTGCCACTGCCTCCCGCTCGGATTGGTCAGTGCCAACTCGGAGCTGCTTGGCGTTGATCCTTCGGAGCCGTCGGGCCTCCATGTCCGCCTTAGTAAGTGACCTATGGCACACTCACTCGAGGAGACGGTCCTCATCGTTGGGCACCGACATCACACGGCGGCAGCGAGCGGACTGCCCAACCACGCCGGACCTGCCCCCATATCCCTTGCTATATGCCTCTCACGGCGGGTGGCACTATTGGAAATATGCTCTAGAGGCAATAATAAAATGGTTATTATTGTATTTCCTTGTTCATGATAATTGTCTATTGTTCATGCTATAATTGTATTAACCGGAAGCCGTAATGCATGTGTGAATACATAGACCACAACATCTTCCTAGTGAGCCTCTAGTTGGCTAGCTCGTTGATCAATAGATGGTCATGGTTTCATGACCATGGACATTGGATGTCGTTGATAACGGGATCACATCATTGGGAGAATGATGTGATGGACAAGACCCAATCCTAAGCATAGCACAAGATCGTGTAGTTCGTCTGCTAAAGCTTTTCTAATGTCAAGTATCGTTTCCTTAGACCATGAGATTGTGCAACTCCCGGATACCGTAGGAATACTTTGGGTGTGCCAAACGTCACAACGTAACTGGGTGGCTATAAAGGTATGCTACGGGTATCCTCGAAAGTATCCGTTGGGTTGGCACGAATCGAGACTGGGATTTGTCACTCTGTATGACGGAGAGGTATCTCTAGGCCCACTCGGTAAGACATCATCATAATGAGCTCAATGTGACTAAGGAGTTAGTCACGAGATGATGTGTTATGAAATGAGTAAAGAGACTTGCCGGTAACGAGATTGAACAAGGTATAGGGATACCGACGATCGAATCTCGGGCAAGTATCATACCAGTAGACAAAGGGAATTGTATACGGGATTGATTGAATCCCCGACATCGTGGTTCATCTGATGAGATCATCATGGAGCATGTGGGAGCCAACATGGGTATCCAAATCCCGCTGTTGGTTATTGACCAGAGAGGTGTCTCGGTCATGTCTACGTGTCTCCCGAACCCGTAGGGTCTACACACTTAAGGTTCGTTGATGCTAGGGTTATAGGGAAATAGTGTATGTGGTTACCGAAGGTTGTTTGGAGTCTCGGATGAGATCTCGGACGTCACGAGGAGCTCCGAAATGGCCCGGAGGTAAAGATTCATATATAGAAAGTGAGGTTTTGGTCACTGGAAGTGTTTCGGAGATTACCGGTAATGTACCGGGACCACCGGAAGGGTTCCGAGGGTCCACCAAGTGGGGCCACCAGCACCAGAGGGCTGCATGGGCCGCAAGTGGGAGTGAACCAGCCCCTAGGTGGCTGGTGCACCCTCCACAAGGGCCCAAGGCGCAGCTGAAGGTGGAAGGGGGGCAAACCCTAGGGTAGATGGGCCCTAAGGCCCACCCTAGGGCAGCCGCACCCCTCTTCCTCTGTGGCCGCCGACCAGATGGGATCTGGGGGCTGCCGCACCACCCTAGGGTGGGAACCCTAGGGCGCAGCCCTCCCTCCTCCTCCTCCTATAAATAGAGGAGCCCTTGGGGCTGCCGGGGACACACATCTCTCTCTCCCATGGCGCAGCCCTACTCCTCCCTCTCCTCGTTCTCCATAGTGCTTAGCGAAGCTCTACCAGAGACCACACAGCTCCACCATCACCATGCCGTCGTGCTGTCGGAGCTCTCCCTCAACCTCTCCTTCCTCCTTGCTGGATCAAGGCGTAGGAGACGTCACCGGGCTGCACGTGTGTTGAACGCGGAGGCGCCGTTGTTCGGCGCTTAGATCGGATTCCACCGCGATCTGAATCGCTGCGAGTATGACTCCACCAACCATGTTCTAGTAACGCTTCCGCTTTGCTATCTTCAAAGGTATGAAGATGCACTCTCTCCTTACTCGTTGCTGGTTTCTCCATAGATGGATCTTGGTGATCGTAGGAATTTTTTCGATTTACTACTACGTCTCCCAACAGTGGTATCAGAGCTAGGTCTATGCGTAGAATCTATGCACGAGTAGAACACAAGTTGTTGTGGGCGTCAATCTTATTAATTTGCTTACCATTACTAGTCTTATCTTGATTCAACGATATTGTGGGATGAAGCGGCCCGGACCAACTTTACACGTACGCTTACGTGAGACCGTTTCCACCGCCTGACATGCACTTGTTGCATAAGGTGGCTAGCGGCTGTCTGTCTGTCCCACCTTAGTCGGATTGGATTCGATGAAAAGGGTCCTTATGAAGGGTAAATAGCAATTGGCATATCACGTTGTGGTTTTGGCGTAGGTAAGAAACGTTCTTGCTAGAAACCTATAATAGCCAGGTAAAAACTTGCAACTACAAATTAGAGGATGTCTAACTTGTTTTTGAAGCATATGCCTTGTGATGTGATATGGCCAAAGGATGTGATGTGATGCATTGTGATGTATGAGATTGATCATGTTCTTGTAATAGGATTCACGACTTGCATGTCGATGAATATCACAACCGGCAGGAGCCATAGGAGTTGTCTTATTTTATTGTATGACCTGCGTATCAATCAAGATCGCCATGTAATTACTTTACTTTATTGCTAAACGTTAGCCATAGTAGTATAAGTAATAGTTGGAGAGACAACTTCATGAAGACACGATGATGGAGATCATGGTGTCGTGCTGGTGACAGTGATGATCATGGTGCCCTGAAGATGGAGATCAAAGGAGCAAGATGATATTGGCCATATCATGTCACTATATTGATTGCATGTGATGTTTATCATGTTTACATCTTATTTGCTTAGAACGACGGTAGTAAATAAGATGATCTCTCAATAAAATTTCAAGAAATGTGTTCACCCTAACTGTGCACCGTTGCTAAGGATCGTTGTTCCGAAGCACCACGTGATGATTGGGTGTGATAGGTTCTAACGTTCGCATACAACGGGTGTAAGCCAGATTTACACACGCGATACACTTAGGTTGACTTGACGAGCCTAGCATGTACAGACATGGCCTCGGAACACGGAAGACTAAAAGGTCGAACATGAGTCGTATAGAAGATACGATCAACATGGAGATGTTCACCATGGATGACTAGTCCGTCTCACGTGATGATCGGACATGGGCTAGTCGACGTGGATCATGTGTCACTTGGATGACTAGAGAGATGTCTATCTAAGTGGGAGTTCATTGAATAATTTGATTATGTGAACTTAATTATCATGAACTTAGTCTAAAATTTTCTTTACAATCTATATTGTAGATCCAATGGCCAACGCTAATTTCACCCTCAACTTCAACGCGTTCCTAGAGAAAACCAAGCTGAAAGACGATGGAAGCAACTATGCGGACTGGGTCCGTAGCTTGAGGATCATCCTCATAGCTTCCAAGAGATTGTATGTCCTTGATGCACCGCTAGGTGACCCACCCATTTTGCTAGCGGACTAAGACGTTACGAATGCTTGGCAGTCACGCTATGATGATTACTCCCTGGTTCAGTGCGGCATGCTTTACAGTTTAGAACCGGGGCTCCAAAAACGTTTTGAGCAACACGGAGCATATGAGATGTTCCAAGAGCTGAAACTGGTTTTCCAAGCTCATGCTCGGGTCGAGAGATATGACATCTCCGACAAGTTCTTCATCTATAAGATGAAGGAGAATAGTTCTATTAGTGAGCACATACTCAAAATGTCTGGGTTGCACAACCGCTTGACTCGGCTGGGAGTTAATCTCCCGGATGACTCGATCATTGACAGAATCCTCCAGTCGCTTCCACCTAGCTACAAGAGCTTTGTGATGAACTACAACATGCAGGGTATGGAGAAGTCCATTCCTGAGTTGTACTCGATGCTGAAATCAGCGGAGGTCGAGATCAAAAAGGAACATCAAGTGTTGATGGTGAATAAGACCACTAGTTTCAAGAAAGGCAAGGATAAGAAGAACTTTAAGAAGGACGACAAAGCAGTTGCCGTGCCCGGTAAGCAAGTTGCCGGGAAGAAGAACAAGAATGGACCCAAGCCCGAGACTGAGTGCTTTTATTGCAAGGGTACCGGTCACTGGAAGCGGAACTGCCCCAAGTACTTAGCAGATAAGAAGGCCGGCAACGTTAAAGGTATATGTGATATACTTGTTATTGATGTGTACCTTACCAGCGCTCGTAATAGATCCTGGGTATTTGATACCGGTGTAGTTCCTCACATTTGTAACTCCAAGCAGGAGGAATAAGCGAAGACTGGGAAATGACAAGGTGACGATGCGCGTCAGGAATGATTTCAAGGTCGATGTGATCGCCGTCAACATGCTACCTCTACATCTACCTTCAGGATTAGTTTTAGACCTCAATAATAATTTATTTAGTACCAGCTTTGAGCATGAACATTGTATCTGGATCTCGTTTGATGCGAGATGGCTACTCATTTAAATCTGAGAATAATGGTTGTTTTATTTATATGAGAGAAATGTTTTATGGTCATGCCCCGCTGGTCAATGGTTTATTTTTGATGAATCTCGAACGTGATGTTACACATGTCCATAGTGTGAGTACCAAAAGGTGTAAGGTTGATAACGATAGTCCCACTTACATATGGCACTGCCGCCTTGGTCATATTGGTGTCAAACGCATGAAGAAACTCCATGCTGATGGACTTTTGGAGTCTCTTGATTTTGAATCATTTGACATGTGCGAACCATGCCTCATGGGCAAGATGACCAAGACTCCGTTCTCAGGAACAATGGAGCGAGCAACTGACTTGTTGGAAATAATACATACCGATGTATGCGGTCCAATGAGCGTCGAGGCTCGCGGTGGCTACCGTTATGTTCTCACCCTCACTGATGACTTGAGCAGATATGGGTATGTCTACATAATGAAACACAAGTCTGAAACCTTTGAAAGGTTCAAGGAATTTCAGAGTGAGGTAGAGAATCAACATGACAGGAAAATAAAGTGCCTACGATCTGATCGTGGCAGAGAATATTTAAGTCACGAGTTTGGCATGCACCTAAGGAAATGTGGAATTGTTTCACAACTCATGCCGCCTGGCACACCTCAGCGAAATGGTGTGGCCGAACGTCGTAATCGCACTCTATTGGATATGGTGCGATCTATGATGTCTCTTACCGACTTACCACTATCATTTTGGGGATATGCATTAGAGACTGCCGCATTCACTTTAAATAGGGCACCGTCAAAGTCCGTTGAGACGACACCATATGAATTATGGTTTGGAAAGAAACCTAAGCTATCGTTTCTGAAAGTTTGCGGATGCGATGCTTATGTGAAGAAACTTCAACCTGAGAAGCTCAAACCCAAAGCGTAATAGTGCGTCTTCATAGGATACCCCAAGGAAACTATTGGGTATACCTTCTACCTCAGATCCGAAGGCAAAGTCTTTGTTGCCAAGAATGGATCCTTTCTAGAGAAAGATTTTCTCTCGAAAGAAGTAAGTGGGAGGAAAATAGAACTTGATGAGGTAATTGTACCTCCACTCGAACCGGAGAGTAGCGCAACACAGGAAGTTGTTTCCATAGAGCCTACATCGGCTGGAGAAGAAGTTAATGATGATGATCATGAAACTTCAGATCAAGTTACTATTGAACGTCGAAGGTCCACTAGGACATGTTCCGCACCAGAGTGGTACGGCAACCCTGTCCTGGAGATCATGTTGTTGGACAACAGTGAACCTTCGAACTATGAAGAAGCGATGGTGGGCTCGGATTCCAAGAAATGGCTTGAAGCCATGAAATCCGAGATAGGATCCATGTATGAGAACAAAGTATGGACTTTGGTGGACTTGCCTAATGATAAGCGAGCCATAGAAAATAAATGGATCTTTAAGAAGAAGACTGACATGGATGGTAATGTGACCGTCTATAAGGCTCGGCTTGTCGCTAAGGGTTATCGACAAGTTCAAGGAGTTGACTACGATGAGACTTTCTCACCCATAGCGATGCTGAAGTCTGTCCGAATCATGTTAGCAATTGCCGCATTTTATGATTATGAGATCTGGCAAATGGACGTCAAAACGGCATTCCTTAGTGGTTTCCTTAAGGAAGAACTGTATATGATGCAGCCGGAAGGTTTTGTCGACCCTAAAGATGCTAACAAGGTATGCAAGCTCCAGCGCTCCATCTATGGGCTGTTGCAAGCATCTCGGAGTTGGAACATTCGCTTTAATGAGGTGATTAAAGCGTTTGGATTTATACAGGTTTCTGGAGAACCCCGTATTTACAAGAAAGTGAGTGGGAGCTCTGTATCATTCCTCATATTATATGTAGACGATATATTGTTGATGGGAAATGATATAGCAATCTTGGAAAGTGTAAAGGCCTACTTGAATAAATGTTTTTCAATGAAGGACCTTGGAGAAGCTGCTTACATATTAGGCATCAAGATCTATAGAGATAGATCGAGACGCCTCATAGCTCTTTCACAAAGCACATACCTTGACAAGATATTGAAGAAGTTCAATATGTATCAGTCCAAGAAGGGGTTCTTGCCTGTGTTACAGGGTGTGAGATTAAGTACGACTCAATGCCCGACCAAGACAAAGGATAGAGAAGAGATGAGTGTCATCCCCTATGCTTCAGCCATAGGCTCTATTATTTATGCCATGATGTGTACCACACCTGATGTGAACCTTGCCATAAGTTTGGTAGGGAGGTACCAAAGTGATCTCGGAGCGGAACACTGGACATCGGTCAAGAATATCCTGAAGTACCTGAAAAGGACAAAGGACATGTTTCTCGTATATGAAGGTGCCGAAGAGCTCGTCATAAAGGGTTACGTCGATTCTAGCTTCGACACAGATCCGGATGACTCCAAGTCACAAACCGGATACATGTATATTTTGAACAGAGGGGCAGTCAGCTAGTGCAGCAACAAGCAAAGCATCATGGCGGCATCTACATGTGAAGCAGAGTATATAGCTCCTTCGAAAGCAACAAAGGAAAGAGTGTGGATGAAGGAGTTCATCACCGACCTAGGAGTAATTCCCAATGCGTCGGGCCCGATGACTCTATTCCGTGACAACACTGGAGCTATTGCCCTTGCCAAGGAGCCCAGGTTTCACAAGAAGACAAGACACATCAAGCGCCGCTTCAACTCCATCCGTGATTACATTAAGGAGGGATATATATATATATATATTTGTAAAGTACATATGGATCTGAATGTCGCAGATCCGTTGACTAAACCTCTCTCACGAGCAAAACATGATCAACACCAAAACTCTATGGGTGTTCGATTCATCACAATGTAAATAGATTATTGACTCTAGTGCAAGTGGGAGACTGTTGGAAATATGCCCTAGAGGCAATAATAAAATGGTTATTATTGTATTTCCTTGTTCATGATAATTGTCTATTGTTCATGCTATAATTGTATTAACCGGAAACCGTAATGCATGTGTGAATACATACACCACAACATGTCCCTAGTGAGCCTCGAGTTGGCTAGCTCGTTGATCAATAGATGGTCACGGTTTCATGACCATGGACATTGGATGTCGTTGATAACGGGATCACATCATTGTGAGAATGATGTGATGGACAAGACCCAATCCTAAGCATAGCACAAGATCATGTAGTTCGTCTGCTAAAGCTTTTCTAATGTCAAGTATCGTTTCCTTAGACCATGAGATTGTGCAACTCTCAGATACTGTAGGAATACTTTGGGTGTGCCAAATGTCACAACGTAACTAGGTGGCTATAAAGGTATGCTGCGGGTATCCCCGAAAGTATATGTTGGTTTGGCACGAATCGAGACTGGGATTTGTCACTCCGGATGACGGAGAGGTATCTCTGGGCCCACTTGGTAAGACATCATCGTAATGATCTCAATGTGACTAAGGAGTTAGCCATGGGATGATGTGTTATAGAACATGTAAAGAGACTTGCCAATAACGAGATTGAACAAGGTATAGGGATACCGACGACCGAATCTTGGGCAAGTATCATACCAGTAGACAAAGGGAATTGTATACGGGATTGATTGAATCCCCGACATCATGGTTTATCCGATGAGATCATCGTGGAGCATGTGGGAGCCAACATGGGTATCCAGATCCCGTTGTTGGTTATTGACCGGAGAGGTGTCTCGGTCATGTCTACGTGTCTCCCGAACCCGTAGGGTCTACACACTTAAGGTTCGATGACGCTAGGGTCATAGGGAAATAGTGTACGTGGTTATCGAAGGTTGTTCAGAGTCCCGGATGAGATCCTGGACGTCACGAGGAGCTCCAGAATGGTCCGGAGGTAAAGATTCATATATAGGTATTGAGGTTTTTGTCACCAGAAGTGTTTCGGGGATTACCGCTAACGTATCGGGACCATCGGAAGGGTTCCGGGGGTCCACCAAGTGGGGCCACCAGCACCAGAGGGCTGCATGGGCCGCAAATGGGAGGGAACCAGCCCCTAGGTGGCTGGTGTGCCCCCCACAAGGGCCCAAGGCGCAGCTGAAGGTGGGAGGGGGCAAACCCTAGGGCAGATGGGCCCTAAGGCCCACCCTAGGGCAGCCCCACCCCTCTCCCTCTGTGGTCGCCGTCCAGATGGGAGCTGGGGGCTGCCGCACCACCCTAGGGCGCAGCCCTCCTTCCTCCTCCTCCTATAAATAGAGGAGCCCTTGGGGCTCCTGGGGACACACATCTCTCTCTCCCACGGCGCAGCCCTACTCCTCCCTCTCCCCGTCCTCCGTAGTGTTTAGCGAAGCTCTGCCGGAGACCACGCAGCTCCACTGTCACCATGCCGTCGTGCTGCCGGAGCTCTCTCTCAACCTCTCCTTCCTCCTTGCTGGATCAAGGCGTAGGAGACGTCACCGGGCTGCACGTGTGTTGAACGCGGAGGCGCCGTTGTTCGGCGCTTAGATTGGATTCCACCGCGATCTGAATCACTGCGAGTACGACTCCACCAACCGCGTTCTAGTAACTCTTCCGCTTTGCGATGTTCAAAGGTATGAATATGCACTATCCTCTTACTCATTGTTGGTTTCTTCATAGATGGATCTTGGTAATCTTAGGAAATTGTTTGATTTACTACTACGTCTCCCAACAGGCACGTGCCTCCGATTCTGGAGTCTGCATCCGCGGCGTCGGTGGAGCGGGCACTAGAACCCACCATGACCCGTGCGAAGCAGCAACAAGAGGTGGAAGAAGACGTCGTTGAAAGCACATATGCTCCCTTTAAGGTATTGATAATTCATGACAACATACATTATCTCTTGGACTAACAATTCTAACTAGTTTGTTTTAGATTTAGTCCAAACATTGCAAAGGCTGGGAATTGTGAGGAGGATCATCCCCAAGATGGAAAGGAACATGATTGGCATTAGCTTCAAGCTTCAAGACTCTACATTTTTCTTTATGTGATAAATCACATTTGAGTCCATAGGAAAGCCCATACTATTAAAAGGAGATGAGGTATGTATGATGATCTGGTTGCTCAAAGTGCTTAGAGATTGTCCACCAATAACCTCAAAATTTTCCCACAAAACATTTTGTCCAAAACACGAATGATGAAATTCGAACCAATATTTCACATTTTGGCCCTACCGAGTTTCCCTTAGACAAAACCCAAGCCTAGTAAACCGGTACAACCGAGTTTCGCTTCGGTACAACCAAAAAGCAGTGACCAACCTTCTGGTATCTAATTGTCAAAAATTGGATTTTCCAAGTTTTACATTTCGGTGCCATCGAAGTTAGGAACTTCCTAGGCCAACCTAGTCGGTCTCACCAAGATGCTTCATATCGGTCGCTGTCGGTGTTAAAATCAGCAGATCTTGGGTAAGGCCCCCCCAAACTGTGGATCTTGGATTGATGGTTTACAGGATACAAGGGAGACGATATTTACCCATGTTTGGGCCCTCTTAATGGAGGTAATACCCTACGTCATGCTTTCTTTGTATTGATGATTGTGTATCGAGTACAAAGTTGATCTACCTCGAGATTATATGCTGTGCTCTAAACCCTAAGAGCTATGATCGTAAATCTGCCCTACGGACTAAAACCCTCTGGTTTATATAGATACCAGGGGTGCCTAGGGTTACATAATGTTGGTTACATCAGAGAAGGGACATGCCGAATCTTTCATCTTGTCTGTGGAGTACACGCCACGGCTTGGGAAGTTTCCATCGTCGATACGATAGTTCCATAGTCTTCGGTTCTTCAATGACGGTCATAGATCGGCCCACTATACAGCCCAATAGGTAGGTCAGCATCCCGAGGACCCCTTAGTCCATGACTCCCTTAGTATCCCCCAAGCCGGCCTCCAATGCCGTAGTCTTGATTCCCAACAGCCCCTAGCATCCACAGCCTTCGGCTTGCGGGGCAGGTTCCTCTTCTTGTTTGTAAGTAGCTGACAACAGTCCGGGTACCGAAGACTTTTCTGTTTCTGGGTCATGTATGTGGCTTAATCTCAAAGGCCAACCATTCGTGTTAAACAATGTTCCTTCCTGACAACTTTTTCACGAAATTTCGTGACCGGTCATAACCATTGACTGGTTTACAGAAAGCTCAATCCGTGGTTCGAGGCAGTCCTGGCATGCCCCATCAATATAGAGATCGTGCCCCGCCCTTTAAGGGATACGTTTTATGATTTGGGTTATCCCATGCGTGCATAAATGCACAATTTATCGGGAAGTGGCGAGGTCCGCATCGCAGCAGATGGACTCTTGGTATTTCAGCAGCTTATAAAAAGGAAACCGCCACCATAGCCCTCATACGCACTCAGGTCTCATATCGTCATCGCCTTCCCAAACCTCCTGAGCTCCAAACTTCCTAACTTATTTTACCAATCTCTTCCTCTACTCCCCTTCTTCGTCCATGGCCGATGCGGGCTCTAAGGGCAAGTGGGAGGTTTCTAGTGTCACCAATAAGGACATCTTGGAGCTAAAGTGCGCTGGTTACTTATCGGCAGACATCGCTCATCGCGCCCCGGAGAAGGACCAGGTCATCCCCAAGACTCAAGAAGGCGAGAGGGTTGGTTTTCACTGCCCCATTTTCTCCGGGGCCTCGACTTCCCCCTCCACCCCTTCGTGAGGGGTTTGATGATTTATTATGGGTTAGACTTCCATGAACTTCCCCCAAATTATTTTATGCACATCTCCGCTTTCATTGTCGTCTGCGAGGCCTTCCCACGGTTCCACCCCCACTTCGGCTTGTGGTTGAATGTGTTCAACGTCAAGCCGAAGATAGTTAGCGGCGATCAAGCGGACTGCAGGGGAGTGATGATTAGCATGCTTCCCCTGGTACAATGGCCGGACAGTTCTTTCATAGATACCATCAAGGTCTCCCAGAAGGAGTGGTTCTACATCACTGAACCATGCGGCACATGGTGAGCAACTTCCCTTGGATCCATATCCGGACCCCCTACCAGACTCACATCATGTGTAAGGAAGGGACTCGATTGGCGGGGGGGGGGGGGAGGTGCGGAAGTGAAGGCGCTGCAAAGGTGCATATCCATCCCACGGAAGAAGAAGATTGAGCTCACCAATGTAGTTCAGGTTATGTTGCATTGCTGTCTCCTTCACTGTCAAGTTTGGGATGCCCCTATGCGGGACTATAGTCCGGATGACCCGGTTACCGTGCAACACTTCTTTCGCATTGAGCATGACAAGTTGCGGAAGGTGTTGTTCAAGCCGAAAAAGACCTAGCCCACCAAGGAGGACCTGGGCATTGAAACCTCGAACCCTCCACTACCGAGAAGATTTTATTTTTTTTGTTCAGATTCTTTTCCTTTTATAGGTTTCTTACACCCCTCCCTTTCATATTTGCACACCTGGTTGAAAAAATCCAAGCAGATCAATTGCCCAGCACCACAGCCCAAAGACCCCGGGACGACTCTATTGACGAGCATGTTGGTCGAAAAGCCGTACTCGGTGCCGAAGAAGAAAGAAGATAGGAAAGAAGAGAAGAAGGGTACACGAGGTCTCCGTTCAAAAGGTCCCCTGGACACCGGGTCCAAGGATACTCATGCTCCTTCTACTCTTGAAGGAGAATAGGAAGAGGATGGGGAGGAGAGTAACTCCTCCCACACGAAGAAGAGGGCATCGTCCAAAGACGACGAGCGAGATCTAGCTCCCACCGCCCCAAAAAGGCAATGCGGGGCTAAAGTGGCCCTGTTTGATGATATTCCGGACTCCGATGGGGAGTCCGAGGACTTTGAAAGGGTTCCCTGAAGGACCCTTAGAGTCAATCCCCGGGCACAAAGGTACAAATCAAAAGATTATATCGTCTTTCCGCTTTGAAGGTTTCATTACAACCATATATGTTTTTTCTGTTGCAGCCCCACCGACCAGGACTCAGAAGGGGAATCTCTGCCAACCGAACTGGCAGAGAGCGGGTCCGCCTCCCACAACTCCCTTCCTCCGGCCATTGAGGAGGTGGTAGCCGAAAAGACCCTCCCAAGTCAGACGCGAGGGACGGGGATGAAATAATGGACAAGGTTAACACCTCATCTCCCATAGACCAGGAGGGTGAGTCCCTCCTGGCAAGCAAAGAAGGAGTGCTCGGTCAACCCGAGCTCTCTTTGGGGGCAGTTCCAGAGGCTTCCAAGCCTTTTGAGTAATCCACTCCGGCTTCTCCATGGGAGAAGCTGCAATGCTGCACCCGAAACCGCACACGATAGAGCGACCCCAAATTGGGTGGATGGCCATAATGGAGGAGGGCTTAAATGACTCCTCCATCACCGAAGAGCACCACACTCTTCTGAGTGCAGTTTTACAAGGTGTTCGATCCATTGAAAGCAGATTGAAGGAAGCCTTCGGCGACCTGCTAACAGGCTTTAAGGTAAATTAAGAAATGCTTCTTTTGTAAAGTGATTTTAATGTATGGGCTTATATGCAATCCTCATAGCCAGTAGCCGGCGAGTCGTGTGTGAGCTTAAATAACTTATGCGGGGGTCAATTTGTGCAAGAAAAAAGACTTAAAACATCATTTAAAAAAATGAGCCACAGCCCCCAAGACTCTGGCAGGATGAAAGAAAACCTGACAGATGGTTTAAAATCCAATAACCCGGGAGTCTAAAACATATGAACTGTCTATGCAGGCCTCGTCATCGATAGCAGCCCCCAACACCATTGAGTGGGCGGAGATAAATCGGAAGCTGAAGAGCTTCAAGGACGAGCTCGCTCGTCTCAACAAGCAGTTTAATGAAGCACAAGGTAAGTCTGAATTAGACTGCTTATCTTATATTTCCCTCGTTTAAGTGAGGTGTTGCTTCTTATATCATTAAGTTTGGATTTGTTTTGATGACAACTGTAGTTGTCGCCACGGGCGTCAAAAAGCTCAAGGCTGAGCTGAGCAAGGTGAGAAAAGAGGCTGTCGATCAGAAAGCGGTAGCCAAACATGCACCGGTAGATCTATTGTCGGCCAAGTCTGCTCGAGACAAGTACGAGGCTAGGGTGGCGGAAGTGAAACAAGAGCTCAAGGATGCCATCACTAAATGTGAGGCCCTCGAGAAGAAAAACAATGATCTATGTTCCGAACTGTCCTCCTCCACCTCGTCTATCCAGGAGGCGAGGAAGGAAACTCAAGGCCTCCAACAGGAGCTCCACTAGATCACCCGTATTGTAGAGGGTAAGAGATATTTACCGCAATGTCCCTTTGATGGGAAAAGGTTCTTGGTGCTTACCCAGATTTGGCATTCACCAGGCATGTTTGCGAACCTCTCGAAGAGTGCAGCGGATGCGGCCCGACACTATGCATACCATGAAGGAGATGCCGAGCTGAGGTTGTTCTGGGAACAGTTTCAGGCACCTGATTGGCAGAAATAGCTGATGGAGATGCATCGGTTGGCAGATCTAGCCATGAAGGACCTCTGCATCAGTTTGTGGCCTGCAGAGCCATTGTCGGGCAGTTACTTCGGCTTCGTGCAAAGGGTGATTGCTGCCACACCCCGGATTGATGCCCTGATGCGCTCTGCATGCATAGAGGGAGCTCGGATGGCGTTTTCGAAGACCATGGTGCACTGACCGAAGCTAAAGCCGCTCGAGATGGACACCGCTCCTCCGCCTCCCGGGAAAGAGCATAGGCGCCCTGAGCTGTACTTCCCCGCCTATCACGTCCAAGATGCGCGCCTATCCGTTTTAAGGCACGAGATCCTCGCAAAGGATAGAAGCGCATCTTGCCGTTAGCAAGATAAGCATCATCACATCATACATTTATAGAAGGGAAGAGTATACAAGTTGGCTTACACTCGCCACATGCTAAATTACAATATCACTCAGTTCATAGCATCATGAGGAACACAGGGTCTGACTACGGACGAAATCAAACGATAAAAACAAATGCGATGATACTATCACGCTGCCCAAGATCATGACCAGGTCCTCTACTCGTCGGGGTACGTCACATACATGCGGCCTCTCTCTTCATCATACTCCCATTGCAGCTGGGTAAGATCATCCTGAACATAACCATCTGTACCTGCACCTGGATTGTTGTAATAAAATGTGAGCCACAGAGGACTCAACTATCAAGTACCTGGGTGCCAAGACTATTTAAGCCTTTAGGATGGAAGGGGTGATGTTTAAGTCTGCAGCAACTCTAAGCATTTATGGTGGCTAGCTTACGTAGCAAGAATGTAAAGTGAGTGGTCTACGATAATCGTTCGATTTCTAACCTGATCTCTAAGAGATCCTGAACACTTGCTTACGTCAGTCATAACCCCACCGTTTCCTCTCTCGGATCATGTTCACGAGCAGAGACAGTCACGGTTACTCACACAGTTGGTGTATTTTAATTAGAGTTTACTTCAAGTTAGCTAGAACCGGGTGTTAAACAAATATCCAAGTTGCCACATAACCGCGGGCACGACTTTCCGAAAGATTTAACCCTGCAGGGGTGCTCCAACTAGTCCATCACAAATAACCACACTCCGCGGGAATTCCTCGACCACGGATCTCGTGATCTTCATCGGTAATTCCAAAGGATTTCCAACACCTTGAGTAGACCTGAAGAAAGTCAGAGTCCACACACAAGACATTTGATAAAGGTAAAACAAATCCAGCAAGACCTCCCGACTTGTCGACAAACCCGATAAGAGCCGCGTATCTCAGTCTCAGGACACGACGGATTATCCAATCTTCCGGTAGGCCAAACACAGAGTTGCCCCTGGTGGCCACCAGCGGTTGACATTTTTGGACCAACACTCATGCGGAGCACTGGCCCGGGGGTTGATTAAATTATCCATGGGGTTGCAAAGCCCTATGCAAGTTCATTAGTTATAGCAAATGTAGTACCAACGTTGGGTCTTGCCAGACAAGTTTTAATCTCAACCGAATAAACAAGGGGGTCCCCATAACAACCCCAAGCGTGTTAGGAGTGCAAAATATGGAAAACATAACACCGATAACAAAGAACTAATGGCGGCATGAGAGGAACAAATCACTTAGCAAAAGGCTAAGCCTTCCATCAATGCCATATATATGTGCATTAAATTAAATAACAGAATTTATTTTTGTTCTCCAAACCATGTTATCACATGGAACGACCTGCACCTGCAACTAAGAATGCTATAAGAGGGGCTGAGCAGTAGTAACTTAGCCAATCAATGGTTTGCTGGGATGTGGAGGTTAGAGGCTGTCATGGCAACATGGGGGCTGATATCATGTGGTAGGTAGTGCAATTTTAATGATAAGAATGAGAAACTAGCAAGCAAAGATAGTATTGGGATCCGGGTACGATCATCTTGCCTGTTGGTTCTTCAGCGGAACAAGTAGCGGGATCCTCGTAGTGGTACTCTCCAGGGTCCTCGAACTCAGTTTCGACACTCGTGTCTACCCAAGAGAAACAACAAATAAATAACCAACCAAAGTGCAATGCACAACCAAGATGATGCATGAACCATTTAATGAAGGTTTTAACATGGCAACCCAATTTTATTAGGGTTTAACATGCAAAGTTGGTATATTAATAAATCTAGACAGAACCTCATGTTAAGTTAATTAGACATGCATTAACATGGAAAATATGGATGCATCATGCAAAATCGATGGAAATGCATATAAAGATCGCGAGAAACGGAGCTACCGTTCTCGAGATACGCTCACGACAAGGTACGAAGGCAAAACACAAGATCACCAAATACCTGGGCTAATTATTGGCATTCCAAGGTAGACACTTGACAGGGGATGAAAAATAAATCACAATAGACTCAAGAATCACTCGATTCCATGGAGTATAGCTCCCACAACTCACAAAACAAAATAGCACCCAATCTGCCACAAAAACAGCAACATAGCAATTTGAAAAGCTCACAACTAGAGCTACAGGAATCCTACAGCCACAAACAAGATATGGACAGCTTCTACTCAACACCAACACCAATTTATCCAACTATGCAAGCAGCAAAAGAGCCACACATCAATAGGCATGTATCAAGCAAGTTGGCATGATGAATCAAGATTTTAGGGACTTAGCAAAAATTCCAGTTTTCTGGAATCTGTGTTAATAAAGTAGCAAGTAGATAGCACTGTTTAAATATGCTATAGAGCTCCTATTGGCATGAAAGTTAACAGGACATTATATTACAATATCTACTACAAATACCTAACACTAAGCATGGTCAAATTCACAACACATCACTAGCTACACCCCACTCTACAGGGCAAAACAATAACAGCAGACTCACCAGACTTAGCCATATTTAAGCAGGTTGGCAGAAACAGAAAATAGCCAACTAAACAGCATGGTTCCTAGTTACCTAGTGGCTTGAAATGGATAACAAAAATACTGGGACATTCGCAACAACCTTGACTAACAAATTCATGTTGGCAAGAACTTGAAAGCATGCATGGATTAATTCATATGAAAAAGACAAAAAGGCATCACAACATAATAATGCAGTTTTTGTCAAGTTGCCCCAAAGTCAAATCTGACTTCACAGGTGCATACATGGGTTGATTCTACCCCAAAATCATTACCCATACCTATATGCTTGCATGGGACAAAAGGGAGCAAAGGGGGGTCGAAATTTGACCTCCCTAGGCCATGGTGACTTATGCCACTCACTAAACTTGATGTAAATGCCACAAATGCTATGTGCTCCATAGATACATGTTGAGAGAGGTTATTTAGCATGCCAGGGACATGATACATGGCATAGCAACAAAATTAAGGATGAAACTAGCTAGAAGAGAAAATATGCTCAAGAGCACCTAAAGAGAGATCTACCCATGCATCCCTACTCTCAAGCCCACACACACATCCACATACATGTATAAGAAGAGGCACAACCAAGATAACCTATGCAAACCTCCTAGTAAAGGTGTAAGGGCAAGCCCATACACACACACACTACTCATACAAGTAAGCATGTGTGTATGCAACACATACACACACACTCACTAGGACACACACTAGGACACACATACACAACCACCCTACACTCACGCATCTCTAACTCACACACATGCACAAGTGTGTGTGTATGCTATCATACATACACACACACTACACACCACTACACCAACTAGACACCCACATCACATCTACATGGCAAAACACACACACACAAGCATCACACTCTCATGTGTGTATGCACTAAGCACACACACACACACAAGTGCAAAAACACACACACTAAACAACCTACACAGCCACACCCGGATCTGGTGTAGCCACACCAGATCCCAGCCGCGCGCGCACGCACACACACACACGGGATCCGGCCACCACGGCAGATCCACACACGCAACAGCGGCGCGCACCAATCGACAAAAAGGAAAAACGGGGGTGGAACCGGGAATCAATCCCGCGACCTCGCGGTCGTCCCCGCACACTCCTACCACTACGCCACACACTCGATCGTTACTAGTAGGGGGCTTAGTCCTATTGAACTAACCCCCGCGCTAACTGAACCTGACGAACCGCCTGCTAACTGACAGAGATAACCGGAGCGGCGCGGACATGAACTGGGCACGCACGGCACGAGACCTACACACGACAAAGGCATGAACTTCGAGCGGGAATGGAACGAGCACTTGACACTCTACCAAAAGGACACGGAGTCCACGCTCAAGTGCCACAGGGGGCACGGGAACAAGCTCGAGGCGGAGCTCAGATCGTCGGCCTAATGGATCTGCGACCACGGGCAAAAGAAAGAAGGGAGAAGGCGCCGAGGAGGAGCATGCTCACCTAGGGAGACACGGGAGCTTGCCGGAGTCGAGGAAGGGGAAGAAGACGCACGCAGGGGAAGAAGAAGCCGCGTCGGGTTGGAGCACAGCGCCGGGAAGAAGACGGCGACGGGGAAGACGCTCCAGCGATGTTGCCGCGGCCCTAGCACCTGGGACGGGGCGCGAGCACCTTGCCGCAGCCCTTGGACATGGCGACGGGGACACGCCGACGACGGCCTCTGCTGCTTGCTCACTGCACCGCAGCAAGCTCTCTCTGAACCCTCTCTGCAGGGAAGAAGGAGGAAGAAGACGGGGAAGGAGCAGCGGCGCGAGGGAGGAAGGAGGAGGAAGAGGAAGAGGGGAGTCGGGGCTAGGGCTAGGCGCTCCTTATGGCCATGGAGGCGCACTGGAGGCCATCAAATCACGCCGCGTTTTGACGTGGACAGCGCGGATGCGCACCGTACTGACGGAGGAAGGAGGGACCGGACAGACGAGCGCTGGCGACGCTGGGCCTCGTGGGCCGGAAGCCCACACGCATACACTCTGTCTCACACGAAAACATCAGGTTTTCTTATTTAATTAAAACAACCGCATCACAATAAATTCCCAGAGCACATAAGAGGGTTTTTGAGGAAAACAAAAATACTTGTGAGGACTAAATAACATGCTCATATTAAATAAAATATTAGGTTGATTATATGAACAAGTTATTTTATTAATATATTAATAAAACAGCCCCTGTTTTAAATAGTTTTCAAAGCCAAACACATCCAAATATCAAAAGCTTCACTTCCAATATTTATGAGACATATCGGGCTACCACATGGACATTTTAAAATCATTTAATTAGAAACTTAAATCTGGTCATATAATTTTAAAGAAGAGAGGGGAAGATGGGAGGTGATGTTGATGTAGAAAGAGAGGGAGAAGAGGAAAGCACACATGACCCCAACCACACACAAACCACCTCAACACCAAGCACATCACAACACAAGATCCAATCCAAGACACACAACATAGCAAGCATGATGAATGGCATGATGATGCAATGATGGATGCCATGATGCATGGATGCATTTCAATCACATGAAACAAGGTGCAAATCATCTCATAGCTCATGACACAAGGTTCATACAAGGTTCAACAATGGGGTTACATGTCGAATAGGGTAGGGACAACACCTGGGCTGTCACACCACCGTTATGGATGATGCTCGGGCAATAGAAGCCTTGTGTTCGAAGGATGTAATGTTTGAGTAAAAATACTCTCTTGTGTTGATAGTGAAAACTTTGGTGTATGTTACTTTGCATGGTATATATCATGCCTTCCCTTGTTTTAAGTTTGACACCCATGTGGCCGTTTTAAAACTGAAAGTTACCAGTCGCTGACTTCCACCCCCTTGTAGATACTAGAAGGGGAGTTTTCAATATCCGCACTATTACCCTTAGCAAACGTCCTTGTGCCCCGAGGCGGTAGTGTGGAAGAGAACAAGGCAATCAGACTATGTGGTTTTAATGCTTTCACTTAGCAGTAGGAGCTTCAGTGCGGGGACTAAATACTAGCCCCCTGTATTTTGTGATATTCGGATAGTTAAAAAACTATTATCACATGGTTTGGGTAACTTCAAACCCTTCGTATAACATGGTGAACTTCTATCAATTTGTGGTTTAATACTTTTCATCGGTTCGGGCTTATTATGGGAATCAGTTTTCAGCTTTCTCCATTGAGGTACTTGACTAGACAAACTTGAAGTACAATCGCAATGGTTCTCCCTTTACCCTTTTAGATTAACAAGCAGAACATAAAGGGGTAAACACAGGAGCTGGCAACCTAACTTTTTACCCAATACATAATTCAGAACCAATGCATATAATGCAATAACCAAGATGCCAAAAACACGAAGAAAAATGTGGTGTCAGAATGATGCTTGGGTGAGCTCAATGGCTAAGCTCCCGCCCGGTTAGCCTGTCGCATCTAAAATGTACATCGAACTGGCTTGTTTTTTTATGTCGAAGAGTGATGATGAAAGGAAGGGGAAAAGCTTGTACAAGACAAATGACTCCCGTAGGACCATAAAATTGGTCCTTATTTCCGATAAACTTTTCATCTTTACACTCCAGTCTACCCAAGCAACTATTACAGATATGTAAAAATAATTTTTTCAGAGAAAAAGGATTACACATGACTTTTTACTAATGGCTTGATGTCCTTTACTGTACCCTGCTGCACCTCTATGCCTGTGTTCTACGGAGGATTTTTCCTTTAGAGGGTGCTATAGCCGGCGATCGGGCCTTTGAAAGAGAAGGTCTTAAGAAGTCACCGAACCGTAATAGCTTGACGCTCAATGGTAGGTCCTTGATGGTACCTAATATCATCCGAGGACATGTCTGCCCGTAGTTCGATCAAGCCGAACACTAGGCCTTTGTATGGAGGGTCCCCACAGCTACCCATGGTATTTTAAGTGCAAAATTGTGCCTCCGAGGTACATACCTTACGGAAGGCTAAGCTGTACTGTGGGGAGTGTATTCCTATTTGTTTGGAACATGAGGTACAGGGAATTGAAACAGAGTTGGGGCCCGCTTACTTACCTTTCGTGCCTTGATGGTGGACTAGGGGTTCAGCGTATCATTGCTGAGTTGAACCTTGGCTGCTAGAGCCATAATGTGTTCCTCTGTTCAGAGCGAACGCTCCGTGTTGCTGCTGACGGTGATGACCCCTTAGGTTTGGGCATCTTTAGCTTCATATAGGCATAGTAGGGGACAACATTAAAGTGGGCGAATGTTGTGCGGCCAAGAAATGCGTGATAGCCAGTGTGAAAAGGGACGATGTCGAACATCAAATCCTTGCTGCGGAAGTTGATGGGCAAGCGGAACACTAATTCTAGAGTTATGGTGCCCGAACAAAGGGCCTTAACATCGGGGATTATTCCTTTAAGGTGGCGTTATTGGGTTTGATCCTTGACGGATCGATGCCCATTTTTCACATCGTATCTGCGTAGATGAGATTGAGGCTACTGCCTCCGTCCATTAGGACTCTTGCGAGGTGGTACCCATCTACTATAGGGTCAAGGACCAATGCCATTGATCCGCCATGTCTGATACTGATCGGGTGGTCAATGCGGTTGAAAGTGATCGGTATGCCGACCACGGGTTGTACTTCGGGGATATAGGCTCTATGGCATAGACATCCCTAAGTGCACATTTCCGCTCCCTCTTTGGTATGTGTGTGACATAAATCATGTTCGCAGTTTTGACTTCGAGGGAGGGGGGTATTGCTTATGGCCTCCATTATTTAGCCTGCGAGGCTCTTCATTATCCTCGTTGAGGGGGCCCTTGCCTTGGTCTTCGGCTACGAGCTTGCATGCCTGCTTAAACACCCAACAATTACATTTGGTGTGGGTGGCAGGTTTGTCCTGGGTGTCGTCGATCTGGCAGGGCCTATCCATGATTCTCTCCAGCTGAGTAGGTCCATCCCTATTCCCTGTAGAGGGTTTGTCCCGTTGTGATGATTTTGAATTGGTAAATCCGGCATTGACCGCAGTGTCTTCGGACTCACCACCGTTGTGCCGACGCTTATTCTTATTACGTCGTGGCTTTCCCTTACCGTCCCGCACTTCAGATGTGCCAGGGTTTCTGAGAGGATTATTTCGACGGGCTAGCCACCTATCCTTGCCCATGCAAAAGCATGTCATAAGTGAGGTAAGGGCTGCCATTGTTCCGGGCCTATCTTGCCCGAGTTGATGAGCTAATCATTCATCCCGGATATTCTTCTTGAAGGAGGACAGTGCCTCGGCGTTCGAGCACTCGAGAATTTGTTTTTTCTTGGTCGGGAATCGGTTCCAGAATTGTCGGGATGACTCACCGTCTTGTTGAACGATGTGGCTCAATTCATTGGCATCCGAGGGCCGAACATAGGTGCCTTGAAAGTTAGCTCGGAAAGGATCCTCGAGCTCTTCCTAATTCCCAATAGAATTTTCAGGGAGACTGTTCGGCCAATGCCATGCTGGTCCCTTAAGCTTCAGCGGCAGATATTTTATGGCAGGAAGGTCATCTCCTCGAGATATATTGATGTGGAGAAGGAAGTCTTCAATCCACATGGCTGGGTCTATTGCACTATTGTTTTATGTTTATGGGTTTAAACCCTTTGGGGAACTGATGCTGCATCACCTTGTGTGTAAAACACATTAGGTGGACAACGCCTCTAACCCTGGCTACCTTGTGCTGGAGGTCGGGTGGAAGCATTCCCTAGTGTTGTCCCCAAACTCTATTGTTCTGGTCGAGCCGAGTTTGGTACCCACCCCGTCTAGCAGGGGTTCGCACTCTGCACCCATAGATGGATATTGGTTGACCTGTCTTAGCATTCAGGTTGTGTCATAGGTCAAGCTGGTCTTTGGGCTGCACTGGCTCCTTCTCTCTTCTGCAAGGGTGTTCGGGTTGGTCTCTAGCTTTTCCAGTCGCCCTATGCCATCATCGAGGGGGGCATTCTGGCTGGTCGTCCTTAGTTCATCTAGGCGGTGCGGGCTCATGGGCCTCGTCTTCAAACTCTGGAAGTAACCGACGACGTGGGTAACTTTTAACTTGTCCCTGCCGTTCTTGGGCGTACCCTTCTTCAGCAGCTAGGACTTGCATCCATCGGTTGTTAATGGTGTCTTGTAAGTACTTGATTAGGTGTTGTTTTATCTTGAGGCTTCAAGGAGTGGCAATAAGCTTCCATTTGAACCGTTCTTGATCCAGCGGATCTTCGGGGACAATGAAGTCCTTGTCCCCGAGTTTGTCCTCATCCTCGAAAATAGGGAGGTATTTACTTTCTTTGGAATCGTTAAGGTCCCCAGGTCCATCCGGGACCATACATCCCTTTGGATCATAGGGATTGTGTTCGGGAGCAGCAGGGTTGACAAGGTTTTCTGGGTCGTCTGGATTGATGGTTTCTTCGGTTCGTGTGATGCTTTCCCTGCCCTTGCGCGCCTTAGGCTTTTTGCATTGATGCTAGTGCTTGGGTGGATCTCTCTTCCCAATGTTTTTAATCGGTGTGTCATCATCGCTCTTCCCTGTGGCGTCATCTTTAGGGGTGTCCTCCATGTACACATCATAGGTGGAGGTGGTTGTCCACTATCCAGTTCAGGGAGGAGTAGTTGCCTTGACATCTACATATGTATCTTCAGCCTCATCCGAGGAGAAGTCCAACACATCGGTTAAGTCTTCGATGGTGGCTACCAAGTGGGTGGTGGGTGATACGTCTCCAACGTAACTATAATTTTTGATTGTTCCATGCTATTATATTATCTATTTTGGATGTTTTATATGCATTAATATGCTATTTTTATTATTGTTGGGACTAACCTATTAATCTAGAGCCTAGTGCCAGTTTTTGTTTTTCCTTGTTTTTGAGTATTGGAGATAAGGACTATTAAACGGAGTCCAAATGGAATAAAATCTTCGCAATGATTTTTCTTGGACCAAAATACATCTACCAGACTTGGAGTGCAAGGCTAGGGACCTGCCAGGAGGTCACAAGCCAGGGGGCGCGACCACCACCGCTGGCCGCGCCTGGCAGGCTTGTGACTCCCCAGCATGTCTGCTAACCCTAATATTTGTCCTATAAATACCCAAATATCCCCCCAATACCAAAAAGATCCACACAAATACTTTTCCACCACCGCAACCTTCTGTTCCCGAGAGATCCAATCTTGGAGCCTTTTCCGGTAATCTGTCGAAGGGGGATTCAATCACGGAGAGCATCTACATCAACTCCATTGCCCCTCCGATGATGCGTGAGTAGTTCACCGCAGACCTACGGGTCCATAGCTAGCAGTTAGATGGCTTCTTCTCTCTCTTTGTGCTTCAATACCATGTTCTTCATGATCTTCATGGAGATCTATCCGACGCAATACTCTTTTGCGCTGTGTTTGTCGAGATCCGATGAATTGTGGGTTTATGATCAACTTATCTATGAATATTATTTGGTTCTTATCTGAATTCTTATATGCATGATTTCATATCTTTGTAAGTCTGTTCGATTTATTGATATGGTTTGGCCAACTAGATTGGTAATTCTTGCAATGGGAGAAGTGCTTAGTTTTGGGTTCAATCTTGCGGTGTCCTCACCCAGTGACAAAGTAGGCATAACGAGGCATGTATTGTATTGTTGCCATCAAGGATAAAAACATGAGGTTTTCATCATATTTCTTGAGATTATCCCTCTACATCATGTCATCTACTTAATGCATTACTCTGTTCTTCATGAACTTAATACTCTAGATGTAGGCAGGAGTCAGTCGATGTGTGGTGTAATAGTAGTAGATGCAGAATCATTTCGGTCTACTTGACACGGACGTGATGCCTATATGCATAATCATTGCCTTGGATATCATCATAATTATTCGCTTTTCTATCAATTGCTCGATAGTAATATTTCCACCCATCGTGTTATTTTCCTTCAAGAGAGAAGCCTCCAGTGAAACCTATGGCCCCTGGGTCTACTTTCCATATTATATTTTCAGATCTATTACCTTGCTGCAATTTATTTACTTTTTACTTTCCGCAATCTTTTACATCTATATCTATCAGATCTAATCCTTACAAATAACCGTGAAGGGATTTACAACCCCTTTATAGCGTTGGGTGCAAGAATTTGATTGTTTGTGTAGGTGCATCCATTGGTAACTTGCTTGTTCCTCCTACTAGATTGATACCTTGGTTCTCATCAACTGAGGGAAATACTTATCTACTTCGCTCCATCACCCTTTCCTCTTCAAGGGAAAACCAACGCAAGCTCAAGAGGTAGCAAGAAGGATTTCTGGCGCCGTTGTCGGGGAGGATATATAGCAAGTCAGGACGATCTACATCAAGCCTACCAAGTACCCATCACAAACTCATGTCTTGCATTTACATTATTTTCCATTTGCCTCTCGTTTTCCTCTCCCCCACTTCTAAAATGATTTCTAGAAAATACCAAAAATATTTGCCTGTTTATTCGCCCTTCTTCCGTTTGCCTTTTTTTGTTTGCCCTTTTTTGCTGGATCTTTTGCTTGTTACTATGACTAGTGTTACTACCTCCCCCTTGTCACCACACTTTGAAGTTCTATACTTCAAGCAAAAACAAGGGGAAAATATGAAAGATGCCTGGTATAGGCTAATGGAATTCCATCGTATTTCCAATATAAAAGGAGATACAAAAGTTCTGCTTAGAAATTTTTACATTGGATTGGCTTTGCATCGTAGAAAGCTTTTGTATTTTGCCTCAAATGGGAATTTTATCGAACTTGATGCAAGTGTCGCTTATAAAGTTTTGGAAGGGATTTTGGGGTTTCCCCCCAAAAAAAGGGAGCCTACCTTTTCACAAGAGGGAGTTCAAATTCTCGACGCATTGGGTGACTTACATAAGCACTTAGTCGATTTACAAAAATATCACGAACCCCTCAAACACATTAATGGGAATCTCAGTCGCTTGAACAATTTGATTTCCCTTTGCAATAAGCATTTGGATATTTTGGATCTTAAGATGGTTCCTTTACCCGAAAACCCGGGAAAGCAGAAAGAGCCCCCCAGATTCGATAAGGCCCTCACAGAAGTCACTAATACCAAAGATGACAATACCTAGATCTATTGCGTTATGCCTAGTTAAGGGCGTTAAACAATAGCGCTTGTTGGGAGGCAACCCAATTTTATTTTTATGTTTCTATTTTTGCTTCTGTTTTTGAGTGTTTAACACATTATTAATTCTGTAGTAATTGTTGTTTTGGTGTTCTAATTAGTGTTTGAGCCAAGTAAGACCTTTGGGATGGTCTATGGTGGTTGTTGATTTGATCTTGTTGAAAAACAGAAACTTTTGTGCCCAGTACAGGAATTTTATAAATTTATCAGAGCATGGAATGAGTCTGAAATTTTTACACAAGATTGATACACAAATTTCCCAGGTTGTACTAATGTTTCAGAATATTTGGAGTTACATAAGTATACGAAGTTTTCAGATTGCTGCATACTGTTCTGTTTTTGACAGATTCTGTTTTCTTTGTGTTGTTTACGTATTTTGATGTACCTATGGGTCGTATCGGGGGGTATGAACCATGTAGTAGTAAGAATACAGTAGATATTACACCAATATAAATAAATAATGAGTTCACAACAGTACTTAAAGTAGTGATTTATTTTTCTTATACTAACGGATCTCACGAGTTTTCTGTTGAGTTTTGTGTTGTGAAGTTTTCAAGTTTTGGGTAAAGATTTGATGGACTATGGAATAAGGAGTGGCAAGAGCCTAAGCTTGGGGATGCCCAAGGCACCCCAATCCATATCCAAGGATTCCAAAGAGCCTAAGCTTGGGGATTCCCCGGAATGCATCCCCTCTTTCGTCTTCAATCCATCGGTAAATTTTCTTGAGGCTATATTTTTATTCACCACATGATATGTGTTTAGCTTGGAGAGTCTTGTATGATATGAATCTTTGCTTTTTAGTTTGCCAAAATCATCCTTTCTGCACACATATTTTGAGAGAGACACACATGAATCATGAATTTATTAGAATACTCTGTGTGTTGGGGAACATTGCATTGGAAACAAAAAATTTCCTACGCACACGCAAGATCTATCCATGGTGATGAGCATCTACGAGAGGGAGAGTGGATCTACATACCCATGTAGATTGCCAAGCGGAAGCGTTAAGAAACACGGTTGATGTAGTCGAACATCTTCGCGATCCAATCATGAGCCATCCCGCGATCCCATCATGTTCCTTCCGATCTAGCGCCGAACGAATGACACCTCCACATTCAACACACGTGCAACTTGATGATGCCTTCACCTCCTCGATCCAGCGAGCGATGGTAAAGTACTAGATGAGTTCCGGCAGCACAACGGCGTGGTGATGGTGGTGGTGAATAAGAATCTTCGTAGGGCTTCGCCAAGCACAACAAAACTATGATGGAGGATAAACTAGAGGGACGGGGTTGCCGGCACACGGCTTGGGAAAACTTGATGTGTTCTGGGTGCTAGCCCCGCCCCTTTATTTATATGTTGAGCCCTGGGGTTGGAACTTGGAGAAAAATCCTCCTCAAGGTCGGTTTGGCACATAAGCAAGAGTCCTTCTCGGACTCCAGGACCAGACGCCAGGGTCCCTGGCGTCTGGCCCATGGCCTCCGCAAAACTTCCTTTTGAACCTACCAAAAGCTTTGTGGGCTTTACCCCTTGGCCCAAATAAAGTGTTCATGTACCCGAACATTTCGGGAAACATCCAAAACCCCTTTCGGTGAATTCCAAAACCCTTTTGGAGACCAAACACTATTATCCCATATATCAATCTTTACCTCCGGACTATTCCGGAGATCCTCATCATGTCTGGGGTCTCATCCGAGAATCCGAACAACTTTCGTCACCAACATAATAACTCAACTATACTTATATCGTCACCAAACGTTAAGTGTGTAGACCCTGCGGGTTTGAGAACTATGCAGACATGACCGAGACACCTCTACAATCAATAACCAATAGCGGGACATGGATGCCCATATTGGCTCCTACATATTCTATGAAGATCTTTATCGGTTGAACCTCTATGTCAAGGATTCAATTAATCCCGTATGATGTTCCCTTTGTTCTTCGGTATGTTACTTGCCCGAGATTCGATCGTCGGTATCGCTATACCTAGTTCAATCTCATTACTAGCAAGTCTCTTTACTCATTTCGTAATACAAGATCCCATGGCTAACACTTAGTCACATTGCTTGCAAGGCTTATTGTGATGTTGTATTACCGAGTGGGCCCCGAGATACCTCTCCGTCACACGGAGTAACAAATCCCAGTCTTGATCCATGCCAACCCAACAAACACCCTTGGAGATACTTGTAGAGCACCTTTATAGTCACCCATTTACATTGCGACATTTGATACACACAAGGTACTCCTCCAGTGTCAGTGAGTTGCATGATCTCATGGTCATAGGAACAGATACTTGACAAGCAAAAAACTGTAGCAATAAACTGACATGATCATATGCTGTGTTTATAGTTTGGGTCTTGTCCATCACATCATTCTCCTAATGATGTGATCCCGTTATCAAATGACATCACATGTCCATGGCTAGGAAACCTTAACCATGTTTGATCAACGAACTAGTTAACTAGAGGCATACTAGGGACACAGTGTTGTCTATGTACCCACACATGTATTTGAGTTTCCAATCAATACAATTATAGCATGGATAATAAACGATTATCGCGAACAAGGAAATATAATAATAACCAATTTATTATTGTCTCTAGGGAATATTTCCAACACTATGTGCTTCACTTATATCTTTTGTGATAGGCAATTTTGCTCTAGTGCTTCACTTATATCTTTTTAGAGCACAGTGATGTTTGGTTTTATAGGAATAATTGAACTCTCGTACCTCACTTATATTATTTTGAGAGTCCTTAAACAACATGGTAATTGGTTTGGGTTATGAATTTAGTCCTAATATGATAGGCATCCAAGAGGGATATAATAAAAATTTCCGTATTAAGTGCATTGAGTATTATGAGAAGTTTGATTCCTTGCATAAAGTTTTGAGATATAAAGATGGTAATATTAAGAGTCATGTTAGGAAGTAATTGTGAATTGGTAAAAATACTTATGTAAAGTTTTGTGATTCCCGTAGCATGCACGTATGGTGAACCATTATGTAAGGAAGTCGGAGCATGATTTGTTTATTGATTGTCGACCTTTGTGTGAGGGTCGGGAGCGCGCGATGGTTTACTCCTACCAACCTCTCCCCTAGGGGCAAGCATCTAATACTTTGCTTCGATGACTAATAGACTTTTGCAATAAGTATGTGAGTTCTTTATGACTAATGTGAGTCCATGGATTATTCGCATTCTCACCCTTCTACTTTTGCTAGTCTCTCTAGTACCGTGCAACTTTCATCGGTGCATTAAACCCACCATATATATTTGATCAAAATAGACACCATACCTACCTATTATGGCATTTCCATAGCCTTTCCGAGATATATTGCCATGCAACTCCCACCGTTCCGTTTATTATGACACGCACCATCATTTTCATATTGCTTTGCATGATTGTAAGATAGCTAGCATGATGTTTTCATGGCTTGTCCGTTTTTTGATGTTATTTGTTATGCTATATCATTGTATATCCCGGTACACTGCCGGAAGCATTCATATAGAGTCATATTTTGTTCTAGATATCGAGTTGTAATTCTTGAGTTGTAAGTTAATAAAAGTGTGATGGCCATCATTATTAGAGCATTGTCCCATGTGAGGAAAGGATGATGGAAGCTATGATTCCCTCACAAGGTGGGATGAGACTCCGGAATTTATGAAAAATAAAAGAGGTCATCGAAGCCCAAATAAAAAAAGAGGCCTTAGATGCCCACCAAAAAATGAGAGAAAGAGAGAAGGGACAATGCTACTATCTTTTTTCCACACTTGTGCTTCAAAATGGCACCATGATCTTCATGATAGAGAGTCTCCTATTTTGTTTCTTTCATATACTAGTGGATTTTTTTCATTATATAACTTGGCTTGTATATTACAATGACGGGCTTCCTCAAAATTCCCTACGTCTTCATGAGCAAACAAGTTGGATGCACACCCACTTAGTTTCCTTTTGAGCTTTCATACACTTGTAGCTCTAGTGCATCTGTTGGATGGCAATCCCTACTCACTCACATTGATATCTATTAATGGGCATATCCATAGCCCGTTAATACGCCTAGTTGATGTGAGACTATCTTCTCCTTTTTCTTCACAACATCCACCATATTCTATTCCACCTATAGTGCTATATCCATTCCTCACGCTCATGTATTGTGTAAGATTGAAAAGGTTTGAGAGCATAAAAGGTGTGAAACAATTGCTTGACTTTTCATCGGGGTTATGCATGATATAAATACTTTGTGTGGGTAAGATGGAGCATAGCCAGAACATACGATATTGTAGGGATAACTTTATTTTGCCATTATATTTTGAAGAGATACAATTGCTTTGCTAGTATGCTTGAAATATTATTGTTTTTATGTCAACATTAAGATTTTGTTTTGAGTCTCATGGATCTGGACATTCATGCCACGATAAAGAATATTACATGGACAAATATGTTAGGTAGCATTCCACATCAAATTTTTTGTATCATTTACCTACTCGAGGACGAGCAAGAAGTAAGCTTGGGGATGATTGATATGTCTCCAACGTATCTATAATTTTTTATTGTTCCATGCTATTATATTACCTGTTTTGGATGTTTTATATGCATTAATATGCCATTTTATATTAATTTTGGGACTAACCTATTAATCTAGAGCCTAGTACCAGTTTATGTTTTTTCCTTGTTTTTGAGTATTGCAGATAAGGAATATTAAACGGAGTACAAATGGAATAAAATCTTTGCGATGATTTTTCTTGGACCAGAAGACATCTACCAGACTTGGAGTGCAAGGCAAGGGACCTGCTAGGAGGTCACAAGCTAGGGGGCGCGACCACCACCCCCGACCGCGCCTCACAGGCTTGGGACTCCCCAGCAGGTCTCCTAACCCTAATCGTCATCCTATAAATACCCAAATATTCCCCAATACCAAAAATATCCACACAAATACTTTTCCGCTGCCGCAACCTTATGTTCCCGAGAGATCCAATCTTGGAGCCTTTTCCGGTAATCTGCCGGAGGGGGATTCGATCACGGAGGGCATCTACATCAACTCCATTGCCCCTCCGATGATGCATGAGTAGTTCACCACGGACCTACGGGTCCATAGCTAGTAGCTAGATGGCTTCTTCTCTCTCTTTGAGCTTCAATACCATGTTCTTCATGATCTTCATGGAGATCTATCCGATATAATACTCTTTTACGGTGTGTTTGTCGAGAACGATGAATTGTGGGTTTATGATCAGCTTATCTATGAATATTATTTGTTTTTTCTCTGAATTCTTATATGCATGATTTCATATCTTTGTAAGTCTGTTCGAGTTATTGATTTGGTTTGGCCAACTAGATTGGTAATTCTTGCAATGGGAGAAGTGCTTAGTTTTGGGTTCAATCTTGTAGTGTCCTCACCCAGTGACAAAGTAGGGGTAGCGAGGCACGTATTGTATTGTTGGCATCAAGGGTAAAAAGATGGGCTTTCATCATATTTCTTGAGTTTATCCCTCTACATCATGTCATCTTACTTAATGCGTTACTCTATTCTTCATGAACTTAATACTCTAGATGCAGGCAGGAGTCAGTCGATGTGTGGCGTAATAGTAGTAGATGCACAATCGTTCCGGTCTACTTGACATGGACATGATGCCTATATGCATAATCATTGCCTTGGATATTGTCATAATTATTCACTTTTCTATCAATTGCTCGACAGTAATTTGTTCACCCACCGTGTTATTTTCCTTCAAGAGAGAAGCCTCTAGTGAAACCTATGGCCCCGGGGTCTACTTTCCATATTATATTTTCAGATCTATAAACCAAAAATACAAAAAATACCTTGCTGCAATTAATTTACTTTTTCTCTCTGCAATCTTTTACATATATCTCTATCAGATCCAATCCTTGCAAATAACCGTGAAGGGATTGACAACCCCTTTATAGCATTGGGTGCAAGAGTTTGATTGTTTGTGTAGGTGCATCCATTGGTAACTTGCTTGTTCCTCCTACTGGAACGATACCTTGGTTCTCATCAACTAAGGGAAATACTTATATCATTCGCTGCACCACCCTTTCCTTTTCAATGAAAAACCAATGCAAGCTCAAGAGGTAGCAGTGGGTGGGAAACATAAATACATGTGACCGACCTCAAGATCAAGGTCATGTCGTCTGCAATTTCCAAATTTTGAATCCGGGCCAACGTCTTGTTTAATAGTGAGTGATTAGCCAGACTAGTCTTTAGAAATTTGGTGGAGTTGATTTCTGACGCGTCGACTCGCAGATTGTGCCCAACCATGGCAAACCCCTGATCTTCAGATGCCTGCCCGAATCCGTGCTCGGGGCCGGACCAGGAGTGGATATCACCCCGGACACAAGGTCTGGGTGAGGGCCCGAAGTCAAGGCTTTGGGTTTCCCAGGCTCATTTGATAGAACCGAGAACCCAATGAGGACCAGACTGCCTTGGGCATCGGCGACGTAGTCCAAGTTGCTTTACTTGATTCCCTGACCTGGGGCGAACCCAACAATCTGATCAAGTCGACCGGCCGCCTCGATGTGTGGAACAACGCTACCAAACACGGAAAGCAGGCCAGGGACTAAAATGTCCCTAGCGCTGATGCCATCGTTGGTGACCAAACGAGCCATTGATCCTTCTGGTGATCCTGTAGTAGAACACTTAGTGAAAGCACCAATGCCGGTGTTAAAACCGGCAGATCATGGGTAGGGGGTCCCAAATTGTGGATCTTGGATAGATGGGTTACAGGATACAAGGGAGACGATGTTTACCCAGGTTCGGGCCCTCTTAATGGAGGTGATACCCTATGTCCTGATTTGTTTGTATTGATGATGGTGTATCGAGTACAGAGTTGATCTACCTCAAGATGGTATGTTGTGGTCTAAACCTTATTAGATATGATTGTAAATCTTCCCTAGGGACTAAAACCCTCTGGTTTATGTAGGTACCAGGGGTGCCTAGGGTTACATAATGTTGGTTAAATTAGAGAAGGAACATGCCGAATCTTTCATCTTGTCAGTGGAGTACATGCCACGGCTTGGGAAGTTTCCATGATGCACATGACAATTCCATAGTCTTCGGTTCTTCAATGACAATCATAGACCAGCTCACTATCCGGCTCAATAGGTAGGCCGGCAGCCCAAGGACCCCATAGTCCAGGACTCCCTCAGACTTAGTGAGAACCCAAAAGTTAGCGCATTTTGCAGTAGTCGATGCAACCGACTTTTTATGTTGGTTCCACCTAGTTGGGCAATAATGTTGTAACGGTTGGATTTTTGGAGATGGCTGTATATACCCCAACATCTCCCTCTCATTCACTGAGAGAGCACTCAGTACAAGAAAACACTTCGACCATTCATTTTCTGACAGAGAACCACCTACTCCTGTGTTGAGATCAAAGATCTTCCACTCCAACCATATGAATCCTGATTTCTAGCCTCCCCAAGTTGCTTTCCACCTAATAAATCTCTTTACCAAGCCAAATTCTATGAGAGAGTGATTGAGTGTTGATGTGACTATCTTTTGAAGCACTAGATCAATGAGTTCATCATCCATACCACATATATCACCTTTTGGAGAGTCGCGTCTCTTGATATGTCTCCAACGTACCTATAATTTCTTATTGTTCCATGCTAATATATTATCATTCTAGGATACTTTTTGGGCATTTGTTTACCAATTGATAATATTTTTGAGCACTAACCTATTGAACTGGTGCCCAGTGCTAGTTGTTGTTTTTTGCATGTTTTTTACTTTTCAGGTTTACAGTACCAAGTGAAGTTCAATTGCCACGAAGCTTTTTGATGATTTTTTCTGGACCAAAACAAGACCTGGAAGCTTCGGGAGGAGGCCAGGAGAGCCACGAGGGGCCCACAAGACAAAAGGGCAAGCCACCAGGGGCGGGCCCTGATGGCTTGTGCCTCACTCGGGCACTTCCCAATGCCCTTCTCTGACCTATAAATTCACATATACCCTAAAAAACTCAGGAGCACTCACGAAACACCTTTTCCACCACTACAAATTTCTGTTCCGACGGGAGGCCATCCACACCTCCGTTTTGGCACCCTGCCAGAGGGGAGATTGATCATGGAGGGCCTCTTCATCAACATTGCTAACCTCACCATGATGTGTGAGTAGTTCACCACAGACCTATGGGTCCGTAGGTAGTACCTAGATGGCAATCTCTCTCTCAATCTTCAATACAATGTTCATCGCATCTTTGCCTTGATCTATCCGATGTAATCCCTTTGTATGGTGTGTTTGTTGCGATCTGGTGAATTGTGAGTTTATGATCAGATTATTCATGAAAAGTATTTGAGTCAAACCTGAATATTAAGATTCTTATTTGCGTGATCATCATAGCTTCGTAATCCTCTCCGATCTATTGGGATAGTTTGGCCAACTAGATTTATATTTCTTCGGTGGGAGTGGTGCATTGTAGTAGGTTCAACCATGTGAAATTCTATATCACAATGACAGAAGGGGACAAGGTGCATCTTTGTGTTGCTGATACTAAGGATAGACCGATGGGTTTATTCATATTGATTGAGTTTACTTAGTCTACATCATGTCATTGTTCTCCAAGCATTACTCCGTTTTACTTAATACTCTAGATGCATGTTGGATAGCGGTCGATGGGTGGAGTAATAGTAATAGGTGCAGACAGGAGTCGACCTATTTTCTTATGGACGTGATGCATATATACAGATGATCATTGCCGTGAAAATCGCATAACTATTCGCTTTTCTATCAATGACCCAATAGTAATTTGTTTACCCACCGTATGCTATTTCTGTGATAGATGTCACTAGAGAACTCTATGCCCCCCCGGGTCTATTCACTTATATATTCAGAAATGATTTCATTAGCTTGATTTATTTTATTTTATTTTGCAATTTACAATTATCTACACAACTCACTTGTTTGAAAATAATGAGATCAAGGGGATTGACAACCCTCTTGTCGGCGTTGGGTGCAAGTTCTTTGTTCTTTTGTGTGCAACCACTGAAGACGGTTGAGGATTGGTACTCCTATTGGTTCCTAAACCTTGGTTTCATAACTAAGGGAAATAGTTACCCACTTTGTGTTGCGATAACCCGTTCCTCTTCACGTAAAACTCAACGTAGGAGTTTCAGAAAGTATTTTCGGCGCCGTTGCCGGGGAATACGATCACCAACTATCAAGTAACTTCGCACAAATTTTCATTCACTTGTCCTTCTTTTTATTTGCTGTTATATTTATTTTGTCTCATAAAAATCAAAAATACAATAATATTTATCTTTGATAGTTACTAGTTTATTTATTTCGCTGCTTGTTTGCTTGAAAGTTGCTATCATGTCTGATTTTGAAATTAGTGGTGTTTCCGCCACTAGTGTGGAAGTCCTTGAGCTCCCAAATTCACCTTGTGCTAATAATGCTAAAAGAAATTTTGATGAAGTTGCTAAGGAAAAACTTGATAACCTTGCGAAGATGACCCTTCTAAAGGTGAACCCATTATGCAAACCAAGAAACTTCGCATAGGTAGTGGGAATATTATTGGAAAAAGTGTTATTCAAGATTTTTTTCACTTGTGAGGGATCATTGCCATTGATAGGAGGTTCCATTGTTTCTAGAACTAGATGTTATGTGGATGCTATATCTTTGCTCATAGCACAATTGGAAAGACAATTTTTCCATACACATCCTTTCATACAATGGTTATTCCTATAATTCTCTAATATTTAGGAAGCTCCTACTAAATGTCTAGCTACTATTTTTCTTGTTCAATAATTTATCAATATAATACAAGAATATAGATATATATTTGCTCATTATAGTATTAACTATGAGTGCCCACCAATAGAAGGAATCCTTTATGAGTTAGAAGGTATAAGGAAATTGAGGTCCACGGATTATGTTGCTTATGATGAAAACCATAGAAAGAAGGTTCCACCTAATGTCCTAGTTGATAAAATTTCTGAACATAATGATTAATATGCTATACCAAAACTTGGAATGGGTTATGAACTTGAGATAGCATTGAGGAAATATCTTTATCGAAACTTATACGATGAAGAGATGGTCATCACCGATGAGAAACCTAAGGATGAGCCTCCTATTCCTCCCGAAATAGACCTCTTGGACCCTTGTGTTGTGAAGTTTAGTCCCTTCAATTATTTTTGCTAACCTATTAGAAAACTTGCTGCTGAAAGAAGGGAATATGATTATAGCATGACGGATCATCTCCACGATTACTATATCACATGAAACTATGCATTATGCCTAGCTAGGGGCATAAAACAATAACGCTTGTTGGGAGGCAACCCAATATGTATATTTATTTTTGTCTTTACTTTATGTTATTTTGTGATAACATGATTTTTCCTCTGTAATTATTATGTTTTTATGTCTTAATTACTATTTGTGCCAAGTAAAGCCTTTGGGATGACTCACAAGATGAGTAGAAACGATGCTGAAACATAACAGAAACTTCGAGTCTTGTGCAGTAATTTTCGTTTTCTACTATAGCATGATAATGATCTGAAATTTTTAAACAGTATTTATATGCACATTATTTACTCTGTCCTAATTTTTCAGAATTGTTAGAGTTAAAGAAGTATGTTCTCTTTACAGTTTGCTACAGACTATTCTGTTTTAAACATATTTTGTTTTGCTTCGATAGTTTGGTTTTTTTGATTACGCTATGGATTTTATCAGGGGGTATAAGCCATGGAGAAGTTAGAATACAGTACCTAATATGCAAAAATTAATTAAGAATCAATTTATCAGATTACCTAAAGTATGCAATATGTTGCTTATACTAACGGATCTCACGAAGTTTTGTTGAGTTTTGTGTGATTGAAGTTTTCAGGTTTTGGGTGTGATCACGATGGACCACAGAATAAGGAGTAGCAAGAGACAAATCTTGGGGATGCCCAAGGCACCCCAATTACAATTCTAAGGCAACTCAAGCGTCTAATATTGGCGATGCCCCGGAAGGCATCCCCTCTTTCATCTCAATCCATCGGTATGTCACTTGGAGCTGTATTTTTATTCATCACATGATATGTGTTTTGCTTGGAGCGTCGGTTGCTTTTCTTTTCTTTAACTTTCAGTATGTCACAATCATCATTTTCTGGACACACTTATTTGAGAGATACACACCTTCATGATAATTTGCTTGAATACTCTATGTGCTTCACTTAGATCTTTTGAGCTTGGCAGTTTCTCTAGTGCTTCACTTATATCTTTTTGAGCACGGTGGCGTGTAGATTTTATAGAAATATTATGCTCTCGTTCTTCACTTATATTTTTTTGAGAGATGAATGAATAGTTATGGTAATTTGCATGGGTCATAAGACTAGTCCAAAAATAGTGGGTATTCAATGAATAATAATAAAACCATCATGTAACACATATAAAGAAGTTGTGGTTTAATGACATTGATGTGGTAACATGAAAAAGGTGTGAGTCCAAATTTGTTGATTCATAGAAGTGTCAAGAGTAAGAGGTGTTAACTTGTTATTCATCTAAAAATTAAAGAGTCATGGTGATGATGTGTGAGCATTTTTATTCCTCATTGAAATCCTAGTGTTGTTTTGAGTCTGGGGCGCACAATAGTTAACTCCTACCAACCTCCTCCCTCGAGGCATGCGCGGAGTACTTTGATTTGTGACAAAACTAATAAATTTTTGCAACAAGTATATGAGTTCTTTATGACTAATGTGACACCATGGACATACGCATATTCACCTTCTGATATTTGTTGGCCTCTCCGGTACCGTGCATAGCCCATTCTCACCTCGAGGATCGGTGCAACTTTCGCTGGTCGTCCAAACCCCATGACATGATACGCTCTGTTGCACATAAGTCTCATTATATCTTCCTCAAAACAGCCACCATACCTATGTAGTATGGCATTTCCATAGCCATTCCAAGATATATTGCCATGCAAATTCCATCGTCACTTCACTTGACTAGTTCTTTTATCATCATATTTCTTTGCATGATCATATAGAGCTGACATAGTATTTGTGGCAAAGCCACTATTCATCATGTCTTTGATATATGTCATGCTAGATCATTCCACATCCTAGTACACTACCAGTGGCATTCATATAGAGTCATATCTTCCTATAAGTTCTTCATATTGAGTTGTAAGTAAATAAAAATGTGACGATCATCATTATTAGAGCATTGTCCCAGTGAGAAAAGAATGATGGAGACTATGATTCCCCCACAAGTCGAGACAAGACTCCAGACAAAAAATAAAATAAAAATGGGGGAGGCCAAATGAGCCCACCATATAAAAAATATGAATGGTGGAGGCAAAAAAAGGAAAAATAAAAAAGCCCATGAAAAAATGAGAGAAAAAGAGAGAATATGACTAGTTCTTCATATAGAGAGTCTCCTATGTTGTCACTTCCATATGCTAGTGGAAATTACCTTTTCATATGAAACTTGGCTTGTATATTACGACGATGGGCTTCCTCAAAAGCCTGAGGTCTTCAAATCAAGCAAGTTGGATGCACACCCCACTTAGCTTCAGTTGATCTTTCATACACTTATATCTCTAGTGCATCATTTTCATGGCAATCCCTACTCCTTGCATTGACATCTATCGATGATCATCTCCATAACTCCTTGGTACGCCTAGTTGATGCGAGACTATCTTCTCCACTTTTTACCCCTTTGATATCTACCATCATATTCTGTTCCACCTATATGCTATGTCTAATGGTTCACACTCATGCATTGCATGAAGAATAAAAAGTTGATGCATATTGAAAAGTACGATCCAATTGCCTGACTTGGACACCGTGGTGCTTAACATTGGTATTGATGTGCTGAAGACGGAGTCATGCCTTGCTAATATAATAAGATGAGTAGGTGTAAACATTATTTTAGGATCGCGTACTTTGAAAAATTAAGGATTTTGTTTCTTATACTTATAAATATTACTATGTTGTTGTTTGTTAATTCATCATTTCTCACCGAGCATACATACCAAAGATTACATAGTGGGTAGCATGTCAAATAAAAAATTCTATTTTTATCATTTACCTACACGAGGACGAGCATGAATTAAGCATGGGGATGTTGATACGTCTCCAACGTATCTATAAATTTTGATTGTTCCATGCTGATATATTACCATTCTAGGATGCTTTTGGGGCATTTGTTTACCATGTTATAATATCTTTGAGCACTAACCTATTGACCCAGTGCCCAATGCTAGTTGTTGTTTTCTGCATGTTTTTGACTTTTCATGTTTACGGTACCAAACGAAGTCCAATTTCCACGAAAGGTTTTGATGATTTTTCTGGACCAAAAGAAGACCTAGAAGCTTCGAGAGGAGGTCGACAGATCCACGAGGGGCCCACAAGCCAACAGGGTGGGTCACTTGGGGGCGCGCCCTGATGGCTTGTGCCTCCCATGGGCACCTCCTGATGCCCCTCTCTGGCCTATAAATTCACGTATACCCAAAAAAACAAGAGCGCTCCCGAAACACTTTTTCTGCCCCGCAAGTCTCTATTCCAACGAGAGGCCATCTACAGCTTCGTTCAGGCACCCTGCCGGAGGGAAGATCAATCACAAAGGGCCTCTTCATCAACCTTGCTGCCCTCACCATGACGTGTGAGTAGTTCACCACATACCTATGGGTCCGTAGGTAGTACCTAGATGGCAATATCTCTCTCTTGATCTTCAATACAATGTTCATCACATCTTTGCCTTGATCTATCCGATGTAATCCCTTTGCATGGTGTGTTTGTTGGGATACGATGAATTGTGAGTTTATGTTCAGATTATTCATGACAAGTATTTGAGTAAAACCTGAATACTAAGATTCTTATTTGCATGATCATCATAGCTTGGTAATGCTCTTTGGTCTATTGAGATAGTTTGGCCAAGTAGATTGATATTTCTTCGATGGGAGTGGTGCGTTGTAGTAGGTTCAACCTGGCGAGTTTCTATATCCCAGTGACTAAAGGGGACATGATGTGTCTTTGTGTTGCTTCTACTAAGGATAAAACTATGGGGGTTTATTCATATTGTTTGAGTTTACTTTGTCTACATCATGTCACTGTTCTCCAAGCATTACTTTGTTTTACTTAATACTCTAGATGCATGCTGGATAGCGGTCGATGGGTGGAGTAATAGTAATAGGTGTAGGCAGGAGTCGACTTATTTTCTTATGGATGTGATGCCTATATACACATGATCATTACCATGAAAATCGCATAACTATTCGCTTTTCTATCAATTGCTCAACAGTGTTTTGTTTACCCACCGTATGCTATTTCTATTAGAGATGCCGCTAGGGAACTCTACACCCCCTCGGTCTATTCACTTATATATTCACAAATGCTTTCATTACCTTGCTATTATTTATTTGCTTTTATTTTATTTTGCAATTTACAATTATCTACACAACTCACTTGTTTGCAAATAACGAGATCAAGGGGATTGACAACCATCTTGCCGGCGTTGGGAGCAAGTTTTTGTTCTTTTGTGTGCAGCCGCTGAAGATGGTTGAGGATTGGTATTCCTATTGGTTCGATAAACCTTGGTTTCATAACTTAGGAAAATACTTACCCAGTTTGTGCTGCGATAACCCGTTCCTCTTCAGGGAAAACGCAACACAGATCACAAGTATCATCTCCTAAATTGGTTAGGTCTCGCTTGGGAGCCTCCAAACCGTGTGGAGTTGAACCAAGAAATTTTTAAGGGCATGGAGATAACTTACTTCGTGAAGATATACCAAGAGTGAGGCTAGTCCTTCGTGGACGTAATCCATGGTGTAATAGACAAGGTTGCTTCTTCGTGGACCCCTTGTGGGTGGAGCCCTCCATGGACTCGCGCAGCCGTTACCCTCCGTGGGTTGAAGTCTCCATGAACGTGGACATACGATAGCACCACCTATCGGAACCACGCCAAAAATCTATGTGTCTTCATTGTGTTTGATCTTCCTATATCTATTCCTTACTTACACTTATATGTATTTACTTTCCGCTACTATACTCATAGAACTGCATGTGTAGGGTGTGCTAGACTTGATAGAATTGCTAAAATTTGCCAACCGATAAAAGTGGGAAAAGGTTAAGTTTCTATTGGGTCGAGTAGTCTATTCACCCCCTCTAGACGCCTCTTCTCGATGCCACAAATTGTATCAGAACATTGGTCTACATTGCTTTGGTTTTATCACCATTAGAGGAAGATGGACGTGCCTAGTTTAGGGAGTCTTAGCTGTAGAGTGTCTATTCTCAATGGGGAGTACAATAGTCAATGGACAGACAAAATGCTTGATCTATTTGATGAATTTCATTTGAGAAAATAGTCCCTATGTGCCTCGCATTGATCCATTACATCCTTCTCACGAGGAAGAAATTGACATGCTTCGTAATCTTAGAACCAGTAAACTTATCATTAGAGGATTACCAAGAATCGTGTTTGATCATATGAATAACTTTGAGTGTGCCTACACTTTTTGGAAAGATTTAGAGGAGAGATATCCAAACTACTCTTTGAAAAATCTTGATGTTAAACTTCACAAAACTATTACCTTTCACAAAATGAAGCCTAGTGTTCCTAATTTTGATAGATACTTATTTGAGCTTCCTTACCTCGTGCGTGGTAAAGGAGATGTCATAACTATCAATAACATCATTGTTGAAGCCATTCACCTTCATTATCTTGAATATTGTCATGGTCAAAATTCTCATGACTCCCTTGATCTTTGTGACAAGAACATTCCATTTTATGATGAGAATGAGGAACATGGATACTATGATGAAGATGAGGAGTTTGAAATTGAATTTAAGAAGACTATGAAGAATTTGAGTCTCATGGCAAACTTGAAGGACTACATGTCCGGAGGAAAATAATGGATTCTTGATAGTGGATGCACCGATCGTATGACCAGAGATAGAGACATGTTTCGTGAGATAACACCAAAATATGGACCATGCATGTATGTGACCTTCGGAGACAACTCCAATGGTAAGGTACTTGGTGTTGGTAAGGTGGCCATATATCATGATAGTGTTGGGGAACGTTGCATGGGAAACAAAAAAATTCCTACGAACACCCAAGATCTATCTATGGAGATCAACAACTATGATAGGTAGAGTGGATCTACATACCTTTGTAGATCACTAAGAAGGAAGTGCTAAGAAACTCGGTTGATGTAGTCGAACGTCTTCACGATCCAAATCGCAATCCGTCCCGCGACCCAATCACGATCCGTCCTGATCTAGCGCTGAACGGACTGCACCTTCGTGTTCACCACACGTACATCTCCATGTTGTCTCTGCCTTCTTGATCCAACAAGTGGGGGGCAGAGAGGTAGATGAGTTCTCTGACAACGCGATGACGTGGCGGCGATGGTGGTGGTGCTATCCTGGCAGGGCTACGCCTAGCGCTACCGAAATCGCGAACGGAGGAGAAAATGATATAGGGAGAGAGAGGGGTGCCAAGGGATTCGTGTGTCCTTTTGGGGTGCCTGTTGGGGAACGTTGCATGGGAAAAAAAATCCTACGCACACGCAAGATCTATCCATGGTGATGAGCATCTACGAGAGGAAGAGTGGATCTACATACCCTTGTAGATCGCTAAGCGAGAAGCGTTAAGAAACGCGGTTGGTGTAGTCGAATGTCTTCACGATTCAAATCTCCGAGCATCCCATGATCTCATCATGATCCGTCCTGTGCACTCATCATGATCCGTTCCGCGATCTCATCACGATCCGTCTCGTGATCTTGATCACGGTCCTTCCGATCTAGCGCCGAATGGACGACACCTCTGCGTTCAGCACACGTACAGCTCGATGAAAATCTCCTCCTTCTTGATCCAGCAAGAGGGAACGTAGAGGTAGATGAGTTCTTCGGCAGCACGACGGCATTGCGGCGATGGTGGTGGAGCTATTCCAGCAGGGCTTCGCCTAAGCACCGCTGAAAACCGATCTAGAGGAGAAACTGCGATCTAGAGGAGAGGTAGCACGTGGCTATTAGGGTAAGCTTTTTCCTCTAAATCCTCTAGTATATATAGGAGAGAGGGAGGGGAGGAGGCAGCCTCAAACCCTCAAGGTTTGGTCGAAATTGGAGGTGGAGGAGTCCTACTCCAATCTTATTAGGAGTAGGATTCCTCCTTTCCACTTGGAAACTCTTTCCACCTCTCCACCTTTGGATTTTTTCATTCTCAAACCACTCCAGCCGCATGGGCCCGTAGAGGAAGCTTTGCCCAGATCACTAGGGGCTGGTTTACCTACTCCCACAACCCATGTAGCCTCTTGGGTCGAAATACCTCTCCCGATGGTCCCCCGGTACACTACCGGCACTCCCGGTACACTACCGATGAGTCTGAAACTTTTCCGGCAACCAAAACAGGACTTCCTATATATCAATCTTTACCCCCGGACCATTCCAGAGCTCCTCGTGACACCTGGGACCTCATCCGGGACTCCGAAAAACCTTCGGTCACCATCATACATAAATCTATACCATCGAAATGTCACCGAACCTTAAGTGTGCAGACCCTGCAGGTTCGAGAATTATGTAGACATGACCGAGACACCTCTACGGTCAATAACCAATAGCGGGACCTGGATGCCCATATTGGTTCCTACATATTCTATTAAGATCTTTATCGGTCGAACATCTATGTCAAGGATTCAGTTAATCCCGTATGATGTTCCCTTTGTTCTTTGGTATGTTACTTGCCCGAGATTCGATCGTCGGTATCTCCATACCTAGTTCAACCTTGTTACCGGCAAGTCTCTTTACTTGTTCCTTCATACAAGATCCTGTGACTAACACTTAGTCACATTGCTTGCAAGGCTTATTATGATGTTGTATTACCGAGTGGGCCCTGAGATACCTCTCCGTCACACGGAGTAACAAATCCCAGTCTTGATCCATGCCAACCCAACAGACACCCTTGGAGATACCTGTAGAGCACCTTTATAGTCACCCAGTTACGTTGCGATGTTTGATACACATAAGGTACTTCTCCGGTGTCAGTGAGTTGCATGATCTCATGGTCATAGGAACAAATACTTGACATGCAGAAAAACAGTAGCAATAAACTGACACGATCATATGCTACGTTTGTAGTTTGGGACTTGTCCATCACATCATTCTCCTAATGACGTGATCCCGTTATCAGATGACATCTCATGTCCATGACTAGGAAACCATAGCCATCTTTGATCAACGAGCTAGTCTATTAGAGGCATACTAGGGACATGGTGTTGTCTATGTATCCACACATGTATCTGAGTTTTCAAACAACACAATTATAGCATGGATAATAAACGATTATCATGAACAAGGAAATATGATAATAACAATTTATTATTGCTGCTAGGGCATATGTCCAACAGTTTCCAATAGACTTTAGCATCGCTACGAGTGAGAAAGTCTCATCGCAGTCCTCTTTGATCTTGTCAGAAACTTCTTTGTGACAAGTCGAGCTTTATAAATGGTGACATTTACCATCAGCGTCTGTCTTCATCTCAAAGGTCCATTTGTACGCGACGACCTACCGTCCAATGAGAAAGTGTACCAAAGTCTATACTTGGTTTTCATACATGGATCCTTTCTCGGATTTCATGGCCTCTAACCATTTGTCGGAATCCGGGCCCATCATCGCTTCTCCATATCTCCTAGGTTCATCGTGGTCCAACAACATGACCTCCAAGATAGGGTTGTCGTACCACTCAGGAGCAGTACACATCCATGTCGACCTACGAGGTTCGATAGTAACCTGATTTGAAGCTTCATGATCATCATCATTTACTTCCTCTTCAACTGACGTAGGTTCTACAGAAACATCTTTTTGTGCTGCGCTACTCTTTGGTTGAAACAAAGGTTCAACAACCTCATCAAGTTCTATATTCCTCCCACTCAATTCTTTTGAGAGATACTTTTTCTCGGGAAAGGACCCATTTTAGCAACAAACACTTTATGCTTGGATCTGAGATAGAAGGTTCACCCAACTATTCTTAGGGTAATCTATGAAGAGGCATTTGTCCGCTTTGGGTTCGAGCTCATTAGGTGAAAACATTTTTCCACACAAGCGTCGCAGCCCCAAACATTAATAAATGACAACTTAGGTTTCTATCAAAGCATAATTCACACGGTGTCATCTCAAAGGATTTAGATGATGCCCTATTTAAAGTGAATGTAGTTGTCTCTAATGCATAACCCCAAAACTATAGTAGAAAAACGATAAGAGACATCATATCCCGCACCATATCCAATAGAGCACGACTATGACGTTTGGACACACCATCCCACTATGGTGTTCCAGGTGGCGTGTGTTGTGAAACGACTTTCACATTGTCTAAAGTTGTATGCCAAACTCGTAACTCAGATATTCACCTCCACGATCATATCAAAAACATTTTTATCTTCTTGTCACGATGATCTTAAACTTCACTCTGAATTTGCTTGAACTTTTCAAACGATTCAGACGCGTGTTTCATTAAGTAAACATACACTATATCTACTCAAATCATCAGTGAAGGTAAGAAAATAACGATATCCACCGCACGCTACAAGACTCATTGGATTGCATACATCAACATGTATCATTTCCAATAAATCACTTACCCGCTCCATCAATCGGGAAAACGAGGTCCTTAGTCATCTTGCCCAAGAGGCATGGTTCGCATATCTCAACCGATTCGAAATCGAATGAGTCCAAAGATCCATCAACATGGAGTTTCTTCATGCTCTTTATACCAATATGACATTTAGCGGCAGCGCCACAAGTATGTGGTACCATCATTATTAACTTTGTATCTTTTGGCATCAATGTCATGAACATGTGTATTACTATGATTAAGATTCAACAAACCATTCTCACTGGGTGCATGACCATTGAAGGTATTATTCATGTAAACCGAATAATAATTATTCTCTAACTTAAATGAATAACCGTGTTGCAATAAACACGATCTAATCACGTTCATGCTCAACGCAAAACACCAAATAACATTTATTTAGGTTCGTCACTAATCCCGAAGGTAGAGAGAGCGTGCGATGTCGATCACATCAACCTTGGAAGCATTTCCAACACACATTGTCACCTCACCCTTAGCTAGTCTTCGTTTATTCCATAGCTTTTACTTCGAGTTACTAACATTTAGCAACCGAACCGGTATCCAATACCCAGGTGCTATTAGGAGTACTAGCAAGGTACACATAAATAACACGTATATCAAATACACTTGTGTCGGCGTTGCCAGCCTTCTTATCTACCAAGTATCTAGGGTTGTCCCGCTTCAGCGAGCGCTCTCCTCATAATAGAAGCACTTAGTCTCGGGTTTGGGTTCAACTTTGGGTTGCTTCACTGGAGCAGCAACTGACTTGCCATCAATGAAGTTTCCCTCCTTGTCCTTGCCCTTCTTGAAACTAGTGGTTTTACTAACCATCAACACTTGATGCTCCTTCTTGATTTCTACCTTCACGGTGTCAAACATCGCGAACAGCTCAGAGATCATTATTTCTATCCCTAGCATTTTATAGTTCATCACCAAGTTCTAGTAGCTTAGTGACAGTGACTTGGAGAACTATATCAATCACTATCTTATCTGGAAGATCAACTCCCACTCGATTCAAGCGATTGTAGCACCCAGACAATCTGAGCACATGCTTAACGATTGAGCTATTCTCCTTCATCTTGCAGGCAAAGAATCTTGTTGGAGATCTCATATCTCACAACATGGGCACGAGCCTGAGATCCCAATTTCATCTGTTAGAACATCTCATATGTTCCATTACGTTCAAAATGTTTTGGAGCCTCAATTCTAAGACATAATGCATGACACACTAAACTATCAAGTAGTCATCGGAACGTGCTTGTCATATGTTCACAACATCTACAGACGACGCTAGAGGGGGTGGCGCACCGAGCGGTGCATTAAGGACATAAGCCTTCGGGCAGCAATGAGGAAAATCCTCAGATCACGGACCCAGTCCGCAATATTGCTACCATCATCTTTCAACTCTATTTATCTAGGAACATATAGAAATTCAAGGGAGCTACATCGTGAGCTAGTAATCTACAACATAATTTTGCAAAGACACTACTAACTATGTTCATGATAATGAGTTCAATTAATCATATTACTTAAGAAATCCCACTCAAATTGACATCCCTCCGGTCATTCGAGTGATACATGGTCCAAATTCACCAACTCAAGTCCGATCATCACGTGAGTTGAGGTGGTTTCAATGGTGAACATCATCATGTTGATCATATCTACTATATGACTCATGTTCGACCTTTCGGTCTCTTGTGTTCCAAGGCCATGTCTGTACATGCTAGGCTCGTCAAGTTTAACCCGAGTGTTCTGCATGTGCAACACTGGCTTGCACCCGTTGTTTGTGAACGTAGAGTCTATCACACCCGATCATCATGTGGTGTCTCGACATGATGAACTGTCGCAACGGTGCACACTCGGGGAGAACACAATTTATCTTGAAATTAAGTGAGGGATCACCTTATAATGCTACCGTCGTCCTAAGCAAAACAAGGTGCATAAAAGGATTAACATCACATGCAAATCATAAGTGACATGATATGGCCATGAACTTGTGCTTTTGATCTCCATGTTGAAAGCACCAGCATCATCTCCATCGTCACCGGCATGACACCATGATCTCCATCAACGTGTCTCCATCGGGGTTGTCGCGCCCACCATGCTTCTACTACTATTGCTACCGTCTAGCGATAAAGTAAAGCATTACATAGCGCTTAATGATTGACACCTAGGTCATACAATAATTAAAGACAACCCTATGGCTCCTGCCGGTTGCCGTATTCATCGACATGCAAGTCATGATATTCTATACAACACATGATCATCTCATACATCACATATATCTCATCATGTAATTGGCCATATCACATCACAACATACCCTGCAAAAACAAGTTAGACGTCCTCTAATTGTTGTTGCATGTTTGACGTGGCTGCTACGGGTATCTAGCAAGAACAATTCTCACCTACTCATAAACCACAACGGTGATACATAAATTGCTTTTCAACCTTCTCAAGGACCGCCTTAGTCGGATCCGATCCAACTAAAGTAGGAGAAACAGACACCCGCCAGCCATCTTTGTGCAACGAAGTTACATATCAGTCGATGGAACCAGTCTCTCATAAGCGTACGAGTAAGGTTGGTCCGGGCCGCTTCATCCCACAATACCGCTGAACCAAAACACGACCAAGGGAGGAAGCAATCTAAGCATCAACGCCCACAAACTCTTTGTGTTCTACTCGAGATCTCATCTACACATAGACCTAGCTCATGATGCTGCTGTTGGGGAACGTTGCATGGGAAACAAAAAATTTCCTACGCACACGCAAGATCTATCCATGGTGATGAGCATCTACGAGAGGGAGAGTGGATCTACATACCCTTATAGATCGCTAAGCGGGAAGCGTTAAGAAACGCGGTTGGTGTAGTCGAACGTCTTCACGATTCAAATCGCCAAGCATCCCACAATCTCATCACGATCTGTCCTACGATCCAATCATTATCCGTCCCGTGAACTCATCACGATCCGTCCCACGATCTCATCATGATCCATCTCGCGATCTTGATCACGGTCCTTCCAATCTAGCACCGAACGGACGGCACCTCTGCGTTCAGCACACGTACAACTCGATGACGACCTCCGCCTTCTTGATCCATGAAGAGGGAGCGGAGAGGTAGATGAGTTCTCCGACAACGCAACGGTGTTGCGGCGATGGTGGTGGAGCTATTCCAGCAGGGCTTCGCCTAAGCACCGCTGAAAACCGATCTAGAGGAGAAACTGCGATCTAGAGGAGAGGTAGCACGTGGCTATTAGGGAAAGCTTTTTAATCTAAATCCTCTAGTATATATAGGAGGGAGGGAGGGTAGGAGGCAGCCTCAAACCCTCAAGGTTTGGTCGAAATTGGAGGTGGAGGAGTCCTACTCCAATCCTATTAGGAGTAGCATTCCTCCTTTCCACTTGGAAACTCTTTCCACCTCTCCACCCTTGGATTTTTTCCTTCTCAAACCACTCCAGACACATGGTCCCTTAGAGGAGGCTTTGGCCAGCCCACCAGGGGTTGGTTTACCTCCTCCCGCAGCCCATGTAGCCTCTTGGGTCGAAATACCTCTCCCGATGGTCCCCCGGTACACTACCGATGAGTGTGAAACTTTTCCGGCGACCAAAATAGGACTTCCTATATATCAATATTTACCTCCGGACCATTCCGGAGCTCCTCGTGACATCCGGGATCTCATTAGGGACTCCTAACAACCTTCGGTCACCACCATACATAACTCTACACTACCGAAACATCACCGAACCTTAAGTATGCAGACCCTGCGGGTTTGAGAACTATGTAGACATAACCGAGACACCTCTACAGTCAATAACCAATAGCGGGACTTGGATGCCCATGTTGGTTCCTACATATTCTATGAAGATCTTTATCGGTCGAACCTCTATGTCAAGGATTCAGTTAATCCCGTATGATGTTCCCTTTGTTCTTCGATATGTTATTTGCCCGAGATTCGATCGTCGGTATCTCCATACCTAGTTCAACCTTGTTACCAGAAAGTCTCTTTACTCGTTCCGTAATACAAGATCCCGTGACTAACACTTAGTCACATTGCTTGCAAGGCTTATTGTGATGTTGTATTACCGAGTGGGCCCTGAGATACCTCTCCGTCACATGGAGTAACAAATCCCAGTCTTGATCCATGCCAACCCAACAGAGACCCTCGGAGATACCTGTAGAGCACCTTTATAATCACCCAGTTATGCTGAGACATTTTATCACACAAGGTACTCCTCCGGTGTCAGTGAGTAGCATGATCTCATGGTCATAGGAACGAATACTTGACATGCAGACAACAATAGCAATAAACTGACACGATCATATGCTACGTTCATTGTTTGGGTCTTGTCAATCACATCATTCTCCTAATGATGTGATCTCGTTCACAAATGACAACTCATGTCTATGGCTAGGAAACCTTGACCATCTTTGATTAGCGAGCTAGTCTATTAGAGGCTCACTAGGGACACCGGGTTGTCTATGTACCCATACATGTATTGAGTTTCCGATCAATGCAATTCTAGCATGGACAATAGATGTGTATCATGAACAAGGAAATAGGATAATAACTAATTTATTATGCCTCTAGGGCATATTTCCAATAGTCTCCCACTTGCACTAGAGTCAATAATCTAGTTCATATCACCATGTGATATACACCAAGTGAGTTCTTGGGTTTGATCATGTTTTGCTTGTGAGAGAGGCTTTATAGTCAACGGGTCTGCAAAATTCAGATCCCATGCACTCTGCAAATCTCTATGTCATATCATAGATGCTGCTACCGGGCCCCACTTGGAGCTGTTCCAAATGGCTGCTCCATTATACGTATCCAGACTGCTACTCAGAGTCATCCAGATTAGTGTCAAAGCTTGCATTGACGTAACCCTTTATGATGAACTCTTTATGACCTCCATAATTGAGAAACATCTCCTTATTTCTCTAGTTAATAAGGATCATTTTTGACCGCTGTCCAGTGATCCACTCCTGGATCACTCTTGTACCCCCTTGCTAGACACATGGCAAGGCACACATAGGTGCGGTGCCCAGAATGTCATATTGTATAGTGCCTATGGCTAAGGCATAGGGGACAACCTTCATGCTTTCTCTTTCTTCTGCTATGGTCGAACTTTGAGCCTCACTCAACTCCACACCTTACAAATGAGGCAAGAACTCTTTCTTTGACTTATCCATTTTGAACTCTTTCAAAATCTTGTCAAGGCATGTACTCATTGAAAGTCTTATCAGACGTCTTGATCTATCTCTATAGATACCGATGACCCATATTTAAGTAGCTTCATTCCATGTCTTCCTTTGAAGAAAAACTCCTTTCAAACAACCCTTTATGCTTTCCAGAAATTCTACATCATTTTCGATCAACAATATGTCATCCACATATACTTATGAGAAATTCTATAGTGCTCCTACCCACTTTTCTTGTAAATACAAGTTTCTCATAAACTTTGTATAAACCCCAAAACTGTGATCGCCTCATAAAATCATATTTCCCAACTCCGAGATGCTTGCTCTAGCCTATAGAAGAATCGCTGGAGCTTGCAAATCTTTTAGCATCCTTAGGATTCACAAAACCTTCTGGTTGTATCACGTACAACCTTTCCTCAAGGAAACCGTTAAGGAAACAATGTTTTGACATCCATCTGCCAGATTTCATAATCAAAAAATGCAACAACTCCTAACATAATGCCAACATAGTTTAGCATCGCTACGGGTGAGAAAGTCTCATCATAGTCAACTCCTTGAACTTGTCAAACACTTCTTTGCGACAAGTCGAGCTTTATAAATGGTGACTTTTACCATCAGCGCATGTCTTCTTCTTTAAAGGTCCATTTGTACTCAATGGCCTGCCATTCAACGGGCAAGTCTACCAAAGTCCATACTTGGTTTTTGTACATGGATCCTTTCTCGGATTTCATGGCTCCTACCCATTTGTTGGAATCCGGGCCACCATCGCTTCTTCATAGTTCATAGGCTCATTGTTGTCTAACAACATGATTTCCAAGATAGGATTGACATACCACTCAGGGGCGGTACGAGTCGTTGTTGACCTACGAGGTTTTGTAGTAACTTGATACGAAGTTTCATGATCATCATCATTATCTTCCTATTCATTTGGCGGAGGCAACGAAGAAACATCTTTCCGCATCGTGCTACCATCCAACTGAAGTGAAGGGTCAACAACCTCATCAAGTTCTACTTTCCTCCCACTCAATTCTTTAGATACAAACTCTTTCTTGAGAAAGGACCCGTTTTAGCAACAAACACTTTGTCCTTGGATCTGAGATAGAAGGTGTACCCAACTATTTACTTAGGGTATTCCATGAAGATGCATTTGTCCTCTTTGGGTTCGAGCTTATCATGTTGAAATATTTTCACATAAGCATCGCATTTCCAAACTCTAAAAAATGACAACTTAGGTTTCTCCCGAACGGTGTCATCTCAACGGATTTGGATGGTGCCCTATTTACAACAATTGTGATTGTCTCTAATCCATAACCCCAAAACGGTAGTGGAAAAACGGTAAGCGACATCATAGTACGCACCATATCCAATAGAGCACGACTACGACGTATAGACACACCATCACACTATTGTGTTCCAGGTGACGTGAGTTGTGAAACAACTTCCGCATTTGTCTTAAGTTGCATACCAAACTCGTAACTCAGATATTTACATCCACGATTATATCATAGACATTTTATCTTCTTGTCACGATGATTTTGAACTTCACTCTGAAATTGCTTGAACTTTTTAAACATTTTAGACTTGTGTTTAATTAAGAAAATATAGCCATATCCACTCAAATCATCAGTGAAGGTAAGAAAATATTGATATCCATCGCAAGTTTCAACACTCATTGGACCGCATACATCAACATGTATCATTTCCAATAAGTCACTTGCTCGCTCCATCATATCGGAAAACGGGGTCTTAGTCATCTTGCCCATGAGGCATGGTCAGCATGTCTCAACCGATTCGAAGTCGAGTGAGCCCAAAGATCCATCAGCATGGAGTTTTCTTCATGCGATTTACATGAATATGACATTTAGCGGCAGTGCCACAAGTATGTGGTACTATCATTATTAACTTTTCATCTTTTTGGCATCAATATTATGAACATGTGTATCACGACGATCGAGATTCAATAAACCATTCACATTGGGTGCATGACCGTTGAAGGTTTTATTCATGTAAACATAATAACTATTATTCCCTGACTTAAATGAATAATTGTATTGCAATAAGCACGATCTAATCATGGTCATTCTCAACGCAAACACCAAATAACATTTATTTAGGTTCATCACTAATCCCGGAGGTAGAGGGAGCATGCGATGGTGATCACATCAACCTTGGAAACACTTCCAACACACATCATCACCTCACCCTTAGCTAGTCTCCGTTTATACCATAGCTTTTATTTCGAGTTACGAACATTTAGCAACGGAACCGATATCTAATACCCAAGTGCTACTAGGAGTACTAGTAAGGTACACATCAATAACACGCATATCAAATATACTTCTGTTTATGTTGCCAGCCTTCTTATCTACCAAGAATCTAGGGCAGTTCCGCTTAGTGACCATTCCCCTCATTACAGAAGCACTTAGTCTTGGGTTTGGGATAAACCTTGGGTTTTTTCACTGGAGAGGCAACTGGTTTGCCATTCTTGAAGTTTCCCTCGTTGCCCTTGCCCTTGCCCATCTTGAAACTAGTGGTTTTACTAACCATCAACACTTGATGCTCCTTAATTTCTACCTTCGCAGTGTCAAACATCGTGAACAGCCCAGGGATCATCTATCCCTTGCATTTTTATAGTTCATCACGAAGCTCTAGCAGCTTTGTGGCAGTGACTTGAAGAACTATATGAATCACTATCTTATCTGGAAGATCAACTCCCACTTGATGCAAGCGATTGTAGCACCCAGACAATTTGAGCACATGCTCACTGATTGATCTATTCTCCTTCATCTTACAGGCAAAGAATATTGTTGGAGGTCTCATACATCTCAAGATGGGCATGAGCCTGAAATCCAATTTCAGCTCTTGGAACATCACATATGCTCTATGACGTTCAAAACATATTTGGAGCCTGAATTCTAAGTTGTAATGCAAGACACACTGAACTATCAAATAGTCATTAGAACGCGCCTCTCAGATGTTCACAACATCCACAGTCGCCGCTTGAGGGGGTGGTGCACCGAGCTGTGCATTAAGGACATAAGCCTTCTGTGCAACAACTAAGGACAATCCTCTGATCACGGACCTAGTCCGCATAATTTCTACCGTCGTCTTTGAAATCTATTTTCTCTAGGAACGTATCAAAAACACAAGAGAGCTACAACGCGAGCTATTGATCTACAACATAATTTTGCAAAGACAACTTAGACTATGTTCATGATAATGAGTTCAGTTAATCATATTACTAAAGAACTCCCACTCAAATCAACATCCCTCAGGTTGTCTAAGTGTGACATGATCCAAATCCACCAACCCAAGTATGATCATCACGTGAGATGAGGTGGTTTCAATGGTGGACATCTCCATGTTGATCATATCTACTATAGGACTCATGTTCGACCTTTCGGTCTCTTGTGTTCCGAGGCCATGTCTGTACATGCTGGGCTCGTCAAGCTTAACTCGAGTGTTACACATGTGCAACACTGGCTTGCACCCATTGTATGTGAACATAGAGTCTATCACACCCGATCATCATGTGGTGCTTCAAAACGACGAACTATCGCAACAGTGCACACTCGGGGAGAACATAATTTTTTCTAGAAACTTTACTGAGGGATCACATTATAATGCTACCGTCGTCCTAAGCAAAACAAGGTGCATAAAAGGATTAACATCACATGCAAATCATAAGTGACATTATATGGCCATGAACTTGTGATTTTGATGTACATCTTTGAAGTGTCGGGGAACATTGCATGGGAAACAAAAAAATTCCCACGCACACACAAGATCTATCCATGGTGATGAGCATCTACGAGAGGGAGAGTGGATCTACATACCCTTATAGATCGCTAAGCGGGAAGCATTAAGAAACATGGTTGATGTAGTCGAACGTCTTCGCGATCCAAATCGCCGAGCGTCCCACGATCCGATCACCATCCGTCCCGATCTAGCGCCAAACGGACGCCACCTCCACGTTCAGCACATGTACAACTCGATGATGATCTCCGCCTTCTTGATCCAGCAAGAGGGAGCAGAGAGGTAGGTGAGTTCTCCAGCAATGTGATGGCATGGCGGTGATGGTGGTGGAAGTATTCCGGCACGGCTTTGCCTAAGCACCACCAAAAACTAGAGGGAACGATCTATCAGGAAGAGAGGGCTGCACCGTGGCTTAGGGTTTTCTAGTGTGGCTTCATTCTCTCCCCTCTAGTATATATAGGAGGAAGGGGAGGGATTCCAGCACCCCTAGGGTTCCCCCTAGGCTGCAGCCGAAGTGGGGAGGTGGAGGAGTCCAACTCCAATCCTACTAGGAGTAGGATTCCTCCCCCACTTGGAAATCCTTTCCTCCTCTTGGATTTTTCCACCCCTAGCCGCATGGGCCTTAGTGGTGGGTTCGACCAGCCCACTAGGAGCTGGTTTGCCTCCTCCCATAGCCAATGAGGCCCTTTGGGGTGAGAGGCCCCTGCCGATGGTCCCTCGGTACTCTACCGACACTCCCGGTACACTACCGAAGTACCCGAAACTTTTTCGGTGACCAAAACGGGACTTCCTATATATCAATCTGTACATCCGGAGCTCCTCGTGACATCCGAGATCTCATCCAAGACTCTAAACAACCTTCGGTAACCACCATACATAACTCTATACTACCGAAACGTCACCGAACGTTAAGTGTGCAGACACCATGGGTTCGAGAACTATGTAGACATGACCGAGACACCTCTACGGTCAATAACCAATAGAGGGACCTGGATGGACATATTTGTTCCTACATATTCTATGAAGATCTTTATAGGTTGAACCTCTATGTCAAGGATTCAGTTTATCCCGTATGATGTTCCCTTTGTTCTTCGGTATGTTACTTGCCCGAGATTCGATCGTCGGTATCTCTATACCTAGTTCAATCTCATTACCGGCAAATCTCTTTACTCATTCTGTAATACAAGATCCCGTGGCTAAACCTTTAGTCACATTGCTTGCAAGGATTTGATACGTCTCCATCGTATCTACTTTTCCGAACTCTTTTGCCATTGTTTTGGACTCTAATTTTCATGATTTGAATGGAATTAAACCCGGACTGACGCTGTTTTCAGCAAAATTGCCTTTGTCTTATTTTTGTGCAGAAATAGAAGTTCTTGGATTGATCTGAAAATTTACGGTGAATATTTTTGGAATTAATAAAAAATACTAGCGAAAGAATCAACCAGAGGGAGGCCACCATAGGTGGCAAGCCTGCGAGGCGCGGCCATCCCGTGGCCGCGCCTAGCAGGCTTGTGGGGCCCCTGTTGCTCCAACGACCTCAATTCCACTTCTATATATTCCTATTCATGGAGTAAAAATTCAAAGAGAAGAGTTCATCGTGTTTCATGATACAGAGCCGCCGCCACCTCCTGTTTTCCTCGGGAGGACATATCTGGAGTCCGTTTTGGGCTCCGGAGAGGGAAATCGACGCCATCGTCATCACCAACCATCCTTCATCACCAATTCCACAATGCTCTCCGCCGTTCATGAGTAATTACATCGTAGGCTTTCTGGACGGTGATGGGTTGGATGAGATTTATCATGTAATCGAGTTAGTTTTGTTAGGGTTTGATCCATAGTATCCACTATGTTCTGAGATTGATGTTGCTATGAATTTGCTATGCTTAATGCTTGTCACTAGGGCCCGAGTGCCATGATTTCAGAATTTTTCAGAAAAAGAAAAATGTTGAGGAGGGTGTTTCAAGGGGGTTCCTCAAGCAAGAAGGCCCTGAGACTCGCGATACATGAACCCGACCTTGAACCATAGAGGGAAGCACAAGTACGACCTTGTGAATGGCCATCAGATCAATTTATGAGTGATGCCGATTTCAAGGAAGAATTCTACGCATACACAAGAAATGTTGGCCTTGAGGAATTCGTTTTGGACAAATGCAAGCAATACTATGAACTCACGGATTCTTTCGTGTGGAGGTTTGAATTTTCGCTCAATCATAATAACCTTCCGTCCTATTTGACCTTTATGTCAAATCATATACCTTGGACATAGAGGATTTTAACCATGCATGCAAACTTCAACAATGGGGCTGCTATAGTGATCCGCACAAAACTGAATATAATGATTTTCTTGCTAGCATCACCGTCGGAGAAACTAGAAATATTACACAGGCTACCGTGGGGAGCATTCATTTTCCTGCTATACACTATTTTCCTCTATTCATATGTAGATGTATTAACGGTAAAACTGAGCATAGCCACATTTGTGCAACCGATCTCATTATTCTTAAGAGTGCAGTAATGGGTGAAAGGCGATATAACTTAGGAGCCATTAATCCTAGAAGGTTGCATAATAATGCTAAGGATGGAGATTTCTTTGGTGGGGTTTATGCTAAATGTGTAGCTAATTATCTTGGGGTACCCATACGGGGAAATGATATTGAGTTACCACCTGCTTTTCTTGATTATGAGGCTTTGGTATGTTTTTCAGTTTCTTGAAAGGAACAAACAATCCCTCCAGTACTGACTAATTTTTGATAGACAGCACGCTATCCATGTTACCCTTCCTGCTCCTGCCTTCTTTAACTTTCAGGAAAAACAAAGATACTTTATAACCAGAGAGGAGGCAAACGAGTACGAGAGAAATGCGGAAGCAGCTCGCCTTCATGCTGCAGTCGTTCAGGCGGTGGCCGCCGCAGCCTAGCACAACCCCGACTATGACATCGGATATTACCCAAGCCATCCATGGCCCTAGACTAACTTAGGCCAAAAGCCTAAGCTTGGGGGAGTATGTATCTCTCACCGACATTACATGCATGTTTTCACACTTCAGTAGTCGGTGTTCATACTCTTTCATTGTACCATCCATGGTAGTTTATTTACTTGTTTTGCTTTCTTTTTGTGTGTTTAATTCACTTTGAGAAAAATACAAAAAAATTAGTTCTAGCTTTACCTTCTAGTTGCTTAGTTGTAGTATTAAAAGAAAAACCCCCAAAAGAATTTTCGTTCTTCTTTTGCTTGTTGGGAGCGTTCCCATGTAAATAGTTTTTCTCATTCTTGTTTTGAATTTCCTTTCTTTGGGTCGTAAGGACAAGACCACAGTGAAAATGTTGAGTGGCTCACATATGCATAATTGTTTATTGATCAGAGAGCCCATATTAGCTTGCCTTCTCCTTTGAGTTATTGTTTGCAGATTCCAGCTTAGTCCAATGCACGTGCAATCTTATTATTATCCACACCGTCCAATCATGCAAGTGAAAGGCAATAATGATGATATTCGATGAAAAGATTGAGATGGAGAAAAAATGGTATGAACTCGACTTATCTTGCTTTTGTAAATATGATTAGCTCATCGTTCCAAATTCAGTTCATTATGGGTGAAACATATTTGCAATGATAATTAGAGATTATAGTTACTCATGCCATGCTTAATTAGCTAAGAGTGGATAATGGTTTTTCTTGGGTGCCAACATGCATATTAAAATGGTTGTGATGTAGTATGATGGGATGGTATCCTCCTCTGAACGATTCAAGTGGCTCGACTTGGCACATGTTCATGCATGTAGTTCAAACAATATCAACATAGCGTCTACGATATTTATGTTCATAGTGATTTATATCCTACTCATGATTACATTCAATGTTGGATAATCTCAAAGCATGTTGATGACTGTGTCGCTCTCTAGTTGGTCGCTCCCCAGTCTTTTGCTAGCCTTCACTTGTACTAAGCCGGAATACCACTTGTGCATTTAATTCCTAAAACCCAAAGTTGTTCCATATGAGTCCACCATACCTGCCTATATGTGGTATTTACCTGTCGTTCCAAGTACATTTGCATGTGCCAAATTCTAAACCTTCAAATAAACATTCTGTTTTGTATGCCCAAATCGCTCATGTGGCGACTAGGGGCTGTCAATATCTTCCATGCTAGGTGGGTTATTCTCACGATATGTGTTGACTCACTATCATTCACGAGAAAGTGGCTAGTAATCGGGATGCCCAGTTCCATGCTCAAAATAAAATCAAAATATATTAAACAAAACTCCCCCAGGATTGTGTCTATATGGAAGGTACCCATGGATTCGGCTCACCGTGGAGTGTGACTGATTGGTGGAGGGGGAGTAAAAACTTTATCATTCTGTTTGGGAACCGCCTATAATGTATCTAGCATGGAAGATGTTGAAAACCATTTGGTCGTTATGTGAGCACTCAAAGCATACCTCTCAAAAATTCTTACTCGTTGGTGTTTAAAAACTCGAGCTCTGGCACCTTTGCAAATCAATGCTTCCCTCTGCGAAGGGCCTTTCCATTTACTTTATTGTTGAGTCATCCTCTTCTCATAAAATGCACTGGTTAGAGAGCACCACCGTCATTTGTATGCTTCGCTGTTAATTGATATTGAGTATGAGTATGACTGGATCTCTTCCATCGTGAATTACAATGTCTAGTCAGTCCTTGTTGTTTAGAGGTGCTTTGCATTTATGTTTTGCGGTCTCGGAAAGGGCTAGCGAGATATCATTCCATCATATTGTTTTGATAAAAGTGTTGTCATCCGAGAGTTATTATTATTCCTCCCTGATACGTCTCCAATGTATCTATAATTTTTGATGATGACATGCTATTATATTATCTGTTTTGGATGTTTTATATGCATTAATATGCTATTTTATATTATTTTGGGGACTAACCTATTAATCTAGAGCCAAGTGCAAGTTTATGTTTTTCCTTGTTTTTGAATTTTGCATATATGGAATATTAAGCGGAGTCCAAACAGAATAAAACGTTCGGAAATATTTTTTTGGAAGGAAACAAGTCATCCAAGCTTGGAGTGCACGTCAGAGGAGGTGCCAAGGCGCCACAAGACTTCTAGGCGCGGCCCCCCTGGTCACGCCTAGCAGGCTTGTCGCCTCCTGGCAGGTCTCCTAACCCTAATTGTTGGCCTATAAATACCTAAATATTCCCCCAACATCAGAAAAGAGCCATGCAAATACATTTCCGCCGCCGAAAACCTCCGCTCCAGAGAGATCCAATCTTGGAGCCTTTTCCAGTAATCTGCGGAGGGGGTTTCGATCACGGAGGGCATCTACATCAACTCCATTGCCCCTCCAATGTTGCGTGAGTAGTCCACCGCAGACCTACGGGTCCACAACTAGTAGCTAGATGGCTTCTTCTCTCTCTTTTATCTTCAATATCATGTTCTTCATGATCTTCATGGAGATCTATTCGATGTAATCATCTTTTGTGGTGTGTTTTTTAAGATCCGATGTATTGTGAGTTTATGTTCAGATTATCCATGAATCTTATCTGAATCTCCTCTGATTTCTTATATGCATGATTTCATATCCTTGCAAGTCTCTTCGAGTTATCGGTTTGGTTTGGCCAACTACATTGGTTATTCTTGCATTGGGATAAGTGCTTGGTTTTGAGTTCAATCTTGCGGTGTCCTCACCAGTGACATAGTGGGGGTGCGATGCACATATTGTATTGTTGCCATCAAGGGTAACAAGATGGGATTTTCGTCATATTGCTTGAGTTTATCTCTCTACATCATGTCATCTTTCTAAATGCGTTACTATGTTCTTCATGAACTTAATACTCTAGATGCAGGCAGGAGTCGGCCGATGTGGAGTAATAGTAGTTGATGCAGAATCATTTCAGTCTACTTGTCACGTACGTGATGCCTATATGCATGCTCATTTCCTTGGATAACTACATGATTATTCGCTTTTCTACCAATTGCTTGATAGTAATTTGTTTACCCACTATGATATTTTCCTTCAAGAGAGAAGCCTCTAGTGAAACCTATGGCCCCTGGGTCTATTTTCCATCATATATTTTCGGATCTATACCTTGATGGAATTTACTTATCTTTTACTTTCCGCACTCGTTTACATCTATCTCTTTCCGATCTAATCCTTGCAAATAACCGTGAAGGGATTGACAACCCCTTTATAGCGTTGGGTGCAAGAGTTTGATTGTTTGTGTAGGTGCATCCATTTGTGACTTGCTTGTTCCTCCTACTGGATTGATACCTTGGTTCTCAACAACTGAGGTAAATACTTATCTACTTCGCTGCATCACTCGTTCCTCATCAAGGGAAAACCAACGCATGCTCAAGAGGTTTTGACAGATTCTGTTTTCTTTGAGTTGTTTGCCTATTTTGATGAATCTATGGGTTGTATCATGTGGTATGAGCCATGGAGAAGTTAGATTATAGTAGGTATAACACCAATATAAATAAAGAATGAGTTCACAACAGTACCTAAAGTGCTGATTTATTTTCTTATACTAACGGATCTCACGAGTTTTCTATTAAGTTTTGTGTTGTGAAGTTTTCAAGTTTTGGGTAAAGATTTGATGGACTATGGAATAAGGAGTGGCAAGAGCCTAAGCTTGGGGATGCCCCGGAAGGCATCCCCTCTTTCGTCTTCAATCCATCGGTAAATTTAAATAAGGCTATATTTTTATTCACTACATGATGTGTGTTTTGCTTGGAGCATCTTGTATGATATGGGTCTTTGCTTGACAGTAATTTGTTTACCCACCATGATATTTGCCTTCAAGAGAGAAGAATCTAGTGAAACCTATGGCCCCCAGGTCTATTTTTATCATATATTTTTAGATCTATACCTTGCTACAAATTACTTATCTTTTAGTTTCCGCACTCGTTTACATCTATCTCTTTCAGATCTAATCCTTGCAAATAACCGTGAAGGGATTGACAACCCCTTTATAGTGTTGGGTGCAAGAGTTTGATTGTTTGTGTAAGTGCATCCATTGGTGACTTGCTTGTTCCACCTACTGGATTGATACACTGGTTCTCAACAACTGAGGGAAATACTTATCTACTTCGCTGCATCACCCTTTTCTCTTCATGGGAAAACCAATGCATGCTCAAGAGGTAGCACTCGCTAGTTGAGTATGTCATTGATATAAGTAAATGTGAGACCTAAATGTTATTGTGAACTTGGTTAGTCCGTGATCTTGCTGAAAATTTGAACATTAGTTAGACATATTTACAACAACAAGATCAAATAGAGTTTGTAAAAGTTTTTCTTTATCACTTTCAGTTTATCAACTGAATTGCTTGAGGACAAGCAATGGGTTAGGCTTGGGGGAGTTGATACGTCTCCATCGTATCTACTTTTCCAAACACTTTTGCCCTTGTTTTGGACTCTAATTTTCATGATTTGAATGGAACTAACCCAGACTGACGCTATTTCCAGCAAAATTGCCTTGGTGTTATTTTTGTGTAGAAATAAAAGTTCTTGGATTGATCTGAAAATTTACAGAGAATATTTTTGGAATTAATAAAAAATAATGGTGAAAGAATCAACCGGAGGGGAGCCACCCACAGGTGGCAAGCCTGCCAGGCGCGGCCACCCCCTGGTAGCGCCTAGCAGGCTTGTGGGGCCCCTGTTGCTCCACCCACCTCAATTCCACACCTATATATTCCTATTCACGGAGAAAAATCAGGGAGAAGAGTTCATCGCATTTCACGATACGGAGCCACCGCCACCTCCTGTTCTTCCTCGGGAGGACAGATCTGGAGTCCGTTTTGGGCTCCATAGAGGGGAAATCGACGCCATCGTCATCACCTACCATCCTTCATCACCAATTCCATGATGCTCTCAGCCGTTCGTGAGTAATTCCATTGTAGGCTTGCTGGATGGTGATGGGTTGGATGAGATTTATCATGAAATCGAGTTAGTTTTGTTAGGGTTTGATCCCTAGTATCCACTATGTTTTAATAGGGTTTGATCCCTAGTTTTGTTAGGGTTTGATCCCTACTATCCACAAAAAAATTCCTACACACATGCAAGATCTATCCATGGTGATGAGCATTTACGAGAGGGAGAGTGGATCTACATACCCTTGTGATCGCTAAGCGGAAGCGTTAAGAAACGCGGTTGATGTAGTCGAACATCTTCGTGATCCAAATCGCCGAGCATCCCGCGATCCCAACATGATCCATCTCGCGATCCAATCATGATTCGTCCCGCGATCCCATCACGATTCATCTCACGATCTTGATCACGGCCCTTCCGATCTAGCACCGAATGGACGACACCTCCGCGTTGAACACATGTACGGCTTGATGATGCCTTCACCTCCTCGATCCACCGAGCGATGGTGAAGTAGTAGATAAGTTCCGGGAGCACAATGGCATAGTGACAGTGTTGGTGAAGAACAATCTCCGTAGGGTTTTGCCAAGCACAACGGAAACTATGACGGAGGATAAACTAGAGGGACGGGGTTGCCGGCACACGGCTTGGGGATTCTTGATGTGTTCCAGGTGCTTGCCCCGCCCCTTTATTTATATGCTGAGCCCTGGGGTCGAAACATGGAGAAAAATTCTCCTCAAGGTTGGTTTGCCCACAAGGCAAGAGTCCTCCTTGGACTCCAGGACCAGACACCAAGGTCCTCGGTGTCTGGCCATAGACACCAGGGTCAATGGCGTCTGGCCCCTGGCCTTCACAAAACACCTTTTGCAGCTTCCTAAAGCCTCATGGGATTTACCCCTTGGCGCAAATAAAGTATTCTTGTACCCCGAACATTTTGGGAAACATCCGAAACTATTACGGTGAATTCCGAAACTCTTCTGGAGACAAAACACTATTATCCCATATATCAATCTTTACCTCCGGACTATTCCGGAGCTCCTCGTCATGTACGGGATCTCATCCGGGACTCCGAACAACTTTCGGTCACCAACATAATAACTCACATATACTTATATCGTCACCAAACATTAAGTGTGTAGATCCTACGGATTCGAGAACTATGCAGACATGACCGAGACACCTCTACGGTCAAGAACCAATAGCGGGACCAGGATGCCCATATTGGTTCCTACATATTCTACGAAGATCTTTATCAGTCAAACCTCTATGTCAAGGATTCAGTTAATCCCATATAATGTTACCTTTGTTCTTCAGTATGTTACTTTCCCGAGATCGATCGTAGGTATCTCTATACCTAGTTCAATATCGTTACCAGCAAGTCTCTTTACTCGTTCTATAATACAAGATCCCGTGGATAACACTTAGTCACTTTGCTTGCAAGACTTTGTTGTGATGTTGTATTATCGAGTGGGCCCCGAGATACCTCTCTATCACATGGAGTAACAAATCCCAGTCGTGATCCATGCCAACCCAACAGACACCCTCGAAGATACCTGTAGAGCACCTTTATAGTCACCCAGTTATGTTGCGATGTTTGATACACACAAGGTACTCCACCGGTGTCAGTGAGTTGCATGATCTGATGATCATAGGAACAGATACTTGACATGCATAAAAGTGTAGCAATAAAATGACACGATCATATGCTACGTTTATAGATTGGGTCTTGCCCATCACATCATCTCCTAATGATGTGACCCCATTATCAAATGACATCTCATGTCCATGGCTAGGAAACCTTGACCATCTTTGATGAATGAGCTAGTCTACTAGAGGCTTAATAGGGACATAATGTTGTCTATATACCCACACATTTATTTATTTTCCAATCAATACAATTATAGCATGGATAATAAACTATTATCATGAACAAGGAAATATAATAATAACCAAATGATTATTGCCTGTAGGGCATATTTCCACCAGTCTCCCACTTACACTAGAGTTAATAATCTAGTTCACATCACCATGTGATTTACATTGTTATGAATCTAACACCCAATAAGTTTTGGGGTCCGATCATGCTTTGCATGTGCGAGAGGTCTTTAGTCAACGGATCTGCGACATTCAGATCCCTGTGTACTTTGCAAATCTCTATGTCATACCGTAGACACTTCTACCACACTCCACTTGGAACTATTCCAAATGGCTTCTCCACTATACGTATCCGAATCGCTACTAAGAGTCATCCGGATTGGTGTTAAAGCTTGCATCGAGGAAACTATTTACGGTGAACTCTTTATCACCTCCATAATCGAGAAACATCTCCTTAGTCCTCTAGTTACTAAGGATAATTTTGACCGCTATCCAGTGATCCACTCCTGGATCGCTTTTGTACCCCTTGACGGACTCATGGCAAGGCACACACAGGTGCGGTACACAACATGGCATAATATAGAGCCTATGGCTAAGGCATAGGTGACGACCTTCGTCCTTTCTCTTTCTTCTGCCATGGTCGAGCTTTGAGTCTCACTCAACTTCACACCTTACAAATCAGGCAATAACTCTTTCTTTGTCTGATCCATTTTGAACTCTTTCAAAATCTTGTGAAGGTATGTACTCATTGAAAATCTCATCAGGCGTCTTGATCTATCTCTATAGATATCGATGCCCAACAATTAAGTAGCTTTATCCAGGTCTTCCTTTGAAAAACTCTTTTCAAACAACCATTTATGCTTTCTAGAAATTCCACATTATTCCCGATCAACAATATGTCAACCACATATACATATCAAAAATTGTATAGTGCTCCCACTCACTTTCTTGTAAATACAAGTTTCTCATAAACTTTGTATAAACCCAAAAACTTTGATTACCTCATCAAAGCGTATTTTCCAACTCCGAGATGCTTGCTCTAGCCCACAGAAGGATTGCTAGAGCTTGCACACCTCTTAGCATCCTTAGGACTGACAAAACCTTATAGTTGTATCACATACAACCTTTCCTCAAGTAAACTGTTAAGGAAACGATGTTTTGACATCCATCTGCCAGATTTCATAATTGAAAAATGCAGCAACTGCTAACATAATTCCAACAGACTTTAGCATCACCACGAGTGAGAAAGTCTCGTCGCAGTCAACTCCTTGAACTTGTCGAAAACTTCTTTGCGACATGTCGAGCTTTATAAATGGTGACATTCACCATCAATGTCTGTCTTCATATTAAAGGTCCATTTGTACTCAACGACCTGCCGTCCAACGGACAAGTCTACCAAAGTCTATACTTGGTTTTCGTACATGGATCCTTTCTCGGATTTCGTGGCCTCTAACCATTTGTCAGAATCCGAGCCCATCATAGCTTCTCCATAGCTCGTAGGTTCATCGTTTTCCAACAACATGACCTCTAAGACAGGGTTGTCATACCACTCAGGAGTAGTACGCGTCCTTGTCGACCTATGAGGTTCGACAGTAACTTGATCCGAAGCTTCATGATCATCATCATTAACTTGCTCTTCAACTGATGCGTGCTCCACAGAAACATCTTTCTGCGTTGCGCTACTCTGTGGTTGAAACAAAGGTTCAACAAACTCATCAAGTTCTATCTTCCTCCAACTCTATTCTTTCGAGAGTAACTCTTTCTCGAGAAAGGACCCGTTTTAGCAACAAACACTTTGCACTCGGATTTGAGATAGAAGGTATGCCCAACTGTTCTTCGGGTATTCTATGAAGATGTATTTGTCCGCTTTGGGTTCGAACTCATTAGTTGAGAACCTTTTTCACATAAGCGTCGCAGCCCCAAACATCAAGAAATGGCAGCTTAGGTTTCCGCCAAACCAAAATTCATACGATGTCATCTCAACGGACTTAGATGGTGCCCCTTTTAAAGTGAATGTAGTTGTCTCTAATGCATAACCCCAAAACGAAAGTGGAAAAACGATAAGAGACATCATAGTACACACCATATCCCATAGAGCACGACTATGACATTCGAACACACTATCACACCATGGTGTTCCAGGTGGCGTGAGTTGTGAAACAACTTTCACATTGTCTATAGTTGTATGCCAAACTCGTAACTCAGATATTCACCTTCACGATCATATTGTAGACATTTTTATCTTCTTCTCACGATGATCTTAAACTTCACTCTGAATTTGTTTGATCTTTACAAATGATTCAGACTTGTGTTTCATTAAGTAAATATACACTATATCTACTCAAATCATCAGTGAAGGTAAGTAAATAACGATATCCACCGCATGCTACAACACTCATTGGATTGCATACATCAACATGTATCATTTCCAGTAAATCACTTGCCCGCTCCATCAAATCGGAAAACGGGGTCCTTAGTCATCTTGCCCAAGATGCATGGTTCGCATGTCTCAACCGATTCGAAATCGAATGAGTCCAAAGATCCATCAGCATGGAGTTTCTTCATGCGATTTGTATCAATATGAAATTTAGCGGCAGTGCCACAAGTATGTGGTACTATCATTATTAACTTTGTATCTTTTGGCATCAATGTTATGGACATGTGTATTGCTACGATCAAGATTCAACAAACCTTTCTCATTGGGTGCATGGGCATTTAAGGTATTATTCATGTAAACAGAATAACCATTATTCTCTAACTTAAATGAACAACAGTGTTGCAATAAACACGATCTAATCATGTTCATGCTAAACGCAAACACCAAATAACATTTATTTAGGTTCGTCACTAATCCCGAAGGTAGAGAGAGAGTGAGATGTTAATCACATCAACCTTGGAGACATTTCCAGCACACATCGTCACCTCGCCCTTAGCTAGTCTCCATTTATTCTGTAGCTTTTATTTCGAGTTATTAACATTTAGCAATCGAAACGGTATCCAATACCCAGGTGCTACTAAGAGTACTAGCATGGTACACATCAATAACACATATATCAAATATACTTCTGTCGACGTTACCAGCCTTATTATCTACCAAGTATCTAGGGTTGTTCCGCTTCAGCGACCAATCTCCTCATAATAGAAGCACTTAGTCTCGGGTTTGGGTTCAACTTTGGGTTGCTTCACTGGAGCAGCAACTAACTTGCGATCCATGAAGTTTCCCTCCTTACCATTTCCCTTTTCGAAACTAGTGGTTTTACTAACCATCAACACTTGATGCTCCTTCTTGATATCTACCTTCGCGGTGTCAAACATCGCGAATAGCTCAGGGATCATCATTTCCATCCCTGGCATAATTATCATTCATCACGAAGTTCTATTACCTTAGTGATAGTGACTCAAAGAACTATATCAATCACTATCTTATCTGGAAGATCAACTCCCACTCGATTCAAGCGATTGTAGCACCCAGACAATCTGAGCACATGCTCAACAATTAAGCTATTCTCCTTGCAGGCAAAGAATCTTGTTGGATATCTCATATCTCACAATACGGGCACAAGCCTGAGATCCCAATTTCATTTCTTAGAACATCTCATATGTTCCGTGACGTTAAAAACATTTTGGAGCCTCAATTCTGAGCCGTAATGCATGACGCACTAAACTATCAAGTAGTCATCGGAACATGCGTGTCAGATGTTCACAACATCTACAGACGATGCTACAAAGGGGGTGGCGCACCAAGCAGTGCATTCAAGACATAAGCCTTCTGTGCAGCAATGAGGACAATCCTCATATCTCGGACCCAGTACGCAATATTGCTACCATCATCTTTCAACTCTATTTCTCTAGGAACATATAAAAATTCAACGGAGCTACATCATGAGCTAGTAATCTTCAACATAATTTGCAAAGACACTACTGACTATGTTCATGATAACGAGTTCAATTAATCATATTACTTAAGAACTCCCACTCAAATTGACATCCCTCTGGTCATTCGAGTGTCACATGATCTAAATCCACCAACTCAAGTCCGATCATCACGTGAGTTGAGGTGGTTTCAATGGTAAACATCATGATCTTGATCATATCTACTATATGACTCATGTTCGACTTTTTGGTCTCTTGTGTTCTGAGGCCATGTCTGTACATGCTAGGCTCGTCAAGTTTAACCCGAGTGTTCTGCACGTGCAACACCGGCTTGCACCCGTTGTATGTGAACGTAGAGTCTATCACACCCGATCATCACGTCGTGTCTCGAGACGACAAACTTTCGCAATGGTGCACACTTGGGGAGAACACAATTTATCTTGAAATTTAAGTGAGGGATCACCTTATAATGCTACCGTCATCCTAAGCAAAACAAGGTGCATAAAAGGATTAACATCACATGGAAATCATAAGTGACATGATATGGCCATGAACTTGTGCTTTTGATCTCCATCTTGAAACCACCGACATGATCTTCATCATCACCGGCATAACACCATGATCTCCATCACTGTGTCGCCATCGGGGTTGTCGCTCCCTCCAAGCTCATAATACTATTTCTACCGCTTGGCGATAAAGTAAAGCATTACGTAGCACTTAATGACTGACACACAGGTCATACAATAATTAAAGACAACCATATGGCTCCTACCGGTTGCCGTACTAATCGACGTGCAAGTCGTGATATTCTATACAACACAGGATCATCTCATACATCACATATATCTCATCATCTAATTGTCCATATCACATCACAACATACCCTGCAAAAACAAGTTAGACGTCCTCTAATTGTTGTTGCAAGTTTTACGTGGCTGCTACGGGTATCTAACAAGAACAATTCTCACCTACACAAAACCAAAATGGTGATACATAAGTTGCTTTTCAACCTTCTCAATGACGACCTTTGTCGAATCTGATCCAACTAAAGTAGAAGAAACATACACCTGCCAGCCATCTTTGTGCAACGAAGTTACACGTCAGTCAACGGAACCGGTCTCTCATAAGCGTACGAGTAAGGTTGGTCCGGGCCGCTTCATCCCACAATACCGCTGAACCAAAACACGACCAAGGGAGGAAGCAATCTAAGCATCAACGCCCACAAACTCCTTTGTGTTCTACTCGAGATGTCATTTACACATCGACCTAGCTCATGATGCCACTGTTGGGGAACGTTGCATGGGAAACAAAAAATTTCCTACGCACACGCAAGATATATCCATGGTGATGAGCATCTACGAGAGGGAGAGTGGATCCACATACCCTTGTAGATTGCTAAGCGGAAACGTTAAGAAACGCGGTTGATGTAGTTGAACGTCTTCGTGATCCAAATCGCCGAGCGTCCCGTGATCCCATCATGATCCATCTCGCAATCCAATCACAATTCGTCCCACGATCCTATCACGATTCGTCTCGCAATCTTGATCATGGTCCTTCTGATCTAGCGCCGAACGGACGACACCTCCACGTTCAACACATGTACGGCTTGATGACGCCTTCACCTCCTCGATCCAGCGAGCTATGGTGAAGTAGTAGATGAGTTCCGGCAGCATGACGACGTGGTGATGGTGTTGGTGAAGAACAATCTCCATAGAGCTTAGCCAAGCACAACGAAAACTATGATGGAGGATAAACTAGAGGGACGGGGTTGTCGGCACACCCCTTTATTTATGTGCTGAGCCCTGGGGTCGAAACTTGGAGAAAAATCCTCCTCAAGGTCGGTTTCCCCGCAAGGCAAGAGTCCTCCTCAGACTCCAGGACCAGACGCCAAGGTCCTCTGCGTCTGGCCCCAGACGCCAGGGTCCCTTTGCTTCTGGACCCTGGCCTTCGCGAAACACATTTTGCACCTTCCTAAAGCCTCATGAGCTTTATCCCTTGGCCCAAATAAAGTGTTCTTGTACCCCGAACATTTCGGGAAACATCCGAAACTATTCCGGTGAATTCTGGAACTCTTTCGGAGACAAAACACTATTAACCCATATATCAATCTTTACCTCCGGACTATTCTGGAGCTCCTCGTCATGTCCGGGATCTCATCCGGGACTCCGAACAACTTTTGATCACCAACATAATAACTCACCAATACTTATATCGTCACCAAACGTTAAGTGTGTAGACCCTGTAGGTTTGAGAACTATGCAGACATGACGAAGACACCTCTACGATCAATAACCGATAGCAGGACCTAGATGCCCATATTGGTTCCTCCATATTCTACGAAGATCTTTATCGGTTGAACCTCTATGTCAAGGATTCAGTTAATCTCATATAATGTTCCCTTTGTTCTTCGGTATGTTACCTGCCCGAGATTCGACCGTCGGTATCTCTATACCTAGTTCAGTCTCGTTACCGGCAAGTCTCTTTACTCGTTCCATAATACAAGATCCCATGGATAACACTTAGTCACTTTGCTTGCAAGGCTCTGTTGTGATGTTGTATTACCGAGTGGGCCCCAAGATACCTCTCTGTCACATGGAGTAACAAGTCCTAGTCTTGATCCATGCCAACCCAACAAACACCCTCGGAGATACCTGTAGAGCACCTTAATAGTCACCCAGTTACGTTGTGATGTTTGATACACACAAGGTACTCCTCCGGTGTCAGTGAGTTGCATGATCTCATGGTCATAGGAACATATACTTGACATGCAGAAAACTATACCAATAAACTAACATGATCATATGCTACGTTTATAGATTGGGTCTTGCCCATCACATCATTCTCCTAATAATCTGACCCGTTATCAAATGACATCTCATGTCCATGGCTAGGAAACCTTGACAATCTTTGAACAAGGAGCTAGTCTACTAGAGGCATACTAGGGACATAATGTTGTCTATATACCCACACATGTATTTAGTTTCCAATCAATAAAATTATAGCATGGATAATAAACGATTATCACGAACAAGGAAATATAATAATAACCAAATTATTATTGCCTCTAGGGCATATTTCCAACAACCTCTCTGTCACACGGAGTAACAAATCCCAGGCTTGATCCATGCCCACTCAACAGACACCCTCGGAGATACCTGTAGAGCATATTTTTAGTCACCAAGTTACGTTGCGACATTTGATACACACAAGGTACTCCTCCGGTATCAGTGAGTTGCATGATCTCATGGTCATAGGAACAAATACTTGACATGCAGAAAACTATAGCAATAAACTGACACAATCAGATGCTATGTTTATAGTTTGGGTCTTGTCCATCACATGATTCTCCCAATGATGAGATCCCGTTATCAAATGACATCTTATGTCTATGGCTGGGAAAACTTGACCATCTTTGATCAATAAGCTAGTCTACTAGACGCATACTAGGGACAAAGTGTTGTCTATGTATCCACACATGCAATGTGTTTCCAATCAATACAATTATAGCATGGATAATAAACGATTATTACGAACAAGGAAATATAATAATAACCATTCATTATTTCCTCTAGGGCATATTTCCAACAGTTTCCCACTTGCACTAGAGTGAATAATCTAGCTCACATCACTATGTGATTTACATTGTAATGAATCTAACACTCATACAGTTCTGGTGTTGATCATGTTTAACCCTTGGAAGAGGTTTAGTCAACGGATCTGTGACATTTAGATCCATGTGCACTTTGCAAATATTTATGTCCTTCTACTTGATGTAATCGCGGATGGAATTGAAGTGTCGCTTTATGTGTCTGGTCCTCCATTGAACCCTTGGTTCCTTGGCCAAAGCAATAGCATCAGTGTTGTCACAGAACAGAGCCACTGGATTCAGTGCACTGGGCACTACTCCAAGATCTGTCATGAACTCCTTCATCCATACACCTTCCTTTGCCGCCTCTGACGCTGCGATGTACTCCGCTTCGCATGTAGAATCGGCTACCACGCTCTGCTTGGAATTGCACCAGCTTACCGCTCCCCCATTGAGAATAAATACGTATCCGGTTTGTGACTTAGACTCATGCGGATCAGTGTCAAAGATTTCATCAACATAACCCTTTACGACGAACTCTTGATCACTTCCATAAACAAGAAACATTTCCTTTGTCCTTTTCAGGTACTTAAGGATATTCTTGACCGTCGTCCAGTGCTCCATTCTTGGATCACTCTAAAACCTTCCGGCCATACTTATGGCAAGGATGATATCGGGTCTTGTGCACAACATCGCATGCATGATAGAGCCTATGGCTAAAGCATAGGGGATGAAACTCATCTTTTCTCTATCTTCTGCAATCACTGGGCATTGAGTCTTACTCAACTTCACACCTTGCAACACAGGCAAGAACCCCTTCTTGGACTGATCCATTTTGAACTTCTTCAAAACTTTATCAAGGTATGTGCTCTGTGGAAGTCCTATTAAGCGTCTCGATGTATCTCTATAGATCTTAATGCCTAATATGAAAGCAGCTTCTCCTCGGTCCTTCATTGAAAAACTCTTGTCCAAATATTCCTTCATGGTTTCCAGCATTTCTATATCGTTTCCAATCAGCAATATTTCATCCACATATAATATTAGAAATGCTATAGAGCTCCCACTCACTTTCTTGTAAATACAAGCTTCTCCGTAAACTTGTATAACCCCGAATGCTTTGATCACCTCATCAAAGTGCAGATTCCAACTCCGAGATTGTTGCACCAGTCCATAAATGGATCACTAGAGTTTGCAAACTTTGTTAGCATCCTATGGATCGAAAAAAAATCTGGTTGTATCATATACAACTCTTCCTTAAGGAAACCATTAAGGAACGCTGTTTTGACATCCATTTGCCAAATGTCATAATCGAAAAATGTAGCTATTGCTAACATGATACTGATGGACTTAAACATCGCTATGTAGTCAACTCCTTGAACTTGTGAAAACCCCTGTGCCACAATTCGAGCTTTATATACGGTGACATTACCGTCCGCGTCCGTCTTCCTCTTAAAGATCCATTTGTTCTGAACGACCTTTCGCCTTTTAGGTAATACTTCCAAAGTCCATACTTTGTTTTGATACATGGATCCCATCTTGGATTTCATGGCCTCTAACCATTTCTCGGAATCCGGGCCCATCATCGCTTCTCCATAGCTCGTCGGTTCATTGTTATCTAACAACATCACCTCTAAGACAGGGTTGCCATACCACTCAGGAGCAGTACACGCCCTTGTCGACCCACGAGGTTCGATAGTAACTGGATCCGAAGCTTCATGATCACCATCATTAACTTCCTCTTCAACCAATGCAGGATCTATAGAAACAACTTTCTCCGCTAAGCTACTCTCTGGTTGAAGTGAAGGTTCAATAACCTCATCAAGTTCTAACTTCCTCCCACTCAATTCTTTCGAGATAAACTCTTTCTCAAGAAATGTTCCGTTCTTAGCGACAAACACTTTGCCTTAGGATCTGAGATAGATGGTATACCTAACTGTATATTTTGGGTATCCTATGAAGACGCATTTCTCCGCTTTGGGTTCCAACTTTTCAGGCTGAAGCTTTTTGACATAAGCATCACATCCCCAAACATTAAGAAACGATGCCACTTCTTGGGCTTGCGTTGGTTTTCCCTTGAAGAGGAAAGGGTGATGCAGCAAAGTAGATAAGTATTTCCCTCGGTTGTTGAGAACCAAGTTATCAATCTAGTAGGAGCTACAAACAAGGCCCTAATATATGCACCTACACAAACAATCAAACATTTGCACCCAACGCTATAAAGGGGTTGTCAATCCCTTCACGGTTACTTGCAAGGATGAGATTTGATAGAGATAGATATAAAAGATTACAAAAAGTAAAAGTAAATAAAAGTAAATAAAATTACAGCAAGGTATTTTTGGTCTATATATGTAAAAATATAATATGCAAAATAGAGCCGGGGGCCATAGGTTTCACTAGAGGCTTCTCTCTTGTAGGAAAATAATACGATTGGTGAACAAATTACTGTCGAGCAATTGATAGAAAAGTGCATAGTTATGACGATATCCAAGGAAATTATTATGCATATAGGCATCACGTCCGTATCAAGTAGATCGAAATGATTCTGCATCTACTACAATTACTCCACACATCAACCGACTCCTGCCTGCATCTAGAGTATTAAGTTCATGAAGAATAGAGTAACACATTAAGTAAGATGACATGATGTAGAGGGATAAACTCAAGCAATATGATGAAACCCCCATATTTTTATCCTTGACGGCAACAATACAAATATGTGCCTCGCTACCCCTATGTTGTGAGAACGAACACCTATGGGATCACCGGGATCCCTTTCGGTTCGGCAGGGGTGGGCTCGCACAAAGAGTAGGTCTAGTAAGCAACACACGAGGAGTGTTTACCCAGGTTCAGGCCGCACGGCTGCGTAAAACCCTACTCCTGCTTGGTTATATTGATCGTGTTCTAACGTTGAAGCTACAGGAGCGCCATGAACGACTGTATGTGAGCTTGATAACCCCCAATTTCTAACTGTTGGGCTGTCCGGTTGTCTAACTGTCAGCCTGTCTGATTCTCTAATTGTCTAACCTCTCTATAACGCCATGGGTCTCCTTTTATACCTAAGGGGATCCCAACAGTGGCATACAGTGTGCACACGGAATGCACAGTGCTATAGTGCTATCGTACCTGACTCTAACGGAGTAGGACAAGAGCATTCAATACACCGTCAGGCGCCTCAGTCCGTTAGTGGGACGGTCGGGAGCCCGTCCCATAGGTGCCTCTTAGCTCCCTCCAACGTCGACGCTGCGACACGCCTTCAGGCGAATCGACACCTAGCCTGTGTGTTGGCGGTGCTTGCTGGGGCCTTGCCTTGCCGGGACCTTGCCTTGCCGGGGTCCTTGCCTCGCGTGGAGGCTCTACAGCCCTCCCGACAAGGTCTTGCCGGTAGTCTTGAGTCTTCTGTGCTGGTGCTTGACAAGTCTTTGCTAGGCCTTGCCTTCGGGGCGGCTACTACTGCCTGTGCATGAGTAAAGGTGCACCAGATGGCCTAAAAACTCTATTGCACGGACAGGAGCCCCCAGGCTTGGGCCATACACGTCGCGAGATGTTGTTGGGCTAGGCCCAACCAGTGCACGGGCACGCGTGGCAGAGCCTTGCAGTTGTGATCATTGCGCTCGCTGCGCTTCCCCATGATGCCCATTGAATGCGGGTAGTGGGATATGTGTGTGGCGCGGCTGTCGAGTTTAGTTGCCCCACTCCTTGTTGCTGCACATGCCAAGAACAATTTATTTCGTGTTAGAGTCTAAGCAAGGCCGATGTAATGCTATCTGCTTATGCCTTGGACGATAGCTATGTTATCTTCCTAGTTAAACTGTTTCTATGTATGGAATTTTCCCTACGCCCTTTCTAGAAGAATCTTGCCGGCGTGTGTAGCCCTACCACAAGCGCTTTGAGGAACGGGTCCTTAGCAGCCTGCTGGCCGTGCCACTGCTGGCAAGATACCTTGGCGTCCTTGGCGCGGTCGTTCAAGGTGTTGGCCTTACTCGAAAATAGAATAAGGGCGTGAGCGTTGTCACTTGGATCATTGAGCGTACTCGAAACGAAACAAGGAGCGCGGGTGAAGCCACTTAAGCCATTGAGCAGTCCCGAACATAGTGAGGGCGCATTCAATCATGGCAAGGTTCCCGCGCGTGCAGGTTTTCCATACAGAAGTCGAAATCGCTCAAGGAAAATAACTTTATGGCAAGGATTCACATGGGGTTTTCGCAACTTATCTTTTTGTTGTCGTTCTCCCTCCGGCAATTTTTTTGGAACGTCGCTCATAGCTATCCGTACTATCATTCCCCCCGGCAAAGCTGCACGCAAGGGATCCTTCTTTCCTTTGGGAAAAAGAAAGAAGAGAAAATATGGATATGGAACCTTGGCGGTCTGTTAGTCCTTGCCAGGATTAAGTGCAATGCAACACTTTAGATAAACATCCACATAAGTAAATATGAGAATCCAACAGGATTGCAGAACACTTATCTTTATTTAGCTACGCACAGGGTCTGAGCCTGGCTTTGTACCAAGGATTACATGCTTCAGCGGCAAGACTTGTACAAAAGGTGTTTGCCGGGGCTGGCCCGGCAACCGCGCCTCATGGGTAGAACTTTTGAAGATGTTCAATATTCTAGGAGTTGCTCACCGGAATGCCATCCTCGGTCTCTAGGCGGACTGCGTCGGGCCTAGTGACTCGTACTACCCAATAAGGCCTTCCTAGTTTGGCGTCAACTTGTTTGGATTCTTGGCGTACTGAACTCGCCGAAGAACAAGGTCACCTTCCTCAATACTTCTCGCATTGACCTTGCAGCTATGGTAGCGGCACAAGGCTTGCTGGTAGCGCGAACTCTCACAGCAGCCCGAAGAAGGTCTTCCTCAAGGAGCATCACATCATCTTGCCGCAAATGCTCTTGCTCCAGCTCATATAAGCGAGCACTCGAGGAGACACGTATATGAGTTCCATGGGGAGAACTGCCTCTGTCCCATAGACAAGGGAGAAGGATGTCTAGCAGGTAGCTCGATTTGGTGTCTTCCTGATTGACCAAAGAACCACCGGCAACTCATCAATCCAGTGCATTCCACACTTGTGCAGCCTGTTGAAAGTTCTCGTCTCGAGACCTCACAACACTTCAGCATTAGCCCTTTCTGCTTGGCCGTTGCTCCTTGGGTGGGCAACGGAAGCAAAACAAATTGTACTGCCAAGGTCTTGGACATATTGCATGAAGTCATGGCTCGTGAACTATGTGCCATTTTCAGTGATGACCCTATTGGGAACACCAAAGCAACAGACTAGTCCTTTGAAGAACTTGACGGCTGATTGTGTTGTCACCTTTCTCACCGCTTCCACTTCTGGCCACTTTGTGAACTTGTTGATCGTGACGTACAAGTATTCAAAGCCCCTAGCGGCGCGGGGAAAGGGGCCCAAGATGTCGAGCCCCTAGACCAAAAATGGCCAGGAGAGAGGGATTGTTTGAAGGGCATGAGCTGGTTGATGTAGTTTCTTCGAATGAAACTGGCATGCTTCACACTTGGTTACTAACGCAGTTGCATCCTGGATGGTAGTGGGACAAAAGAAACCTTGCCAGAATGCCTTTCCGGCAAGTGCTCTTGATCCTATGTGGGAGCCACATATGCCTCTGTGTATCTCTGCCAACAGCTCTAGTCCATCCTCCCGAGAAATGCACTTGAGTTTCATGCCATTTGGTCTCTTTCTGTACATGACATTGTCTACGAACTGGTACATATGAGACCGACAGGCTACTTTCTCTGCTTCCTCTTATTCCTCGGGGAGTTCTCCTATTTGAAGGAATTGGACAATGTGTTGTGCCCATGCTGGAGTCTACTGTGCCCCGGCAAGACTGGTGGGAGCATATGCTTCTACGGCAAGAGCCGGGGGCCCCACCGGAGCATAATACTCATCGACAAGCTGGTCGTTCCCTCTGGTAACCTTCTCGCCAGCGGCTTCGGGGAGCTCTGCCAGGAAATACTTGCCGAAACTTAAATTTCTTCTCTACTCTTGTCTAGTTGATGGTGTCACGAAGGGTTGAGTTAGTTGGAGCACGAAAGTTCCTGGTTCCATAGGTAACTTAAGGGCAACACACTTTGACAGGCCATCGACAATGCTGTTCTTTGCACATGGAACCTGCTCCATTTGCAGGCCGTCAAAATGTTCTTCCAACTTCCTCACTTCATCTAAGTAAGCTTCCATCAATGGACTATGGTAATCCTTGTTCACTTGCCTGACGACAAGTTGAGAATCACCCCTGACAATAAGTTTCTTGATCCCAAGGTCCGCCGCGATCCTGAGACCGGCAAGCAGCCCTTCGTACTCAACAGTGTTGTTCATTGATCCCTCCCGGGGAAAGTGCATCTGGACCACATATCTGAGGTGCTCTTTGGTGGATGCGACAAGCAGCACTCCGGCACCGACGCCTTGCAGCGAGAAAGCTCCATCAAAATATGTGATCCATTCTCGATCAGCCTCCTTGCCGGGGAGACTTGACTCTGGAATCTCTTCATCGGGTGTTGGGGTCCATTCCGCAATGAACTCCGCCAAGGCCCTACTCTAAATGGTCGAAGTGCTTTCAAACTTAAGACCGAAGCTTGATAGTTCCAGGTCCCGCCCCACAATCATGCCGGTAGCTCCTGGGTTTTGCAATATCCGCTGTAGCGGGAAGCGGGTGACAACAGTGATCTCGTGTGCTTGGAAGTAATGGCACAGTTTCGTCGAGGCCATAAGAAGGCCGAAGAGCAATTTTTGCACGCCAAAATACCTTGATCTAGCCCCTTGCAACAAGGAGCTGACAAAATAGACTGGTTGCTACAACACTTTCTTCTTCTGGACTATCTCTTTAAACTAGGCATATCTTCTTTGTCTGCCCTGCTGGAGACTGTCTCGGTTTGTCGCATGACAGTCCTGTCATTGTTGCTGCTTCTTTGTCAACTTCTCTTTCAGCCACTAGTGCAACACTCACCACTTGATTCATTGCCGCTAGGTACAACAATAATGACTCTTGTGGTTTTGGCACGACTAGGACTGGCGGAGAGGAAAAGTACTTCTTCAAATCCTACAGCGCCGCCTCCGCTTCCGGAGTCCATTTGATTGGACCCGCCTTCTCCAAGATTTTGAAAAAAGGTAGGGTGCGCTCAGCAGATTTTGAGATGAACCTACTCAGAGCGGCAACAAAGCCGGCAAGGCATCGCACGTCCTTGACTTGTCTTGGTGCCTCAATTTGCTCAATTGCTTTGATCTTGTCGGGATTTGCTTCGATTCCTTGTTGAGACACAAAGAACCCGAGAAGCTTGCCGGATGGGACGCCGAACACACATTTCTCGGGGTTGAGCTTCATGCTAATCTTGCGCAGATTTGCAAAATTTCTTCTAGGTCAGATATGAGCGTGGCCTTATCCTTGGTTTTGACCACTATGTCGTCCATATAAGGCTCCATATTTCTATGTAGCTAGGGCTCAAAACCAATCTGGACTGCTCTTGCAAAGGTAGAACCAGCGCTTTTCAACCCGAAAGGCATACGCCAAAAGCAGTATGTACCACATGGGGTGATAAACGCGGTCTTCTCTTCGTCTTCCTTGGCCATACAGATCTGATGATAACCAGAATAGGCGTCAAGGAAAGACAACAGATCGCAACCGGCAGTGGAGTCCATAATCTGGTCGATGCGCGGGAAAGGAAAAGGATCCTTGGGGCAGGCTTTATTGATGTCTTTAAAATCAATGCACAACCTCCATTTACCGTTTGCTTTGCACACTACAACCGGGTTGGCCAACCATGTTGGATGGAGTACCCCTCTAATCTAGCCAGCTGCCTCTAGTTTCTTGATCTCCTCAGCAATAAATTGTTACCGCTCCAAAGCTTGCTTCCGGACCTTCTGCTTGATTGGTCGCGTGTGTGGGCAGACGACAAGGTGATGCTCAATCACCTTCCTGGGAAGACCGGGGATATCAGATGGTTTCCATGCAAACACATCGACATTCGCTCGCAGGAAGGCGACGAGCGTGCTTTCCTATTTGTCATCAAGGGTTGAGCTTATTGTGAAAGTCCCCCCCATGCCATCCTCCTTCGTGGGCACCTTCTTGGTCTCTGGCAGGGCAACCTTGGACTTTTTTCTGTTGCCGGTGGAATTCTCTGGCACATCGTCAACAGTAGCGCAACACCCCGAAGAGGTGCACTTGCTGGACTGTGGCCAGAGGCCTTGCCGGTCTTTTTCCCCTCGGGAGATTTAGCGACAAGAGCAAGTGCCTTGGCGGCAGGTGCTGTGACCGCGCCCTGGTAGAGTAGCTCGGCACAGATAAGCACATTTTTCTTGTCAGAGTTGATGGTAATGACGCTCACTAGTCCAGGCATCTTCAGCACGTTGTAAGCGAAGTGGGTGGCCAACATGAACATGGCCAACGACGGGCAACCAAGAATGCCGTTGTATGGCAATGAGATCTTGGTGACGGTAAAAATGATCTTCTCTGTTTTGAAATTGGTATCGTTGCCGAACGTCACTAGCAGCATGACCTTGCCTTTCAGCTGAGTCCTTCCCGAATTGACCCCTTGGAAAGCGCCTATTGGCTCGAGATCTTCGTCAGGAATCTGCAGCCTCTGAGTGACATCGGGCAAGATCAGGTTCAGGCTGGCCTCACTATCGACTAACATCTTCGTCACCTGGACATTGCGGATTTTTGGCGAGACCAACAAGGGCAAGCACCCGACCACAGTTATGCGATCAGGGTGATCCTCAGCGTCGAAGATGATAGGAGTGTTGGACCATTTCATAGGTCTCTGTGCGCCGATAGAGGGTTGTGCCATGTTAATCTCGCGAGCCCACTCTTGAAGTTGGCGGTGAGAGGAATGCAACGAGGCTCCTCCTTCTATGCACATCATCTTTGTAGCCTCCTTAAACTCATTCCCACTGGATTCGCCATTGTCTTCGGCATCATCATCCTCTTGTTGCTTGTCGCGGCCACGGACAGGCCGGTCCTTCTATTGCTTGGGCTTGCCATGGAGACCTCCTCGGCCAACACGCTTCTTGTCGGACCCCTCAGCGCCATCCTGATCCTTCTCCTTGTCTCGCCTCTCATATTCGGCCCTCTGCTTCTCAGCAAGCTGCTCAACTTGCCGGTGGTCTTGGAGGTCGTGGCCTTTGGTGCGATAGATGTTGCAATACTGCTTGCTGGAGTCTTCCGGCTTGTCGGCAGCCGCCAGGGTGTGACAGGAGGTGCACCCAGCAACATCGTTGCCGGGGTCATCGACCTTGCCTTTCTTGGAGGCGCCGGGGTTTCCGGATGCCTCGACGGCAAGCACGGTCTTGCCCTTGCGCTTCTTGTTCCATCGCCGACCCTTCTTTGTCGGGATAGCGGTATCCTCATCTTCAGAGTCGACCTCTGTGCCGGCCTCTTTGCTGGCGAGTCTTCTTCCTTCTTTAGCCCGAGCGCACTTGTCTGTCAAAGCATAAAGCTTGGCGACGTCCCTGACTCTGTTCATCGCCATCTCTTCCCCTATCTTGCGGTTGCGCACGTTGTGATGGAACACACTGATAACAGCAGCAGGGTGAACATCTAGGATGTTGTGGTGAACACGGCTGAACCTCTGGATGTACTTGCGCATAGTTTCACTTTCCATCTGGGTGATGATGTGCAGATCACTCTCCTGGCCAGGAGCTTGATGACCTCCGGTGAAGGCGCCAATGAACTCATGACACAGATCCGCCCAGGAAGCGATGGACCCCTCTGGCAAGTGCATCATCCATGACCTGACGTTGGGCTTAAGCACCAATGGGAAGTAGTTGGCCAATATCTTGTTGTTGCGGCCCCTGTCAGCCTACACCGCAATGGTCTAGACGCTCAGGAACTCTGACGGATGGGTCCTGCCATCATACTTCTCCGGGACTTCTGGTTTGAACATGCGGGAGTTGGGCCGCTGGACTTGCCACAGCTCATGGGTAAACGCTGGACAGCCCACCTCGTAAGGTAGGCTGACAGGGTACCCCGGCGCAGACTTGTCTATAGTGGGCCCCACGCGCCTGTCCGATTGGAAGCACGCTTCCCGTCGCCGCTCGATCGCGGTTCGGGCGTCTTCCTTGCCACGTTCCCAAAGAACATGACGCTGATCGTGGCACGTCCGTGTGTCAGACGACGCTATTGAGTAACCGTCGTAGGCGTCGGTCCGTCGGGTCGGCGACCGGCGATGCTGTCATGGAGGAGAGTGCTCCGAGGTCGCGCTGACTCCGGGAAGCTCACGACTATTTTGTGGCGGCCCTGTGGGTCGAAGCTTATCTGCGAGGCCGAGGAGGCTCCGAATGGTGGCTCTCCATTCTTCGAGCTCCTCCGTAGCAGGAGGGATGTTCAGGAGCAGCTGCGCTCGCGTCATCGCTTCCTCCGCCGTGGATGGCAGCCAACGGCGTGAGGAGCACGAGGTGCTCTGGCTCCTAACTGTGTTAGAAGGAGCATTGCCGCGATCCCGCATTGGCAAGCCACTCCCGCTTGCATGCTGGTGAGCATGTTGGTTCCGCGCATCTTGGGAATGATGCGCAGGAGCTTTTCCGTGGGGACGTTGAGAACTGCGGGCGCCGTGGCATGGCTCTCCACGCGCGTCCTGAGAAGGTCGCAACATAGGCATCCGCGTGGGTGCCCTGGAAGATACTCTTCCGCCCTGGAGTTTGCCGTACCACTCGCAGGTGGTACCGCTCCGTCCTGAGACCTAGGGGCGCAAGGGTTCCCACAGTCGCCATGGGCGTCTTTGTGGCGAGCATCGCCGCTTGCTTGGGCTTGGTCACCGGAGCATCGCGCAAGTTCCGAACCTCCGCCTCTTCCTCCTCCACCCGCGTCTACACCATCTCCAGTCCGTGTAGATAGAGGGACGGCGGACGTGGATGGGCCAACTGCTGTCAGGCCCTTCTTCTTAGGGGCCACGACGATGATGAAGTTGGGGCGTGGATTACCAGAATGGGTTTGTGCCACTCACGCCTCCCTACCTGGCGCGCCAAAGATGTCGTGGGAACGAACACCTATGGGATCATGGGGATCCCTTTCAGTTTGGCAGGGGGCAGGCTCGCACAAAGAGCCGATCTGGTAAGGAGCACACGAGGAGTTTTTACTCAGGTTCAGGCCGCATGGGTGCATAAAACCCTACTCCTGCTTGGTTATATTGATCGTGTTCTAAGGTTCAAGCTACAGGAGCGCCATGAATGGCTGCTATGTGAGCTTGACAAGCCCTAGTTGTCTAACTGTCGGGCTGTCTGTTTGTCTAACTGCCGGACTGTCTGATTCTCTAATTGTCTAACCTCTCTGTAATGCGTTGGGCCTCCTTTTATACCTAAGGGGATCCCAACAGTGGCGTACAGTGTGCACACGGGATGCACAGTGCTATAGTGCTATCGTACCTAACTCTAACGGAGTAGGACAAGAGCATTCAATGCACCGTCAGGCGCCTCAGTCTGTTAGTGGGACGGGATGGGGGCCCGTCCCATTGGCGCCGCTTAGCTCCCTCCAACGTCGAAGCCGCGACACGCGTCCAGGTGAATAGACACCTGACTTGTGTGCTGGCGGTGCTTGCCGGGGCCTTGCCTTGCCGGGACCTTCCCTTGTCGGGGGCCTTGCCTCGCCTGGAGGCTCTATAGCCCTCTCGGCAAGGTCTTGCCAGTAGTCTTGAGTCTTCTATGCTGCTCCTTGACAAGTGTTTGATGGGCCTTGTCGTTAGGGAAACTACTATTGCCTGTGCACGAGTAAAGGGGCACTAGATGGCCCAAAAACTCTAGTGCACCGACACCCTACTTTGTCACTGGGTGAGGACACCGAAGATTGAACCCAAAACTAAGCACTTCTCCCATTGCAAGAATTACCAATCTAGTTGGACAAACCAAACCAATAACTCAAAAAGACTTGCAAAGATATGAAATCATGCATATAAGAATTTTGAGAAGATTCAAATAATATTCATAGATAAGCTGGTCATAAACCCACAATTCATTGGATCTCGACAAACACATCGCAAAAGAGTATTACATCGGATAGATCCCCATGAAGATCATGGAGAACATGGTATTGAAGAAGATAGAGAGAGAAGAAGCCATCTATCTACTAGCTAAGTAGCTATGGACCCGAAGGTCTGAGGTGGACTACTCATGCACCATCGGAAGGGCAATGGTGTTGATGTAGATGCCCTCCGGAACCGAATCCCCCTCGGGCAGATTACCGAAAAAGGCCCCATGATGGAATCTCACGGGAACAGAGGCTTGCGGTGGTGGAAAAGTATTATCATGTTTCTCTGTGGTATTGGGGGAATATTTCTGAATTTGTAGGCGGAGAATTAGGGTTGGAGGAGCTACGGGGGCCCCACAAGTGAGGGGGCGCCTCCACCCCCCAAGGGTGCGCCCTGGTGGCTTGTGGCCCACCCGTAGGTCTTCTGGCCTCTTATCCAAGCCTCCTAGGTTCCTTCTAGTCTAAGAAAAATAATTGTAGAATTTTATTCCATTTGGACTCCGTTTTGTTGGTGCACTATAGTTTTTGTCCAATCTAGTGCCCCTTTACTCGTGCAGGGGCAGTAGTAGCCGCCCCGGTGGCAAGGCCCAGCCAAGACTTGCCAAGCACCAGCACAGAAGACTCAAGACTACCGGCAAGACCTTGCCAGGAGGGCTGTAGAGCCTCCAGACAAAGCAAGGCCTCCGACAAGGCAAGGTCTTGGAAAGGCAAGGCCCTGGCAAGTACCGCCAGCACACAGGCCAGGTGTCAATTCACTTAGACGCGTGTCGCGGCGTCGATATTGGAGGGATCTAAGTGGCACCGATAGGACAGGCCCCTGTCCCGTCCCACTGACGGACCAAGGCGCCTGACGGTGCATTGAAGGCTCTTGTCCTACTCCGTCAGAGTTAGGTATGATAGCATAGTAGCATTGTGCATCCCGTGTGCACACTGTACCCCACTATTGGGATCCCCTTAGGAATAAAAGGAGTCTCAGGGCGTTACAGAGAAGGTTTTCTTGGACAGTTGGGCAGTTAGACAACTGGACAACCCAACAGTTAGACAATTGGGGCTTATCAAGCTCACATAGCAGCCGTTCATGGCGCTCCTGTAGCTAGAACCCTAGAACACGATCAATATAACCAAGCAGGAGTAGGGTTTTAGGCACCTGTGCGGCCCGAACCTGGGTAAAAACTCCCCGTGCGCTGCTTACCAGACCGGCTCTTTCTGCGAGCCCGCCCCTTGCCGAACCGAAAGGGATCCCCATGATCCACAGGTGTTCGTTCCCACGACATCTTTGGCACGCCAGGTAGGGGGCGTGTGAGTGGTCCGAACCCGTTCTGGTAATCCACGCCCCAGCTTCACCATCGCCATGGCCCCCAAGAAGAAGGGCCTGACAGCAGTTGGCCCACCCACGTCCGCCGTCCCTGTATCTGCACGGACAGGAGACGGCGTAGACGCGGGTGGAGGAGGAGGAGGCGGAGGTTCGAAACTTCCGTGACTCTCTGGTGACCAAGGCCAAGCAAGCGGCGATGCTCGCCGCGGAGACGCCCATGGCGACGGTGGGAACCCTCATGCCCCTGGGTCTCAGGACGGAGCGGTACCGCCTGCGGGTGGTATGGCGAACTCCGGGGATGTTAGAGTATCTTCAGCACCCATGCCGGCGTCTACGCCGCGGCCTTCTCAGGACTCGCATGGAGAGCCGCACCATGGTGCCCACAGTTGTCGACGTCCCCATGGAAAACCTCCTGCGCATCATTCCCAAGATGTGCGGGACCAGCATGCTCACCAACATGCAAGCGGGAGTGGCATGCCGACGCGGGACCGCGCTGGTGCTCCTTCTAACATGGTTAGGAGTCAGAGCACCACGTGTTCCTCCCACTGTTCGCTGCCGACCATGTCAGAGGAAGCGATTGCGCGGGCACAGCTACCCCTGAACATCCCTCATGCTGCAGAGAAGCTCGACTAATGGAGAGCCATCATTCAGAGCCTCCCCAGCCTCGCGATAAGCTTCAGCCCATAGGGCCGCCTCAAACCAGTGGTGAGGTGCCCGGAGTCGGCGCGACCTTGGCGCACTCTCCTCCGTGACAGCATTGCCGGTCGCCGACCCGACGGACCATCGCCTATGACGTTTACTCAACGACGTCGTCTGACCCATGGACGCGCCATGATCAGCGTCATGTTCTTCGGGAACGTGGCAAGGAAGACGCCCGAACCACGATCGAGCAACGACGGGAAGCGCGCCTCCACTCGGACAGGTGCACAGGGCCCACTGTAGACAAGTCCGTGCTGGGGTACCCTGTCAGCCTACCTTACGAGGTGGGCTATCGAGCGTTTACCCATGAGCTACAACAAGTCCAGTGGCCCAACTCCCGCATGTTCAAACCAGAAGTCCTAGAGAAGTATCACGACAAGACCCATCCGTTAGAGTTCCTAAGTGTCTACACCAGTGCGGTGCAGGCTACCGGGGGTCGCGATGACATGATATTGGCCAACTACTTCCCGTTGGTGCTTAAGCCCAATGTCAGTCATGGTTGATGCACTTGCCGGAGGGGTCCATCGCTTCCTGGGCATACCCGTGTCATGAGTTTGTTGGTTCCTTCACCGGAGGTCATCAAGCTCCTGGCCAGGAGAGTGATATGCACATCATCCCCCGAAAGGAAGGCGAAACTCTGCGCAAGTACATCCAGAGGTTCAACCTCGTTCACCACAACATCCCAGATGTTCACCCTACCGCTGTTATCAGCGTGTTCCATTAGAACATGTGCAACCGTAGGATAGGGGAAGAGCTGGCGATGAACAGAGTCAGGGACGTCGCCAAGCTTTATGCTTTGGCAGACAAGTGCGCTCGGGCTGAAGAAGGAAGAAGACTCCCCGGCGAAGATGTCGGCACAGAGGTCGACTCTGAAGATGAGGATACTGCTATCTCGACAAAGAAAGGTCGGTGACGGAACAATAAGCGCAAGGGCAAGACCGTGCTTGCCGTCGAGGCATCCGGCAACCCCGGTGCCGCCAAGAAAGGCAAGGTCGATGACCCTAGCAATGATGTTGCCGGGTGCGCTTCCTGCCACGCCCTGGCAGCTGCCGGGAAGCCAGAAGACTCCGACAAGCAGTATTGCAAGATCCATCGCACCAAAGGCCACAACCTCGAAGACTGCCGGCAAGTTGAGCAGCTTGCCGAGAAGCAGAGGGCCGAATATGAGAGGCGAGACAAGGAGAAGGATCAGGATGGTGCTGAGGTGTCCATCAAGAAGCGTGTTGGCCGAGGAGGTCGCCGCGGCAAGCCCAAGCAGCAGAAGGACCGGCCCGCTCATGGCCGCGACAAGCAAGAAGAGGATGATGATGCCGAAGACAACGGCGAATATAGTGGGAATGAGTTTCAGGAGGCTACGGAGATGATGTGCATAGAAGGAGGAGCCTCGTCGCATTCCTCTCACCGCCAACTTAAACAGTGTGCACGTGAGATTAATGCGACAGAGCCCTCTATCGGCGCACAGAGACCTCTAAAATGGCCCAACACTCCTATCATCTTCGACACCGAGGATCATTCTGATCGCATAACTGCGGTCTGCTTGCCCTTGTTGGTCTCGCCAACAATCTACAACGTCAAGGTGACGAAGATGTTAGTCGACAGTGGGGCCAGCCTAAACCTGATCTCGCCCGATGTCATTCAGAGGCTGCAGATTCCTGATGAAGATCTCGAGCTGACAGGCGCTTTCCAAGGGGTCAATTCGGGAAGGACTCTGCCGAAAGGCAAGGTCATGCTGCCAGTGATGTTCGGCAGCGATATCAATTTCAGAAAAGAGAAGATCATTTTTGACGTCACCAAGATCTCATTGCCATACAATGGCATTCTTGGCCGCCCTGCGATGGCCAAGTTCTTGGCGGCCACCCACTTCGCTTACAACGTCTTGAAGATGCCCGGATCAATGAGGGTCATTACCATCAACTCTGACAAGAAAAGCATGCTTATCTGCGCCGACCAACTCTACCGAGGCGTAGTCATAGCACCTGCCGCCAAGGCACTTGCTCTTGCCGTTGAAGCTCCCGAGGGGAAAAAGACCGACATGGCCTCTAGCGCACAGTCCAGCAAGCTCACCTCTTCGAGGTGTTGCACTACTGTTGACGATGTGCCAGAGTGCTCCACCGGCAAGAGCAAAAAGTCCAAGGCTGCCCTGCCAGGGACCAAGAAGGTGCCCGTCCAGGAGGATGGCATAGGGGGAACTTTCACCATAAGTTCAACCCTTGATGATAAATAGGAAAGCACGCTTGTCGCCTTCCTATGGGCGAATGTCGATGTGTTTGCATGGCAACCATCTGATATCCCCGGTGTTCCCAGGAAGGTGATTGAACACCACCTTGTCGTCTGCCCACATGGGCGACCCGTCAAGAAAAAGGTCCGGAAGCAAGCTTTGGAGCGGCAACAATTTAGTGCTGAGGAGATCAAGAAACTAGAGGCAGCTGGCTTTATTAGAGGAGTACTCCATCCGACATGGTTGGCCAACCCGGTTGTAGTGCGCAAGGCAAATGATAAATGGAGGTTGTGCATTGATTTTACAGACATCAACAAAGCCTACCCCAAGGATCCTTTTCCCTTGCCGCGCATCGACCAGATTGTGGACTCCACCGCCGGTTGCGATCTGTTGTCTTTCCTTGATGCCTATTCCAGTTATCATCAGATTTTATGGCCAAGGAAGACGAAGAGCAGACCGCGTTTATCATGCCATGTGGTACGTACTGCTTTATGTGTGTGCCTTTTGGGTTGAAAATCGCTAGTTCTACCTTTGCAAGAGCAGTCCAGATTGGTTTTGAGCCCCAGCTACATAGAAATATGGAGGCTTATATGGACGACATAGTGGTCAAAACCAAGGATAAGGGCATGCTCATATCAGACCTAGAAGAAACATTTGCAAATCTGTGCAAGATCAACATGAAGCTCAACGCCAAGTAATGTGTGTTCGGCATCCCATTCGGCAAGCTTCTCGGGTTCTTTGTGTCTCAACAAGGAACCGAAGCAATTCCCGACAAGATCAAAGCAATTGAGCAAATTGAGGCACCGAGACGAGTCAAGGACGTGCGACGCCTTGCCGGTTGTTTCGGTGCTCTGAGTTCGTTCATCTCAAAATCTGCTGAGCGCGCCCTGCCCTTTTTCAAAATCTTGAAGAAGGCAAGTCTAGTGAAATGGACTCCAGATGTGGAGCAGCGCTGTAGGATTTGAAGAAGTACCTTTTCTCTCTGCCAGTGCTAGTCGCTCCAAAACCACAAGAGTTGTTGCTTCTATATCTGGCGGCAACAAATCAAGTGGTGAGTGCTGCACTGGCGGCTGAAAGAGAAGTTGACGTAGAAGAGGCAACAATGGCAGGACCGTCGTGTGACGAACCGGGACAGTCTCTAACAGGGTCTGGTGCCGGCAAAGAAGGATCTATGCAGTTGAAAGAGATAGTATACAAGAAGAAAGTGGTGTAGCGACTAGTCTATTTTGTCAGCTCCTTGTTGCAGGGGATCAAGGTATTCTGGCATGCAAAAATTTCTCTGCAGCCTTCTTATGGCCTCGAGGAAGTTATGCCAATACTTCCAAGCACATGAGGTGACCGTTGTCATCCGCTTCCCGCTACAGCGGATATTGCGAAACCTAGAAGCCACCGGCAGGATTGTGGAGTGGGCCCTGGAACTATCAAGCTTTGGTCTTAAGTTTGAAAGCACTTCGACCATTCAGAGAAGGACCTTGGCGGAGTTCATTGCACAACGGACCCCAATGCCCAATGAAGAGATTCCAGAGTCAACTCTCCCCGGTAAGGAGACTGATCGAGAATGGATCATGTATTTTGATGGAGCTTTCTCGCTGCAAGGCGCTGGTGCCGCAGTGCTTCTTGTCGCACCCACCGGAGAGCACCTTAGATATGTGGTCCAGATGCACTTTCCCCAGGACAAATCGACGAACAACACTGCTGAGTACATAGGGCTGCTTGCTGGTATCAGGATCACGGCGGACCTTGGGATCAAGAAACTTATTGTCAGGGGTGATTCTCAACTTGTTGTTAGGCAAGTGAACAAAGATTACCAGAGTCCATTGATGGAAGCTTACATAGATGAAGTGAGGAAGTTGGAAGAACGTTTTGACGACCTACAAATGGAGCATGTTCCATGTGCAAAGAACAACATTGCCAACACATCACATTGTCCAATTCCTTCAAACAGGAGAACTCCCCGAGGAACAAGAGGAAGTAGAGAGAGTAGCCCGCCGATCTAATATGTACCAGTTTGCAGACAACGTCCTGTACAGAAAAAGACCAAACAGTGTGAAACTCAAATGCATTTCCCGGGAAGATGGACTGGAGCTGTTGGCAGCGATACATGAAGGCATATGTGGCTCCCACATAGGGTCAAGAGCCCTTGCCCGGAAAGCATTTTAGCAAGGCTTCTTTTGGCCCACCGCCCTCTAGGATGCAACAGCATTGGTAACCAAGTGTGAAGCATGCCAGTTTCATTCGAAGAAACTACATCAACCAGCTCAAGCCCTTCAAACAATCCCTCTCTCTTGGCCATTTTCGGTCTTGGGGCTCGACATCTTGGGCCCTTTCCCCCACGCTGCCGGGGGCTTTGAGTACTTGTACGTCGCGATCGACAAGTTCACAAAGTGGCCAGAAGTGGAAGCGGTGAGAAATGTGACAACACAATCAACCGTAGAGTTCTTCAAAGGACTAGTTTGCCGCTTTGGTGTTCCCAACAGGATCATCACTGACAACGACACACTGTTCACGAGTCGCACCTTCATGAAGTATGTCAAAGACCTTGGTAGCAAAATCTGTTTTTCTTCTGTTGCCCACTAGAGGAGCAACGGCCAAGCGGAGAGGGCTAATGTTGAAGTGTTGCGAGGTATCAAGACAAGAACTTTTGATAGGCTGCATAGGTGCAGAAGGAACTGGATTGATGAGTTGTCGGTGGTTCTTTGGTCAATCGGAATGACACCAAATCGAGCTACCGGTCAGACACCCTTCTCCCTTGTCTATGGGGCAGAGGCAGTTCTCCCCACGGAACTCATATACGGGTCTCCTCAACTGCTCGCTTATGATGAGCTCGAGCAAGAGCAGTTGTGGCAAGACAACGCGACGCTCCTTGAGGAAGACCGTCTTCAGGCTGCTGTGAGAGCTGCGTGCTACCAGCAAGCTTTGTGCCGCTACCATAGCTGCAAGGTCAATGCCAAAAGTCTTGAGGAAGGCGACCTTGTTCTTCGGTGAGTTCAGTCTGCTAAGAATCCAAACAAGTTCACACCAAAGTGGGAAGGCCCTTATCGGGTAGTACGAGTCACCAGGCCTGGCGCAGTCCACCTCGAGACCAAAGATGGCATCCCAGTGAGCAACTCCTGGAATATTGAACACCTTTGCAAGTTCTACCCATGAGGCGCGGTTGCTGGGCCTCCTGGCAACCACCTTTTGTACAAGTCTTGCCTCTGAAGCATGTAATCCTTGGTACAAAGCCAGGCCCAAACCTTGTGCGTAGTTAAATAAAGATAAGTGTTCTGCAATCCTGTTCAATTTTCATGTTTACTTATGTGCATGTTTATTTAAAGTGTTGCATTGCACTTAATCCTGGCAAGGACTAACGGACCGCCAAGGTTCCATATCCATATTTTCTCCTCTTTATTTTTCTCAAAGGGCAGAAGGATCCCTCGCGTGCAGCTTTGCTGAGGGGGATGATGGTATGGATACCTATGAGCGACGTCCCAAAATAAACTTGCCGGAGGGAGCACGGAAACAAAAAGATAAGTTGCGAAAACCCCATGTGAATCCTTGCCGTAAAGTTATTTTCCTTGAGCGATTTTGACTTCTGGATGGAAAACTTGCACACACGGGAACCTTGCCACAATTGGGTGCGCCCTCACTGCATTCGGGACCGCTCAACGCCTTAAGTGGCTTCGCCCGCACTCCTTGCTTCGTTTCGAGTCCGCTCAATGATCCAAGTGACAACGCTCGCGCCCTTATCCCATTTTTGAGTAAGTCCAACGCCTTGAACGGCCATGCCAAGGACGCCAAGGTATCTTGCCGGCAGTGGCACCGCCAACAGGCTGCTAAGGACCCGTTCCTCAAAGCGCTTGCCGTAGGGCTACACACATTGGCAAGATTCTTCCAGAAAGTGCATAGGGAAAATTCCATACACAAAAATAGTTTAACTAGGAAGATAACATAGAAATCGTCCAAGGCATAAGCAGATGGCGTTACATCGGCCTTGCCGAGACTCTAACACGAAATAAATTGTTCTTGGCATGTGCAGCGATGAGGAATGGGGCAACTAATCTCGGCGATCGCCCTCGACCCGCTTGACCTGGCTTACCCACTCGACGATGGGCGCGACGAGTTCCTCGAGCGCCCGGATGTCCACACCCTTCGGCAAACGATCAAGGAAGTTGGCGAGGTTAAGGCCAGGATTCTAGTATGCCACCTTGACGAGCACCTTGCGGAGGACATCCTGGCAGAGCTTGTGCGATTCAATGGACAGGTGGGCCGCCCAATCGGAATGGAGCTGCTCAAGGGCCCCGAGTAGGCTGTCGAAGAACATGGTCACCTTGGCGCTCATGGGGACCCCGTCGTCAGGAGAATACGAGGGGCCCTTTAGGCCCATGGCGAATAGTTGTTTGGCGAGCTTCGCCATGACGTTGACGAGCTTCTCGGTCCAGACATCCACTCCACGCACATAGTCGTTGTGGGAGACGACAGTGCTCTCGACAAGCCGCTTCTCATCGTGGAGCTCCTTGAGCAAAGCCTTCTCCCGAGTCTTGGCGGCCTCGAGAGTCCCAGTCAGCATGGCTAGCTTCGAGGTCAGATCGTCGATGGACTCGTTGGCCGCGGAGAGCTTCTTAGCCTTGTCGGAAATGGCGACTTGCACCTCCATCAGGATGGAATGGCTTTGTTCCGCTCGGCCTTGAGTGACGAGACCTTTGCGCCTTGATCTTCAAGGACTGCCTCCAGTTCCTTCATCCTCTCCTCACGTGAGCTTTTGGCGGTCTCTGCAGCCGCGACTACGTCGACGGCCTCCTTCAGTTTGCCGGCATGGTCTGCCGCCAGGGCTCCGAGTGCCTCCTTGTGCCCCCGCTCCAGCACCTGGGTCTGCCATGTGACAAGGTCCTCGAGCTCCACTTCCTTGCCCTGGAGCTTGTCGACAAGTTCCTTCTCGCGAGCGATGAGGTCTTCCTCTTGGGCGTTAAGCAAGATGCGACGCTCCATCAAATGAGCGTCCTCTTCGGCGGCCCGTTGTTTGCCCTCCTCCTGCGCCTGTTTGACGTCAGATTGCTGCATGTAGAATTGGCTCCAGCCTTCACTCAGTCGCGGTTGACTAGTCTGCAGGTTCTTGGAGGCTTGGGCGTACCAAGCCTGGGTCTCCTCGATGCATTCCTGGAAACTGGCCTCGGTAGCTTCGATGACCGCAGCCCTGGAGTCGAGTTTCTCCTTCCGGGCGCACTGAAGTGCCTGAAGCTTCCGCAAGCCATCGCCCATGGACTGGAGGAGCCGCTCCTCCTAGGATTTGTTGTCGGCGTTTGGCTCGTTAACGATGTCGAGCCCTGAGGCGACGACGACCTCCTCAACAAGGACTCCCTCCTCAGGCGGCACCCCAGTGCTTACCGCACCGGGGATGCTGACGAATAGGTTGTCGCCAACCTTGAATTACCTGCTCAATGAAGGGGCTTCAGATGCGGACAGCTGGCCCTTGTTGGTCGTCTCCCTGCCGGCCTCCTCACCAGTCTGCTCAGCGGACTTCTTGGTGCCCTCCTCCTTCTATGCGGCTTTGGCTGCCTCGGCACTAGCAACCTCAACGGAGATATTCTTGGCAGCCTCGGTAGCCGCGTTCTTAGCGGCCTCGGCCTCGGCGCTCTTAACGGCTTCTTCGGCGGCTATCTTGTCAGCCTTGGCGATTGCATCCCTCGTTGTCTCCTCGATGAAAGAGTCGATGTCCATTCTCTCGGCCATGGGAATGTCTGAAGACCAGGGAGGCGAACCAAGCAAAGCTAATGAGGAAGTTCAAGAAGACAAAAAAAGAAAAAGAGAAAGGGGAATACCTTCGCCTACGACGATTACCGGCGGAGACCCGTCGGTGCCTAAGCTTGCCGGCCCTCCCTCCTCGTGATAGAGCGCACTGGAGGAAGTCCTGGTCGGAGAAAAATCCTTGGGTGGTGAATCCGGAGCGATCACCGGTGACTCTCCTTGTCGCCGTCCTCCTCCTGCACGCCCGGGGATGCCAGCAGTAAAGATGCACACCCCAGCGCCTGTTAGTGGGAAATGAGTAATGAAGTCACGCCGGGGGATCCTCCAGGGGCTGAGTCAGGGACTGCGACACGGGCTAGTCTGTGGATTGGCGGTAGTCGCCCTTGGCACGCCTAAGGGGCTTGCCGACAACCCCTCAACCGTCAAAGTCTTCGCCCTCTTCGTGACCCGCTGCGCCAGTTTTTCCGCGTCCCTATGGAGAAAAACCAAGACGGATTAGACAAGTAGGGAATTAGAACCGAGGATTGGGAAAATACGGTAGGATCCTTACTATTCTTCTTCCTCCCCCGAGCTAAGGGCAGAAAGGTCAAAGGCGACCTCTGTCGTGTAGCCTCTGGGAGGAGGTGGAGGGGTGCTCCTGGATCGCTTGACCGTGGCAGGCGTGGGCTGCTAATGGACTTCTTGTCGCCGCACAGCCTTGTCGGTTTCCCCCTTGCTAGGGGCTGTGCTACTTGAAGAGGCTTGCCGAGATGGTAGCCCGGAGGCGGTGTTCCTAAGGATGCGCCTTTTCCTTTGGACGAGGGGCGGGACCTCCTCGACCAGCTCCTCTTTGGATGCGTCTTCGGCAAGGTGGCCCGGGGCAGACATGTTGCCTCGCTCCTCGGTGATCCTGCCCTGCCCGGCAAGATCCTCGCCCAGTGGTGCTTCCCCTTCCCCGGCTTCATCTTCCAAGAAGCCGGCACTGCCGGCCTCCTCGGCAAGCGCCGCTTCTTCCGCCCTGCTAGCGATGTACGCCAGCTCCTCTTTGATGGTGTCACGGATGAGGCCCTCCTCCTTGCGGATGGCCGTCTCCGACGGGTTGTCGAAGAAGTTTTGCGCCTCCTCCGCGGACGGCTCCATCCAAGTTGCATTAAGGCTGTGGGCATCGAGAACCGGCATCATGGCAATTATTCTTCCCAAGGCCGGGTTATTGCACAAAGGGACTACGCCCGCTAGTAGCTCGATCACCGTGATGCTCCTGAACAACCTCTGGGAGAGGGCCCCGTGCTGCATGGTGGTCAGATTGTGGTTTAGCCCGAGGCGCAGCCTCATGATGTCCGCCGCATTCCCAAAATCCCAGGCCGGCCTACCCTTGTTCTGCAAGGGGGCAATGTGCCGGCGAAGGAAGTCAGTGCATATCATTTCTACGGAAAGGCCGGCGCCTCTGAGGCAGTGGATCCTGGTGATCGTGACCGTGATATTATCATCCCAAGGGTCGAGGGCACTCCAGTCATCGCTGCTCACCATCTTGGTCTGCCACGGCATACAGAAGGGCTGGGGCTTCTCCTCTCAGAGCAAGCACCACTTGCCCCACCACTCGTCCCATCTCTCGCAATAAGCCCCTTCAGGGTAGACCTCCTTGGTTCCTGGCCGAGGAATCCAAGTGACGGCGCCAGAAAGGGCTCCGCCTTGCTGGATGCGGGGGGGGGGGGTTGAAATAATGGCGGAAGAGAGCGGTGCTAGGGGTTACTCCAGCAAATTTTCATAGAGGTGTGCGAAAACCGCCATGGATGTCACAGCGTTCGGCATGAAATCCAGGAGTTGGAAGCCGTAAGTAAGCATAAGGTTGATAAAGAAGTCCGAGTAAGGGGGGCAAAGCCCACAGTAAAAGTAATTGGCAAAGATAGGGTATTTGCCAGGACCTTCCCTGGAAGGACCCGGGCTCACGCAAGTGGCGAGGTGCCCCACCGTCGCTATTGCCCACATCCACCAGTACCGCCTCTTCAGGGCGTCCACACTGAGCCCAGGCGGGAAAATGACACGCTCCCTCCACATCTTCACCGCCTTGTTCTCCGAGATGACCTCCGTTTCCTTCCCCTTGCTGGCTTTGGGCGGCAAGGTGATGGCGGGGATGGAGACCAAGGACGAGGAGGGGGCGGGGGCACTAACGGATGCAAGAGGCTCTGCCTAGCGCTCGAGGAGGAAGACAACAGCGGTTCTCAGATTGGAAAAGGCGAGACGTAAATGGGCATCGGCTCTGCAATCTCCTCTTTATGGGTAAGGTGCGGAGCGGTCTCTTTTTACCAAAAAAAAGATAATACATAAATGTTCTACAGGTGCACTGCTGTAGCGGCCACGCCGCGCATGTATCCCACTACCCGTATTCAATGGGCATCGTGGAGAAGCGCAACGAGCGCAATGATCACAACTGCAAGGCCCTGCCACGTGTGCCCGTGCACTGGTTGGGCCTAGCCCAACAACGCCTCACAACATGTATGGCCTAGGCCCCGGGGCTCCTGTCGGTGCACTAGAGTTTCTGGGCCATCTAATGCCCCTTTACTCGAGCACGGGCAGTAGTAGCCGCGCCGGCGGCAAGGCCTAGGAAAGACTTGTCAAGCACCAGCATAGAAGACTCAAGACTACTGGTAAGACCTTGTCGGGAGGGCTGTAGAGCCTCTAGGTGAAGCAAGGCCCCCCGCAAGGCAAGGTCCCAGCAAGGCAAGGCCCTGGCAAGCACCACCAGCACACAGGCTAGGTGTAGATTCAACTGGACGCATGTCGCGGCGTCGACGTTGGAGGGAGCTAAGTGGCGCTGATGGGAAGGCCCCCCGTCCCGTCCCACAGATGGACTAAGGCGCCTGACGGTGCATTGAATGCTCTTGTCCTACTCCGTCGAAGTTAGGTACGATAGCACTGTACCACTGTGCATCTTGTGTGCACACTATACACCACTATTGAGATCCCCTTAGGTATAAAAGGAGGCCCAGGGTGTTAGAGAGAAGTTTTTTTGGATTGTTGGGTAGTTAGACAACCGGACAGCCCGATAGTTAGACAAGTTGGGGGTTATCAAGCTCACATAGCAGCCGTTCATGGCACTCCTGTAGCTAGAACCCTAGAACACGATCAATATAACAAAGCAGGAGTAGGGTTTTACGCACCCATACGTCCCGAACCTAGGTAAAAACTCCCCGTGCACTGCTTACCCGATCGGCTCTTTGTGCGAGCCCGCCCCTTGCCGAACCGAAAGGGATCCCCATGATTCCATAGGTGTTCGTTCCAATGACACATTTGATATTCCTTTTCTGCAATAGTAAAAAACAGGGGAAAATAGAAACTAGCACTGGGCACTACGTTAATACGTTAGTCCCAAAAATAATATAAAATAGCATATTAATGCATATAAAACATCCAAAACAAATAATATAATAGCATGGAACAATCAAAAATTATCGATACGTTGGAGACGTATCAACATCCCCAAGCTTAATTCCTGCTTGTCCTCGAGTAGGTAAATGATAAAAACAAATTTTTTGATGTGGAATGCTACCTAACATATTTTTCCATGTAATATTCTTTATTGTGGCATGAATGTTCAGATCCATAAGACTCAAAACAGAAGTTTAATGTTGACACAAAAACAATAATACTTCAAGCATACTAACAAAGCAATCATGTCTCTTCATAATAACATGGCCAAAGAAAGTTATCCCTACAAAATCATATGGTCTAGCTATGCTCCATATTCCCCACACAAAGTATTTAAATCATGCACAACCCCGATGACAAGTCAAGCAATTCTTTAACACCTTTTATGTTCTCAATCCTTTTCGACTTTCATGGAATTCATGAGTGTGAGCCATGGATATAGCACTATAGATGGAATAGAATGTTGTGGATGTGATCAGGAAAAGGAGAAGATAGTCTCACATCAACTAGGCATATCAATGGGCTATGGAGATGCCCATTAGTAGATATCAATGTGAGTGAGTAGGGATTGCCATGCAACGGATGCACTAGAGCTATAAGTGTATGAAAGCTCAAAAACAAACTAAGTGGGTGTGCATTATAATGAAAAATTCCCACTAGTTATATGAAAGTGACAAAATAAGAGACTCTTTATCATAAAGATCATGGTCCTACTTTGAAGAACAAGTATGGAAAAAGGTAGTAGCATTTTCCCTTCTCTCTTTTCTCTCATTTTTTTATTTTTTTTTGGTGGGTATCTTTGTCCTCTTTTTTTATTTGGGCTTCATTGGCCTATTCTATTATTTTTAAAGTTCAGAGTCTCATCCCAACTCGTAAGGGAATCATAGCTTCTACCATCCTTTCCTCACATGGGACAATGCTCTAATAATGATGGTCATCACACTTTTATTTACTTACAACTCAAGAATTACAACTCGATACTTAGAAGAAAATATAACTCTATATGAATGCCTCCGGAGGTGTACCCAGACGTGCAACGATCTAGCATAGCAAATGACATTAGCATCATGCTAGCTGTCTTACGATCACGTAAAGCAATATGATAATGATGGTGTGTGTCATAATAAACTAGACGACGTAAGTTGCATGGAAATATATCTTGGAATGGCTATGGAAATGCCATAATAGGTAGGTATGGTGGCTGTTTTAAGGAAGGGTATATGGTGGGTTTAATGCACCGGCGAAAGTTGTGTGGTACTAGAGAGGCTAGCAAAGGTGGATGGGTGAGAGTGTGTATAATCCATGGACTCACATTAGTCATAAAGAACTCACATACTTATTTCTAAAGCCTATTAGTTATCAAAGCAAAGTATTAGACACATGCTCCTAGGGGACAGGTTGGTAGGAGTTAACCATCGCGTGCTCCCGATCCTCACACAACGGACAATCAATAAACAAATCCTTCTCCGACTTCGTTACATAACGGTTCACCATACATGCATGCTACGGGAATCACAAACTTTTAATACAAGTAATTATACCAATCCACAATTACTCACTAGCATGACTCTAATATCACCATCTTTATATCTCAGAACTATATGCAAGGAATCAAACTTCTCATAGTATTCAATGCACTTTATATGAAAGTTTTTATTATGTCCCTCTTGGATGCCCATTATATTAGGACTAAATTCCTAACCTAAACTATTTACCATGCTGTTTAAAGGCTCTCAAAATAATATAAGTGAGGTAAGAGAGTTCAATTATTTCTATAAAATAAAATACCACTGTGCTCTAAAATGATATAAGTGAAGCACTAGAGCAAAATTGCCTAGCTCAAAAGATATAAGTGAAGCACGTAGAGTATTCTAAAAAAAACACGACTCATGTGTGTCTCTCTCAAAATATATGTGCGGAAAGGATGATTGTGGCAAACTAAAAATCAAAGAATCATGTCATACAAGACGCTCCAAGCAAAACACATATCATGTGGTGAATAAAAATATAGCCTCAAGTAAATTTACCGATGGATTGAAGACGAAAGAGGGGATGCCTTCCGGGGCATCCCCAAGCTTAGTCTCTATGGTATCCTTGAATATTCCTTGGGTTGCCTTGGGAATCCCCAATCTTAGTCTATTGCCACTCCTTATTCCATAGTCCATCAAATCTTTACCCAAAACTTGAAAACTTCACAACACAAAACTCAATAGAAAACTCGTGAGATCCGTTAGTATAAGAAAAATAAATCACCACTTTAGGTACTGATGTGAACTCATTATTTATTTATATTAGTGTAATATCTACTGTATTCCAACTTCTTCATGGTTCATACACCTCGATACAACCCATAGATACATCAAAATAAGCAAGCAACACAAAGAAAACAGAATCTGTCAAAAAACAGAACAATCTGTAAACTTGGAATACTTCTGTAACTCCAAAAAATATGAAAAATTAGGAAAGTCTAGGAAATTATTATATCAATATTGTGTAAACATTTCAGACTCATTCGTTGCTCTTGTGAATTTATAAAATTCCTGGACTGAGTGGAAAAGTTTCTGTTTTTCAGCAAGGTCACATCAACAATCACCGTAGACCATCCCAAAGGTCTTACTTGGCTCAAACACTAACTACAACACCAAAACACAATTAATACAAAGGTCATAATGTGGAAACACTCGAAAACAGAAAGGAAACTATAAAAATAAATTTTATTCATTGGGTTGCCTCCCAACAAGCTTTTTCTTTATAGCCATCAAGATAGGCTTAGGATAACAATGATGCTCACATACAAGACAAGAGTTAAAGAACAAAGAAATCATCATAAGACATGTGACATACACATTTAATCATAACATACTTCATATGCATAGGGATTTTATAAGCAAACAATCTATCGGAGCAAGAATCAACTAGCATAGGATGGCAAAGCAAGCTTAACATCGAAACTTTGATCACATAGAGAGGAAACTTGATATTATTGCAATTCCTACAAGCATATGTTCCTACATCAGATTAATTTTCAATAGCATCATGAAGGAATCTCACAATATAACTATCACATAAAGCATTCTTTTCATGATCTACAAGCATAGAGAATTTATCACTCTTCACATAAGCAAACTCATTTTCATTCATGGTAGTGGGAGAGAACTCAACAAAATAACTATCATGTGACACTTGATTGTCATAACCAAATTGAATATTAGAATAATTATGAATTTTTTCTGGCTATCATTACCAATTATAGCATATGTGTCATCACCAAAACTTGGGGAACAAAAAATATCATCTTCATCGAGCATAGCAACCCCAAGCTTGTGGTTTTGCATATCATTAGCATCATGGATATTCAGAGAATTCATACTAACAACATGGCAATCATGCTTTTCATTCAAGGAACTATCATGAATCACCTTATTATTTTCTTCTTTCAACACTTCATCAAAAAAATTAGATTCATGATCTTCAAACAAAACTTCATAGAGATAACCAAGTCCACTCAACTTACTAGCAATTGGTTCATCATAATTTGGCCTTTTGAAAACATTAGCAAGTGGATGAGGATCCATATCAATAGCTTTTTAGCAAGCAAAGATGCAAGCAAATAGAAGGCACATGGCAACACAAGCAAAGATAGTAAGCAAGCAAAAAGGCAAACTAAAAAGAGGGTGAATAAAAGGCAAAATTTGTGAAGTGGGGAGGAGGAAAATGATAGGAAATGGCAAATAATGTAAATGCAAGAGATGAGTTTGTGATGGGTACTTGGTAGGCTTGATGTAGACTTTCTACGTATCCTCCCCGGCAACGGCACCAGAAATCCTTCTTGCTACTTCTTGAGCTTGCGTTGGTTTTCCCTTGAAGAGGAAAGGGTGATGCAGCAAAGTAGATAAGTATTTCTCTCAGTTGTGAAGAACCAAGGTATCAATCCAATAGGAGGTAAAATCAAGGCCCCAATCTATGCACCTACACAAACAATCAAACACTTGCACCGAACGCTATAAAGGGGTTGTCAATCCCTTCACGGTTACTTGCAAGGATGAGATCTGATAGACATAGATATAAAATATTACTAAAAGTAAAAGTAAATAAAATTGCAGCAAGGTATTTTTGGTATTTTTGGTTTATAGATCTGAAAATATAATATGGAAAATAGACCCATGGGCCATAGGTTTCACTAGAGGCTTCTCTCTTGAAGGAAAATAATATGGTGGGTGAACAAATTACTATTGAGCAATTCATAGAAAAGCGCATAGTTATGAAGATATCCAAGGCAATGATTATGCATATAGGCATCACGTCCGTATCAAGTAGACCGAAACGATTCTGCATCTACTACTATTACTCCACACATTGACCGACTCCTGCCTGCATCTAGAGTATTAAGTTCATGAAGAACATAGTAAAGCATTAAGTAAGATGACAAGATGTAGAGGGGTAAACTCAAGCAAGATGATGAAAACCCCATCTTTTTCTCCTTGATGGCAACAATACAAATATGTGCCTCGCTACCCCTACTTTGTCACTGGGTGAGGACACACAAGATTGAACCCAAAACTAAGCACTTCTCCTATTGCAAGAATTACAAATCTAGTTGGCTAAACCAAACCAATAACTCGAAGAGACTTGCAAAGATATGAAATCATGCATATAAGAATTCAGAGAAGATTCAAATGATATTCATAGATAATCTGATCCTAAACCCACAATTCATCGGATCTCGACAAACACACCGCAAAAGAGTATTACATCGGATAGATCCCCATGAAAATCATGGAGAACATGTATTGAAGAACATAGAGAGAGAAGAAGCCATCCAGCTACGAGATATGGACCCGAATGTCTGAGGTGGACTACTCACGCATCATCGGAAGGGCAATGGTGTTGATGTAGATGCCCTCCGTGATCGAACCCCCCTCCGGGAGATTACCGGAAAAGGCCCCAAGATGGGATTTCGCGCGGACAGAGGCTTGCGGTGGCAAGAAAGTATTATCATGGCTCTTTGTGGTATTGGGGGAATATTTCTGAATTTATAGGGAGTGAATTAGGGTTGGAGGAGCTATAGGGGCCCACAAGCCAGCCCCCCAGGGGCGCGCCCTGGTGGCTTGTGGCCCACCCATAGGTCTTCTGGCATCTTCTCAAAGCCTCCTAGGTTCCTTCTGGTGCAAGAAAAAATCATTGTAGAATTTTATACCGTTTGGACTCCATTAGATATTCCTTTTCTGCAATACTCAAAAACAAGGAAAAACAAAAACTGGCACTGGGCACTAGGTTAACAGGTTAGTCCCAAAAATAATATAAAATAGCACATTAATGCATAGAAAACATCGAAAAAGATAATACAATAGCACAGAACAATCAAAAATTATAGATACGTTGGAGACGTATCAAATGACAACTTTGGCTTCTTGCCAAACCACAATTCATATGGCATCGTCCCAACGGATTTCGGTGGTGCCCTATTTAAAGTGAATGTAGTTGTCTCCAATGCATATCCCCAAAACAATAGTGACAAATCGGCAAGAGACATCATAGAACGCACCATATCTAATAAGGTTCAATTACGACATTCGGACACACCATTACGCTGTGGTGTTCCAGACGGTGTAAATTGTGAAACTATTCCACACTATCTTAAGTGACTGCCAAAATCATAACTCAGATATTATCCTCCTTGATCAGATCATAGGAATTTAATCTTATTTTTATGATAATTCTCAACTTCAGTCTGAAATTGCTTGAAACTTTTCAAACGTTTCAGACTTGTGCTTCATCAAGTAAATATACCCATATCTACTTAAGTCATCAGTGAAGGTGAGAAAACAACGATATCCACTGCGCGCCTCAATGCCCATTGGACTGCACACATCAGTATGTATGATTTCCAACAAGTCACTTGCCCATTCCATTGTTCGAGAGAACAGGGTTTTAGTCATCTTGCCCAAGAGGCATGGTTCACATGTGTCAAGTGATTCAAAATCAAGTGACTCCAAAAGTCCATCAGCATGGAGCTTCTTCATGCGTTTTACACCAATATGATCAAAACGGCAGTGCCAAAAGAAAGTGGTTCTATCACTACCAACTCTACATCTTTTGGCATCAATGTTATGAACATGTGTATCATCACTATGGAGATTCAATAGGAATAAACCACTCACATTGGGTGCATGACCATAAAAGATATTAATCATATAAATAGAACAACCATTATTCTCTGCTTGAAATGAGTAACTGTCTAGCAATAAACAAGATCCAGATATGATGTTCATGCTTAACGCAGGCACTAAATAACAATTATTTAGGTTCATCACTAATCCCAATGGTCATCAAAGAGCAAGCGGGCCGACGGCGATCACATCAACCTTGGAACCATTTCCCACGTGCATCGTCACTTTGTCCTTAGCCAGCCTTCATATATTCTGTAGCTCCTGTTTTGAGTTGCAAATGTGAGCAACCGAACCGGTATCAAATACCCAGGCACTACAATGAGAGTTGGTAGGGTACACATCAATAAAATGTCTATCATATATGTTAGGGAACGTTGCATGGGAAACAAATAATTTCCTACGCACACGCAAGATCTATCCATGGTGATGAGCATCTACGAGAGGGAGAGTGGATCTACATACCCTTGTAGATCGCTAAGCGGGAAGCGTTAAGAAACGCGGTTGGTGTAGTCGAACGTCTTCGCGATCCAAATCGCCGAGCGTCCCGCGTTCTCATCACGATCCATCTCGCGATCCAATCACGATCCGTCCCACGAACTCGTCATGATCCGTCCCGCGAACTCATCATGATCCATCCCGTGAACTCATCACGATCCGTCTCGCGATCTTGATCACGGTCCTTCCGATCTAGCGCCGAACGGACGGCACCTCTGTGTTCAGCACACGTACAGCTCGATGACGATCTCCGCCTTCTTGATCTAGCAAGAGGGAGCGGAGAGGTTGACGAGTTCTCCGGCAGTGTGATGGCGCTGCGGCGATGGTGGTGGAGCAATTCCGGTAGGGCTTCGCCAAGCACTGCAGAAAACCGATCTAGAGGAGAAACTATGCACTAGAGGAACGGGTAGCACGTGGCTGAAAAACTAGTGCCAAAACCCTAAAACCCTCTAATATATATAGGAGGAGAGGAGGAGGAGGCTTGGCTCCCAAGGAGCCAGCCCTTGGGTCGGCCGAACCAAGGAGGATTGGAGGATTCCTCCTCCAATCCTAGTAGGACTAGGACTCCTCCTTATTTTTGCCTTTTTGCCTTTTTCCACCTTTTTCTCTTTGGGATTTTCTTCCCAGCCGCATGGGCCTTGTGTGGGACTTCCACCAGACCACTAAGGGCTGGTATTTACTCTCCCATAGCCCATGTAGCCTATTGGGTCGAAATACCCCTCCCAATGGTCTCCCGGTACACTACCGATGAGCCCAAAACTTTCCGGCGACCAAAATAGGACTTCCTATATATCAATCTTTACCTCCGTACCATTCCGGAGCTCCTCGTGACATTCGGGATCTCATCCGAGACTCCGAACAACCTTAGGTCACCACCATACATAACTTTATACTACCGAAACGTCACTGAACCTTAAGTGTGCAGACCCTGCGGGTTCGAGAACTATGTAGACATGACCGAGACACCTCTATGGTCAATAACCAATAGCGGGACCTGGATGCCCATATTGGTTCCTACATATTCTATGAAGATCTTTATCGGTCAAACCTCTATGTCAAGGATTCAGTTAATCCCGTATGATGTTCCCTTTGTTCTTCGGTATGTTACTTGCCCGAGATTCGATCGTCGGTATCTCCATAACTAGTTCAACCTCGTTACCGGAAAGTCTCTTTTCTCTTTCCGTAATACAAGATCACGTGACTAACACTTAGTCACATTGCTTGCAAGGCTTGTTGTGATGTTGTATTACCGAGGGGGCCCGCAGATACCTCTCCATCACACGGAGTAACAAATCCCAGTCTTGATCCATGCCAACCCAACAGACACCCTGGGAGATACCTGTAGAGTACCTTTATAGTCACCCAGTTACGTTGCGATGTTTGATACACACAAGGCACTCCTCCGCTGCCAGTGAGTTGCATGATCTCATGGTCATAGGAGCAGATACTTGACATGCAGAAAACAGTAGCAATAAACTGACACGATCATATGCTACGTTTGTAGTTTGGGTCTTGTCCATCACACCATTCTCCTAATGACGTGATCCCGTTATCAAATGACATCTGATGTCCATGGCTAGGAAACCTTAACCATCTTTGATCAACGAGATAGTCTACTAGAGGCTTAATAGGGACATAATGTTGTCTATATACCCACACATTTATTTATTTTCCAATCAATACAATTATAGCATGGATAATAAACTATTATCACGAACAAGGAAATATAATAATAACCAAATGATTATTGCCTCTAGGGCATATTTCCAACAGTCTCCCACTTGCACTAGAGTCAATAATCTAGTTCACATCACCATGTGATTCACATTGTTATGAATCTAACACCCAATGAGTTTTGGGGCTCGATCATGCTTTCCATGTGAGAGAGGTCTTATAGTCAACAGGTCTCTGAAATTTAGATCCGTGTGTACTTTGCAAATCTCTACGTCAAACCGTAAACACTTCTACAACACTGCACTTGGTACTATTCCAAATGGATGCTCCACTATACGTATCCAGATTACTACTACGAGTCATCCGGATTGGTGTTAAATCTCTCATCGACGTAACTCTTTACGACGAACTCTTTATCACCTCCATAATCGAGAAACATCTCCCTAGTCCTTTAGTTACTAAGGATAATCTTGACCGTTGTCCACTGATCCACTCCTGGATCACTTTTGTACCCCTTGACAGACTCATGGCAAGGCCCACACCAGGTGTGGTACACAACATGGCATAATATAGAGCCTATGCCTAAGGCATAGGGTTAGACATTCGTCCTTTCTCTTTCTTCTGCCGTTGTCAAGCTTTGAGTCTCAGTCAACTTCACACCTTATAAATCAGGCAAGAACTCTTTCTCTGACTGATCCATTTTGAACCTTTTCAAAATCTTGTCAAGGTATGTACTCATTGAAAGTCTCATCGAGCATCTTGATCTATCTCTATTGATCTTGATGCTCAACAATTAGGTAGCTTTATCCAGGTCTTCCTTTGAAAATCACTTTTCAAACAACCGTTTATGCTTTCCAGAAATTCCACATTATTTCTGAATAGCAATATGTCATCCACATATACTTATCAGAAACTCTATAGTGCTCCCACTCACTTTATTGCAAATACAAGTTTCTCATGAACTATGTATAGACTCAAAAACTTTGATCACCTCATCAAATTGTATATTCGAACTCCGAGATGATTGCTTCAGTTCATACAAGGATCACTGAAGTTTGCACGCCTTTTAGCATCCTTAGGACTGACAAAACCTTCTGGTTGTATCTCATACAACCTTTCCTTAAGGAAGGAAACGATGTTTTGGCATCCATCTGCCAGATTTCATAATTGAAAAATGCAACAACTGCTAACATAATTCCAACAGACTTTAGCATCGCCACGAGTGAGAAAGTCTCATCGCAGTCAACTCCATGAACTTGGCGGAAACTTCTTTGCGACAAGTCGAGCTTTATAAACGGTGACACTCACCATCAGCGTCTGTCTTCATCTTAAAGGTCCATTTGCACTCAACAACCTGCCGTCCAACGAGCAAGTCTACCAAAGTCTATACTTGGTTTTCATAAATTGATTCTTTCTCGGATTTCATGGCCTCTAACCATTTGTCGGAATCCGGGCCCATCATCGCTTCTCCACAGCTCGTAGGTTCATCGTTGTCTAACAACATGACCTCCAGGACAGGGTTGTCGTACCGCTCAGGAGAAGTACACATCCTTGTCGACCTACGAGGTTCGATAGTAACTTGATCTGAAGCTTCATGATCATCATCATTAACTTCCTCTTCAACTAACGTAGGCTTCACAGAAACATCTTCCTGCGCTGCGCTACTCTCTGGTTGAACAAAGGTTCAACAACCTCATAAAGTTCTATCTTCCTCCCACTCAATTCTTTCAAGAGAAACTCTTTCTCGAGAAAGGACCCAGTTTTAGCAACAAACTCTTTATGCTTGGATTTGAGATAGAAGGTTTACCCAACTGTTCTTAGGGTATTCTATGAAGATGCATTTGTCCGCTTTGGGTTCGAGCTCATTAGGTGAAAACATTTTCCACATAAGTGTCGCAGCCCCAAACATTAAGAAATGATAGCTTAGGTTTCTATCAAACCATAATTCACACGGTGTCATCTCAACGGATTTAGATGATGCCCTATGTAAAGTGAATGTCGTTGTCTCTAATGCATAACCCCAAAATTATAGTAGCAAAGCGATAAGAGACATCATAGCAAGCACCATTTCCAATAGAGCACGACTATGACGTTCGAACACACCATCACACTATGGTGTTCTAGGTGGCGTGAGTTGTGAAACAACTTTCACATTGTCTAAAGTTTTATGCCAAACTCGTAACTCAGATATTCACCTCCACGATCATATCGCAGACATTTTTATCTTCTTGTCACGATGATCTTAAACTTCACTCTAAATTTGCTTGAACCTTTCAAATGATTTAGACTTGTGTTTCATTGAGTAAATATCCACTATATCTACTCAAATTACCAGTGAAGGTAAAAAAATAACGATATCCACTGCACGCTACAAGACTCATTGGATTGCATACATCAACATGTATCATTTCCAATAAATCACTTGCCCGCTCCATCCATCTGGAAATGGGGTCCTTAGTCATCTTGCCCAAGAGGCATGGTTCGCATGTCTCAACCGATTCGAAATCGAATGAGTCCAAAGATCCATCAGCATGGAGGTTCTTCATGTGCTTTATACCAATATGACATTTAGCGGCAGTGCCACATGTATGTGGTACTATCATTATTAACTTTGTATCTTTTGGCATCAATGTTATCAACATGTGTATTACTACGATCAAGATTCAACAAACCATTCTCACTGGGTGCATGACCATTGAAGGTATTATTCATGTAAACAGAATAACCATTATTCATTAACTTAAATGAATAACTGTGTTGCAATAAACACGATATAATCACGTTCATGCTCAACGCAAAACACCAAATAACATTTATTTAGGTTTTTCACTAATCTCGAAGGTAGAGAGAGCGTGCGATGTTGATCACATCAACCTTGGAAACATTTCCAAAACACATCGTGACCTCACCCTTAGCTGGTGCTCCATTTATTCCGTAGCTTTTATTTTGAGTTACTAACATTCAGCAACCGAACCGGTATCCAATACCCAGGTGCTACTAGGAGTACTAGCAAGATACACATCAATAACACGTATATCAAATATAATTCTATCGACGTTGTCAGACTTCTTATCTACCAAGTATCTAGGGTTGTTCCACTTCAGTGACCGCTCTCCTCATAATCAAAGCACTTAGTCTCGGGTTTGGGTTCAACTTTGGGTTGCTTCACTGGAGCAGCAACTGACTTGCTATCCATGAAGTTTCCCTCCTTGCTCTTGCCCTTCTCGAAACTAGTGGTTTGATTAACCATCAACACTTGACGCTCCTTCTTGATTTCTACCTTCACGGTGTCAAACATCGCGAACAGCTCAGGGATCATTAATTCTATCCCTGGCATTTTATAGTTCATCACCAAGTTCTAGTAGCTTAGTGACAGTGACTTAGAGAACTATATCAATCACCATCTTATCTGGAAGATCAACTCCCACTCGATTCAAGCGATTGTAGCACCCAGACAATCTGAGCACATGCTCAACAATTGAGCTATTCTCTTTTATCTTGCAGGCAAAGAATCTTGTTGGAGATCTCATATATTGCAACACGGGCACAAGCCTGAGATCCTAATTTGAGCTCTTAGAACATCTCATATGTTTCGTGACGTTCAAAACGTTTCGGAGCCTCAATCTAAGCCTTAATGCATTATGCACTAAACTATCAAGTAGTCATCAGAACGTGCCTCTCAGATGTTCACAACATCTCCAGACGATGCTAGAGGGGTTGGTGCACCGAGTGGTGCAATAAGGACATAAGCCTTCTGTGCAACAACGAGGACAATCCTCAGATAACGGAGCCAGTCCGCAATATTGCTACCATCATCTTTCAACTCTATTTCTCTAGGAACATATAAAAATTCAAGGGAGCTACAGCGTGAGCTAGTAATCTACAACAGAATTTTGCAAAGACACTTCTAACTATGTTCGAGATAATGAGTTCAATTAATCATATTACTTAAGAACTCCCACTCAAATTGACATCCCTCCGATCATTCGAGTGATACATGATCCAAATTCACCAACTCAAGTCCGATCATCACGTGAGTTGAGGTGGTTTCAATGGTGAACATCATCATGTTGATCATATCTACTATATGACTCATGTTCGACCTTTTGGTCTCTTGTGTTCTGAGACCATGTTTGAACATGCTAGGCTCGTCCAGTTTAACCCGAGTGTTCTGCATGTGCAACACTGGCTTGCACCCGTTGTATGTGAACGTAGACTCTATCACACCCGATCATCACGTGGTGTCTCGTCATGACAAACTTTGGCAATGGTGGACACTCGGGGAGAACACAATTTATCTTTAAATTAAAGTGAGGGATCACCTTATAATGCTACCGTTGTCCTAAGAAAAACAAGGTGCATAAAAGGATTAACATCACATGCAAATCATAAGTGACATGATATGGCCATGAACTTGTGCTTTTGATCTCCATCATGAAAGCACCGGCATGATCTCCATCGTCACCGGCATGGCACAATGATCTGCATCAGCTTGATCTCCATCAACATGTCGCCATAGGGGTTGTCGCGCCCACCATGCTTCTACTACTATTGCTACTGTTTAGCGATAAAGTAAAGCATTACATAGCGCTTAATGATTGACACGCGGCTCATGCAATAATTAAAGACAACCCTATGGCTCCTGCCGGTTGTCGTACTCATCGACATGCATCGTGATATTCTATACAACACATGATCATCTCATACATCACATATATCACATCATGTAATTGGCCATATCACATCACAACATACCCTGCAAAACAAGTTAGACGTCCTCTAATTGTTGTTGCATGTTTTGCGTGGCTGCTATGGGTATATAGAAAGAACAATTCTCACATACGCATAAACCACAACGTGATACATAAGTTGCTTTTCAACCTTCTCAAGGACCGCCTTTGTCGAATCCTATCCAACTAGAGTAGGGGAAACTACCACCCGCTAGCCATCTTTTGCAACTAGTTGCAGTTGAGGGAACCGGTCTCTCGTAAGCGTATGAGTAATGTTGGTCCGGGCCGCTTCATCCCACAATACCGCTGAACCAAAACATGACCAAGGGAGGAAGCAATCTAAGCATCAACGCCCACAAACTCTTTGTGTTCTACTCGAGATCTCATCTACACATAGACCTAGCTCATGATGCCACTGTTGGGGAATGTTGCATGGGAAACAAAAAATTTCCTATGCACATGCAAGATCTATCCATGGTGATGAGCATCTACAAGAGGTAGAGTGGATCTACATACCCTTGTAGATCGCTAAGCGGGAAGCGTTAAGAAACGCGGTTGGTGTAGTCGAACGTCTTCGCGAGCGTCCCGCGATCTCATCACGATCCGTCCCGTGATCCAATCACGGTCCATCCCACAAACTCATCACGATCCGTCCCGCGATCTCATCACGATCCGTCCCGCAAACTCATCACGATCCGTCCCGCGAACTCATCACGACCCGTCTCACGATCTTGATCACGGTCCTTCCGATCTAGCGCTGAACGGACAACACCTCCGCGTTCAGCACACGTACAGCTCGACGATGATCTCCGCCTTCTTGATCCAGCAACAGGGAGCAGAGATGTTGATGAGTTCTCCGGCAGCATGACGGCGCTGCGGCGATGGTGGTGGAGCGATTCCGGCAGGGCTTCGCCAAGCACTGCAGAAAACCGATCTAGAGGAGAAACTATGCACTAGAGGAACGGGTAGCACGTGGCTGAAAAACTACTGCCAAAACCCTAAAACCCTCTAGTATATATAGGAGGAGAGGAGGAGGAGGCTTGGCTCCCAAGGATCCAGCCCTTGGGTCGGCCGAACCAAGGAGGATTGCAGGATTCCTCCTCCAATCCTAGTAGGACTAGGACTCCTCCTTATTTTTGCCTTTTTGCCTTTTTCCACCTTTTTCTCTTTGGGATTTTCTTCCCAGTCGCATGGGCCTTGTGTGAGACTTCCACCAGCCCACTAAGGGCTAGTATTTACTCTCCCACATCCCATGTAGCCTCTTGGGTCGAAATACCCCTCCCGATGGTCTCCCGGTACACTCCCGGCACTCCCGGTACACTACCGATGAGCCCGAAACTTTTCCGGCGACCAAAATAGGACTTCCTATATATCAATGTTTACCTCTGGACCATTCCGGAGCTCCTCGTGACGTCTGGGATCTCATCCGGGACTCCAAACAACCTTCGGTCACCATCATACATAACTCTATACTACCGAAATGTCACCAAACCTTAAGTGTGCAGACCCTGCGGGTTCGAGAACTATGTAGACATGACCGAGACACCTCTACGTTCAATAAGCAATAGCCGGACCTGGATTCCCATATTGGTTCCTACATATTCTATGAAGATCTTTATCGGTCGAACCTCTATGTCAAGGATTCAGTTAATCCCGTATGATGTTCCCTTTGTTCTTCGGTATGTTACTTGCCCGAGATTCGGTCGTCGGTATCTCCATACCTAGTTCAACCTCATTACCAACAAGTCTATTTACTGTTCCATAATACAAGATCCCATGACTAACACTTAGTCATATTTCTTGCAAGGCTTGTTGTGATGTTGTATTACCGAGTGGGCCCTGAGATACCTCTCCGTCACACGGAGTAACAAATCCCAGTCTTGATCCATGTCAACCCAACAGACACCCTCGGAGATACCTGTAGAGTACCTTTATAGTCACCCAGTTACATTGCGACGTTTGATACACACAAGGCACTCCTCCGGTGTCAGTGAGTTGCATGATCTCATGGTCATAGGAACAGATACTTGACATGCAGAAAACAGTAGCAATAAACTGACACGATCATATGCTACGTTTGTAGTTTGGGTCTTGTCCATCACACCATTCTCCTAATGATGTGATCCCCTTATCAAACGACATCTCATGTCCATGGCTAGGAAATGTTAAATATCTTTGATCAACGAGCTAGTCTATTAGAGGCATATTAGGGACATGGTCTTGTCTATGTATCCACACATGCATCTAAGTCTCCGATCAATACAATTATAGCATGGATAATAAACGATTATCATGAACAAGGAAATTGATAATAACCAATTTATTATTGCCGCTAGGGCATATTTCCAACAATATATACCTTGTTTGGTGTTGGCCGCCTTCTTATTGGCTAGATACTTGGGGGCAATTCCGCTTCCAGCGACCAGCTCCCTTGCAATGAAAGCACTCAGTTTCTGGTTTGGGTCCAGCCCTGGGTTTCTTCACGGGTGGGGCAACTGCTTTTCCACTCTTCTTGGAGTTACCCTTCTTGCCCTTGCCATTCTTCTTGAAACTAGTGGTTTTATTGACCATCAACATTTGATGCTCTTTCTGGATTTCAAACTCAACGATTTTCAGCATCGCAAACAGCTTGACGACTCACTTGTTCATCCCGTGCATGTTATAGTTCATCACGAAGCTCTTGTAGCTAGGTGATAATGATTAAAGAACTCTGTCAGTGATCGTCTCCGGTGGAAGGGGCATGCCTAAATCAGCCAGATGGTTTGAATACCCAGACATTGTGAGTATATGTTCACTGAAAGACCCATTCTCCTCCATCTTGCAAGCATAGAACTTATCGGAGGTCTCGTACCTCTCGATCCGGGTATTCTTCTCAAAGATAAACTTCAACTCCTGGAACATCTCATATGCTCCATGATGTTCAAAATGTCTTTGAAGTCCCGGTTCTAATCCATACAACATTGCACATTAAACTATTGAGTAATCTCAAGAACGTGTCTCCCAGGCGTTCTTTACGTCTTCGGACAACACGGGAGCAGGTGGATCACCAAGCGGTGCATAAAGGACACAAGCCTTCTGGGAAGCCGTGAGGATAATCCTCAAATTACGGGCCTAGTCCACAAAGTTACTTCCATCATCTTTCAACTTGGCTTTCTCTAGGAACACATTAAAATTTAGGGGAACTACTACGCGAGCCATTGATCTACAACATAAATATTGAAAGGTTGCTACAAATACTGTTCAAGATAATGACTTTAGTTAATTGAATTACTAAAGCTCCCACTCAAATTGACATCCCTCTGGTCATCTGAGTGATACATGATCCAAATTCACCAACCCAAGTCCGATCATCACGTGATATGAGGTGGTTTCAATGGTAAACATCATCATGTTGATCATATCTACTATATGACTCATGTTTGACCTTTCTATCTCTTGTGTTTAGAGACCATGTCTGTACATGCTAGGCTCATCAAGTTTAACACGAGTGTTCTGCACGTGCAACACTGGCTTGCACCCATTGTACGTGAACATAGAGTCTATCACACCCGATCATCACATGGTGTCTCGACACGACGAACTTTCGCGACGGTGCACACTCGGGGAGAACACAATTTTACCTTGAAATTTTAGTGAGGGATCACCTTATAATTCTACCGTCGTCCTAACCAAAATAAGATGCATAAAAGGATTAACATCAGATCCAAATCATAAGTGACATGATATGGCCATGAACTTGTGCTTTTGATCTCCATATCCAATGCACGGGTATGATCTCCATCGTCACCGGCACGACACCATGACCTCCATCATCTTGATCTCTATCAACGTGTCGCCATGAAGTTGTCGCGCCAACTATTGCTTCTATGATGATTGCTTACTCATAGCGATAAAGTAAAGAAAAAACGGCAAAAACAATTAAAGACAACCCTATGGCTCTTGCCGGTTACTGTACTCATCGACATGCAAGTCGTGATATTCTATACAAAACATGATTATCTCATACATGACATATATCTCATCATGTAATTGGCCATATCACGTCACAACATACCCTGCAAAAACAAGTTAGACGTCCTCTAATTGTTGTTGCATGTTTTACGTGGCTGCAACAGGTATCTAGTAAGAACAATTCTCACCTACGCAAAAACCACAACGGTGATACACAAATTTCTATTCAACCTGCTCAAGTACCGCCTTTGTCGAATCCGATCCAACTAGAGTAGGAGTGACAGACGCCCGCCAGCCATCTTTATGCAATAAAGTCACGTGTGAGTCGATGGAACTAATCTCTCGTAAGCGTACGAGTAAGGTCGGTCTGGGCCGCTTCATCCGACAATACTGCCGAATCAAAAAACGGCCAAGGGAGGAAGCAATCTAAGCATCAACGGCCACAAACTTCTTTGTGTTCTACTCGTGATCTCATCTACACATAGACCTAGCTCATGATGCCACTGTTGGGGAACATTGCATGGGAAACAAAAAAATTCCAACGGACACGCAAGATCTATTCATGGTGATGAGAACCTATGAGAGCTTGAGTGGATCTACATACACTTTTAGATCGCTAAGCGGGAAGCATTAAGAAACGCGGTTGATGTAGCTGAATGTCTTCGTGATCCAAATCGCCGAGCGTCCCGCGATCCAATCACGATCCGTCCCGATCTAGCGCCGAATGGACAACACCTCCGCATTCAGCAGAGGCACAACTCAATGAATATCTTCACCTTCTTGATCCAGCAAGAGGGAGCGGAGAGGTAGGTGAGTTCTCCGGCAGCGTGACGGCGCGACGGCGATGGTGGTGGAACTATTCCGACAGGGCTTCATCTAAGCACCACCGAAAACTAGAGGGAACGATCTATCGGGGAGAGAGGGCTGCATTGTGGCTTAGGGTTTTCTAGTGTGGCTTCCATCTCTCCCCTCTAGTATATGTAGAAGGAAGGGGAGGCAGGCCGGTGGAACTATTTCGGCAGGGCTTCGCCTAAGCACCGCCAAAAACTAGAGGGAACGATCAATCGGGGAGAGAGGGCTGCACCGTGGCTTGGGGTTTTCTAGTGTGGCTACCCTCTCTCCTCTCCAGTATATATAGGAGGAACGGGAGGGAGGCCGGCTCCCCTAGGGTTCCCCCTAGGCTGCGGCCGAAGTGGGTAGGCGGAGGAGTTCATCTCTAATCCTACTAGGAGTAGGATTCCTCCCCCACTTGGAAACCCTTTCCTCCTCTTGGGTTTTTCCACCCCTAGCCGCATGGGCCTCAGTGGGGGGTTCGACCAGCCCACCAGGGGCTGGTTTGCCTACTCCCATAGCCAATGAGTCCCTTTGGGGCGATAGGCCCCTCCCGATGGTCCCTTGGTACTCTCCCGGCACTCCCGGTACACTACCAAAGTACCCGAAACTTTTATGGTGAGCAAAATGGGACTTCCTATATATCAACGTTTACCTCCGAACCATTCCGGAGCTCCTCGTGACATTCGGGATCTCATCTGGGACTCTGAACAACCTTCGGTCACCACCATACATAAGTCTAAACTACCGAAACGTCACCGAATGTTAAGTGTGCAGACCCTGCGGGTTCGAGAACTATGTAGACATGACGGAGACACCTCTATGGTTAATAACCAATAGAGGGACCTGGATGCCCATATTGGTTCCTACATATTCTATGAAGATCTTTATCGGTTGAACCTATATGTCAAGGATTCAGTTAATCCAGTATGTTGTTCCCTTTGTTCCTCGGTATGTTACTTGCCCGCGATTCGATCGTCGGTATCTCTATACCTAGTTCAATCTCATTACCTATAAGTCTCTTTACTCGTTTTGTAATACAAGATCCCATGACTAACACTTTAGTCACATTGCTTGTAAGGCTTGTTGTGATGTTGTATTACCGAGTGGGCCTTGAGATACCTCTCCGTCACACGGAGTAACAAATCCCAGTCTTGATCCATGCCCACTAAACAGACACCCTCGGAGATACCTGTAGAGCATCTTTATAGTGACCCAATTACGTTGCAACGTATGATACACACAAGGTACTTATCTGGTGACAATGAGTTGCATGATCTCACGGTCATAGGAACGGATACTTGACATGTAGAAAACTATAGCAATAAACTGATACGATCATATGCTATGCTTATAGTTTGGTTCTTGTCCATCACATCATTCTCCCAATGATGTGATCCCATTATCAAATGACATCTTATGTCTATGGCTAGAAAACCTTGACCATCTTTGATCAACGAGCTAGTCTACTAGAGGCATACTAGGGACACAGTGTTGTCTATGTATCCACACGAGCAATGTGTTTCCAATCAATAAAATTATAGCATGGATAATAAATGATTATCATGAACAAGGAAATATAATAATAACCATTTATTATTGCCTCTAAGGCATATTTCCAACATAAGGCACTGGCATGATCTCCATCATCACCAGCATAACACCATGATCTACAACATCATGATCTCCATCAGTGTGTCGCCATCAGGGTTGTCACGCCAACCATGATTCTACTAATATTTCTACCATTTAGTGATAAAGTAAAGCATTACATAGCGTTTAATGATTAACATGTAGGTCATACAATAATTAAAGACAACCCTATGACTCCTACCGGTTTCCGTACTCAACGACATGCAAGTCGTGATAATCTATACAAAACATGATCATCTCATACATCACATATATCCCATCATATCTTTGGCCATATCGTATCACAACATACCCTGCAAAAACAAGTTAGACGTCCTCTAATTGTTGTTGCATGTTTTACGTGGCTGCTATGGGTATCTAGCAAGAACGATTCTTACCTATGCAAAACCATAACGGTGATATACAAGTAGCTATTTAACCTTATACAAGGACCGCCTTCATCGAATCCGATTCAACTAGAGTGGGAGAGACAGACACCCGCCAGCCATATTTATGCAACAAGTTGCATGTCTGTCGATGGAACCGTTCTCTCGTACGTGGACGAGTAAGGTTGGTCCGAGCCGCTTCATCCCACAATACCATCGAATCAAGATAAGACTAAGGAAGTAAGAAATCTGAACATCAATGCCCACAAACACTTTTGTGTTCTACTCCTACATGTTATCTACGCATAGACCTAGCTCATGATGCCACTGTTGGGGAACGTTGCATGGGAAACAAAAAAAATCCTACGAACACCCAAGATCTATCTATGCATGTCAACAACTATGATAGGGAAAGTGGATCTACATACCCTAGTAGATCTCTAATCAGAAAGCGTTAAGAAACATGGTTGATGTAGTCGAATGTCTTCGCGATCCAAATCGCAATCCGTCCCGCGATCCAATCACGATCCGTACCGATCTAGCGCCAAACGGACGACACCTCCGCATTCAACACACGTACAGCTCGATGACGTCTCTGACTTCTTGATCTAGCAAGCGGGGGGCGGAGAGGTAGATGAGTTCTTCGACAACACAACAACGTGACGGCAATGGTGGTGGTGCTATCTTGGGAGGGCAACGCCTAGCGCTACCGAAACTGCGAACGGAGGAGAAAATGATCTAGGGAGAGAGAGGGGCACCAAGGGCTTTGTGTGTCCTCTTGGGATGCCCCTTGCCCTCTCTATATAGGTGGAGGGGAGTGGAGATCAACCCCTTCAAGCCCTAGGGCACAGCCAAGGGGGAGGAGTTGGACTCCTAGTCCAATTCCCTCCCTTTCCAAAACCAGGTGGACTTTCCACCTCTCCCAAGCCACATGGGCCTTGAGGGACTTATGCACCTGGCCCAATAAGTCCATGGACCTCCCCTCAGCCCATGCAAACCCTTGGGATGTGGTGGAACCCTTGGTGGACTTCTGGACTCCTTCGGAAGTTTCCGAAACCTTCTAGAAGCTTCCCAGTACAATACCAGAAAAACCTGAAACTTTTCTGGTAACCAAAATATGACTTCCCATATATAAATCCTTACCTCAGGACTATTTCGGAGCTCCTCGTGATGTCCGGGTTCTCATCAGGGACTCCGAACAACCTTCAGTCACCAACACACATAATTCACCAATACCAAATCATCACCGAACGTTAAGTGTGAAGACCCTGCGAGTTCGAGAACTATGTAGACATGACCGAGACAACTCTATGGTCAATAACCAATAGCGGGACCTGGATGCCCATATTGATTTCTATATATTCTGTGAAGATCTTTATCGGTCGAAACAAGATGTCAAGGATTCATACAATCCCGTATGAAGTTCCCTTTGTCCATCGGTATGTTCCTTGCCCGAGAGTCGATCGTCGGTGTCTCCATACCTAGTTCAATCTCGTTACCGGCAAGTCTCTTTACTCGTTCCGTAATACAAGATCATGTGGCTAACTCTTTAGTCACTTTGCTTGCAAGGCTCATTGTGATGTTGTATTACCGAGTGGGCCCTGAGATACCTCTGCGTCACACGGAGTAACAAATCCCAGTCTCGATCCATGCCAACTCAACACACACCCTCGGAGATACCTATAGAGCACCTTTATAATCACCCAGTTATGTTGCGACATTTTATACACATAAGGTACTCCTCCAGTGTCAGTGAGTTGCATGATCTCATGGTCATAGGAGCGAATACTTGACATGCAGAAAACAATAGCAATAAACTGACACAATCATATGATACGTTCATTATTTGGTTCTTGTCCATCACATCATTCTCCTAATGATGTGATCTCGTTATCAAATGACAACTCATGTCTATGGCTAGGAAAACTTGACCATCTTTGATTAACAAGCTAGTCTATTAGAGGCTCACTAGGGACACAGTGTTGTCTATGTACCCACACATGTATTGAGTTTCCGATCAATGCAATTCTAGCATGGATAATAGACGTTTATCATGAACAAGGAAATATGATAATAACTATTTTATTATTGCCTTTAGGGCATATTTCCAACATATAGTTCTATTCAAAATGCCATGCTCATCGAGTGTCTTGGCTACAATTTTCTTTTCATATCTAGACTTTCCTATTTCGGTTTCAGTGTCTTATTTACTAAAGTAGATTTCCAAGTGTTTTGTCGCGACAATCGCAACATGGTCTTTACCAATTTTCGTAGAGATGATTTATATATTGTTGATTTCATTAAGAGAGCTCAACCTTGCACTTTTATTATTGCAAAATATTCTAAAGGATGGCTATGTCATAGAAGGTTAGGGTATGTTGGTATGTGTAATATAGACAGGCTCATTAAAGGTGATCACATACTTCGTGTTAAATATGTTATCTTTGACAAAGATAGACATTGAAGTGCTTGTCAATACAGAAAAAAAGTTGGGATAAATCATCCCATAAAGAACATCATGACTAGTAGGAGACCACTCGACTTGCTTCACATGCATATTTTTGGTCCCATGCTTAAAATAACCTCAATGGAAATTCGTTTGCTCTAGTTATAGTTGATGATTTTTTCAGATTTACGTGGGTATTATTTCTTGATGACAAGTCGCGAGTACAAAATATCTTCAAGAACTTCGCTCGGAAGGTGCAAAATCAATTTGATGTGAAGATCAAGAAAGTTTGGAGCAACAACGGACCGGATTCAAGAACACTGATGTGGATACTTTTCTTGACGAAGAAGGTATCTTGCATGAGTTATTGACTATGTACACACCTCAACAAATGGAGTTGTTGAGAGGAAGAACCGGACTCTCATAGAGATGTCTAGAATGATGCTCGATGAGCACAAAACTCCAAGACAGTTTTGGGTGGAAGCAATGGAAACATCTTGTCATGCAACAAATGGACTCTACCTACACAAGCTTCTAGGTAAAACGGCATATGAGCTACTCACTGGTAACAAACCCCGAGTTGGATACTTTCGGGTATTTGTATCAAAGTGCTACATTCTTGATAAGCATTGTCGTTCTAAATTTGCTCCTAAATCTCATGAAGTTTTCCTACTTGGTTATGGATCAAACTCTCACACTTACCATGTATACAATAACTTCACTCGAAAAGCCATCCAAGTTTGATGAGACTAATGGTTCACAAGTTGAACAGTTTCCAAATGATTTAGGAGAAAAGGAACCTTCAGAAGCCATCCAAGACTTGTCCATTGGCAACATTCATCCCATGGAGGTGAAGGAAAGAACTTCATCTACTCAAGTGGAAGCCCCTACTTTGCACCAAGGCGAACCATGAAATTAAATGGAGGCATCCACAAGTGATACACGCTAAGATGAAGAGGAAGAACAAGTACATCAAGATGATCCATCTCAACCTCCTTCACCACCTCCACAAGGAAACGACACCTTGAACAACAATGAACAAGAAAGTGAGGAGGAGGAAGCTCCTCCGTCCAACAAGAAAAAGCTACAACGAGTTTGATCAAGAGTAGACAAGAATCATCCCGTAGAGCAAATCCTCGGTGACATAAGAAACGGGAGAATCACTCACTATAAAACTCGTTTAGCTAACTTTTGTGAGCATTACTCGTTTATCTCTAGTATTGAGCTTATGAAGTTGGAAGAAGCTCTTGAATACTAGATTGGGTAAACGCCATGCACAAGGAGTTACATAACTTCGAGAGGAATGAAGTATGGACATTATTGGAGAAACCCAAGGACGAGCACAACATGATTGGAACGAAATGTGTGTTTTGCAACAAGCAAGATGGGGATGGACAAGTAGTGCGCAACAAGTCTCGCCTTGTAGCTCAAGGCTACACACAAGTCGAAGGTATGGAGTATGGTGAGACTTACTCCCCCGTATCTAGACTTGAGTACATTCGCATACTTCTTGCTTGTGACAATCACCATGATATTACTCTTTACCAAATGGATATCAAAAGTGCTTTTCTAAATGGTGGAATTGAGGAGGAAGTCTATGTTACAAAATCTTTTGGCTTTGTAAATCCTAAGAAACCTAATCATGTCTATAAACTTTGCAAAGCTCTCTATAGTCTTAAACAAGCCCCTCGAGCTTGGTACAAATGCTTAGCGAAGTTTCTCAAAGAAAAGGGTATTTAAATTCGTAAAATTGATGCAACCTTGTTCTCTAAAAGATTTAATTGTGAATTATTTGAGTGCCAAATTTATATGGATTATATTATCTTTGGATCTACTAACCCATATTTTGGTGCGAAATTTGGAAGGCTGGTGTCTGAGAAATATGAGATGTATATGATGTGTGAGCTGAAATTTTTCCTTATCAAGAAAATGAGATATGGTACATTTATATCTCAAACCATGTACACCAAGGTCTTGTTCAGGAAGTTCAACATGCAAGAGTGCAAAGGTATAAAAACTCCCATGCCTACAAGTGGACATGTTCAGCTCACTAAGGAGGACAAACCGGTTGATCAAAAGGTTTGTCGATCAATGATATGTTCATTATTATATCTTTGTGCCTCCCTCCCTGATATCATGCTAAGTATGTGCATGTGTGCCCGATAGCGGCACCGAAAGAGTGTCATCTTAAGGCTGTGAAAATAATCGTGAGATACTTGATACATACACCTAACTTTGGCATTTCGTATCCTGAGGGATCTTCTTTAATCTCATGGGCTATTCCAAATCGGACTATGACTGAGATAAGGTTGATAGAAAATCCACCTCAAGTACTTGTCAATTTCTTGGGAGATCCCTTGTGTCTTGGTCATCCAACAAACAAAACTCGGTATCTCTATCTACCGCCGAAGCGGAGTACATTGCCACCGGATCATGTTGTGTGCAATTACTATGGATGAAACAAACTCTTAAGGATTATGGAATACATGTGAAACAAGTTCCATTGTTTTGTGACAATGATAGTGCTATTAAGATTACTCACAATTCCGTACAACATTCCTGAACTAAACATATTCAGGTTCGTCCTCATTTCATTCATGATCATGTGGCTAAAGGAGATATTATTCTCACACATGTTTGAATCGACAAGCAATTGGCCGATATATTTACAAAGCCACTTGATGAGAAAGTGTTTTTTCACTTGAGGAGTGATCTGAACATCATAGATGCTTCAAATTTGTTCTAGAGACTCACTCGGATGCATGCTAAGGGCATGAGCTTACATGACTGTTTCTTGATACTATTGACATGATACTATCTCATATTTAGGAAAACTATGCTCACTTGTATTGCATCTAAACTTTTGTACGTACTTGGATGGATTACACTCCACAAGATTGCCATCAACTCAAATCATAAGCAATATTGCAATGGCCAAGTATCAACAATCTTACTTAAAGATGAAGGAATAATACAACACAAACCATATCCTTGACAAACATTTGATGAAAACTTCACTCGTGTCATTTGGATATATTCATGTTATTCCTTGCATACTAACCCATGTAGGAGGACCTACTTCAAAAGAAAGAAGGATTTCTCCAAACTCCAACACTTGAGAATCCCAATAAGTCCACCTACATGCTATGTCATCTACATCATTCAAAGGTATGTAATCATAACCTTGAAGAAGCTTTACTTCTAGTCATGAGATAGCAATTCTATGAGATACGGAAACATCAAAATGCTTAAACAAAAATGGTAACCCCATTTTGAGGTTAACATTGAGTATGACCTATGATCAAGCATTCTTTCTTGGATCCTTGAGTTAATATACTCTAATATCGGTGACCTAGTAATCGACCAACATTTAGATGAGAAAAATGAATGCATGATCTTCTGATGCATGCTTTGTTGCCACCATTCAATTCTCACCTAGATGAAAATTCCTTGCAATTCTTATTGAAAATTCCTTGCAAATATTATTGAAAATTCCTTACAAATATTATTGAAAATCCTTGCAAAATAGTCAAGTTTTTCTAAAAAAATTACCTAACAAAATTGGCCAATAATTTTTTTGCAAAATTTCTGTTTGCAACTCGGACACTCTGAATTAGGGGCATCAACATCACTGATGTAACAGTTAAACTAATCAAAGCCTTTCGGTATAACTGACATGAAACTCTTCGGCGTCACCCATATTACCTAGTGCCCTAATATCATTTTCGATTTCACCAATCACATTTTCCTCAGAGTCTCCGACATTTGCAGTTGCTTGAGTCCTTTTCCATATCCTGACATTTTCAGAAAAGCACTCCATGACCCTCACTCTCTAGGATCCCTTACCCTTAGACTCTTCTTCGAAATTGATGCCAAAGGGGGAGAAAATTCAAATCTTAAATTCAAAGCTTCAGGGGGAGAGATCAATTCCTATCAACATCTTTAGAGAGAGAGGGAGAGAGAGACTAAATATCTTGGATTTGATTTGTATTACATATGATCATGTGTTGATCTTGTATTTTCATTTTAGACTTGTCTCACTCTACCTACTCCCAATATCTAGATGCTAGAGGTTCAGGGGGAGAGGAAAAAGGGAAATCTATATTTAGGGGAGAAAGTTCTACAAATATTCTTGGAGATATGTTAATATTAAGAGGATATTATTTCCAACAAGTCATCCAAATCTTGGTAAACTTGAAGTTCTTTGTATTTGTATTAAAGAAATATACTTTTGTTATCTAACCTTGTTTTCACAAGTGTGTTTGTCTAGTTAAAATGCTCCAGAACTTCAAGGTAAGTATATGCATCGTATCCGTGCTCATGATGGTCTCTTGTTTCTTGCACGTATTGTTTGCAAGAGTGAATCTTGAGCATGGAGACACTTCATTCTCACATATTTGGTGCATATAGCCAAGGTACATATGACTTGTCATGTCTTCTCTAGTGTGTGTTCTCATGCATCCCAAAAGCAACCGTTTCTTAAAGGGATTGCACATCTCTAGGGGGTCTTGCCTTAGTCATATGTTTCTCAAAGCTATCATAAATTACTGCTTATCTTAATTTGAAGCTTTGATTGTATGTTGTCATCAATTACCAAAAAGGGGGAGATTGAAAGAACATATGCTCCCTTGGTGGTTTTGATAATTCATGACGACATACATTATCTCTTGGACTAACAGTTCTACATAGTTCGTTTCAGATTAAGTCCAAATATTGCAGAGGCTGGGAATTGTGAGGAGGATGCCCAAGAAGGAAAGGAACATGACTGGCATTAGCTTCAAGCTTCAAGACTCTACATTTTGCTTTATGTGAGAAACATTTGAGTCCATAGGAAAGCCAATACTATTAAAAGGGGATGAGGTATCTATGATGATCTGGTTGCTCGAAGTGCTTAGAGTATTACCACAAAGACCTCAACAATTCTCCCATGAAACATTGTGTCCAAAACCCAAATGATCAAATTTTCGGTGCCACCAATATTTCACATTTTGGCCCTACGGAGTTTCCCTTAGACAAAACCCAAGACAAACCCTAGCAAATTGGTACAACCGAAAAGCAGTGACCAACCTTCTGGTATCTAATTGTCATAAATCAAAATTTCAAAGTTTTACATTTTGGTGCCACCGAAGTGAGGAACTTCCTAGGCCAACCGAACCGGTCTCACTGAGATGCTTCATATCGGTCTCACTTAGAACCCAAAAGTTAGAGCATTTTGCACTAATCGGTGCAACCGAGTTTTTACTTCTGTTCATGGAGTTGGGTAATAATGTTGTAACGGTTGGATTTTGGGAGATGGCTATATATACCGCTCCACCTCCCTCTCATTCGTTGAGAGAGTACTCAGAACAAGCAAACACTTCCACCATTCATTTTCTGAGAGAGAACCACATACTCATGTGTTGAGATCAAGATCTTCCACTCCAACCATATGAATCTTAATTTCTAGCCTCCCCAAGTTGCTTTCCACCCAATCAATCTCTTCTACCAAGCCAAATTCCATGAGAGAGTGATTGAGGGTTGAGGAGACTGTCTTTTGAAGCACTAGAGCAACGAATTCATGATCCATACCACATCTATTACCTTTTGAAGAGCGGTGTCTCCTAGATTGGTTAGGTGTCCCTTCGGAGCCTCTATATAGTGTGGAGTTGAACCAAGAAGTTTGTAAGGGCAAAGAGATCACCTATTTCGTGAAGATCTACCCCGAGTGAGGCTAGTCCTTCGTGAATGTAAGTCATGGGAGAATAGACAAGGTTGCTTCTTCGTGGACCGCTCGTCGGTGGAGCCCTTCGTGGACTCGCGCAACCATTACCCTCTGTGTGTTGAAGTCTCCATCAAAGTGGATGTAAGATAGCACCACCTATCGGAACCATGCCAAAAATATTTGTGTCTTCATTGCATTTGATCTTCCTATCTCTACTCCTTACTTACACTTGCATGTCTTTACTTTTCGCGGCTATACTCATAGACTTGCATGCGTAGGGTGTGCTAGACTTGATAGAATTGCTAAAACTTGCCAACCGATAAAATTCAGAAAAGGTTAAGTTTCTATTTGGTCGAGTAGTCTATTCACCTCTAGACGCCTCTTCTCGATCTCAGAGTCGGGCGGGAGGAGAAGATCGGCAAGCCTCACAGATCCGTGAGTGGGGTGGGAAGGGAAAACGCCAACGTCGGTGTTGTGGAGACGGGTGACACGTGGCGTCGCACCGGCGAGGAGCTGCCACCCGTATCGACCCATGAGCGCTCAAGCGCGATAGATAGTGTCGGTTCCTCCTGGTCTCCGAAGCTGGCATCAGGGGTGGCTATCGGTGATGGATATGCTAGCCGATGCTAGGGATTGGACGGTTTAGGGAAATGGGAGCGAGGCGGAGCAAAGTGAGCTAGGGTTTCTTCCAGACGGGTGATTTAGTGGGTTGGGGTCGACCAGCGGTGAGCCGGGATGACGCGTGCCTCATATCTGCCCTACATTTGGGACATATATGAGGGGTGACGTTCAGTCCGGGCGTTTGAGGCCCGTTAGGGCGCCCGTATGGGCGATTTTTTGTGAATGGTCAATGGCTGGGCGGGCCCCTAGTCGTTTGAGACGGATATAGGGTGCCCGGTTGTTGATGCTCTTAGTCACTCCTCTTCATTTCGCCTCCAAGCTTCATTGCAGATATCTATGACCTTCTTCGGTATGATGGACAACTGATCCGACTTTGAGCTCTCCCTATCCATCGAGTGATACATCATCCGATGCGAGATGAGGATGAGATGGTCGTCCGTATGGCTCTCCGCCGCTCCTGGGAGGAGTGCACGCCTGACCGCGGTTGGACTTGATCCCGATAGTCCCCCTTACAGGGACTGTGTGTCAACTTTGATGTAATGGAGTAGCTATAGTGATAGCAATGAGATTCCAAACAACACTAACAATCTTGCAAAGAAGGACCTGACACGAGGAGGTTGTACAAGGCGCAGTAGAAGAAAATCTGGTTTTTTTTGCCAAGGCATCGTTTTTAGGTTGCAGGTTGCCATGACAAACAGTTTTGAGGACTAAAATCCGTTTTTGATTAAAAAAATATGCCACGACGGAGTATTTTGCGTCCCATAGACGTTAAATGAACTGTCGTGGCATTGTATTTTTGTTGGCATGCACACATGGGCCTGCTTACGTCGGTCGGAGAGGCCGACTCACACAAGTATGCATCTATGTGTCCATCGGGTCCCAACCTACTAGTAAACAAGACATATACAATTGCACGAAAAATGGTAATATGAGAGCAACTCTAGCAGATACACGAAAACCTCGTTGGCCCTTACAATTCCGTCGATTTTACAGTTTTGCGATTTTTTCGACCCGAACAAATCCACAGAAAATGTCCCGCATGTTGCCCCCTCCGATGCTAAATCTACGGACGGACTGCATTTTAGGGTTTGCTTCTTCCACATCCCCCGCCCCCTCCATCGCTATCCTTCCCCTCCGCCATCTCCTTTGCTCTCTCCGACGAGCAATTCCTCCACGTCTCGTCCAGTTCTCGAAGATCCATGGTCGTACGCGGTGCCTTCATGGTGGCCGAGGCTGATCGCCTCCACGCAAGCATGCCCGACACAATGCGAAGGAGGGCGTCTCCTTCTGGTCCACTGTCTAGCTGTGGCGCTCAAAGCATGCATGCCAACATGATGGGCTCTCCTACAGCAGCACCCGGGGCGCGTGGGCTAGCTTATTCGAGCTCGGTGACATGCTTTGGCCAACCACCAAGCGGTTCTGCAAGGCAGAGGTTGAGCTTGCCGATGTGAAGGACGCGATGGCCACCGATGAAGATGGCGCCATCGAACAGCTCGAGGCTGTGAAGGAAGAGTTCAAGTTCAACAACGTTTTCTCGGGGTCGACACAGGAGTACTAGGTCAATATCAAGCCATGTATCGTCGCCGCCTCCATATATGTTATCTATGTTTTTAGTTTTATGTACGTGAACTCTCGTGTGTTCTGTTGTGGCGGAAACTATGTTTATCTAAATTTGTAAATATGCAGTACTCTTTTGCGAGATTTTTTTTGAGGATGTGCATATCTTTCCGCAAAATCGGAGATGAACCGTAAAATAATTTTGCGGCTGAGCATGTCCAACCGACGACCTCGACCACCCTGTCACCCATGCTACCACGCCACGTGTGAAGTTTCTCATCTAAAAGGGATATTGACCTTATTTAGTTTAACCCGACACACTCGTGGGCTAAAATGGATCGTAGTGAGTGCACCCATTTTCCACATGTTACTTATTTTCCTTTTTTGAAATTATAGAAATATGTAAATTCTAATTACAATATTAAAAATAAATTTATAATATTCTGTGTTACAAGTAATATACATAAAAATTACATAACTTAAATATTCATGTAATTATAATAGTACTTATGAATTATATAAATATGTGTACAATTTTCCAAAATAACATATTTTTAATGTGTATGTATAATAATAACATTGTTCTGATATATTTAAATAATTGTTTATATATTTCTTAAATTTCATGTTCTGGATAAAATATGCATGCAGTATATAAAGTTTTCATGCTTTAAAAAAATGTTTATGTAGTTTTCAAAAATGAAAAGTTCAAGAAGTGTACATCAGTTCAAAAAATGTTCCCGGTTCAAAAATTGTTCACAAATTTTCAAATATATTCGTGTTTCAAAAATTGTTTTCTATTAAAAAACTGCACTGTTATTTAAAAAATCCCGTTTTTAAAAGGAACACTTTTTAAAAAAGGAATATTTTCCAAAACAATGGTCGAAAAAGTTTGAAGAAATAGGATCCGTGCCTGTACATTCTTTAGGTATTTGCAATGACTATTTTCTGATACTTTGAACAAGATTTTAAAAGCGCTCACATTTGTTTGAGAAATAAAAGTAATGAAAGAGGGAAAAACAAAAATAATAAATAACAAAAAGAAAAAAGAAAAAGATACGTGGGAAAAAGACCGGTTCTATAGTAAACCAGTTGCTGTTGGTCGCTCTTATAGGAGCTCCCGGTGCGGACCGTTTACAGCACGATAACAGGCCGGCCTAGTCTCAGCTGTCCCTGTGCGGCGCGAAGCAGTCGGACGCAAACCGCGTTGTATAGGAACTCCCCTAAATATCCTCTACTTTTGTCATAGCAAATTATTCCTCCGTGTTGTACACTGACATGTGAATCTCAATGGTCATAGAGATAGTAGCAAGTCTACCTATCACGGCACTGCAAGCAGGCCGGGCGTGGCTCTAGCATGCCATGTGTATACGCCAAGAAATAGTATACGGTTGTAATAAATAAAAAAAGGTTGTCAGGTCAGCTCAATTAACGTCTACAGACGAGTGCGTAGTATTGCACGCGGAAGCCAAGATTTTGAACCAATATTCTATATTTTACAACTGCAAGCACCAGAATGACTGTTTGTGGTAAGTTTTAATATATATATATATATATATTTGAAAAAAAGTTAAACCCTCGATCTCTACATCAATCGATGAATGTAATCCTCTTTATTAATTATTTCATAAAGTTCTGACAAAAACATACATTAATTCATTTGAAACCACCACTCAGACATACAAACTTGATAATGTAGAGTGTTCTAAAACCGGCATCGTCGCCAATCCATCAACATAACGTATCGGGACCAACAACCGATGCAGCCTACCTACGAGAGAATTCTTTATTTGGTCATGTGTTAAAATTTGCTTCCCTATTTGACCCTCAAAAAATATTTTTTCCTATTTGATACTAAAAGTAAATTTGTTTCCTTATATGACATTTGTAGCTATTTTAGTCACTAACAATGTTACATACAAAATGAAAAGACAGTTTTGCCCCTTTTGTTTAGAAAACATTACAAAAATGTTTGGGCCGATATAAATAAAAACTGAGAGAAAATAATACGTGAGGGGTATTAGATTAATTTCCGACTATCGTTCGTCGTGCAAGTGCTGTATGGCAACCTTGCTGGCCGTTTGTGCTTTGTTTTTTGAAGCGGCGAACTTTGGCCAATGTTTTTGGCTCACATACAAATATACGAGCAACGGAGCAAGACATGAAGCAACGCACTAAGTCAGGAAGTAAGCTGGTGGATGGATTTTTCAGAAGGCTAGCTTAAATAAAACCTTACATACATATCAATGAAAATAGCTAATCACTGCCGGCTAGAGTAGCACTGCAGTACTGCACTAATCATCGCCGGCTTTTTTTAGATAAATGGCATTTTTATTAACTCATAACGCAACATCAAAAAGATACAAGTTATGATGAGTGGCATTTGATCTCTGCATAACTAGAATGCACACGGCTAACACAAACAGTCTGAAAAAAATAAAAAGCTGACATATCAACAATAGTAGAATCAAATAAGACCGTCACTATGCCTATGTCGAAGGAGGTGATGGGCCGATACGAAGGTTATGCTGCCATCCATGTTTGGGAAAAATCTCCATATACACTCGCTCCAACTGCATACACACCACCTTGAATAGTGGTTGGAACTCTGTAAGATGAAGCATAGACCACGTATGAAGCGATTGTGTACAACGAAAAATAACCTGCAAAGGAAAAAAGTTTTTGTCATTAAAAATCAGACCAGTTTTACATAGCCAAAACGACCATAATAAGGCATACGTTTCCATCCTTATTAACGTTTTGAACCTACAAAAAATACCGCCAACCAATGATCAAAAATATTGACAACACCTATAAACAGATACATATTATACATTAATCATCGCCGGCTAGATTGATCAATCTGGACTAGATTGATGGCTCACCAACAGCAAGAACATCGGCAGCTTCTCGTCGGACCGGGAGAAGTTTTCAGCTACCACGTGCACATTGCAGACGACACAGACCTTGCTTAACAATCACTGTATCATATTGGTTCAAGTTTATTGTGTTCTTTCGCATAATCATCTTCCTTAGCATCTAAACAATCCATGACCAGCAGGCCCTGTTCTAAACTAATTTGTTAAGATAATCCTCAACAAATTAAAACCGACACACTTGGGCTCGAGACCCAACATACTTTGTTAGCGCTAACCACCACTAAACCATCATACATCATCTTGATTAAATATTATGAATATATCAAAGAACTGCACGTATACATGAGCTATCTCATGAGGGGCAAAAATGTCTTTTCATGTCTTTCTTGACAGCGTTAGTGAGCAAAATGGACGAAAGTGTCTAATAGGGCACAAAATGAAGATTTAGTATATAAAGGGAAGAAAAACATTTTTAGGGTCAAATAGGGAAGCAGATTTTAAGGAAGGGCCAAATAAGGAATTCTCTCCCACCTAAAACGCATATCACAAGCACATGGTTTAGAAGCCGTCCTCATCATCGGATCACTGACTGACCCATCTTCGAGAAAGATATTGGCATCGTCCTTGCTAGTCCGGACATCCATGGATGCCACCACAGAGCTCAACGGTGCCATCGCCCTACGCTCATCCGTCCGAACGCGAAGACTCTAGAAGATCTGTCATGCGTAGCACCTGCCAATCAGACATGACTCAGCGTAGCACCTGTCGCCCAAGCATGACTTGACAGCTCCACCAAAGTTTCATGCAAGACGAAGCCGCTCCACCTCCTGCCACTGTCTTTCAACGCTGCTTCACAAACGATTCTCCCAAGAAAGAAACGACACCGTAGGAACACCATCATCCGATCTGGAAGACCAGATTCTAGGGTTCCCCCGAAGCAGCACGAGTAGGTTGACAACAGTTGCACGATGAGGCCATCATCAAGGTAACGGCGCAAAATGCCGCCAACGCCCGATTTTCACTTGCAACTATGTCTCCCAGACTCGTAGTCGGGACTAGATGACAAATCTCGAGATTCGACCACCCAGCCGCAGGCCGACCAGCTCTGACGGAAGAGATTTCCACCACCACCGACTGCACCGGTCAGAACAGATCTGACCGGAGGTGCCGCCGACGAGACTACCAGGCCCTCCACGCTACAATCGCCGATCCAAAGGCATATGGCGCATCGCCGCCGCCGCCGCCCGAACAGGGATGGCTACTGCGCCACAACCATCGTTGTTGTCGATCAGATCGGGTACGCCCCCACATAATCCGGGGCCTCGCACGACCCCAGATCCGTGGGGGAGAGGCAATGTCCTCCTCCACCGTCGTTGGCCCCCCGGCTTAGACCGGTGGCGTCCCGTGGCGGCGGCGGAGGGAGGGAATGAGGGAGTATGCGCCCCCGACGGCTGGATTTAGGGCGTCGCTTGAGTCGCCTGATGCGGGGACGACGCGGGGGCCTCTAGATGTCAATCAGTGTCGTGGTAATTTTAAATACCAGCGAAGCATTTATCTCTTATGATTATTATGTCGTACTTGGATCGAGGGTGGTATTGGTGAAGATAATGTGGGCAAAGTTCAGTTAGTAAGGGCAAAACATATTGTTTCCACGATTAGGATGAAACTGTACACCCTTGAATGAGATAGATCACAAACACCAATCAGTTAGCTTGGTAAGCTACTAACAAAAATTGCAATCAAAGATAGATCACAAACGGAAAGCTCATATCTTGTTGAGAGTGTGCCGTTTTCTACGGGCAATATGAAATTGTCGAAATGAATGCATTTTCACAAGGTTAACACTTTCAAAGTTCTCGCAACAAATAGTGTGAGCTACATGGTGGATTTTGTATGTTGTTGCCACTGCATCTTATAGGGGTCTGGGCTTCCATGGTTACTGGGTTCTTTTTTCTTTGCGAATGAAACGCTTTCATTGATTAAGGAGGATCATTACAATCTGCTTGGAATAAGTCGCAAATATTATCTTGCCCCCGCGTAGCCAAACTATAGTGTGCTATTCTATTTCCCCCATCCTAGCCAGCTCATGTGCTACAATGTTCACATTCCTACCTACATGAGATATAGCATGCTTACTCATCTTCGCAAGAAGTTCCTGAATTTCCCCTAAAAAGGACGTACATGGCGATCTATTTGTCTCTCTTTCCCTAAGCATGTTGGCACTGACCAGGCTATCGGTCTCGAGGATCATTGGGGTCGTACTCTACGCACTTGCGATGTTGTTGCCCTCCATGCAGGCTGCCAGCTCTGTCTCCAACACTGATGAGCAAGCTCTAAGGTAGCGGAAAGAAGAGTATATGACTTCTCCCATATCATCGCGTAGGGTCATCCCTGCTCCACCAACGCCAAGCTCCTCGTCGAAGGCTCCATCCACATTCTGCTTATGCCACCACTGAGGTCGTTTGCACCAGCGAACAACCGGCTGGCCGGCCACGTCCTTGCTTTATTTGGCCCGAACAACAGTATTCTTGCTGTCATATGACATACACATTTTCCCTTTGACTATGTCCGCCGCTAGATGTTGCTTGATGGAGAGAAGAGTATCAATGTAGCTAGATAAAAACCTCCTAGAAGCAGCAATGGGGGGTGTCGGTTTGTCATGTTTTAGCTCATTTAGGACATGCCGGGATATGTACAATGTCATTGAGATTTGCAGGCATTCTTTTGGCGGATATTGGTGCAGTAGTTGGAGCATCCATTCTATTCTCGTATTCTAGGTATCTTCTAGTCTCGGCATGCTCCATTGTTTCCGCATGGCTCTCCACAGTCCTTGCACAAACGGGCATCTACACATGGCGTGGAATGTGTCCTCACGTTCCATCCCACAAATGACACAGGTGTCAGTGACCTCAATATTACGTCGTTTCAAATTAACCATGGTGACAAGTGAGTTTGTAGCCAACCACCAAGCAAATACTCGTACCTTAGGGGGAGCAGTGCATCCCCACAACACTTCCCAGACAACACGTTCGGTGCCCTGCTTGTGGCACACGAAGATGTGCGATGCCTGTCATCATGGGTGAGCTGATAGGCGTTGCGCACAAAAAAGTTGCTCTTGGTATCGAGGGCCCATGCCAGGACATCATCGACGAGCCAGTGTTGGGATGCCCTTATCTGGACAATTGGACATCGGTGGGAGAAAAGTATTGTCGGAGAAGGACCAAATTCCACTGCCCGTTGTCATCCAAGATATCCCCCACACGCCTAAGACGACATGTACCACACATAGATGGGTCGGTAGGAGAATGGACGAGGGATCCACGAGTCCCTTCAAATACGGATGTGCTCGTCATTTCCTACCCGCCAGATGATGCCCTTCTATATGAGCTCCAACCCATATGTATTGCCTACCATGTTGGTGACGTGTTGCCTGCAAAATGAGTGTTCTCCAACGAATCATTAGGGTAATATTTCGCCTTAAGAACTCTCGCACAGAGTGACTCGGGTTGTGTTAGTAGCCTCCATGCTTGCCTTGCCAAGAGAGCTTGGTTGAACAAACAGAAGTCATGAAAATCGAGTCCCCCTCTACACTTCGGTTTTGTGATTTTGTCCCATGCCTTCTAGTCAGTTTTGCGTTTACCATTTTTTGCTCCCCACAACAAATTCCTCACTAGCCTCATGAGATCCTCACACACCAGCGCTGGTAGTTTAAACTCTCCCATGATATAAGTTTGAATTGCCTGAGGCACTGACTTAATCATAGTTTATTTTGATGCTTGTGATAGGTTGTCTCCCCATTCCAGAATGTGACACGTCAAGCTCTCTTGTAGTTTTTGGAATTTGCCATGGTTCATCCTACTATCTGGCGTCGGAAGGCCAAGTGACGGTGTCCTGAACTAGGGGGTCCTAACCTAGTCGTCACAAACTCTTAGGATTGGGCCGAGGGACCCATTGTACTCTTAAGATGAACTCCATAGGTTGCATGATATAATGTGATTGAGGCTGCGTCTACCAAAGGATACCATGTTAGGATACCGACCTTGTAACTCCGGATCCCCGATTCGGCGTGTATATAAGCCGTAGGGTTTAGTCCATAGAGGGGACTCAACACAACACTACTCACCTAGCCCTAGGGTTAGAACACATCTCACGATCTCGACGTAGATCAACTCTGTACTCAATACCCGAACCTAGGTAAATATCAGCTCTTTCGTTCCTGTTACCACCGATCTGAGATCCACCACTCGGGACCCCTACCCCGAGGTCTACCGGTTTTTACATCGATACTAGTGATTTCATTGAGAGTTCCACTGTGAGGTCAATAGAAGGATCGATGGCTCATCTGCCGATCAACTGCAGCATCGGCTACGGGAGCATCTTCGTCCTTGACCAACTCTTTGTGTTCGACAGCATGATGTTTTGCGTCGATTCGGTGGGCCATCGGGCCCCTGTCAAAAATCGTGCCCTGGATCACATCGTAACCATTACAGGTATGGAGTACAAGGCAGATTCCCGCGGAGAACTCGTCTTGTCAGGCTAGACGCCCGTCCTGGTGGAGGGGTTGCCTGACACTGGAGGATTGACTCGGGAACCGATCCCCTTCGAAGAGGTCAGGCTAGAGACCTTGGTAAAACCGGAAACCCTAGCAACTCCGGACGACATCCCCTTGAGCCATGGCCCTGGCTCAGGCCGACCCCGACCTTCAAAGCCATGTTGGATCTTAAACCAACCTAAACCTACACATCTGGAATCCTTCAAGTCAACCCTGCCTATAGCCACGCTATGAATTCTGATCTTCTTAACAAGATGCTCGGTCGCATACAAAACATGTCCATCTCAACTTGAGTTTACGACAATATCGACTTAAAGTCGACGACCTGGAAATTTACATCCCATCCACCATCCACCTAGTCGCTAGGTTGACGACTTAACTGACGTGATAGACAATGATGAGTCCACGGACATGGATGAAGATACCAATGACCCTAAAGAAATCACTTCGCCCCTGTTAAACAACGACAAGTGGACCACGAGATCCACCCACGACGTCTACATGGTAGACACTCCCAAATACCCTCCTAAGCGCCGATGCAGACGCCTAAAAGGAAACAATGGGAACACAACGCCACTACTGAGGACGTCAAGGCAATGACTGGCGACGCTTATAATATGAGAGATGATCCTCAAGCCTCCCCAGTACAAAACAACGACCCCAAAGTAAATGCCGAGAACCTAGATCTTGACGACCTCTTTGAAGGGTCGACGACAATTACATGCCGGAGTCCGAGGAGGATGAGAGCCTCGGCACTAAAGACTTTGTCATCATAGAAGACCCATTGGCGCAAGAACGCTTTAAGCGGTGCCTCAACGCAACCGCCCGAAGCATGAAACACAAGCAGATATAGATGAAAGCAAATACAAGTGGCTCAAAGTACTCTCGGCTGCACTGAAATCATACCCACGTAGGTGTTTTCTATCGGAGTTTCACGAAGAACTAGCCATTGACGAGCTTGACCAACCCCCTAGAGGTCGAGATAGGCCAGTGCTGGAAAACGTCAGCACCCGACCAGCGCCATGCCGTTATGGAAAAGACCATGTGGACCACCTAGGACCTCACGGCATTCGACGTCACATCGAGGCAAACCAAGCACCTCCTTGGTCCATTTATGGTTCGAGAGGATGTGCAACGGCTAGGCTTGACGTCGATGACACCTGGTTAGACAGGAACGCCCGCGCTCAAGATCAAGCCTACGAGCGATTCTCCCTCGACCCCCAACGGGATACTACTCGATCTGTTTCACAGACATTGTAATGGAACATCAATTCCCAGATGGGTTTAAGCCCATCAATATACACATACATGGTGATGTACAAACGGTTTTTAACCCCTTTTAGTGACGTAGTCTTAAACCGTTGCCTTGCATGTGTGGGAGATAGGGGGCTATCCCACACGACATGGAAAACCCGTCGGCGATGCTTGCACCCGGTCACATGCGATGGGCAAAAACATATTGTTTGCGATTGAAGGGGCCATCACAAATAGACGTATTGGGGAAGACGTGTGAGATGAGCTTAGCATCCCACACAGGGAATCCCAAGGGTACGTCTCCGTTGGTTTTGCTGATCACACACAATTTTCTCCATAACATCATTTGTGATAGGGCCATAGGGGTGGTTAGCACACACGATAGTCATAATTCTGTTGTTTGCATTATTCAAAACATCACTCACGGTGTCTAGAAGAAACTGTTTGGCATTGAGGTGCCCATCACACATACTAGCTATGTGATTTTTTTGATTAGGTGTCCTAACGCACACAATTGTCGACCAGAATTTGTGTGTGATTGCTCAACGATCCAACATGCTAGCTTTCTAGAAACTGTGTGGGTTTGTTCAGGTCATCGTCCACGGTGTTGTCTTAGAAACCGTCTACAATGGGAACTCCAATAATCAGAATGATTTTTCTATTATTTATAATCCATTTAGTAATTAAATTAACATTTCATATCAACCATAGAATATATTTCTTATTCGTAGTACGACAACCAGGATTTCATAATTGAATTACATCAGGGTACAACATCATATAGGCATATAGTGCCTAGCTACCCAATTGCACAACAGGACAAAGTTTCCAATGCGACATCTTAAACCTTCAGAAATTAAGTATCATCATAGACGGTAAATAGACAGATGAATCTCATCTAGAAAACCATTAAAGCGGAAGGCGAATATTGAGTCTTCAATGATGTTGAAGGTCCTCACAACTTTAGGCCAATGCATGTGGTTGATTGCCCGCCCATCCTTCGTCCTCTTAAGGAAGACTTCAAGATTATACGTGGGTGCTGTATGAATACTTTCATCGCCTCTTGATCATACAGCTGATTTGAGACGCAATCATCGATGAACTGCCTTGAGAAGGACTGAAAACAAACATATGCATAAACATCTTTTCTAAAATTTGAAATGGCGCAAAGGGAAAAGGACAAGGTGAAAGATATGGTAGCATCCTATATTTGACTGATGTCTTATTCATTGTGCAGAATAACATCTTCTTGTTTTTCGTAGCTAGTTTCTTTATCTTAACAATCTTTCTCAGTTTCTTGATTTGACTCATATTCAAGGACACATCATTTACCCACATGCAAAAAGGGTCGGACAGTGGGTCTAAACCTCTTACAGCCTACATTATCAAGAACAAATTATTAAAAACATTAATATTACAATGGTTCCTGCAATTGCACAATAATGTGCTAAGCCAAATGACCATGGATGTGCAATCCTTGATGGTAAACTTCAGTCTCCCCCATTGTTTCCCCGTGCAACATATTTAAGATAAATATTGATTAGGTTACAAGTGATATTTGGCATACTATCAGTGAAATATGTAATGGAAAATAAACACATTGCGGATCCAATAGATTAATTCGAGCCACATGGAAAAGCCAGTTATCTAAAACAAGTGTGCTAAGAACTAGGAAATATAGCAATTCTATATGATTCTCATGTATTTAGTATATCTAAATTCATTTTATTCATCACATGCATAAAAATACAAAATTATACCAACAACAATCAAACATTACATTGCAGAATTGAATTAAATAGTTAAATGATCACCACAACAAATGAAAAAAACAGTTAACTAAGCACCACATTGCACAATAGAACATACTAGAAGGTCAAGTTGCAGCAGCATTACATTGGACATTTCACTAGAATTTCAAAATGAAAGGCAGTAGCAGCACACGCAACAGGTAAACAAAACATGCTTAACCGGCGTAGCTAGGTGAGCATAGGTACTTAGTGATAAAGCAAAGAAAAACAAGATATTCTTCATCGTCGGAGATATCGATGATGATGGGCTCCTTCAACTTGGAACACCCCTTGTAGTGGTGACTGTCCTTATCCTGTGCCGACACGAACATGTCGGCTCTGGAGTTGAGATAAGCACGGGCACACTGAGAAAACACATCGATCTCTTCGTCGAACGCAGCAGCGGTGCCCTCAAGAAAACACCATGAGCTATCGTTTATAGTTGCCAATCGTGTGGCGGCGTCAGCGTGTGAGGCGTCAACGGTGGCCTCGAAGGCGAGGTGCTCCTCCAAGATTTGGGGGTCGACACGCATGGAGGCCATAGCTATATCATTTGCGCGTGCAGTTGCGATTTGTTTCTTCGCCACCAAACACTCTTTGGGATCCTGGATATACTGCGCGTGCACCATGGCTTTCGGACGCGGTTATTTGGAGGATGGGGTGGTGATTTGGGTGGAAGGTGTCATGCCGGCTGTCGGGCCATGTGGGATGGAGGAGGAGGGGGTGAGGGGGTACTGGGGAGGTGTCGATAACCTGACTAGATGGAGGAGGCCGAGCAGGAGGAAGTAACGTCGCCCGCGAGGAGGAGGCGCTGCAAGCAAGCACTGAAGCTTTGAACTAGGAAAGGTAGAAGAAAAGGGTGTAAATGTGGATTTTGATTTGTACCGGGGGGCAAGGGAGGTAGATATTTCCGCGGCAGCCCAAAATTTTCATTTGGTGTAGAATCGTTCTCGATGTCACCACATCACAAATGAAGCATGTGCTATACCCTGTGTGTGATGAACTTGGACGTGCAAACGTTTGTCTCCAAGCTTCTGACATAAGTTTGGGTACTACATTGCACACGGTTCGGTCCAAAAAATTGTGTGTGATGAACTTAAATTTCATTTTCAATTGGAAGATGGAATGGGGATATGGCGGCAAATGTTTTGTCCGAATTTCCCTGGTTATAGTGGCCATCCACGTCGTTGCATAATTTAACATCAATTGCTAATTTGGGTACTACACAAAATAATCTACACCACAACCCGCACATACTTAATCGAGCAATTAAATAGAGCTGGTTGACCTAAACATGACTGTAACAAAAGATCATCGCTCTAAACAAAATACTAGTGTTTCCCCGGACGCTCGCCAATCTCCACCACAACCTCCATGATCATCTCGCGCTCGACAACCTCCATGCGAAGGGGATCCATGGCATCCATCGCCACATACTCTGCGTACACCATCTCTTTGGAAAAGGCCGCCACGAGTATAGTGTGGGCGGCAACGGTCCGGCCATTGACGGCCTTCATCTCGGCAAGAGAGGTTGCCGGCGAATGGATGGCTGTCCGAGCGCTCTCGTCAATTGCCAACTCTTCGTACGTAGGTTGTCGACCGTTGTTGGAGAAGCCCGTTGCTATTTGTGCGGTGACCGACATGAGCTGGGCGTCGGCGGCATCGTCATAAGCGTGGGAAGACGCAATCAGGGTTGTGGCAGCCGTGGAGGAATGGACAGCAGCTGTGCCATTCTCGCCATTTGCTATCCCGGTCGCATATGTTGCTGCCGCCATCTCAGATGCGGCAACTGCCCTTTCAGCGGCTGCAGCCGCCCTGTCGGAGAGTGCGGCCGCGCTCAAGGATATTGTGTGCGTGTTCATGGTTGATGCAGTCGCACTCGGGCCGGAGTGGGTTGCCGAAGTTGCCCTCATGACGTGGATCCACGTCCCCATCTTTCACCGCCGACGCTTGAACAGTATAGTGGTCTTGGGGAACAAGTGTGATTGTATCGTTGACGCGCCGGCAGTGGACTGAAGCTTCCGGCCTAAGATATATATGAGGATTGGCCCAAGATATTTTTATACCACAACATGCACATTTCATGATCAAAAACTGATTGTGATATATTTGATTTTCATATTGCTTTGAAACGAAAAATGAATTTACATCGGCAATTGAAGGTGTTTGGATGGGAATAACATTTATCTGCAGTGAACATGCAACTATAGGAGTATCTGTTAAATATGGAATTATTCAGGGTTGTTTAGGCCCTTTTAAACATTTAAAGAATTTTTTAGAGATTTCATGTGCATAGTTCAAATTTGAACTGCACTTAAGCACATACTACAATGCACCTGGATGGGTTGAAAATAACCTATGTGTCACTGGATACATGTTATGGTCCCATGCAAGAAATAGAAATTAAACAAATTCCAAACCTCTTGGTATTTTGGCTCGGCCATAGACTTTGAGAAGCCGTGTTTTCAGATTCCAGTAAATCCAAATATCGTCAGAAATTCATGAAACTTTTTATGGTGGCATGTCATGGTGCATGTGCGTTGTGGTAAAAAAATGCCTAGTTCGGGACAAGTTTTGGCACAAACCTCTTACAAAGCGAAGATTCTCACAAAAAGTCATGTGGTTCCATTAGGGAAAGTTAACATTTTATGTTCGAAACAACATCCGATGTCTCTTCTTGCCTTGAATTTATTTCTAGATTGTCCATAGAGCAACATGAATGTGTCGTGCTACGCAATGGAATCTTACAGAGTTCGTTTGGCCTTTTTAGCACCTTAATTGAGTTTTCTAGGCATTCAATATGCATAATCAAAATTTGAACTACAACCACACTGTCCAGCACATGAAAATAAGTTGAAAAATCATATATACATCCTTGGTTGCATGTTTAGGTCCCACACAAGAAATGGGAATGAATTTCGAACATATCATCGTCTTGGATCGATCGCAAACATTGGAAAACTTAGTTTTTAAATTCATGAAATGCAAACCTCGACACAAATTCATGAAATTTGGGCATGCTGTCATGAATTGCCCTATAGTGTGTGTTGTGGTAAAAAATTACCCAATTTTGGACAAGTTTTCGCACATAGCCTCTTACAAACCAGAGGTTTTCACAAGAAAGTAGTGTGTTCCGATAGGGAAGTTCACATTTTATGTTTGAAACAACATCCGTTATCTCTTCTCGCCTTGAATTTATTTCTGGAGTCACCATAGAGCAACATGACAGTCATGCTAAACTATGGATTTTTTTCTAGGTTTCGTGAGATCTATTTAATACATTAACTGAGGTTTATAGCCGTTTAATGTGCATAATTCAAATTTGAACTAAAATCACAAGGTCTGGCGCGTGAAAATAGGTTGAAAATATATATGTCTTTCCCTAGATGCATGTTTACGTCCCACACAAGAAATGGGAACGGATTTCTGACATCTCATTGACTGTTGGCTCGGCCTCAAACATCGAGGCACTTGGTTTTCAAATTCCCATAAATCCAAAACTTGTCAGAAATTTATGAAACTTGGCATGGTGTCGTGACAAGGGCACACATATGCCATGGTAAAAAATTGTCCAAATTTGAAATGTCTTTGCACAATCCCCTTACAAATCGGAGCTCCTCACAAGAAGCTTTGTGGTTTCGATAGGGAACATTATATATGCATGTCACATATGCACGGGGAAGACATATGATGCCTCTTCTCTCCTTGATTTTTTTATAGAAACAACATATACATGTAGGTGCGAAGTACAAAAATATGAAAAAAATAAGGGATCATCTAGCTTTTAAATACATTATTGAGATTTTGGTGCATTATATAATGTGCATAATTCAAATATGATCTAAAATCACAAGGTCCAGGGCATAAAAATGGGTTGAAAAGTCATATATGTGTCCTTGGATGCATGTGTTAGGTCACATGCAATAAATGAGAACGAATTTCAAACATCTCAGCATGTTGGATTGAACACAAACATTGAGAAACTTGGTTTCCAAATTCTCGTAAATCCAAAACTCCGTCCGAAATTCATGAAACTTGGAATGGTGTCATTACAAGGCACACATATGCCGTGGTAAAAAAAATTACCAACTTGGACATGTTTTGTCACGAGCCTCTTACAAACCGGAGGTTCTCACACAATAAGCTAAGTCTAGTGGTTCCGATAGGGAACATATGCATGCCCCATCCGCGGGTGAAATGACATCCGATGCCTCTTCTCTCCTTATTTTTGTATAGAAACAACATAAAGCAATAGGTGTGCACTTCAAACATATGAAATTATTAAGGGTTCGTATGACCATTTTATGCACTATTTGAGTTTTATGTTCATTTAATCTACATAATTCAAATATGAACTATAGTCACAAGGTCTATGTTGGGCAGGGCCTCGTCATATAAAGCACAAATGTGCTATGGTATTTTTAGTGTCCACTTTGAGAGAAAGAGCAAGCATTATTACTAGCCAACAAAGGCATTTCAGAACAAAAATCTGTCACATTACCATCACAAACGGGCGTATTATTTATAATTTGTGGACGTTCTATGGACCATTTACGTGTTGCCACGTGTCGCTCTCTATATTGGCAAGGAGGTAGCGTGCGAATAGGTGTTTGAGTAGACAAGTGGCGTGCGAGTAGTGTCCTATGCATGCTCATCGGGGAGGCGTTTCTTTTGCCAGTCATCAAAGACGTTTCACACTGAATACCCATTTGCAGACCGAGGGCAATTGTTCCTTCCCTACTAAGCCAAGCAAAAATCTGGCGCGAAGGAATTTTTTCATTGTGTCATCACAAACGGTTGGGAATGATTACCCGTGTGCCCTTCCTGATGCTACACCTTGTACTGGTGCTAACTACTGAGGTTGCCATGTATGCAAAAAAATCTGATGTGGGAAGGTAATTAAGAGGAGAGATATGAATTTGGTGACAAGAAGAAGAAACAATGCCAAGCGCATGAACCTTGACAAAACACTTAAATGTAGGAAACTACCAATGCATGCAAGAGTTTAGTTGGTAATTTCTTAAATGAAGGGACCTTAGCAATAATCCATTATGGACTAGAGTTGCTAATACATTTAATACACTAAGCACCCCATCTAAACACCGTTCGATGCATTGGCAGCACAAATCAGGTAAGATTCGAATGTGTCATATTGGTTAAATTTTCATATGTAAAATTGGAAACACCGAGATTTCTTAAAATTTCCACGAACAAAAACAATATTACGGTGCAATTTTGCAACTTGAATTTAGTAAACATAGATTTCATTCATGGATCAAGCGTTCGTCTTTGTACAAAATAGTTCAACTCGGCAGATGAATCGAACAAACTTTTCCTCATTTGTTGCCAACCACGTACTGAAATAGCTAGTACAACTATGTATAGTAGCTAATTTAAAGTAGGTGGGACAGTTCAACTATATCTATAGTTGGATGAACTGGACAAAATAGCCCCTAAATACTACTTCGGGCGGGCTTTGTGCTACTGCTAGCAGCCTTCTCCTCTGTTGAGCGTGTTCAGTAAGAGGCGGAGGAGGAGTAGCCTACCGATGAGCTGGAGGAGTCAAATTCGTCGGCTACCCCTGTTGCCCTCCACCACTCCTGACATGCCTCCTCGAAGTAGCGGGACTCGGCATAGATCTCCTCATTTCGTGCCATGGATGGGCTTCTGCTACGGCCACGGCGGCGGTGAGCCTCTTTGCGTTCTCGACCTGGCGCTCCTCCTACTCATGTAGGAAGTTGATGTAGTGCGCTATGCCACTAACGCAAAAGCCAAGTGGTTAGGATTTGGCGGCGGCCTCCTCCATCCGCCTTCGGGTCGCGGTGGCGGAACGGGTGATGGCCCCGGCGGCTGACCGTGGGGTGGCTGCCAAGGCGGACGCTGGTGTGGTGGCAGCCAAGGAGGCCGATGGTGGGGTGGTGATACGTATCCAACGTATCTATAATTTATGAAGTATTCATGACATGTTTACAATAATTCTATATGATTTTAATATGATTTGATTAGAACTAACCCGGACTGACGTTGTTTTCAACAGAACTACCATGGTGTCGTTTTTTGTGCCAGAATAAAAGTTCTCAAAATGGGGTGAAAATTTAGAAAGATTTTTTCTGGACCAAAAGAACCCCCCGAAGCATTAGAGTTGGGTCAGAAGAGCCACAAGGAGGTCACAAGCCTGCCAGGCACAGCCGCGCCTAGCAGGCTTGTCACTGCCTCGTGGCCGCCCTTGACGTGAGATTGACGCCAAAACTTCCTATAAATATAGAAACCTACGAAAAGAAACCTAGATCGGGAGTTCCGCCGCCGCAAGCCTCCAGAGCCACGAAAAACAAATCGGGAGCCCGTTCCGGCACCCTGTCGGAGGGGGAAACCATCACAGGAGGCCATCTTCATCATCCCGGGAGTCTCCATGACGAGGAGGGAGTATTTCACCCTCGAGGCTGAGGGTATGTACCAGTAGCTATGTGTTTGATCTCTCTCTCTCGTGTTCTTGAGATGGCACGATCTTGATGTACCGTGAGCATTATTGATATAGATGAATCATATTGAGGTTTACCCTCTCTATCTTCTTGTCATGAATTGAGTTTTACCTTTGAAGTTTTCTTATCGGGTTGAGTCTTTAAGGATTTGAGAACACTTGATGTATATATTGCGATGGGATATCCGTGGTGACAATGGGATGTTCTATTGATCCACTTGATGTATGTTTTGGTGATCAACTTGCGGGTTCCATGACCTTCGGAATCTATGCATAGGGGTTAGCACATGTTTTTGTCTTGACTTTCCGGTTGAAACTTTGGGGCACCCTTTGAAGTTCTTTGTGTTGGATTGAACATGATGAATCTAAAATTGTGTGATGCATATCGTATAATCAAGCCCATGGTTACTTGTGGTGACATTGGATTATCTAGGTGACATTAGGGTTTTGGTTGATGTGTATCTTAAGGTGTTTTTTTAGTACGAACTCTAGGGCTGTTCGTGACACTTATAGGAATAGCTCATAAGATTGATTGGAAAAGATAACATGAAGGTGGTTTCGTACCCTACAATAATTTATTCGTTAGTTCTCCGCTATTTGTGACTTTGGAATGAACTCTTGGTCACATGAGAGGTATTTACATATGATTCAACTATGTTAGTATTGTTGAGAGATTGGACTAGTGAAAGTATGAACCCTAGGCCTTGTTTCTAAGCATTGCAATACCATTTGTGCTCACTTTTGTTACTTGTTACCTTTCTTTTTTATATTTTCAGATTAAAAAAACCTATATCGACCAGCCAATTTACACTTGTATCACCATCTCTCCGTCGAACTAGTGCACCTATACAATTTACCATTGTATTGGGTGTGTTCGGGACACAAGAGACTCTTTGTTATTTGGTTGTTCGGTTGTTCGAGAGAGACCATCTTCATCCTATGCCTCCCATGGATTGATAAACCTTAGGTCATCCACTTGAGGGAAAATTGCTACTGTCCTACAAAACTATACGCTTGGAGGCCCAACACGAGTCTACAAGAAGAAGATTGCGTCATAGACATCAAGCTCTTTTCTGGCGCTGTTGCCAGGGAGGTGAGTGCTTGAAGGTATATCTTTAGATATTGAAATCAAATATTTTAGTTTCTTGTTTTTCACTAGTTTGGTTTGATAAAAGAAAACTACAAAAAAATGGAATTGAGGTTGCCTCATATGCTTCATCTTTTTAATGTCTTTCGTGAAAATGATGGAAAGGAAAATTGTGCTCAACTGTTAGAATAATAAGTTATTAAAATGTTTGGAACTAAGTCTTTGGGTGATGAGCATTATTTCAATGTTGTTAGTATGAATTCTCTGAATATTCATGATGCTAGTGATAAGCAAAGCCACAACCTTGGGGATGCTATGTTTGATGAATATGATACTTTTTGTTCCCCAAGTTTTGATGAGCAAAACTATTATGATGATAGCATGCCTCCTATATATGATGATTATTGTGATGAAACATATGCTACAAAGAGTAATGACAACCATGAAACTTGTCATCATGATTTTAATATTCAAAGTGGTTATGTCAATCAAGTATCACATGATAGTTATTTAGTTGAGTTTGCTCCCACTATTATGAATGAGAAGAAGCTTGCTTATGTGCAGAGTGATAAATTTTCTATGCTTATAGATCATGAAAAGAATGATGTATGTGATAGTTATATTTTGAAATTCCTTCATGATGCTACCAAAAATTATTATGAGGGAGGAACATATGCTTGCAGGAATTGCAATAATATCAAGTTTCCTCTCTATGTGTTCAAGTTTTGAAGTTATGCTTGTTTTGCCTTCCTATGCAAGATGATTCTTGTTCCCATAAAAAAATTTCTCACAAAATCCCTATGCATAGGAAGTGGGTTGTACTTAAATGTGCTTGTCATGTGATTCATGATGACCTTTTGCATGTTTCAATTATTATTCCTACGTGAGCATCATTGAAATCACCATGCCTAGCTAAAAGGCATTAAAGAAAAGCGCTTGTTGGGAGACAACCCAACACTTTTACTTTCTGTTTTGATGTGTTCACACAATTTAAATACTGTAGTAATAATGTTTTGTGAGTTTTATTTAAATAAAGTGCCAAGTAAAACCTTTGGGATAGTGTGGATACTTGCTTGTTTGATTCTGTACAAAACAGAAAGTTGTGCGTCTAGTATATGAATTATCTGATTTTACTGGAGCATCAAAAAATTCTGAAATTTCTACACAACATTTATATGAAAATTCCTTAAGTTTTAATAATTTTTCAGAATTTCTAGAGTCAGGGAAGTTTGGTGATCATTCTGATCTCTATAGACTGTTCTGTTTTTGACAGATTCTGTTTTGCATGCATAGTTTGCTTGTTTCAAGTGTTCCTATAGCTTATATTGAGTAATATAAATTGTGGGAGTGATGGAATACAGTATGTATAATGTGGGAATAATTATTAATATTGTCTTGACAGTACCTAAGTGAGTGATATATCTTTATTACACTAACCCTTCTCACAAAGTTCCGTTAAGTTTTGTGTGATTGAAGTTTTCAAGTTTTGGGTGATACACCGATATGAGGAGAACAAGGACTGACAAGAACCTAAGCTTGGGGATGCCCAAGGAACCCCCAAGGTAATACTCAAGGAAGACTCAAGCGTCTAAGCTTGGGGATGCCCCGGAAGGCATCCCCTCTTTCGTCTTCAACACTATCGGTATATCTTATTGGAGATATATTTTTATTCGTCACATAATATGAGTTTTGCTTGGAGCATCATTTTATTTTCTTTTTGTCTGTTATGTGTTATTTATAATCTTGTTTTTCAATAAAAAATTTCCAAGAATTGCCTTAGGATGCTTGCATTGCATGTTTTGATATGTGCTGGGTAAAAACAGAAACTTCTGCTGTAGTGTTTGAATTTTCATATTTTACTGGGACGTAAAGTTTCTAAAATCTTTACAAAGTATTTTAATATAAATTTTATATTATTTCCTAAATTTTCATAATTCTTTGAGTTACATAAGTACACTTTTATAATAAATTGCTACAGACTGTTCTGTTTGGACAGATTGCTGTCATTGTTTTGTTATCTACTTATCCTATAGTTTCCGTAGCCTATATTGGTACATATAAATTATGGAAATTATATTATACAATACCTAATGTTTGAAAAATATTGTGAAACTTGTCTTGGCAGTACATGAAGTGTTGATTTGTTCTTATGTGTACTAACCTATCTCACGAGTTCCTTTTTGAGTTTTGTGTGGATGAAGTTTTTGAGAATAGGGGAAACCATGATATAAGAGGATTGAACGAGATACAAAAGCTCAAGCTTGGGGATGTAAAAGGCACCCCAAGTAAATATTTCAAGAAGTCTCAAGCATCTAATCTTGGGGATGCTACGCATCCCATCTCTCTTCAACAACAATTATCGGTTAGCCTATGTTGAGCCTAAATTTTAATTCGTTCACATGATGCATGCTATTCTAGGAGTGATATTTTTTTTGCTTGTTGTTTAAATAAAATAATAAGATCTGAAAATCTATATTGAGAGAGAGAGATAGAAAGTCCTCACATGGCTGCTTAATTGTTTGACTACTCATTGATCTTCACTTATATGTTTTGGAGTAGTTTAGTCATTTACTCTCGTGCTTCACTTATATACTATGAGTAAATGGTTGAATGGATTGAATATCATAAATCTGAAATTATATATGTTTTATATGCTTATCCAGTGGGGAGTAATGACTTCACATATAAGAAGTATAGGTGGTAAAATTTATTGAAAGTTAGCAAACACCGCACTGGTCAATTGAACCATTCATCATAGAATATTGAAGTAAGAGAGATTTCTCATATAAATATACTATCTTGGACATCTTCTATGATTGTGAATACCCATTAATTATTTTCAAACTTGAGAAAATTAGTTGATGTTGGACAAGGAAGACAATGTAATGAGTTATGCATGGGTATATTTGTATAGAAGTTAATATTGTTATGGATCCTCCAACATGTGGTGCTTGCTTCCAACCCATACTAGCCAAAACTTCCGCACCAAGTAGAAATACTACTTGTGCATCCAAACACCCTTAAATTCAAAGTTTTTCCATATGAGTCCACCATACCTACCTATATGCGGTATTTACCTGTCGTTCCAAGTAAATTTGCATGTGCCAAACTCTAAACCTTCAAATAATATTCTGTTTTGTATGCTCGAATCGCTCATATAGTAACTAGGGGTTGTCAGTATGTTCCATGCTAGGTGGGTTATTCTCACGATATGTGTTGATTCACTATCATTCATGAGAAAGTGGCTGGTAATAGGGATATCCAGTTCCGAAATTAAAAAAATGCAAATGCTAATAATCAAACAGAACTCTCCTAGGAATGTTGTTGGTATGGACAGTACCTGTGGATTCTGCTCGCCGTGGAGTGTGATTGATTGGTGGACGGGGAGTAAAAACTTTAGCATTCTGTTTGGGAACCGCCTATAATGTATCTAGCATGGAATATACCGAGATCTCTCGGTTGTTATGGTGACAATGAAAGCATACCGCTCAAAATTATTATTCATTTCTATTTTAAAAGCTCGAGCTCTAGCACCTCTGCAAATCAATGCTTCCCTCTGCGAAGGGCCCATCTTTTACTTTCTAGTACTTACCTTTATGCAAGATGTGGAGATGCCTGCCATGAGGGTTTATAAAGTAGACTGCCAAGGCGAGCCAGGCGGGAAGCTTGCACGCGTACCTGCGCGGGAACAGGAAGCTTGCACGCGTTCCTACGTGGTTGCGTGGGAACGGGAAGCACAAAAGAAACGTTGCGTGTTGTCGAGGCATTGGTGTTTGGGGCATTTTGGTGAGCCAGGTGGGAAGCTTACGCAGGAACCTAGCTGCTCCCGAAGCATGCACCCGAATCCTTGTGTGGCAACGCGGTGACAAGAGGGGACGGAGGTGGGACAAATGACAAGTACGCAAATGGTTAATAATAATGAACCGTTCGTGTTTGATTACAAAGCAAATGGTCATTCTGTATGCACCATCGCGAATTAATCTACACATGAGGCGGTTGATGTGGCAGTGACGCGCGACATCCACGTGTGAACGATCACGTACGTTTGGGGAGCCATATGCAAGCGGTTGCGCCACTCCCGACGCCAGCATGCAGTAAAGCGCTGAAAAACTGCCATGCGGACGTGCCAAAATTCCAGGCTGTCCGGCGCAATTTATTCTCGCAACCATTTATCTTCGTATCTTCCACCTTCCGATCGCACCACACAACACAAGAAGAACCCCCACAATGGCAAATAATAGAGCGAGGATGCACATCTCTACATCGCTTCAACCATCCCGTGCGGATCCTATGGCGGCTGCCGGCGCCGAGCGACAGTTCGCCACTATTATCAAAGTGGACACCCACATCAGGAAGACGAACCTCTCAGTGGTGTACACCAACGACCCGGTCGTGGTGGTGAACTCCATCAACACGTTGAAGCGACTGCTTGCTGAGGATAACAAGTACAAAGTGGTCGGCTTCGACCTCGAGTACACCGGCGGTCGTGTTGGAAATGATCAAAAGGTTGTCGTCGCCTAGTTGTGTTTGCGGCATCATGTGCTTGTCTACCACTGCTACCTTGCCACAATGCCTTGCGAGCATTTCGCCAGGTTTGTCAATAGCCCCGACTACAAGTTCGCAACGGTGGACACCACCAACGATCTAAAGGTTCTCAAGACTTCGGTCTTGTCCTGCCAGAAGCTTGTCAACATCCAAGGTCAATACATGGACTGAGGTGGCTAGAAGAAGAAGCGAAAGGACTCCTTGGTTGACCTCGCCATGGCCATCATAGATCCCTACTACAGAGACATGAAGGCTGAGTGCCACAAGGACAAGTCTGCCTGGCACCAGGACTGGGTGAACGAACTGGATGAAGAACACATCAAGTATGGGGCCAAGGTACGCGTACAACTACGAGATGTATAGGAGGATCATTGACATGAGGATGTGCCTCCTTCCTGCAGACGGCGAGGGATAGCCACAAGCATAGCAGTGTCGGTAACCGTCGTGAGAAGAACAATATGATTTGGAGTTCGTCTACTTCTTGTAAATTTATATTGAGGAATGCACATGTGTTGTGTAGTCACTTATGTAACTGGATGTTCAAGTTGGTTATGCAACAATAATGTTGGTGTTCTATAGACAGAGCATATAGATGTTGTGCAAACAAAGCAAATCACATCTCATACAATTATTAGCACCAACTGTCTGCCCACAACACACAGGTTGTCAGGCTCAATCGTTTGAGTTATTATTGATCTTCCCACACAATTTTGAGGAGTGAACTGTTTGTCAGGTACCCACAACACACACGGTTGTCAGGATGAATCGTTTGGGTTATTATTGGCCTTCCCACAGATTTTTAACGAATGAACTGTTTGCCGGGTATCACACATGCCTTCTTAGGCTAACTCATTTGTGTTCTGCTGGATCAGCGCAAACAGATTCCCCGAGTGAACTGTATGATGCACTATGCATATGTATATAGTTTGTTAACCGATTATGTTATCTTCCATAATCATGAACAGTTCATAAGAACAAACTGTATGCACCACATCACACATGCAACTATTTTTTGAACCGTATTTGTTCTTCCTTCATCGTGCATCATTTTCATCATTGGCAGTGAGGCTTGAATGATATTGTTTGCGGTTGATGGATCACACACATTTTGGTCGAAGGGTCTCTGATTGATGTGTCATCTTTGGACCATCCTGCAGTAGTGATAGAACATTATGATGGCACGACAGACCCCAACAGTATGGATTAAGGACTTCCTTCTCCACATACATAGGGCTAACGGAGATGACCTCCACGCCATAAAATATTTGTCGCTCAAGTTAAAGGGTTCGACTAGGCATTGGCTCAAGAGCTTGCCTCCTCATTCCATCCGCAGATGGAAAGACCTTGAAGATGCCTTTAGGGCAAATGTGCAAGGCACTTATGTCCACCCTACGAAAGCCGATGACCTCAGTCATTTTGTTCAACGGCCAGGCGAATCTGCTCGGAAGTTCTAGAATAGGCTCCTCACCAAGAAGAACCAAATCGTAGATTGCTCCGACGCCGAGGCCATTGCCTAATTCAAAAAATCCAAGATGAATGGCTCGCCCGCCAGCTCAGCTAGGACAGGCCGAGGACCATGTCAGCCCTCACTTCCCTGATGACGCACTTTTGCGCGGGAGAAGACAGTTGGCTCGAGCGAAGTGGCTACAACAATGAGGCAGGCACCTCGGAAGCACGCGCCACCAACGGCAAGCCTTGACAAAACAAAAACAAGTGCACGCACAAAAATGGCGGAAGCAACACAGAAGATGTCACAGTCAATGCAGTGTTCACCAGGCCCAAATCGGGACCAAAGAGAAAGGCCTCTAAAGGGAATAACGATGGACCTAGCAAGCTCGACATGATCCTGGATCAACCGAGCCAAATCCATGGCATCCAGGACAAACGAGCAACCCACACTAGTAGGAATTACTGGGTCTTCCGACAAGCTAGCAAGGTAGCAATAGAGGGTCCAAATAAAATCCAAAATCACAGTGAAGACGAGGATGAACCTCCACGACCCAACAATGGAGGCCAAAAGAAGTTTCCTAAGGAGGTAACGAAGGTAAACATGATCTATGTTACCCACATCCCCAAGAGGGAGAGGAAGCATGCACTTCGGGACATTTATGCGTAAAAGCCAGTTGCCCCAAAGTTCAACCCGTGGTTGACATTCCCGATCACATTTGATATACACGATCATCCAATCAGCATCAGGCATGGTGGTTCATCTGCACTCGTCTTTGACCACATCGTTGATGGTTTCCATCTGACACTCGTCCGTATGTATGGCGGGAGCAACCTCAACTTAATTTAGGAGGACACAGTTCGGAAGATGGGCATCAACTCATCTCGGATCAAACCGAGCAACACTACCTTTAAAGGAGTCATACCAGTGTAGGATCGAAAGTAGGTCTATAGGGGGTTGATTAGACTACTTGACAAAATAAAAGTTCTACCTTCTCCTAATTTTAGTTGTGGGCATATTTTAGCAACGATGGCAAGTCAAGCACACCCTACACATGCATCTCTACGAGTATAGCAGTGTAAAGTAAAGACAAGCACATGAAATAGAGGTAAGGGTTAGAAGATCAACCGCAATTGTAGACACGAAGATTTTTCCTGTGGTTTCGATAGGTAGCACTATCATACATCCATGTTTATGGAGTCTTCAACTCACGGGGGGTAACGGTCGCGAGAGTCCACGAAGGGCTCCACCCATAAGGCTCCGCGAAGTAGCAACCTTGACTATTCCATAACGGCTTCCGTCCACGAAGGACAAGCCTCACTATGGGTAGATCTTCACAAAGTAGGCGATCTCCTTGCCGATACAAACTTCTTGGTTCAACTCCACAACACAAAGTAGGAGGGTCCCAAGAAACACCTAACCAATCTAGTAGGCACCACCCTCCAAAAGGTAATAGGCTTGATAGTGGTGATGAACTCCTTGCTCTTGTGCTTCAAGATGGTAGAATCCTGAATGCTCAATCATTCTCTCATAGATTTGGCTTGGTAGAAGAGATTAATTGGGTTGAAAGCAACTTGGGGCGGCTAGAAATCAAGATCCATATGATTGGAGTGGAAGATCTTGATTTCAACACAAGGGTAGGTGGTTCTCTCTCAGAAATTTGGATATGGGAAGTGGCGAACTGTTCTGAGTGCTTCTCTTGCAAGTGGGATGTGGTGGAGGGGTATGCATAGGCATCTCCAAAAATCCAACCGTTACAACATTACTAACCATCTGGGTGAAACCGATGCAAAACTCAGTTGTACCGATCTATTCAAAATGTGGCAACTTTCGGAATCTTGGTGAGACCGATAAACAAATCTCGATGGTACCGAAGTCAGTGGACGAGGCAGTTTCAAAACTCGGTGAGACCAAAGCATAAACTGGAAATTCTAATTCTATGAAAACAGCCCACCAAATCGTAGTCACTAGTTCTCGGTTGCACCGATGCAAACTCGGTTGCACCAAAGAGCTAGGGTTTTGCTAGGGTGTTGTCTTGGGTGAGAAATCGGTAGAGCTGAATGGAAACTTGGTGGCACCAATTTTGTGAAGTTGGGTTTAGACAGAGTATTTGTGGGAGAGCTTGTGGGTGTTTTTGGTGGCTAGGACTTGTGCATGTGGAGCAACTTGTTCACAAACAATACCTTACCCCATTTTAATAGTATTGGCTTTCCTATGGACTCAAAATGATTTCTCACAAAGTAAAAAGAGATTTTTCTAGCTTGAAGCTTTGCTAATCCATTCCTTGCATCTTCGGGTATCTCCTCAAAATTTATAGCCATCCCATCATCGGACTTTTCCTGAAATATGCTTAGTGAAAACATGAGTCCAATGATATATATATATGTTGTTATTAATTACCAAAACCACCAAGGGAACAATTGTGCTTTCAAGCAGCTGTTGAAGCTTGTTGCACATGAATCATGTCCTTGGAAGTTGTATTTGGCTCACCCCAAGAATTTCTGGAGTGAGGTGTTAATCTGCGACATCGTCCCCTTTCAAAGTTGGTATCATGTGCTCCTAGGGCGCACAGCGTTCGCTCGCTTCAACAAGGTCCGACATTATGCTTATCTCAAGCTTAAAATACTAGGACCAAGAAGTGTTATCACAATTAACGGAAACACCAAACGCTCCCTCCGTAACGAGCAGCAGACTGTGGCTTCACAACCGAGTGTTGGGAGACGTAGTAGTAGATCACAAAAATTCCTACGTGTCACCAAGATCTATCTATGGAGAAACCAGCAACGAGCAAAGGGGGAGTGCATCTTCATGCCTTTGAAGATCGCAAAGCAGAAGCGTTACTAGAATGCGGTTGGTGGAGTCATACTCGTAGCGATTCAGATCGCGGTGGATTCTGATGTAAGCGCCGAAAAATGGCGCCTCCACATTCAACACACGTGTAGCCCGGTGACGTCTCCTACGCCTTGATCCAGCAAGGAGGAAGGAGAGGTTGAGGGAGAGCTTCGGCAGCAAGACGGCGTGGTGACGGTGGAGCTGCATGGTTCTCCGGCAGGGCTTCGCCAAGCTCTATGGAGGAGTAGTAGGAGGAGGAGGAGTAGGGCTGCGCCGAGGGAGGAAGAAACTTGTGTTCTTGGCAGCCCCAAAAACCCCACTATTTATAGGAGGAGGAGGAGGAAGGGCACAGCCCTAGGGTTCCCACCCTAAGGGCCGGCGGCGGCCTAGATCCCATCTGGTGCGGCGGCCAGAGGGAGAGAGGGGAGGGCGGCACCCTAGGTGGGCCTTAGGCCCATCTGGGCTAGGTTTGCCCCCCTATCCCTTTGTGCTGCACCTTGGGCCCTTGTCGGGGGCGCACCAGCCCACCTAGGGGCTAGTTCCCTCCCACTTGCATCCCATGCAGCCTTCTCGTGCAACTGGCCCCACTTGGTGGACCCCCGGAACCCTTCCGGTGGTCCTGGTACATTATCGGTGATGCCCGAAACACTTCCGGTGACCATAACCTCACTTCCTATATATGAATCTTTACCTCCGGACCATTCCGGAACTCCTCATGACGTCCGGGATCTCATCCGGGACTCCGAACAACCTTCTGTAACCATGTACACTATTTCCCTATGACCCTACCGTCATCGAACATTAAGTGTGTAGACCCTACGTGTTCGGGAGGCACGTAGACATGATCGAGACACCTCTCCGGTCAATAACCAACAGCGGGATCTGGATACCCATGTTGACTCCCACATGCTCCATGATGATCTCATCGGATGAACCATGATGTCGAGGATTCAATCAATCTCGTATACAATTCCCTTTGTCTACCGGTATGATACTTGCCCGAGATTCGATCGTCGGTATCTCTATACCTTGTTCAATCTCGTTACCGGCAAGTCTCTTTATTCATTCCATAACACATCATCCCATGGCTAAATCCTTAGTCACATTGAGCTCATGATGTCTTACCAAGTGGGCCTAGAGATACCTCTCCGTCACACGGAGTGACAAATCCCAGTCTCGATTCGTGCCAACCCAACAGACACTTTCGGAGATACCCATAGTGTATCTTTATAGCCACCCAGTTACGTTGTGATGTTTGGCACACCCAAAGTATTCCTACGGTATCCGAGAGTTGCACAATCTCATGGTCTAAGGAAACAATACTTGACATTAGAAAAGCTTTAGCAGACGAACTACACGATCTTGTGCTATGCTTAGGATTGGGTCTTGTCCATCACATCATTCTCCTAATGATGTGATCTCGTTATCAACGACATCCAATGTCCATGGTCATGAAACCGTGACCATCTATTGATCAACGAGCTATCCAACTAGAGGCACACTAGGGACATGTTGTGGTCTATGTGTTGGAAATATGCCCTAGAGGCAATAATAAAATGGTTATTATTGTATTTCCTTGTTCATGATAATTGTCTATTGTTCATGCTATAATTGTGTTAACCGGAAACCATAATACATGTGTGAATACATAGACCACAACATGTCCCTAGTGAGCCTCTAGTTGACTAGCTTGTTGATCAATAGATGGTCACGGTTTCATGGCCATGGACATTGGATGTCATTGATAACGGGATCACATCATTAGGAGAATGATGTGATGGACAAGACCCAATTCTAAGCATAGCACAAGATCGTGTAGTTCGTTTGCTAAAGCTTTTCAATGTCAAGTATCGTTTCCTTAGACCATGAGATTGTGCAACTCCCGGATACCGTAGGAATGCTTTGGGTGTGCCAAACGTCACAACGTAACTGGGTGGCTATAAAGGTGCACTACGGGTATCTCCGAAAGTATCTGTTGGGTTGGCATGAATCGAGACTGGGATTTGTCACTCCGTGTGACGGAGAGGTATCTCTGGGCCCACTCGGTAAGACATCATCATTATGAGCTCAATGTGACTAAGGAGTTAGTCACGGGATGATGTATTACGGAACGAGTAAAGAGACTTGCCGGTAACGAGATTGAACAAGGTATGGGGATACCGACGATCGAATCTCGGGCAATATCATACCGATAGACAAAGGGAATTGTATACGGGATTGATTGAATCCTTGACATCGTGGTTCATCCGATGAGATCATCGTGGAGTACGTGGGAGCCAACATGGGTATCCAGATCCCGCTGTTGGTTATTGACCGGAGAGGTGTCTCGGTCATGTCTACGTGTCTCCCGAACCCGTAGGGTCTACACACTTAAGGTTCGATGACGCTAGGGTTATAGGGAAAAGGTATACGTGATTACCGAAGGTTGTTCGGAGTCCCGGATGAGATCCCGGACGTCATGAGGAGCTCCGGAATGGTCCGGAGGTAAAGATTGATATATAGGAAGTCCAGTTTTGGTCACCGGAAAGTTTTCGGGCTCATCGGTAGTGTACCGGGAGTGCCGGGAGGGTGCCGGATGACCCCCGGGAGGGGTGTGACGACCAAAGGACCACATGGGCTGTTAGATAAAGTGTGCCAGCCCTTATTGGGCTGGGCAAGACTTTTGCTAAAGGCCCATGCGGCTGGAGATAAGGAGATAAGGCAAAAAGGATTTAAAAGGAGGAGATCCACCTCCCTTGTGGGAGGTGGACTCTCCCTTTAATTCGGCCGGCCATCTCCTCTTTGGAGTAGAGGCCAAGCCAGCCCTCCACGTCCCTCCTCCTATATATACTTGAGGTTTTGGATGTTTTGAGACAAGATTTGATCTCTCTCTCTCACGGCGAAGCCCTACCTCTCTTCTTCCTCCTCCGCAGCGCTTAGGCGAAGCCCTGTCGGAATACCTTGCTACTCCACCACCACCACGCCGTCGTGCTGCTGTTGGAGCCCTTCCCCAACCTCTCCTTCCTCCTTGCTGGATCAAGGTGTTGGAGACGTCACCGGGCTGCACGTGTGTTGAACGCGGAGGTGCCGTCCGTTCGGCACTTGATCGGATCTACCGTGATCTGAATCGCTGCGAGTACGACTCCATCAACCGCGTTCTTGTAACACTTCCGCTTAGCGATCTTCAAAGGTATGAAGATGCAATCTCTCCCCTCTCGTTGCTAGTTTCTCCATAGATAGATCTTGGTGAACGTAGGAAAATTTTGATTTACTACTACGTCTCCCAACAGTGGCATCATGAGCTAGGTCTATGCGTAGAATCTATGCACGAGTAGAACACAAAGCAGTTGTGGGCGTCGAGTTTGTTAATTTGCTTGCCGCTACTAGTCTTATCTTGATTCGGCGGTATTGTGGGATGAAGCGGCCCGGACCAACTTTACACGTACGCTTACGTGAGACCGGTTCCACCGCCTGACATGCACTAGATGCATAAGGTGGCTAGCGGGTGTCTGTCTCTCCTACCTTAGTCGGATCGGATTCGATGAAAAGGGTCCTTATGAAGGGTAAATAGCAATTGGCAAATCACGTTGTGGTGTTGACGTAGGTAAGAAACGTTCTTGCTAGTAACCTATAGCAGCCACGTAAAAACTTGCAACTACAAATTAGAGGACGTCTAACTTGTTTTTGCAGCATGTGCCTTGTGATGTGATATGGCCAAAGGATGTGATGTGATGCATTGTGATGTATGAATTGATCATGTTCTTGTAATAGGATTCACGACTTGCATGTCGATGATTATGACAACCGGCAGGAGCCATAGGAGTTGTCTTATTTATTGTATGACCTGCGTGTCAATCATAAACGCCATGTAATTACTTTACTTTATTGCTAAGCGTTAGCCATAGTAGTAGAAGTAATAGTTGGCGAGACAACTTCATGAAGACACAATGATGGAGATCATGATGATGGAGATCATGGTGTCGTGCCGGTGACAGTGATGATCATGGTGCCCCGAAGATGGAGATCATAGGAGCAAAATGATATTGGCCATATCATGTCACTATATTGATTGCATGTGATGTTTATCATGTTTACATCTTATTTGCATAGAACGACGGTAGTAAATAAGATGATCTCTCAATAAAATTTCAAGAAAGGTGTTCACCCTAACTGTGCACCGTTGCTAAGGATCGTCGTTCCAAAGCACCACGTGATGATCGGGTGTGATAGGTTCTAACGTTCGCATACAACGGGTGTAAGCCAGATTTACACATGCGAAACACTTAGGTTGACTTGACGAGCCTAGCATGTACAGACATGGCCTCGGAACACGGAAGACCGAAAGGTCGAACATGAGTCGTATAGAAGATACGATCAACATAGAGATGTTCACCATGGATGACTAGTCCGTCTCACGTGATGATCGGACACGGGCTAGTTGACATGGATCATGTATCACTTGGAAGACTAGAGAGATGTCTATCTAAGTGGGAGTTCATTAATAATTTGATTAAATGAACTTAATTATCATGAACTTAGTCTAAAAATGTCCTTGCAAATTATGTCGTAGATAGCTCGCGCTGTAGCTCCCCAGTTTTATTGATACAATCCTAGAGAAAAGTAAGTTGAAAGTTGATGGTGGCAATAATGCGGACTGGGTCTGTGATCTGAGGATTGTCCTCATTGCTGCACAGAAAGCTTATGTTTTTGATGTACCGCTAACTGCATCACTCCCTCAAGCGTTGTCTGTAGATGTTGTGAACATATGACAGGCACTTTTTGATGACTACGTGATAGTTCAGTGCGTCATGCATTACGGCTTAGAATTGAGGCTTCAAAATGTTTTGAACGTCACAGAACATATGAGATGTTCTAGGAGCTGAGATTGTGATCTCAAGCTCGTGCCTATGTTGAGAGGTATGAGACCTCCAACAAGATTCTTTGCCTGCAAGATAAAGGAGAATAGCTTAATCGGTGAGCGTGTTCTCAGATTGTCTGGGTGCTACAATCACTTGAATCAAGTGGGAGTTAATCTTCCAGATGAGATAGTGATTAATGCAGTTCTCCAAGTCACTGCCACCAAGCTACTAGAGCTTCGTGATGAACTATAACATGCCAGGGATGGATAAGATGATCCCTGAGTTGTTCGTGATGTTTGACACCACGAAGGTAGAAATCAATAAGGAGCATCAAGTGTTGATGGTTAAGTGAAAACCACTAGTTTCAAAAGGGGCAAGGGCAAGAAGGGAAAAACTTCAGGAATGGCAAGCCAGTTGTTGCTCTAGTGAAGAAACCCAAGGTTGAGCCCGAACCCGAGACTAAGTGCTTCTGTTATGAGGAGAATGTTCGCTGAAGCGGAAAAACCCTAGATGATTGGTAGATAAGAAGGCTGGTAATGTCAATGGAAGTATATTTGATATACGTGTTAGTGATGTGTACCTTGCTGGTACTCCTAGTAGCACCTGGGTATTAGATACCGGTTCGGTTGCTAAGTGTTAGCAACTCGAAATAAAAGCTACGGAGTAAATGGAGACTAGCTAGGTGAAAGGTGACGATGTGTGTTGGAAGTATTTCCAAGATTGATGTGATCACCATCGCACGCTCTCTCTACCTTCAGGATTTGTGATAAACCTAAATAAATGTTATTTGGTGTTTGCGTTGAGCATAAACGTGATTAGATCATGATTAGTGCGATACGGTTATTCATATAAGTTAGAGAATAATGGTTATTCTGTTTACATGGATAATGCCTTCAATGGTCATGCACCCACTCGAAATGGTTTATCGAATCATGATCGTAGTAGTACACATATTCATAACATTGGTACCAAAAGATACAAAGTTAATAATGATAGTACCACATGCTTGTGGCACTGCCACGTAATGTCATATTGGTATAAATCGCATGAAGAAACTCCATGATGATGGATGTTTTTTGACTCACTCGATTTCGAATCGGTTGAGACATGCGAGCCATGCCTCTTGGGCAAGATGACTGAGACCCCGTCATCCAATATGATGGAGCGGGCAAGTGGCTTATTGGAATTAATACATGTTGATGTATGTGGTCCAATGAGTGTTGAAACACACAGTGGATATCGTTGTTTTTCTTTACCTTCACTGATGATTTGAGTAAATATGGGGATATTTACTTAATGAAACACGAATCTGAAATGTTTGAAAGGTTCAAGGAGTTTCAGAGTGAAGTTAAAGATCATCGTGACAAGAAGATAAATGTCTATGATATGATCATGGAGGTGAATATCTAAGTTACGAGTTTGGTATGCAATTTTAGACAATGTGGAAATTGTTTCACAGCTCACGCCTCCTGGAACACCATAGTGTGATGGTGTGTTCGAACGTCGTAGTCGTGCTCTATTGGATATAGTGAGTACTATGATGTCTCTTATCGTTTTACCACTATCGTTATGGGGTTATGCATTAAAGACAAATCCATTCACTTTAACAGGGCACCATCTAAGTCTGTTGAGATGACACCGTGAGAATTATGGTTTGACAGAAGCCTAAGCTGTCATTTCTTAATGTTTGGGGCTGCGACGCTTATGTGAAAATGGGTTTTTCACCTAGCGAGCTCGAACTCAAAGCAGACAAATGCATCTTCATAGAATACCCTAATGAGACATTGGGTATACCTTCTATCTCAGATCCAAGCGCAAAAGGTGTTTGTTGCTAAGAACGGGTCCTTTTTGAGAAAGAGTTTCTCTCGAAAGAATTGAGTGGGAGGAAGATAGAACTTGATAAGGTTGTTGAACCTTTGTTTCAACCAGAGAATAGCGCAACACAGAAAGATGTTTCTGTAGAGCCTACTTAGTTGAAAAGGAAGTTAATGATGATGATCATGAAGCTTCGGATCAAGTCACTATCGAACCTCGTAGGTCGACAAGGACGCATACTGCTCCTGAGTAGTACGACAACCCTGTCTTGGAAATCATGTTGTTGGACAACGATGAACCTACGAACTATGGAGAAGCGATGGTGGGCCCGGATTCCAACAAATGGCTAGGAGCCATGAAATCCGAGAAAGGATCCATGTATGAAAACCAAGTATGGACTTTGGTAGACTTGCCTGTTGAATGGCGGGTCATTGAGTACAAATGGACCTTTGAGATAAACATAGACGCTAATGGTGAAATGTCACCGTTTATAAAGCTCGACTTGTCGCAAAGAAGTTTCCGCCAAGTTCAAGGAGTTGACTGCAATGAGATTGTCTCATCTGTAGCGATGCTAAAAGTCTATTAAAATTTTGTTAGCAGTTGCTGCATTTTTCGATTATGAAATCTGGCAGATGGATGACAAAACAAGGTTTCCGTAATGGTTTCTGTGAGGAAGAGTTGTATGTGATACAACCAGAAGGTTTTGTCAATCCTAAGGATGCTAATAATATGCAAACTCCAGCGATCCTTCTATGGACTGGAGCAAGCATCTCGGAGTTGGAATATATGCTTTGATGAGGTGATCAAAGTGTTTAAGTTTATACAAAGTTTATGAGAAACTTGTATTTGCAAGAAAGTGAGTGGGAGCACTATGGAATTTCTTATAAGAATATGTAGTTGACATATTATTGATCGGAAATGATGTAGAATTTCTGGAAGAGCATGAAGGGTTGTTTGAAAAGTTTTGTTTTTCAAAGGAAGACCCAGATAAAGCTACTATTTTATTGAGCATCAAGATCTATAGGGATAGATCTATTCGCTTGATAAGTTTTTTCGACGAAGACATACCTTGACAAGTTTTTGAAGGAGTTCAAAATAGATGGGTCAAAGAAGGAGTTCTTGACTGTATTGTAAGGTGTGAAATTGAGTAAGACTCAATACCCGACCACGGCAGAAGATAAAGAAGAGATGAGTGTCATCTCCTATGCTTTAGCCATAGGCTCTATATAGTATGCCATTCTGTGTACCGCACCTGTGTGTGCCTTGCCATGAGTCTGTCAAGGGGTACAAGAGTAATCCAAGAGTGGATCACTAGACAGCGGTCAAAGTTAGCCTTAGTAACTTGAGAACTAAGGAAATATTTCTCGATTATGGAGGTGATAAAGAGTTCATCGTAAAGTGTTACGATGATGCAAGCTTTAAAACCAATCCGGATGACTCTTAGTAGAAATCCAGCTACGTATAGTGGAGCAGCCATTTGGAATAGCTCCAAGTGGAGCATGGGAGTAGTATCTACAAATATGACATGGAAAGTTTGTAAGGTACACACGGATCTGAATGTCGCAGACCCGTTGACTAAAACCTCTTTCACGAGCAGGACATGAACAAACCCCAGAACTTATTGGGTGTTAATCACATGATGATATGATCACATGGTGATGTAAGTGTTAATCACATGGTGATGTGAACTAGATTATTGACTCTAGTGCAAGTGGGAGACTGTTGGAAATATGCCCTAGAGGCAATAATAAAATGGTTATTATTGTATTTCCTTGTTCATGATAATTGTCTATTGTTCATGCTATAATTGTGTTAACCGGAAACCATAATACATGTGTGAATACATAGACCACAACATGTCCCTAGTGAGCCTCTAGTTGACTAGCTCGTTGATCAATAGATGGTCACGGTTTCATGGCCATGGACATTGGATGTCATTGATAACGGGATCACATCATTAGGAGAATGATGTGATGGACAAGACCCAATTCTAAGCATAGCACAAGATCGTGTAGTTCGTTTGCTAAAGCTTTTCAATGTCAAGTATCGTTTCCTTAGACCATGAGATTGTGCAACTCCCGGATACCGTAGGAATGCTTTGGGTGTGCCAAACGTCACAACGTAACTGGGTGGCTATAAAGGTGCACTACGGGTATCTCCGAAAGTATCTGTTGGGTTGGCATGAATCGAGACTGGGATTTGTCACTCCGTGTGACGGAGAGGTATCTCTGGGCCCACTCGGTAAGACATCATCAATATGAGCTCAATGTGACTAAGGAGTTAGTCACGGGATGATGTATTACAGAACGAGTAAAGAGACTTGCCGGTAACGAGATTGAACAAGGTATGGGGATACCGACGATCGAATCTCGGGCAAGTATCATACCGATAGACAAAGGGAATTGTATACGGGATTGATTGAATCCTTGACATCGTGGTTCATCCGATGAGATCATCGTGGAGTACGTGGGAGCCAACATGGGTATCCAGATCCCGCTGTTGGTTATTGACCGGAGAGGTGTCTCGGTCATGTCTACGTGTCTCCCGAACCCGTAGGGTCTACACACTTAAGGTTCGATGACGCTAGGGTTATAGGGAAAAGGTATACGTGATTACCGAAGGTTGTTCGGAGTCCCGGATGAGATCCCGGACGTCACGAGGAGCTCCGGAATGGTCCGGAGGTAAAGATTGATATATAGGAAGTCCAGTTTTGGTCACCGGAAAGTTTTCGGGCTCATCGGTAGTGTACCGGGAGTGCCGGGAGGGTGCCGGATGACCCCCGGGAGGGGTGTGACGACCAAAGGACCACATGGGCTGTTAGATAAAGTGTGCCAGCCCTTATTGGGCTGGGCAAGACTTTTGCTAAAGGCCCATGCGGCTGGAGATAAGGAGATAAGGCAAAAAGGATTTAAAAGGAGGAGATCCACCTCCCTTGTGGGAGGTGGACTCTCCCTTTAATTCGGCCGGCCATCTCCTCTTTGGAGTAGAGGCCAAGCCAGCCCTCCACGTCCCTCCTCCTATATATACTTGAGGTTTTGGATGTTTTGAGACAAGATTTGATCTCTCTCTCTCACGGCGAAGCCCTACCTCTCTTCTTCCTCCTCCGCAGCGCTTAGGCGAAGCCCTGTCGGAATACCTTGCTACTCCACCACCACCACGCCGTCGTGCTGCTGTTGGAGCCCTTCCCCAACCTCTCCTTCCTCCTTGCTGGATCAAGGTGTTGGAGACGTCACCGGGCTGCACGTGTGTTGAACGCGGAGGTGCCGTCCGTTCGGCACTTGATCGGATCTACCGCGATCTGAATCGCTGCGAGTACGACTCCATCAACCGCGTTCTTGTAACGCTTCCGCTTAGCGATCTTCAAAGGTATGAAGATGCAATCTCTCCCCTCTCGTTGCTGGTTTCTCCATAGATAGATCTTGGTGAACGTAGGAAAATTTTGATTTACTACTACGTCTCCCAACACTATGTATTCACACATGCATTACGGTTTCCGGTTAATACAATTATAGCATGAACAATAGACAATTATCATGAACAAGGAAATACAATAATAACCATTTTATTATTGCCTCTAGGGCATATTTCCAACAGTATCCCACTTGCACTAGAGTTAATAATCTAGTTACGTTGTGATGTATCAAACACCCATAGAGTTCTGGTGTTGATGATGTTTCGCTCGTGAGAGAGGCTTAGTCAACGGAACTGTGACATTCAGATCCGTATGTACTTTACAAATATCTATATCTCCTTCCTGAATGTAATCATGAATGGAGTTGAAGTGGTGCTTGATGTGTCTTGTCTTCTTGTGAAACCTGGGCTCCTTGGCAAGGGCAATAGCTCCAGTGTTGTCACAGAATAGAGTCATCTGGCCCAACGCATTGGGAATCACTCCTAGGTCGGTGATGAACTCCTTCATCCAGACTCCTTCCTTTGCTGCTTCCGAAGAAGCTATGTACTCCGCTTCACATGTAGATGCTGCCACGACGCTTTGCTTGCTACTGCACTAGCCGACTGCCCCTCCGTTCATAATATACACGTATCCGGTTTGTGACTTAGAGTCATCCGGATCTGTGTCGAAGCTAGCATCGACATAACCCTTTACGACGAGCTCTTCGGCACCTCCATATACGAGAAACATGTCCTTGGTCCTTTTTAGGTACTTCAGGATATTCTTGACCGCTGTCCAGTGTTCCGCTTCGGGATCATTTTGTTACCTCCCTACCAAACTTATGGCAAGGTTCACATCGGGTCTCGTACACAGCATGGCATACATAATAGAGCCTATGGCTGAAGCATAGGGGATGACACTCATCTCTTCTCTATCCTTTGTCATGGTCGGGCATTGAGTCATACTCAATCTCACACCCTGTAACATAGGCAAGAACCCCTTCTTGGACTGATCCATATTGAACTTCTTCAATATCTTGTCAAGGTATGTGCTTTGTGAAAGACCTATGAGGCGTCTCGATCTATCTCTATAGATCTTGATGCCCAATATGTAAGCAGCTTCTCCAATGTCCTTCATTGAAAGACACTTATTCAAGTAGGCCTTTATGCTTTCCAAAAGTTCTATATCATTTCCCATCAACAATATGGCATCCACATATAATATGAGAAATGCTACAGAGCTCCCACTCACTTTCTTGTAAATATAGGGTTCTCCATAAACCTGTATAAACCCAAACGCTTTAATCACCTCATTAAAACGAATGTTCCAACTCCGAGATGCTTGCACCAGCCCATAGATGGACTGCTGGAGCTTGCATACCTTGTTCGCATCTTTAGGATCAACAAAACCTTTTGGCTGCATCATATACAGTTCTTCCTTCAGGAAACAATTAAGGAATGTCGTTTTGACGTCCATTTGCCAGATCTCATAATCATAAAATGCCGCAATTGCTAACATGATTCGGACAGACTTTAGCATCGCTACGGGTGAGAAGGTCTCATCATAGTCAACTCCTTGAACTTGTCGATAACCCTTAGCGACAAGCCGAGCCTTATAGACGGTCGCATTACAATCCGCGTCAGTCTTCTTCTTAAAGATCCATTTATTTTCTATGGCTCGCTTATCATCAGGCAAGTCCACCAAAGTCCATACTTTGTTCTCATACATGGATCCTATCTTGGATTTCATGGCTTTAGGCCATTTGTTGGAATCTGGGCCCGCCATTGCATATTCATAGTTCGAAGGTTCACCGTTGTCCAACAACATGATCTCCAGGACAGGGTTGTCGTACCACTCTGGTGCGGAACGTGTCCTGGTGGACCTTCGAATAGCAACTTGATCTGAAGTTTCATGATCATGATCATTAACTTCCTTTCCAGCCAATGCAGGCTCCACAGAAACAACTTCCTGTGTTGCGCTACTCTCCGGTTCGAGTGGAGGTACAATTACCTCATCAAGTTCTATTTTCCTCCCACTTCCTTCTTTCGAGAGAAACTCTTTCTCTAGAAAGGATCCATTCTTGGCAACAAAGACTTTGCCTTAGGATCTAAGGTAGAAAGTATACCCAATAGTTTCTTTGGGGTATCCTATAAAGACGCACCTTTCCACTTTGGTTTCGAGCTTCTCAGGTTGTAGTTTCTTCACATAAGCATCGCATCCCCAAAATTTTAGAAATGACAACTTAGGTTTCTTTCCAAACCATAATTCATACGGTGGCGTCTCAACGGATTTAGACGAAGCCCTATTTAAAGTGAATGCGGCAATCTATAATGCATATCCCCAAAATGATAGCAGTAAGTCGATAAGAGACATCATAGATCGCACCATATCCAATAGAGTGCGATTACGATGTTCAGACACAACATTTCACTGAGGTGTGCGAGGCGGCGTGAGTTGTGAAACAATTCCACATTTCCTTAGGTGTGTGCCAAACTTGTGACTCAAATATTGTTCGCCCCGATCTGATCGTAGGCACTTAATTTTCCTGTCACATTGATTCTCTACCTCACTCTAAAATTCCTTGAACTTTTCAAAGGTTTCAGACTTTTGTTTCATTAAGTAGACATACCCATATCTGCTTAAGTCATCAGTGAGGGTGAGAACATAACGGTAGCCACCACGAGCCTCAACGCTCATTGGATCGCATACATCGGTATGTATTATCTCCAACAAGTCAGTTGCTCGCTCCATTGTTCCGGAGAATGGAGTCTTGGTCATCTTGCCCATGAGGCATGGTTCACACATGTCAAATGATTCAAAATCAAGGTCCTCCAAAAGTCCATCAGCATGGAGTTTCTTCATGCGTTTGACACCAATATGACCAAGGCGGCAGTGCCACATGTAAGTGGGACTATCGTTATCAATCTTACATCTTTTGGTACTCACACTATGAACATGTGTAACATCACGTTCGAGATTCGTCAAAAATAAACCATTGACCAATGGGGCATGACCATAAAACATTTCTCTCATATAAATAGAACAACCATTATTCTTAGATTTAAATGAGTAGCCATCTCGCATCAAACGAGATCCAGATACAATGTTCATGCTCAAAGCTGGTACTAAATAACAATTATTGAGGTTTAAAACTAATCCCGGAGGTAGATGTAGAGGTAGCGTGCCGACGGCGATCACATCGACCTTGGAACCATTCTCGATGCGCACCGTCACCTCATACTTTGCCAGTCTCCGCTTATTCCACAGCTCATGCTTGCAGTTACAAATGTGAGAAACTGCACCGGTATCAAATACCCAGGAATTACTACGAGCACTGGTAAGGTACACATCAATAACAAGTATATCACATATACCTTTAACGTTGTTGGCCTTCTTATCCGCTAAGTACTTGGGGCAGTTCCGCTTCCAGTGACCGGTACCCTTGCAATAAAAGCACTCAGTCTCAGGCTTGGTTCCATTCTTGTTCTTCTTCCTGGCAACTTGCTTACCGAGCATGGCAACTGCTTTGCCGTCCTTCTTGAAGTTCTTCTTACCCCTGCCTTTCTTGAAACTAGTGGTCTTATTCACCATCAACACTTGATGCTCCTTTTTCATTTTGACCTCCGCTGATTTCAACATCGAGTACAACTCTGGAATGGACTTCACAAAGCTCTTGTAGCTAGGTGGGAGCAACTGGAGGATTCTGTCAATAACCGAGTCATCCGGAAGATTAACTCCCAGCTGAGACAAGCGGTTGTGCAACCCAGACATTTTGAGTATGTGCTCACTGACAGAACTATTCTCCTCCATCTTACAACTGAAGAACTTATCGGAGACATCATATCTCTCGACCTGGGCATGAGCTTGGAAAACCAATTTCAACTCTTGGAACATCTCATATGCTCCATGTTGCTCAAAATGCTTTTGGAGCCCTGGTTCTAAACTGTAAAGTATGCCGCACTGAACCAGGGAGTAATCATCACAACATGACTACCAGGCGTTCATAACATCGTGAGCCACTGGGAAAATGGGTGTGTCACCTAGCAGTTCAGCATGGACATATAATATTTTGGAAGCTATGAGGATGATCCTCAAGCCATGGACCCAGTCCGCATAGTTGCTTCCATCATCTTTCAGCTTGGTTTTCTCTAGGAACGCGTTGAAGTTGAGGGCAACATTAGCGTTGGCCATTGGATCTACAATATAGATTGTAAAGACAATTTTAGACTAAGTTCATGATAATTAAGTTCACATAATCAAATTATTTAATGAACTCCCACTTAGATAGACATCTCTCTAGTCATCCAAGTGACACATGATCCACGTCAACTAGCCCGTGTCCGATCATCACGTGAGACAGACTAGTCATCCATGGTGAACATCTCCATGTTGATCATATCTTCTATATGACTCATGTTCGACCTTTCGGTCTTTCGTGTTCGGAGGCCATGTCTGTACATGCTAGGCTCATCAAGTCAACCTAAGTGTATCGCATGTGTAAATCTGGCTTACACCCGTTGTATGCGAATGTTAGAACCTATCACACCCGATCATCACGTGGTGCTTCAAAACCACGATCCTTAGCAACGGTGCACAGTTAGGGTGAACACATTTCTTGAAATTTTAGTGAGAGATCATCTTATTTAGCTACCATCGTTCTAAGCAAATAAGATGTAAACATGATAAACATCACATGCAATCAATATGGTGACATGATATGGCCAATATCATCTTGCTCCTTTGATCTCCATCTTCGGGGCACCATGATCATCACTGTCACCGACACGACACAATGATCTCCATCATCATGATCTCCATCATCGTGTCTTCATGAAGTTGTCTTGACAACTATTACTTCTACTACTATGGCTAACGAGTAGCAATAAAGTAAAGTAATTACATGGCATTTATGATTGACACACAGGTCATACAATAAATTAAGACAACTCCTATGGCTCCTGCCGGTTGTCATACTCATCGACATGCAAGTCGCGAATCCTATTACAAGAACATGATCATACATCACAATGCATCACATCACATCCTTTGGCCATATCACATCACAAGGCATATGTTGCAAAAACAAGTTAGACGTCCTCTAATTTGTAGTTGCAAGTTTTTACGTGGCTACTATAGGTTTCTAGCAAGAACGTTTCTTACCTACGCCAAAACCACAACGTGATATGCCAATTGATATTTACCCTTCATAAGGACCCTTTTCATCGAATTCAATCCAACTAAGGTGGGAGAGACACACACCCGCTAGCCACCTTATGAAACCGGTCTCACGTAAGCGTACATGTAAAGTTGGTCTAGGTCCCTTCATCCCACAATACCGCCGAATCAATATAAGACTAGTAACAGTATGCAAATTAACAAGATCGACGCCCACAACAACTTGTGTTCTACTCGTGCATAGATTCTACGCATAGACCTAGCTCATGATGCCACTGTTGGGAGACATAGTAGTAAATCAAAAAAATTCCTACGTGACACCAAGATCTATCTATGGAGAAACCAGCAATGAGCAAAGGGGGAGTGCATCTTCATACCTTTGAAGATCGCAAAGCATAAGCATTACTAGAACACGGTTGGTGGAGTCGTACTCGCAGCGATTCAGATCGCGGTGGATTCCGATCTAAGCGCCGAACAACGGCGCCTCCGCGTTCAACACACGTGCAGCCCGGTGACGTCTCCTACGCCTTGATCTAGCAAGGAGGAAGGAGAGGTTGAGGGAGAGCTCCGGCAGCACAACGGCATGGTGACGGTGGAGCTGCGTGGTTCTCCGGCAAGGCTTCGCCAAGCTCTATGGAGGAGTAGGAGGAGGAGGAGGAGTAGGGCTGCGCCGAGGGAGGAAGAAACTTGTGTTCTTGGCAGCCCCAAAAACCCCACTATTTATAGGAGAGGAGGAGGAAGGGCACAGCCCTAGGGTTCCCACCCTAAGTATCGTCGGTATCTCTATACCTTGTTCAATCTCGTTACCGGCAAGTCTCTTTACTCGTTCCGTAACACATCATCCTGTGCCTAACTCCTTAGTCACATTGAGCTCATTATGATGATGTCTTACCAAGTGGGCCCAGAGATACCTCTTCGTCACACGGAGTGACAAATCCCAGTCTCGATTCGTGCCAACCCAAAAGACACTTTCGGAGATACCCGTAGTGTAAATTTATAGCCACCCAGTTACTTGTGACGTTTGGCATATCCAAAGTATTCCTACGGTTTCTGGGAGTTGCACAATCTCATGGTCTAAGGAAACGATACTTGACATTAGAAAAGCTTTAGAAGACGAACTACACAATCTTGTGCTATGCTTAGGATTGGGTCTTGTCCATCATATCATTCTCCTAATGACGTGATCCCATTATCAACGACATCCAATGTCCATGGTCATGAAACCGTGACCATCTATTGATCAACGAGCTAGCCAACTAGAGGCTCACTAGGGACATGTTGTGGTCTATGTATTCACACATGCATTACGGTTTCCGATTAATACAATTATAGCATGAACAATAGACAATTATCATGAACAAGGAACTACAATAATAACCATTTTATTATTGCCTCTAGGGCATATTTCCAACACCAATGTGCAGGCGTTCGAAGGCGCAACCCGTGGCGGCAAATGCACTTATAAACATACAAGGGCCATGCAAGTCCACCTCGGACACATACCCCCACCCCCAAATAGAGGTGCGGGTTCCTTGCATGTTCCCCTTGGGAGGGGCACTATGTCCCTGGGGCGCACAATTTCACGCTCAAAATCTCTTAGGTCACCGAGGAGCTAAAATTTACAAAACCATTGGACTGGCTCGATCCGGGGCACGGTCAAGCTTCGAGCTTCCACATCGGAAAGGTCTCATCAAAGATCTGGCTAGGATAATTCAGTCACATGTCTTCAATCACTAATCAGACACCTGCAGACCTCTTAAAGGACTCGGACAGTAGGCGTTTGGAGCACGTGCAAAGCTGAGGTTGCATGCGGTCCATCTCAGTCTCCACCACCAACGAGGGTATGCTGGCCAAATAGCACAAAGATGTAGACATGCAGTAGGAAAGTGTCCCGGACTCATAAACCCGTTGCTCATATCCACCCTGTTTTTCTAATTGCTCCTTTATTTTTGCATTGTATCTTTCTAGTTTCTGTTGTTACAAGCTCGGTATGATAGCTCAAAGTAAAGTAAAGGAATCACGCCTCTCAAGGCCCTTATTATATTTCTATACGAGCACCAAGATTGAGCTACAACAATGTCTTCAAAATACAAATGCTTAAGGGCTTCGTTTTCCTTGTCCTACATACAAGTCCAAAGTGCTCGGCTTCTTGGATATTGCACTATATGCATTAGTTTTCAACGTAGATTTTAGTCAATAGTTGGGTAGCCCGGCTCCTATGTTTACCCCTTACGTTCCCGAACAAATTTGGCTAAGGGTGTAAAGGGTAAGCACTACGATTGTGTCGCCAGTCAATTAGCATAGCGCCGCAGTGGAGAAAGCCGAAAACTGACTATCTAGGTAAGCACAAACTGGTCGGCAATCTGAAGACTGTGTTAAGCGGAATGTCATTAGAGTTCACCGTGTTAAACTAAGGGCCTATTCATCACATAAGCATGGGTAATGGCTTCGACCTCGGCTGTTTCAGCCGACCACTTCACATACCGGGGCTCATCATCAGCTCCCACAGTCAAACTCATATGACTAAGTGAAAGAAATAAAGCCGTAATAGTCTGATTGTCTAGTTCCTACAAGAATGAACCACCTCCAGGTACCGAGACGTTGGCTAAGGGTGGAGGTTGCATTAAGGAACACCATCTGTATACTCTACATTGGGGCAGAAGCTGGTGACTGGCAACTTTCAGCTAAAACGGTCACACCAGAGGAAAATACATTAACATACAAACCCACATATGAGGAAATCAAATGATTCACTCATTAAGACAAAATATGGTTTTTTACATCCCAAACACTTTGGCATTCTGAAGTCCTACAGTTGATACAAAGTGTCCTTTGGATACCTGGCCTCGGTCGCCCGGGCACCCTCTTCCACCTCAGAATAGAATTGCTCTGCGCTATGCTATTTTCCTGGAGGAGGCCCGATAGCAATGATCAACGCCTTGCCCCACCGAAAGTGTGTGTTCACGCAGGCGTACGCCCGCCATGCTCCTTCAAAGCACGCGGAACGCTTCCAGCAATCCACCTGCAAGACAGCAGTGTGCAACCGGGTCAGAAGACTGAAGAGGTTGGTCGACAGAGCACCGGTGGGCCATAGTTTGATATAGAGGTCCTGAAGCGCAGGCTTCATCATGCGAAGTAGTTCCACTAGCTGATTCATTTGCTGATTTAGCAGCGGCGATGACGAAGCATCCGAGAACTGCCACCAAAATGCCTTCTCATATTCATGACCCTCTAGTTGCTCGAAGTGTTGGGCGGCATCAGCGACACTCTTATGAAGATCTGCGAAGACCTCTGTAGAACGCCATGACTAGGTGAGATTGACGCGCCTTTGGATGCCAAACGCACATTGCAGTAAATATGGCTTACCCGCAACTATCTGCTCTACTTCCTTGAGCATTTGGCGGTCGGAGCGAGCCACAATCTGGAGCTCGGAGTGCATGTGCTGAAACTTTTGTAGCTCTTCCTTCGCCTTCTTCTCCTCGGCCCGAAGGGTGTCGCGTGCTTCGAATGCACCCTTCAGAGTCTCTTCGACTTCAAGAATCCGTGCTTGCCCTTCCTCCCTCGCCACCTGCTCGGCAGATCGAGCCTTTTCTGCCTCCACGGTCGCAGCCTTCTGCTGCTCCATCTCTACCCGAGCCTTTTTGATCTCGGCCTTGAGTTCCTCAAGCTCGGTCAAGGCCGCTGTCATTCAAATAGTTCAGCATCAACATCATAATTAAACAAACAAAGTAGGCTTCTCATATTTCAAGCTCTCCTCAAAGCACATAGAGACTGAATCACTCACCTTGAGATTGCTCAAACTATTGGTTCATCCGGTCGAGGTCCTTCTCTAACCTCTCAATCTTATGGTTCATCTTCGCTATCTCTTTAGAGACAGAGTTCAGAGCCGAGGTGGAAGCCTGCAAAAAAAGGTTTTTTTTTACATAAGCCCTGCGATCACTTCACCTTGGACGAGCAACATCCTGGGGGTTGGCAAACAAGATCCTACTTTTATGCGATCCCAACGCCGGTTCTTTGAATCCATCCTTGGGGTCAGGGGCGACTCACTGGTTGTATAGGTACACGGATTTGCAAGATAAAACGCAAAACATTTTGGTAAAAGAGTAAGGAGAGAATACCTTGAAGCTTGTCATAAGGCCTTTAAGGACCTCATGCAGTCTAGCTCCCGTGGAACAGAAGATTGTAGTGCCACGCATATCAAGGCATGGTATTCTTCCTTAAGGAAGTAGCTATTCAAAGTCTCCTTCATATCCTCGGTCCACCCCATGTGATCCCACCCTTGGGCAGGAGGTGAAGGTGGTGACACATCGGCCCCAAACACGAGGGTGTTGGGAGGAGGGGTATTTGGCCACAATAATCGAGTTGGGACCAACCTTGGTTGGACCAAATATTTGTCCAGCGTCTCTTTGACGACCTCGGGGACCTTGTCCCCTTGGTCTGGTGGTACCGAGGTGTTTACATTGGCAATGTTGATCGGCCCTTCGGTCCTCATTGGATCGACCAGGGGAATCGAAGAGGATGTCACCTCGCCTAGCTCATCATGAGCTAGCAAGGGAGCAGAGCGATCTGGGGTTCCATTGGCTGGAGGCAGACCACTCTAAGAATCTCTTGGAAGGTCCTTCGGCATACTGCGGGTAAAATGCTCATATGAGTTTGTTCCTACTAAAATATATAACCAAAAAATACAGAATGTAGAAGGCGATAGTGTACCTCCAAGGTGTCGGTTTCTTCCTCCCTAGGACAAGGGGATCATCCTCAGAGTCGTCAGAAAGCATGATATTTCTCGGCGACTTACCGATGACCCCGACTTGGGGTTTTTTCAACCTCTTTTGGCCTTTCGGACGCGCACCAGCCTCGGCGCCTTCTGGCGCCACCCTCTTCCCTTTAAGGGATGGTTCGTCCTCCGCCTCTTCTTGGATGGTGGAGGTGTGGGTCTCTTCGAATCGAGAAACCAAAGCCTCCTACTTCCGATGACCCCCCCCCTAGGACTTCGCCCTCTTGGGGACCACCACATGCAGATCCTCAATTAGGAGCGCCGCGAGCTGATGAGTTCTGACCTCCTTTGGCAGTGGGGCCAGGCACCATATGGTCTGCATCTTAGCCGACCAATTATGTATGCGTCAAGCAAATCAATTAGTCAAAATTAATCTCACCATGTGAAGGGGAGAGAAAATGAACATGTGTGTTAAATCATTTACCAGCGGGGCATCATAGCCGACTTCGAAGTCGTGGTCTTGTCCCTCCTCGAGGTTGTCGTCCTTGGCCAGATCAAGTAGCCGCGTCCACATACGTCTAGGTTGGTGTGGAAGAAGTGAATATTTGGTCCTGCCTCCTTGGGTTTGTACTACCACATCAGTTTTGCTCGAAGTTGGAGTGGAAGCATCCGGTGCTTCAACATGACATTGATCACATCGGGAAGCTTGAGGTTCTTCTCGAGCGACCACCACCAGATCTTTCCGAATAGAGCCTTCACCTTGTTGGCATTCCCCCAAGCGACACGCTTATCCGTCCAGGATTAGAGCTTCCATGGAGGTCCGACTGAGAATGCAGGGACCTCGGCTTGGCCAAGGGTGAGTGGTTCGGTGATGTGGAACCACTCGCGCTGCCATTCCTTCACTATCTTGATGAAGGTGCCCAGAAACCGATCACCGTTTTGATTCTTGCTGATCATGGCCCCTCCGCACTCTGCGAGATTGGAATCACTGGACTTTGGTTCTATTCCAAAAGTCTTCGACCAAAGGCCAAAGTTTCGCTCGCAGCGAAGGAGGGCCTCAGAGAATGTGATGAAAGAGGCGAGGTGGAGGATGGAATTTGGGGTCATATGGTGGAAATCAAGCCCGTAGTAAAACATTACCCTACGCACGAAGGATTGCAATGGGAACCCCAAGCCTCAGATAAGGTGGGGGACGAATACTACCCTCTCCCCGGCTTTGGGAGCGGGCACCTACTGGTCGGCGTTGGGGATGCGGGCCTTCATGTTGTTGGGGATGTAACTGGCCTTGCGAAGCTCCAGAATGGCATCCTCCGTCATGGGAGAACCACCCCGGTGCCCCTTGTAGTTCATCGGCCATGGCTAATGGGAAAGTATGGATTTGCTACGGGGAGGAGACGAGACTGGATCTGGGCGCTAGAACTCAACGAAGCAATAGGCAAAGGGGGGATGAGAGCATTGTCGCTTACGTTGTTATCTTTACACTCTTATAGGTCGATGACAGGCCAATAGCCCCCTTTGCTATGCCGATAAAAATGCAACCTGCCGCAAAAAGATGTCGCTATGCATATGGGGGAAACAAAACCTTGATGATACCCCTGATGAAATGGGCACGATCTCCACATCGATGGGATGTGCCAGTGAAAAGGATGCCCCAGGCCGTGATTTGAGGGAGGCAGTAACTGCTAGACCGCTCAGGGTGTGTGCCGTTTCAATAAAGTTGTCGGGATAAGTGACACTGTTCACACCTGCGTGGTCGGCCTTCGAGGCTAAGATAACCTCCCTCTTCGGATGAAACATAGAACTCAGCCTGGTCTTGTTATAAGGCACTACTTTCTTGTAAGGAAGGTTCGGGAGTTTCTAAAACATGAAGACGAACTCACCTGTCAAGGACTTCGGCGAAGAGGAGCTCGTCTGTCAAGCTAGGCAGTTCGGTGAAGAGGAACTCACCTGTCAAGCACTTCGGAGAAGAGGAACTCGTCTGCCAAGCCATGCACTTTGGCGAAGGGGAACTCGTTTATCAAGCTAAGGACTTCAGATTCAAAGTTATCTTCATTAAGGGAATCGTCCTCGATGTAGAAGACCGGTTCGGGGGCTACTGGCGGTGTCCTGGACTAGGGGGTCCTAACCTAGTTGGCCCAAACTCTTCGGATTGGGCCGAGGGGCCCAATGCCCTCTTAAGATGAACTCTAGAGGTTGCATGATAGAACGTGATTGAGGTTGCGTCTACCGAAGACTTGATGTATACTCCAAGATTTCTCATGTTGTCTCCATGTTAGGATACTGACCTTGTAACCCAAGATCCCCGACTCTGCGTGTATAGAAGCCCTAGGGTTTAGCTCTTAGAGGGGACTCGAACACAACATTACTCACCTAGCCCTTGGGTTAGAGCACATCTCACAATCTCGAGGTAGTTCAACACTATACTCGATACTACTCCATCAATATAAACAACAGCGGGACGTAGGGTTGTACCTCCATCAAGAGGGCCCGGACCTGGGTAAACCTTATCTCTTTCGTTCCTATTACCACCAATCCGAGATCCACAGCTCGGGACCCCATACCCTGAGGTCTGCCAGTTTTTACACTGACACCTTGGTATTTCCCTTCAAAATCACGTTGTTCGACTTCAAGGATGTGTCGAACAAGCTCTTGGTTGTCCACTGGACATGCATCACCAAATTGTACAAAACATTTCTCGGGGTTTATAAGATGCCTTGTGGGTTGTGCGTAGTTGTGTATAACACTTTTTATGAATGTTGCTTGGTTCTGATTAGCTTTACAAAATAACAGAGTATCATCTGCAAATAAGAGATGTGACACCCATGGCGCTCTTGTGCATACTTTCAAAGGCTCAACATTATTTGACACCACACCCTATCTAAGGAGGGCAGAGAGACCAAAAGCAACAAATAGGAACAAAAACGAGGATAAGGGATCACCATGTCAAAGCCCACGCGACGGTGCAAACGAATCCAAGATAGCTCCATTGAATTTCACACACTATCTCATCGAGGTAACGCACGCCATTATCCACAGTACCCATTGGTGAGATAAGCCTAACTTTTCCATCGCTTGCTTTTAGAATTCCCAGTCCACACAATCATACGCCTTAGACAGATCAAGTTTGTAAGTACAAAAACTATTATGCGGGGTTTTCTCTTGTGGAATAAAATGCAGACACTCAAAGTCCAGGAGAGCATTATCAGTGATTAAACGACCAAGTACAAAGGCACTTTGGGCGGGAGAAATAATGTGATCCAATATAGGGCGTAACCTGTTCACCAAGCACTTGGCCACAATTTTGTAAATCACATTACATAAACTGATGGGTCTAAAGTCAATGAGACATGAGGGGCTTGGCACCTTGGGAATTAGTACGATCATCATCTCATTGACTACATGGGGCATGATTCCGGTTCAAAAGAATTCCTTAACCGCGTGTATTATACTCCCTCGGTCCCATAATATAAGAGCGTTCTTAACACTAGTATAGTGTTAAAAACGTTTTTATATTATGAAAGAGAGGGAGTATCTTTTTTGACGATCACCCAATTCCTTTGGAAAAAAACGTGCTGGTAAGCGATCCTGTTCAGGAGCTTTTAGAGGATCAATCTGAAACAAACTATCAGATATTTCTTACTATGAAAATTCCGCGCACAGACTAATATTCATATCATGGGTAACCTTTGATTCAATCAAATTCAGTAGGGGTTCACGTACCAAACTTTTGTCATGTTTAAACAGTACCTGAAAATATGAATTTACCATGTTCTGCATGTCCCGCTGGTCACACAGTTTTATTCAATCGGTGATAATGGTCAACTAATAGGATATGTGTTTGAGTCATGTATTTTCCTGATCGACCAATTGTATTTGTAGATTGTTGTCTCTTTGGTTATAACCATTGGATGATGTTTGATAGTCTCAAACGTATCTATATTTTTCTCTATGTTCATACTACTATCATACCATTATGACATCATTTTTGTATATTATTTTATTGGACTAATTTTTTAATTCAGTGCCGGATGTACTTGTTTTCTAATTGTTTTTGTACTTAACAGAAAAAAAAAAGGTCAAAATAAGTTAAAATTATAATCCCCCATGAAGATTGAAGACCAGAGGGACGCGGGGAGCCAGAGGGGCCATCTCTTTTAGACACACAACTATTTGCGCTCTTGGCGAAACATGTCCGGCTCTTGGCACATTGATGGCTTAACATCAACTCGAGCCAATCAGTAATTGATGTGGAATCTGGTTACGAAAGTAAGGTTGCATCAATGCATCTTGCCATCTTTTGCTTCTCGCTAAACCCAAATCTCACCAGAGGATTACTCTTTAAAGCCAACTCCAGCGCATGATCCTAAATCGTCCGGCACTATCCGTTAGGGGGTAAATGGACATACGAGACGTCTCAACACGCGATCCCATCTGCAAAAAACGTTTGTTTCTGGTCCGGCTCGCCCCATCCTGGACGCAAACTTGGTCTGGCTTTGCGTCCGAAACGAACACAACCGGACGTTTTCTGCGTGGTCCTCATCCGCCCCTGTCCGTTTGCATGTGAGGCCTGGCCCGCTAGTCATTGAAACAAAGGGCCCCACCCACCCATCCCTCCTCTCTCTCCTCTTTTTCTCTGATTCTTCCCCGTCGTGCTGGCGCGCGACCCCGGCAGGCGCGACTAGCCGACGGCCTGCGCCATTCTAGGCTCCGGCGGTTTGCTACCCACACGCGGTGGCGGCGACCTCCCTGCTCGGCGCGCAGGCTGGGCCGCACAACGCGGGCAGGCTCGCAGGCGGGGCCGCGGCGAGGCGTGCACGGCGCGGGTGAGCAGGCGCGCTTGCTAGTGAGCGCATGGGGTGGGCGCGGCGGGCAAGGCCGGGGCACGTTGAAAGGGCGGGGTGCGGTGCACGGCAGGCACGAGCAGGTGAGCATAGACGTGCGCGGTTCGAGCCCGGGGAACACGCCGCGCGCGGGCAATGACTGTTGCTTCTACGGTGCCTGTGTCGCGAGCGGGCACAGCAAGCTCTGCGGCGGCCAGGCGCTGTCGCTGTGTGCAGGCAACGAGCGGCATGGCGAGCGGCGAGTGCGGCGACAAGCGGGGCACGAGGCAGGAGCACAGGGCGAAGTGAGCGCGGGGCGGGCACACAGAACAGACGAGACGGCGTTGCAACGGGGCGGACAAAACCGAACAATGTTTGAGATGAGTTGCTGTGTTGGGGACACCCACGACCAAACGGGCACGGACGTTTGTTTTTCATTTCAAAACTATCCCCAAACGGACAAACTTTGGACAAAGTAGGATTCATTTTGAGATCTTGCGTTGGAATTGGCTTAAAAAGGGGAAATCATTGTTTGTTGCCGAAACCAGAGGCCCATGAGGCACATGCTCTGTGTCTCCGTCGTCCCCCTTGTTTCGCTTCGTTTCTAGCTGGTCCATGGACCATGGACCTGACCACCCAACTGCCTAGCCACCGGGGCCAAGCTAGCTGAGTGCCCTGTTCCGATCTCACCTTTTCCGTTCCCCTCCATGCACGCGTCATCGTCAGGGCCACAGTGCACGTACGTACACTTCGTTAGTTAGGCAACGTAGACAGCGTTTCAGTGACTTCCATTTGCGTGTGACAGCTTGCACCACGAAATCCTGGCACGCACGTCGCCAAGGCATCCGGGCTCGGCCGGAATCGCCATCAGGGCGACTGCGCCGGAAGCAGTGTGCCGCGTGACGCTGACAGGGACGGTGCGTGCCTGATCTTTTGCTGCCGGTCACGTTTGCCTTTGCCTGAGCCCTGGGGCGATGCGACACGACAGCCTACGCGCCAAGACATGCGGCTCTGATTTGGTACTATCAGCCATAGAAAAGTACCAACTCGGCTGCTTTCGAATTGAACAAGTCCCGTTCAAACAACTTGTTGTACATATGGGTTTCCGTATATAGCCAATAATTAGTGGTTTGTTGATTTTTTATTAAAGGGATGCAAAGCAGACTGTCAGTATTAATTGAACATGCTCTGAAATCGACCTAATGTCGTGAGCCAACTTAACGATCATTCCAACTACCAACCACCGGCACGATCTTTACACATGTGTCGCCAAGCTGCTAATCTTCTCCAGATCCAAGCAGCCAGCATCAGTGTATCACCAAAGCCATCGTAACATGAAGCTCAAGCACAATCTGCACCCGAATATAAAAGAGAACACCAGCCGCGCAACGCAATGTGGTCCATGATTGCAATCTTCTCAGAACAAGAACAAAAAGCGGACGATCTTGTAGTAGTACTAAGCATAAACATTAATAGTAGTAACTCATGGTGCTTGGATAAAGAAAGACCAATGCAAGCGTCGCAAGTTGATTCCTTGAGGTACCAAGTGTGATTAACATGGCACAAAAACTAGTAGTAGTAGGATCAAACTAAACTCGTAATCATCTCAGATGAACCAAAAATTAGAAAGACTTCCTCACTCGGTAGTATCTTTTCTCGTCTCACCGGTCACCAGCCTATGTACATTGCAGCACCTAAGTAGACAGAATAAAGAACGGCACTCGAATTCGCACGCCGAAATCAGCAAAATGTATTTTCTTTAAGTCAAAACCAACGCAAGAGAAGCAAGGGGGGGGGGGGGGGGGGGGAAGACAGTCGGAATGTCGGGGTAAACCATCACCGGCACCTCGAGATGTCGATCTCGATGAGGTTGTCCTCCTCCAGCTCGATCTCGATCATCCCGTACTCCTCCCCGCCGCCGCCGCAGCCGTCGTCGTAGTCGTCGCTGCCGCTGCCGCTGTCTGAGTCGGAGTCCGACGTCCAGGGCAGGCCCATCTCCTCCGGCCCCCACTCGGCCTCGAACTCCTCGTGGATCACCTCCAGGGCGCGGCCCTTGGGCGCCCACGACGCGAACTCGGGCTCCAGGAACACGCTCTGGGGCTTCGCCGGCGGCGGCGGGGGAGGCGGAGGCGGAGGCGGGGCGACCTCCGGGGCTCTCTCCTGCGGCGGGGGAGGAAGAGGAAGAGGAAGAAGGGTCGCGGCAGGTGGCGGGGAGCCGAGGCGGAGCAGGTAGACGAGGAGGAGGACGGAGGAGAGAGGGGCGGGGGAGAGGAGCAGCTGCAGGAGGGGGCGAGGGAGGTAGAGGACGGCGAGCAGAGAGGCGGCCGTGGCCGCGGCGAGGAGGGGGTGATGCGGCCGTTGGTCGCCGGCTGGCGGCGGCGGAGGGGAGGGGGAGGCCATTTAAGGCGGGAGGAGTGGAGTGGTTAAAGCCAAGCCACGCACCGCCAAGTCGGTTTCTCTCTTCTCTTTTTAAAGCGACACGCGAACGAGACGAGCGAGAGCTTCCGGTTTTTATTCTCGTTCCAGCCAGCGGAATCAAAACTCCGATCTTTTTTTGCCGGTACGCCCGGAAGGACGGTAGAATGTTGTGTTAAAACCCTGATCACTGATTGTTCATTCCTCGTCCTCCTGTCCAATTGATGGTACGTAGAATGTGTTAACTTGAAATGCTTAAGACCCTCTTCATCAGCAACTAATGTAGGGATGGCAGGTGGGTCCAAGTCCACATGTTATACTGGGGAGTAGGAGTACATTGTCCAAAGACCACGAGCCAGAAAAGGAGCGTCCAGTCAAAGGGCGTGCGACTGGGTCAGCAGTAAAAAACATGATGGGCGGCAGCACGGAGCCACACGAATCGGGGCACCGGCCGGCAGCAAATGCAAACGGCTCGGCTCGGGCGAGCGGAAGGCTGCAGCATGCACGCAAAGGCACAGAGCTGCCACCCCCACCTGCACTGCACACGAAACGGGAGGAAAAGGCAACCGGACGAGACGAAACGGGAAGCAAATCCCCCGATGGGCAGAGGGAGCTTCACCGGCCACTGCCGAAACCGACGGGAAAAGCTGTTGGTGAGCCAAAAAGTGGCCTTGGCCCAAGCCAGATCCTCCCGTCCGTATCCATCACCCGTCGCCCGTCGGGCAGTCGCGAGCCACAAGCATCTCCCGTGCATGTTAACGTGTCGGGGTTAGCTTCTCTTTTTTGTTCGCGCCGCAGGGCAACTTGTCTTCCACTTGACGTCTTGCCAACGGGGGAGGAGCATGGATGGCCCAGATATGGGCAGATCCTTCCGGGTGCGGCCAACTACACGTCTACACGTTCTACTATCAGGAGGCTGTAAGAACACGTATAATGATGCTATGTTAAGAGTGACATGTAGGATAAATGATGATATGAAGAAGAAAGAACTTATAGAAAAAGCTTTGTCTTTTCTTATTTAAAAGAAGACAAGAGGTGATCTTTTAGCATAATATGTCTCACCATGTGTTCTAGGAATAACTAGTTATTGAAGATAAAGCTAAGAGATGACCCATTATAGACTCTCTTTTTTGTCATCTCTAAATTACATGCTAGACTTAAAATATATCTATCTTATCAACCATTGTACATGCCCTAAGCCCGGTAAGCTACCTCGCAGCAAAGCTCTAAAACATCTCCAACCAGCGTCCGAAAAAAGCCATGCGAACCGTTTTAACGTACGAAAGGTCGCGCGCGACACATTTCAACAAACACGCAAAAAAATGAACGCGTAAAAAAACTTATCCCGTGCGTGGTAGTTTTGGCACGTGACGTCTCTCACGCGTTAAAATAGACGCGCGCCTCCGTGCTCGCCAACCGTCAGAACTCCTTACCACGCTTTCTCGTCCGGCTCTTTTAGCGCCCCGCCGCCATCGTGCCTTGTCCCCCGCCTTTTCCAGCGCCCTGTCATCATCGCGGGCCACCATGCCGCCGCGCCCCTGGAGCAGCTCGGGCTACCATCGCGTTCGCCTTTGACCCTCCGGCATGTATTACGATGAGATTCGCTTCGGCGATGCACGCCTCGGGCCCAGAACCTTCGAAACCCTCCATGAGGCCGCCCACACGTATGACGTGGCGGTGAGACGCCTGGGCGGTCTCGATCACAGATGAACTTCTTCGACGTGTGGAGGCGTCAGCATGCGCAAGATCTCGCGTCTCCCCCGCGTCTAATCACCGACGAGGATCACCGCCTCCAGCGGAAGCGGGAGCGCCTCCTCCTCATCGCCAAGGCAGACGAGAACGCCATGGCAGCATGGCGCGAGCGCTTCCCGCAAGATGTCGCTTCCCGAAGACAGAGCGAGCCACGCATCGGGCGGACAAGCGTGCGTGGAAGGAATTGGAGGAAGCCCAGATAGACAACCCGTTGGTGTCGACCTGGGACGATGAAGATACTCGGTAGGTCGACGCGTTTACGTCGTCAGACTACCCCACCGAGGAGGACAAGGAGAACGAGGACTAAACATAGGAGCATCGTTTTATCTATTTTTATTTAGCATCGTATGAACTTGTTTGTGGTTCCATTTATGAATTTGAATGTAAATGTTTTCGTTGCATTGTTCATATTTTTTTCCGTGCGGACGCTGAGCGCGCGGTGGATTTTACCACACCTCGTGAAGCGCTACATCGACGCGCTAAATTTTGCAATGCGTGAAAAAGCAACCCCTACTCCGTGTGCTAAATTGCTATTCTGCGAAAAAAACACGCCGAACCGAATCGCATTTGTTGAAGATGCTCTAAGGTATCTCAAAAAGAAAGGTACCAGGAGGCTCAAGTCGTGTTGGTGTTGTGTACTCCTGGTCCTGGTGTCATACCTCCTGAGGCCAACTCCAACGAACGACGCCAAACGAACGTCTTTTTTATCCGGATTTTGCCAGTTTGGATCGGGTAATGTGGTGGCGTCCGGTTTTTTTTGGATGCGTTGACCGTGCGTCCAACTCATGGGCACATCTTGGCCATATCTTGTCTGCTTTGCATGTAAAATTCTCAATTTTGAATGCAAACGTGTGATTCATGCCAACGGCCATGCGAGCTGCCCTAATTCATGTCGATAACAGAGCCAACGGCTAGCAAAAAAATGCCAGCCTACAAAAGATGGTCTACTCCCAAGTAGTCCACACTGGCAACACAATCAACCTACAAAATGAATCAAGTTTTTCACATCAGCAACACGGCCAGCGGCCGACACACTAGCCAGTCTCCGAAAAGAACGACCATAGTTCATAGCCGACACCTCCCTAGTCTAGGTCGTCTTGGTCGAACATCTCCTTTTGCTTGTTCGCGAACCAAGTATTTTTCCTCTGGGACATGTGTGTAAGTCCACGCTCATGATTGCAAGGGGCACTTCTTTTGCTCTGGTGTCGGCAATGGTGGCCTCGATCGCGAACTTCTTTGCTTGTGCAGCCTCCTTCATGTCAAGCTTCCTCCTCTTGGCGGCCTTCTCCATGGCAAGCTTCTTCGTTTGGAGCTCCAAGTATATATTCATTTGCTCCTCCTCTCCTCCCGCACTTCTTTTTGTGAAAGTATGCCTTGCAAAGTTTCTTGCAAGGCGAAGTATGCAACATTGCGCTTCTCGTCAATCTTGGAGTTGGTCTTGCCCCTCGCCCTCTTGGCCATATCTTCATCCCTAGCCACAGATTCCTTCCCTTTCTTATTCTTCATTAGAATGACATCTTAGTCTCTAAACTTGGGTTAATATTTGATGAGGGTCCATGAATGGGTAAGAGTGAATGGCTTGTTCTTGTGGTGGGCCTTGAAGGCTTCGAAAGATTGAAATGCCCACACAATCAAAGAGAAGACTACAACGCAAAATGACACAAAATTCAAACATGTACACGATATAGAAATGCACAAAGAGGAGAGGTCTCATACCAAGTCACCCACACTTAGGCCTCTCACGAGACGGTCTTCTACGCTCTCAAGTGTAGCACAATACTTGTTGCACTCTTGTAGGATGAATCCCCATCTCTTTGGATGGATTTCATGCACGGGTGCTCGCAAATGTAGGGTGCAGACTTCCTCCTTCCATGAAAGCATTTCTGAACTCCCTTCCAAAAGATGATTCCTTTTTGCTCAACACCGATCTTGGTATCTTGGCCTATCTCCATCCAACTCTCGCATGTGAAAGAGTCCTCACTTTTGTTGTATGATCCAGTGTGAATGATCTTCCCCTTTCTTTCTACCTCAGCTCTTTGGGTGAGCTCGTCGATGAAGAACAATGGATACTCTGCAATGTCAACCTCTTCTTCCTTACCATCTCAATATATGTCTTCATCATCCTAATGCCATGAGTTACCATGGTCGTCCGCCTCTTCTTCTTCATCCCCACCATGTTGGCCACGACCACCTTGGCTTTGTGTATCATGGGGATCAAAAGTGTGGCCTTGATCGAAAGCATGGCCGTCGGCGTGGAAATCATGCCCATTGCCTTCAAAGATGACCTCTTACATGAACTGGGAGTACTAAGGGTCCTCGGTCGGTGTGGTTGGGGCAGGCATTCCATCGAACAGCATGTAGGCACCGGAAAATGTGGACATAGGAACGGTCTAGGCCTGCATCCGGGGCATCCCATCCGACGATTGGCTAGCAACCGGCATGACATTGAGGTTGATGACGAGACAAATGGAGGGCGTGGCTGGCGCGATACCGATGACGTCCGGTGACGTCAAGAAGCGGGTCTGGCCGTGTAGCCGCCACGTGGAAAACCCGGGCGTCTCCGGTTTTACGAAGGAGGCCGCCGTCTGGTCAAGTGGAGGACGAACGACCGACAAGCCTTTGCTCGCTACGGCAATTGCAACAGCAGGGAGAATGACCGACGGGGGCCGGCACAACCCTAGCACCATGAGGGCGTTCAACGTCGTTGCCCGCGTGGCCTTGGCAACGATCTCTTCATTCTTGCCGACGTTGTCCTTTTACTGAATGGCCTTCTTCATGCTTGCGACCTCGAGGACATAGCTAGCCACGGCCTTCTTCTCCGACGTTGCAGTCTGTCGTCCCCTCAACTTGGCCAATTCACGGGCAAGGTGCTCCAGCTCTACCGGCGTGAGATCTGACCTAGGCTTCTTTGGGCCCTTCTTCTTCGCCGCGGGCCGCTCGGCAGTGGTATGATACTTGTGATTTGCATTGGGTTTTTGGTGAAGAGGAACGGGTGATGCAACACAATATGGGTAAGTATTTCCCTCGGTTAAGAACCAAGGTCTATCGAATCAATAGGACTAACACGCAGCTCCTTGATACGTCTCCAATGTATCTATAATTTTTGTTGATGGCATGCTATTATATTATCCGTTTTGGATGTTTTATATGCATTAATATGCTATTTTATCTTATTTTTGGGACTAACCTATTAATCTAGAGCCAAGTGTCAGTTTCTGTTTTTTCCTTGTTTTTGAGTTTTGTAGATATGGGATATTAAATGGAGTCCAAATGGAATAAACCTTCGAAAGGAATTTTTCTGGAAGAAAACAAGTCGATCAAGCTTGGAGTGCACGTCAAGGGAGGTGCCAGGGCACCACAATCCTGCTAGGCGCGGGCCCCCGGGTCGTGCCTAGCAGGCTTGTCGTTCCCCTAGTAGGTCTCCTAACCCTATTCTTTGGCCTATAAATTCTCAAATATTCCTGCAACATCAAAAAGAGCAACACAAATACTTTTCCGCTGTCGGAAGCCTCCATTCTCGAGAGATCCAATCTTGGAGCCTTTTCCGGTAATTTGCTGGAGGAGGTTTCGATCACGGAGGGCATCTACATCAACTCCATTGCCCCTCCGATGATGCGTGAGTAGTCCACCACAGACCTACGGGTCCATAGCTAGTAGCTAGATGGCTTCTTCTCTCTGTTTGATCTTCAATACCATGTTCTTCATGATCTTCATGGAGATCTATCCGATGTAATCCTCTTTTGTGGTGTGTTTGTCAAGATCCGATGAATTGTGAGTTTATGTTCAGATTATCCATGAATCTTATTTGAATCTCCTCTGAAATTATTATTTGCATGATTTCATATCCTATCAAGTCTCTTCGACTTATTGGTTTGGTCTGGCCAACTAGATTGGTAATTCTTGCAATCGGAGAAGTGCTTGGTTTTGGGTTCAATCTTGCGATGTCCTCACCCAGTGACATAGTAGGGTAGCGAGGCACGTATTGTATTGTTTCCATCAAGGGTAACAAGATGGGGTTTTCATCATATTGCTTGAGTTTATCCCTCTACATCATGTCATCTTTCTTAATGAGCTACTCTGTTCTTCATGAACTTAATACTCCAGATGTAGGCAGGAGTCGGTCGATGTGTGGAGTAATAGTAGTAGATCCAGAATCGTTTCGGTATACTTGTCACGGACGTGATGCCTATATGCATGATCATTGCCTTGGATAACTACATGATTATTCACTTTTTTATCAACTGCTTGACAGTAATTTGTTTACCCATCATGATATTTGCCTTCAAGAGAGAAGCCTCTAGTGAAACATATGGCCCCCGGGTCTATTTTCCATCATATACTTTCAGATCTATACGTTGCTTCAATTTATTTATCTTTTACTTTCCGCGCTCATTTACATCTATCTCTTTTAGATCTAATCCTTGCAAATAACCGTGAAGGGATTGACAACCCCTTTATAGCGTTGGGTGTAAGAGTTTGATTGTTTGTGTAGGTGCAACCATTGGTGACTTGCTTGTTCCTCCTACTAGACTGATACCTTGGTTCTCAGCAACTGAGGGAAATACTTATCTACTTCGCTGCATCACCCTTTCCTCTTCAAGGGAAAACCAACGCAAGCTCAAGAGGTAGCAAGAAGGATTTCTGGCGCCATTACCGGAGAGGATACACGTCAAGCCTACCAAGTACCCATCACAAACTCATCTCTTGCATTTACATTATTTTACATTTGCCTCTCATTTTCCTCTCCCCCACTTGTAAAATAATTTTCAGAAAATACCATTTTTTTCCTTTTTGTTCGCCCTTCTTTCGTTTGCTCGTGTGTTGGATTGCTTGAACTCATGGCTAGCCTTACCACTATAACTAATACTCCCGAGTATGAGGTTCTTAATTTTAAGCAAAGGGAAGGAGAAAACTTAAAAGATGCTTGGTATAGAATTTGCAATTCTGAAAATAGATCTATTTGTAAGCAATCTACTACCGTTCTTCTTCGCAATTTTTACGTGGGTATTACTCCTTGGAATAGATATGTTCTAGATACCATCATGGGAGGTATTTTTTTGGGAAGTCATACCTTTGACTCTTATAGTGCTATGATAAAAAAAATTAGGTTCGCCCCCAATTATGGTTAATGGAACAATCTTGACTCTAGAACATGTGATGCGAAAGCTTGATATTATTGAAGAAAAGGTTGCTATAGTTGAGCTTATCAAAAACTTAGATAAAAAGATTCATAATCACATTACTCAATATGGATCTAAAGTAGGAGTATCTTTAAATAATCTTAAGGAAAAGGAACCCATAGTTAATGAAAAATTGGAACAAGATTCCTCTAGAATTGGCAGGCTAGAGGATATTATTACTAACTTGGGATCCTCTTTTGCTTTGGTTCAAACTACCCCAACTCCTTCGCCTCTTATGTCTGCCAATTTTGTTTATGTTCCTAAAAATAAGGGTGAATCTTCTAGTAAAGATGAAGATCTTAAGATGATAAGTATTCACCCTAACTTTCTCAATATTATTAAGGAACCAATTGCCACCATTGAATCTCTTGATTTTTTACCTAGGAGTATTATCATTGATGAGAACAACGAGCTTCCTAGGGCTTATAAGTGTGCAATTGAGGAATTGCATGCCAAAGATGACAATACCTAGATCTATTGTGTTTTGCCTAGCTATGGGCGTTAAACAATAGCGCTTGTTGGGAGGCAACCCAATTTTATTTTTGTGTTCTGTTTTTGCTTCTATTTTTGAGTGTTTACCACATTATTACTTTTGTAGTAATTGTGTTTTGGTGTTTGTATTAGTGTTTGAGCCAAGTAAAACCTTTGGGGTGATCTATGGTAGTTGTTGATTTGATCTTGCTAAAAAACAGAAACTTTTGCACTCAGTACAGGAATTTTATAATTTGTTAAGAGCATCTAATTGATCTGAAATTTTTACAAAAGATTGATATGTAAATTTCACAAGTTTTCCACATTTTTCAGAATTTTTTGAGTTACATAAGTATACTAAGTTTTCAGATTGCTACAGACTGTTCTGTTTTTGATAGATTGTGTTTTCTTTGAGTTGTTTGCCTATTTTGATGAATCTACGGGTTGTATCATGTGGTATGAGCCATGGAAAAGTTAGATTACAGTAGGTATAACGCCAATATAAATAAATAATTAGTTCACAACAGTACCTAAAGCGGTGATTTATGTTCTTATACTAACGTATCTCACGAGTTTTCTGTTAAGTTTTGTGTTGTGAAGTTTTCAAGTTTTGGGTAAAGATTTGATGGACTATGGAATATGGAGTGGCAAGAGCCTTAGATTGGGGATGCCCAAGGCACCCAAGCTATATTCAAGGATTCAAAAGAGCCTAAGCTTGGGGATGCCCCGGAAGGCATCCCCTCTTTCGTCTTCAATCCATCGGTAAATTTACTTGAGGCTACATTTTTATTCACCACATGATATGTTTTTTGCTTGGAGCGTCTTGAATGATATGCGTCTTTGCTTCTTAGTTTGCCACAATCATCCTTGCTGTACACATCTTTTATTAAAGACACGCTGAATCATGAATTTATTAGAATACTCTATGTGCTTCACTTATATCTTTTGAGTTGGGCAATTTTGCTCTATGTGCTTCACTTATATCTTTTAGAGCACGGTGGTGTTTGCGTTTTATAGAAATACTTGAACTATCGTACCTCACTTATATTATTTTTAGAGTTTCTAAAACAGCATGGTAATTGGTCTAGGTTATGAATTTAGTCCTAATATGATAGGCATCCAAAAGGGATATAATAAAAACTTCCATATTAAGTGCACTGAGTATTTATGAGAAGTTTGATTCCTTGCATAAAGTTTTGAGATATAAAGATGGTAATATTAAGAGACATGTTAGGAAGTAAATTGTGATTTGGTAAAAATACTTGTGTAAAGGTTTGTGATTCTCGTAGCATGCACGTATGGGGAACCCTTATGTAAGGAAGTCGGAGCATGACTTGTTTATAGATTGTCGACCTTTGTGTGAGGGTTAGGGGCACACGATGGTTAACTCCTACAAACCTCCCCCCTAGGAGCATGCATTTAATGCTTTGCTTCAATGACTAATAGACTTTGCAATAAGTATGTGAGTTCTTTATGACTAATGTTCAGTCCATGGATTATACACACTTTCATCCTTCCACTTTTCCTAACCTCTCTAGTACCGCGCAACTTTTGCCGGTGCAACAGACACCTTCCTCAAAACAGCCACCATACACCTTCCTCAAAACAGCGACCATATATCTTTCTGTTGGAAATATGCCCTAGAGGCAATAAATAAAGTGTTTGTTATTATATTTCCTTGTTCATGCTAATCGTTTATTATCCACGCTATAATTGTATTGATTGGAAACACATTACATGTGTGGGTAAATAGACAACACTTTGTCCCTAGTATGCCTCTAGTGAACTAGCTCGTTGGTCAAGGATGGTCAAGGTTTCCTAGCCATTGACATGTGATGTCAATTGGTAATGGGATCACATCATTAGCAGAATGATGTGATGGACAAGACCCAAACTACAAACGTAGCATATGATCGTGTCAGTTTATTGCTACTGTTTTCTGCATGTCAAGTATATGTTCCTATGACCATGAGATCATGCAACTCACTGACACCGGAAGAGTGCCTTGTGTGTATCAAACATCGCAATGTAACCGGGTGACTATAAAGGTGCTCTAGAGGTATCTTCGAGGGTGTCTGTTGGGTTGGCATGGATCAAGACTGGGATTTGTTACTCCGTGTGATGGAGAGGTATCTCAGGGCCCACTCGGTAATACAACATCACAATAAGCCTTGCAAGCAATGTGACTAAGTGTTAGTCACGGGATCTTGTATTATGGAACGAGTAAAGAGACTTGCCGGTAACGAGGTTGAACTAGGTATGGAGATACCGACGATCGAATCTCGGGCAAGTAACATACCAAAGAACAAAGGGAACATCATACGAGATTAACTGAATCCTTGACATAGAGGTTCGACCGATAAAGATCTTCGTAGAATATGTAAAACAATATGGGCACCCAGGTTCCGCTATTGGTTATTGACCGTAGAGGTGTCTCGGTCATGTCTACATAGTTCTCGAACCCGCAGGGTCTGCAGACTTAAGCTTTGGTGACGTTTCGATAGTATGGAGTTATGCATGGTGGTGACCGAAGGTTGTTATGAGTCCCGGATGAGATCTCGGACATCACGAGGAGCTCCAGAATGGTCCGTAGGTAAATATTGATATATAGGAAGTCCTATTTTGGTCGCCGGAAAGGTTTCGGGCTCATCGGTAGTGTACCGAGAGTGCCAGTAGTGTACCGAGAGACCATCGGGAGGGGTATTTCGACCCAAGAGGCTACATGGGCTGTGGGAGAGTGAATACCATCCCTTAGTGGGCTGATGGAAGTACCACACAAGGCCCATGCGGCTGAGAAGAAAAGCCCAAAGAGAAAAAGGTGAAAAAAAGGCAAAAAGGCCAAAATAAGGAGGAGTCCTAGTCCTACTAGGATTGGAGGAGGAATCCTCCTCTCCTCTTGGTTCGGCCGAAGCCTAGATGGCTTGGCCCTTGGGCCAAGCCTCCTCCTCTCTTCCTATTATATATACTAGAGGTTTTAGGGTTTTTGCACTAGATTTTCAGCCACATGCTACCCTCTCCTCTAGTGCATAGTTTCTCCTCTAGATCGGGTTTCTGTAGTGCTTAGGCGAATCCCTGCCGGAATAGCTCCACCACCATCACCACAACGCCGTCGCGCTGCTGGAGAACTCTTCTACCTCTCCGCTCCCTCTTGATGGATCAAGAAGGCGGAGATCATCATCGAGCTGTACATGTGCTGAACGCGGAGGTGTCGTCCGTTCGGCGCTAGATCGGAAGGATCGTGATGAGATCACGGGACGGATCGTGATGAGTTCGCGGGATGGATCGTGATTGGATCGCGGGACGGATCGTGATGAGATCGTGGGATGCTCGGCGATTTGGATCGCGAAGACGTTCGACTACACCAACCGCGTTTCTTAACGCTTCCCGCTTTGCGATCTACAAGGGTATGTAGATCCACTCTCCCTCTTGTAGATGCTCATCACCATGGATAGATCTTGCGTGTGTGTAGGAAATTTTTTGTTTCCCATGCAACGTTCCCTAACATTGGCATCATGAGCTAGGTCTATGTGTAGATGAGATCTCGAGTAGAACACAAAGAGTTTGTGGGCGTTGATGCTTAGATTGCTTCCTCCCTTGGTCGTGTTTTGGTTCAGCGGTATTGTGGGAGGAAGCGGCCCGAACCAACATTACTCGTACGCTTACGAGAGACCGGTTCCCTCAACTACAACTTGTTGCAAAAGATGGCTGGCGGGTGGCAGTTTCTCCTACTTTAGTTGGATCGGATTCGACAAAAGCGGTCCTTGAGAAGGTTGAAAAACAACTTATGTATCACTGTTGTGGTTTATGCGTAGGTGAGAATTGTGCTTGCTAGATACCGTAGCAGCCACATAAAACATGCAACAACAATTAGAGGACGTCTAACTTGTTTTTGCAGGGTATGTTGTGATGTGATATGGCCAATTACATGATGAGATATATGTGATGTATGAGATGATCATGTATTGTATAGAATATCATGACTTGCATGTCGATGAGTACGGCAACCGGCAAGAGCCATAGGGTTGTCTTTAATTATCGTATGACCTGCGTGTCAATCATTAAGCGCTATGTAATGCTTTACTTTATCGCTAAAAGGTAGCAATAGTAGTAGAAGCATGGTGGGCGTGATAACCCCGATGGCGACACATTGATGGAGATCATGGTGTCATGCCGGTGACGATGGAGATCATGCCGGTGCTTTCAAGATGGAGATCAAAAGCACAAGTTCATGGCCATATCATGTCACTTATGATTTGCATGTGATGTTAATCCTTTTATGCACCTTGTTTTGTTTAGGACGACGGTAGCATTATAAGGTGATCCCTCACTTAATTTCAATATAAATTGTGTTCTCCCCGAGTGTGCACCGTTGCGAAAGTTCGTCGTGTCGAGACACCACATGATGATCGGGTGTGATAGTGTCACATCCCTAGCTAGATGTCATAGGACAACATGGGTGTTGCATGATGTTTCAATTTTTCATCAACATGAAATGGGGACTAAAAGGAACCCCAAGCTCACATTGAATCAAAATAATTCAAAGTTGGTGAAAATTCAACAAATCTAAAATGCCCTTTAAAAATGTTCCCTATGTCTAATAAATATGGACATGGTTATACCAGGGGTCATTTAAAGCTACTGAAAATATTTGAACAACTGAAGCAATTTAAAAATAAATGATAAAGCTACAGAAAATATCAAATAAAGCAGTATCATTAGTTTAGTTTTCAAAATATCCTGAAACTTTTTGGATAAGTTTGAAATATTCAAACTTCAATATATAAAATATTTGGGATATTTTGAAATAGCATATGTGCCTGAAATTAAAATAAAACAAATGTCAGAAGTTAGAAAAGAACTGAAAAAAGAAAGCCCACCTGGGCCAGGGAAGAAGCCGGCCCAGCCCACCACGGGCGAACCGGTCTTCTTCCACCTCCGGCCAGAAGGACGCCGGGCGCGTGGTCGCCACGCGCCGGCCACCTCCTGTCTGTGTGCCTGCCTGGATGGAGGGATAGACTCTAGGGAGACGTCTAGATCAAGCCCTCCCTCCATTTCTCCTCCCAGTCGCCGCAGCTACCTCTCCCCCTTTTTCCTCCCTGCCGCTATGGACGAGCCCTGCTCGAGCTCGCCGCCGTCGTTCTAGCTGCCCCCGCGCCCTTTTGAGCCCACCAGCAGCCCCGCAACGACCCCCTCATCCCCCTCGTGACGCTAGAAGAAGCTGGAAGCCCTCCACGACACCGTTTCTTCCCTGTCGGCCGCCGAAGCTCTTCTCCGGCGATTCGAGGTCGTCCGCGCGTCCGCGAGCTCGCCGTCTCCCCCAGCAACCCCGTTGTGAGCTCCTGCTCTGTTTCCCCCTCCTCTTGCGGCCCGTCCCTCGCCATAGGCGCCGTTCCCTTGCTGCCCGAAGTTCGCCGCCGCTCGGGTCGTCGCCGGCCGTAGCTCCGGTGGCCTTTGAGCCCCCTCTGCCGCAGCGCTGGATGCGCGCGTGCACAGGCTTCCTCTGGGTGCCCTCCGCGCGCGAAATGGTCGCCGAAGGCGCAACTCCGATGGATCGCCGCCGGCCCCGCTCCGGTGGGCGCCGACGTGGCCATCATCAGGGGCTAATCCCCCCTGATTAGTTAGCCTCCTGCCACTGACCAGTGTGCCCCAGGGTGGGTCAAACCCCTGGTCAGCGTAGAGTTTAGGCCCTGTCACTGACGTGCGGGCCCCGCACATCAGGTTTGACCTGGCCTGGTCAGCCGACCAGCTGACATCGTAGTGATGTTAGGCTGACATCATATTTCATTTTCCAGTTTTAAAATAATTCCAAAAATTGTTTAAAACCTTAAAAATTCATATAAATTAATCTGTAAATTAGATGAAAATAATTTATATATGGAAATTTATCAGAAAAATCCAATGAATCCAATGGTGCTATTATGATGCATGTCAGAGCAACCTATGTAGAAGAACATTGACATTTGCTAATAGGTTAGTTTATGGAATTTGAAATGAAGAACAATTTTGAACCTATGTTCAAACTCATTTCAACTTAACTTGAACATTAGTTGCATCAGCTCATCCAAACATGCTACCATGCCATGATCATGCATCATATTGTTGCACTTGCGTGAATTGATTGCTTTTTATCTGCATTGCGGTAGGCCTTGCTTCTGAGGATACCCCGAGTATTCCAACGAAGGAGATAACCTTCTAGCTACCTAGAAAGGCAAGCAACCCCCCTTGATCATTCCGATAACATCCCACTCTCTCGCTCCTGCTCTTGTTTATTGCATTAGGACAACCGTTCACTTGTATGTCATACATGGTAGATGAACCTATTCTCATGCATGACCTGTCATTGTCATGGTAAATAGCTAAACCTTGCAACCTAGCATACCTGTTAGATGCTTGTGCCATGATTTGCTTAGCTTACTTTGCCTGCTATGCTTGCTATGCTTAGAGTTGTGTCAGATCTGATTCATCTTGGTGATGAACTGAGTGAAAAAATGTTGTTCTGATGTGATGAACTTATGATGAACCCGATTTGGTAAAGGTAGCGATGAGAGGCTATGTAGGAGTGCATAGCAGGTTGGCTCATTGGGAACGTTCTTAGGAACTGAGTTCCGTGTTTGTGATCCAAGACTAGTTACGACCACACATTGGGTTCCGGTAACTCAACCCCTCTCCACTTATCAGTCGCTTAGTCCTTATTCCAGGAGTTGAAAGTAGGTTCTGGTGTTTATAGCATGCTGGAGGCCGTGCGTAGCGCTGACCCTAGGGGTGGGTTACGACGCGGTAGGCAGTGGCACGGTGTACCAAGGGTCACCCGAATGGTGGGCTTGGGAACCCTGCGCACATCGTTTGGGGCCATAGCGGAAACTTCGACCGGACTTCCGTGTGGGTTCAGTCTCAAATAGGCGATAGCCTGGACTAGAGGTCTTATGTGATTGACGGTCGTGGCTGAATCCCTCATTGGGCTTCCGCTTGAAGGTTGCCGAGGTGCATGGTTTTATGAGCACACAACAATAAGTGGCAAGAGTGTGTGTGAAGAAGTACACCCCTACAGGGTATGAAACTATTCGAATAGATGCGTCCTCGGATATGGACTACTTGGATAACTTATGTTGTTCATAGATAATCAAATGGATACTCATAAGAATATCAAGACAAGTGTGAGTATCGTGGATGGCACTCTCCTAGAAGTGGGAAGTGAATCCATGGTGGTGTATTGTCATGGAGTTAGTGGACTCCTGTGCGATATCTAAAATTTAAACAAAGAGTTAAAATGGTGTAGTGTAGGTTAGCCATGAGTCAAGGCTTGCATTGCTGCATAAACTCCACCACCCCCTTGTTGATACATGAGCGTGAATAGACTAGGTCTGCTTTAAAGACTTATGTTTGTACTCATGTTTGCTTAATAAATGTTGCAGATGAGACCCAGGACCAATCGGGTGGGTTCTTTCTAGATGTCGACGATGCCGAATAGCTAGTGTCCCAGCTACGACCTATGCCCTGTGGCGGGCTATAGATAGTCAGGCCATGGGCCTTTTTCTCCTTTCATCTGTTTGTACTCAGACAGCTTATGCTTCCGCTTGGTTTGATTGAACGACATGTATCCTTCTTTGCTGTTGTGTCTGTCCCTTCGGGGAAATGTCTCGCAGTGTAATGGAGTCCCTATAGCCTGCTACGACTCGTCTATGTGCAGTGATGACATTATGTCCCACGACGTAATGGAGTCCTTGTAGCTTGCTATGACCCGTCTACACACGCTTGAGGCCAACACTTGCATTGTTGGGTTACGTATGCCTGTTTCCGTATGGATGTGCCATTTGGGTTCTATGACTAGTCATCTCGGCCCGGGTTCTCTGTCGTTTGATTGCCAGCAACATGTTCACATACGTGAGCCAAAAGACGCAAACGGTCCCGGCTAAGGTAAGGCTGCATCCGTGGAGCTTACTGTGCGTGAGGCCGCAAAGTGATGTGATATGTTACAGTCTGGATTCATATGACTTAGGATTGGGGTCCCGACAGCGTTGGTATCAGAGCCTGACTGACTGTAGGACTACCAAGCCAAACCGGTCGAAGTTGAGTCTATAAACTCTATAGAAAAGTACAGGAATTGATTGTGGAAGGGAACGTAAGGCTCTTTTTACTCCTCTTCCCAAGTGATTCTATGCTGAGTCTTTTTCATCTCTTTTATGGGGATAAGAACTAGGCTTATCATCTATTGCTTAGGATGATGAGTTACTAACCATGGACTACTAGCTAGTTTGTTTGCAAGTGTATGTCAGTACTTGAGTATTGTTGATGTGACAAACAGATGGAGAAGAGATTTGATGTACCGGGTCACATGGCCATGTTGGTTAGAGTTATGATGGAGGCTGGCTACCATTGGTACCCAGAGTACACAGTGAAGGAACATTATCGAGATTTAAACCAGAGTCAGTATCTATGTACTGTTAAGATATATCCTTCATATCCTGGAGCTGCAGAGCCGCTTCACTGGACTTATGGACTAGGTGTCACCATAGATATGGCAGTTCAGGAGGCCGCCTACACCATGCTGACTATCATGAGGTTTCACCATGGTCTGCTTCAGAACACAGAGTTTTGTTATGTTCCTGCTTCCATGGGAGGAGAGGGCGGCTATCTTAGCGCAGCCTACTGTGATCATTCCCATGAGGACCCTAGGCTGCAGGTGACCGCTCAGATGTTGGAGAACAGGGATCGTGATGCACGTGCCCTTCGCATGGAGCTTTATGCTACCCGTGCACGTCTTTGGACATCCCTAACGCAGTTGGCACTTGTCGTGCAGACAGGCTATGGAGATTTGGGGATGTTGAACCCATCGCGGACTCATCTGCCAGCATGCGTAGACTGGCTCGATGTTGGAGGCATCACCCCTCTTCGAAGACCGCTGTTGCCGCCAGCAAGGGGACCAAGGCCACATCCGTTTCCTTATGGTTCCTAGGGATCACAGGCTAGAGTGTTTCCAGATCCTCAGGTGCAACTCCCGGGTCATGGGGGTAACCTGTATGAGGCATTCTACGGCGATGCTTGAGTACGTGGATGTTAGCACTAGTATGTTAATAATCGTATCACCACAATCATGCATGTCTTGTGGGATATGATTGAGGTTGAGAGTTGAGTTCCGGAGGTGTAGATAGATAATGTATAGGAAGCTTGTAATGCCTCCGATGAGTTGTGTCATCTCTCTATAGTTTGTTTTCAACTTGGGCTTGTACTGAACTATGTCATGGTGTGTATGAATCATGGTGTTCATAGGGTAGTTGATGTTTCCATGTTGTTGGATGTTTACCCTGCATGCCATGTTGTCCTGTACATTCATTATCTCATGTCTTAGAGTTGATGTCCTCTATGTTTAAGCTGTGGGTTTGTTTTCCCAGGATGGTGGCAACTAGGAATAACCCCGTGCCTGCCCCCGAGCAGGGCGAAGGAAGCCAGCCAAGGCAAGAGGATCTGCCACATGCTCCTTATTTGGCAGAAGTGATGCTTGAAGCCGAAAGGAACAAGAGAGAGACCAACAGGCTATTGGAACGAATTGAGCAGAACACAGCGCATGCTCCCCGCAATGATCTCAATGATGGCGTGTCACTCGGTGATTTCGTCAGGCTGTGCCCACCTAAGTATCATCATTCGGTCGACCCACTCGACGTGGATGACTGGCTGACCAGCATGTTCCGCAAGATCCGGGCTGCCAATGTGTCTGAGGCCAACAAGGTGACCTTTGCAACCTACTTTCTGGAAGGACCCGCCAATCTGTTTGGGAAAATTATGAAGCCATGCGTCCCGCAAGCCCCGCACCAACTTGGGCAGAATTCAGTGCAGCATTTCGTACCCATCACATCCCGGAAGGGCTGATGGATCGCAAGAGAGAAGAATTCTGTGCTTTCACCCAGGGCAGACTGTCACTGGATGCCTATAGCCATGAGTTCGGCAATCTTGCTCGCTATGCTCCGGAGGAAGTTTCAACTGATGCCAAGAAACAGGCTAGGTTCCACAAGGGACTCAATCCTGAGCTCCGTCGAGATTTGTGCCTGCATGAGTGCACAACCTTCCAGGCTCTCATCAACAAGGCGATCAATGCCGAGTCTGGACAGACTGACTATGAGGCCACGAGAAAGCACAACCATGACTTCAGCCCCGCATCTGGCTCAGGCTCCAACAAACGCCGGGTCTGGGTGCCCAACGCAGCTTTGCCGCCAAGATACACCGTGAGGCCATCCTTCCAGGCGCCTCACCCAGCTCAGCCCAACCCTCCAACCAGGCCCTTTGGAGGTCCGCCTGCCAATGTTGCTCCCCATGCCACCGTGGTCTGCTACAAATGTGGAGAACCAGGACACTACTCTCTTGATTGCCCTCAGGCTAATGCCAAGCCCACTGGACGTGGGAAGCCAGGAAAAGCCTTCTGTGTGAAGCCAGCTCCTGCTCGTGGACGAGTGAATTATGTCTCTGCTGAGGAAGCTATTGAGGATCCTGATGTTATCCTAGGTACGCTCCTTGTCAATAGTCATCCAGCATCTGTTCTATTTGATACTGGGGCATCTCGTTCTTTCATTTCAGAAAGTTATGCACAGTTGCATAACATGTCTTTTTGTGATATGCCTACTCCTTTAGTAGTCCAGACTCCTGGTTCAAAGTGGCAAACTTCTAGAGTGAGCCATGATAATGAGATTCTGGTGGATAGGCTATTCTTCCTAGCATCTTTGATAGCCCTCAAGTCTTCAGACATCAATATCATCTTAGACATGGATTGGATGAAAGCCCACTATGCTAAGATTGATACTCATACTAGGAATGTTCAACTTACACATCCATCGGGTGAGATAGTTGATGTCTCCACTCGAACAGCCAAGCGCCAACTCTATTCCCTCAATGCTAGCCCTCTTCTAGAGTTAGAAGATATTCCGGTAGTCCGTGATTTTCCGAATATCTTTCCAGAAGAATTGCCAGGAATTCCTCATGTCAGAGATGTTGAGTTTGTGATAGAGCTTATTCCAGGGATTGTCCCAATAGCCAGAAGACCCTATAAGATGGCACCCTTAGAACTAGCCGATCTTAAGATCCAACTCGATGAGGTTTTAAAGAAAGTTTTCATCCGTCCTAGTTCTTCTCCTTGGGCTTGTCCCGTCCTCTTCGTCAAGAAGAAGGATGGATCGGATCGGATGGTTGTGGATTATCGGCCAGTGAATCTGGTCACCATAAAGAACAAGTATCCGCTCCCCAGGATCAACGATTTGTATGATCAACTCGCTGGGTTCTCTGTCTTTTCCAAAATGGATTTGAGGTTGGGATACCATCAAATCAGAATTAGAAACTGGGACATTCCAAAAACGGCTTTTGTTACTCGTTATGGCCAATACGAGTACACCGTCATGTCCTTCGGTTTAACCAATGCTCCAGCCACCTTCTCTCACTTGATGAATTCAATCTTCATGGAGTATTTGTATATATTCGTCATGGTTTACCTCGACGATATACTCATCTACTCGAAGAATGAACAGGAACATGCTGAGCATCTAAGGCTGGTATTGATGAAACTTCGAGAGCATCGTCTGTACGCCAAATTCTCCAAGTGTGAATTTTGGTTGCGAGAAGTGACCTATCTAGGCCACGTGATCTCTGGTAAAGGTATTGCTGTCAATCCCAAGAGAGTTCAGGCCGTCCTTGATTGGACTCAACCTGAATCGGTTAAGCAAGTTCAGAGTTTCCTTGGCTTAGCGAGCTATTGTCATCGCTTTGTCGAGAATTTCTCCAAGGTTGCGAAACCTCTGACTGAACTCCTCAAGAAAGATAAAAGGTTCGAGTGGACCCCACAATGCGAGCATAGTTTTCAGGAGTTGAAAAGACGACTGACCTCTGCTCCCATTCTGGTGCCACCAGACTTCTCTAAGGACTTTGTTATCTATTGCGACGCCTCGCGACAAGGATTAGGTTGCATTATCATGCAAGATCGTCATGTGATTGCATACGCATCTCGACAGTTGCGTCCACATGAGGATAATTATCCAACACATGATCTTGAGCTTGCAGCTATGGTCCATGCACTAAAAACTTGGCGACATTACCTTCTGGGTAATCGTTGCGAAATTTACACTGATCACCAAAGTCTGAAATATATTTTCACCCAGCCGGATTTGAATCTCAGGCAAATATGGTGGGTTGAGTTGATTACAGATTACGACTTAGGGATAACTTACACCCCGGGGAAAGCCAATGTCATGGATGATGCACTAAGTCGTAAGTCTTATTGTAACAATCTAATGTTACAACAAGGTCAACCACTTCTCCATGAGGAATTTCGGAAGTTAAACCTCCACATTGTTCCTCAAGGATTCCTATCCAACCTGGTGGCGAAACCTACTCTTACGGATCAAATTATAGAAGCCAAGAAGCATGATGCCGGGATATCTCGGATCAAGAAAAACATTAAGAAGGGTAATGTTAGGTGCTTCTTGGTAGATGATCGAGGTGTTGTCTTCTTTGAGAACCGCTTGGTGATCCCAAAGAAGCAACATCTACGACAATTGATCCTTAAGGAGGCTCATGATTCTCCTCTCACAATTCATCCGGGTAGTACCAAGATGTATTAGGACCTATGCCAAAGGTTCTGGTGGACTAGGATGAAGAGAGAAATTGCCCAGTTCGTTGCTAATTGCAATGTTTGTCGTCGCGTGAAAGCAGAACATCAAAGGCCTGCTGGCACCCTTCAACCTTTAGCTATTCCCGAATGGAAGTGGGATAAGGTTGGTATGGATTTCATTACCGGATTTCCCAGGACCAAAAGAGGGAATAATGCTATCTTTGTGGTCATTGACCGCCTTTCCAAAGTGGCTCATTTTCTTCCTGTTCGGGAGAGTATAACTGCTAGCCAGCTAGCAGAGTTATATGTTTCTTGAATAGTCTCTCTTCATGGTGTTCCATTGGAGATTAACTCAGACGGCGAAAGTATCTTTACTTACCGATTCTGGGAAAGTTTTCAAACCGCTATGGGGACTAATCTATCTTTTAGCACTGCTTTCCACCCGCAATCAAGTGGTCAAGTTGAGTCAATCAAATCCTCGAAGACATGCTCCGAGCTTGTGTTATATATTTCGGTATGAACTGGGAGAAATGTCTTCCATTTGACGAATTTGCATATAACAATAGTTATCAATCAAGCCTGGGCAAAGCCCCTTTTGAAGTTCTCTATGGACGAAGGTGTCGAACACCTCTTAACTGGTCAGAAACCGGAGAGAGGCAACTCTTTGCCTCGGAAATGATGCAGGATGTAGAGGAGCAAGTTCGCATTATTCGTGAAAAGTTGAAAACAGCCCAATCTCGTCAAAAGAGCCAATATGATCGCCATCATAAGGTTGTGACGTATGAAGTTGACGAGAAGGCTTACCTTCGGGTTACGCCTCTGAAGGTACCCATCGATTCAATATGAAGGGCAAATTGGATCCTCGTTACATTGGACCCTTTCGCATTCTTGCTAAACGAGGAGAGGTTGCCTACCAATTGGAACTTCCGCCGCATCTTTCCAAGGTTCATGATGTCTTCCATGTCTCGCAACTCAGGCATTGCTTCTTGGACCCTGTCCATGAGGTAGACCATGAAGCATTTGATCTCCAAGATAACCTTACATATCAAGAATACCCTGTTCGTATTCTTGATCAAGCTGAGCGTACCACTCGGAGACGGAACATCAAGTTTCTCAAGGTTCAGTGGTCACACCATTCTGAAAAGGAGGCCACATGGGAAAGAGAAGATCGTCTTCGACTAGAGTACCCCGCGCTCTTCCCGACGACTTCAAAATCTCGGGACGAGATTCTTTTGAGTGGGGGTGAGTTGTCACATCCCTAGCTAGATGTCATAGGACAGCATGGGTGTTGCATCATGTTTCAATTTTTCATCAACATGAAATGGGGACTAAAAGAAACCCCAAGCTTATATTGAATCAAAATAATTCAAAGTTTGTGAAAATTTAACAAATCTAAAATGCCCTTTAAAAATGTTCCCAATGTATGATAAATATGGACATGGTTATACCAAGGGTCATTTTAAATATTTGAACACCTGAAGCAATTTAAAATAAATGATAAAGCTACTGAAAATATCAAATAAAGCATTATCATTAGTTTAGTTTTCAAAATATCCTAAAACTTTTTGGATAAGTTTGAAATATTCAAACTTCAATATATAAAATATTTGGGATATTTTAAAATAGCATATGTGTCTGAAATTAAAATAAAACGAATGTCAGAAGTTAGAAAAGAATTGAAATAAAAAAAAGAAGAAAGCCCACCTGGGCCAGGGAAGAAGCCGGCCCAGCCCACCAGGGGCAAACCGGTCTTCTTCCACCTGGGCCAGGGAAGAAGCCGGCCCAGCCCTCCCTCCATTTCTCCTCCTCCCAGTCGCCACAGCTCTCTCTCCCCCTTTTTCCTCCCTGCCGCCATGGCCGAGCCCTGCTCGAGCTCGCCGTCGTCGTTCTAGCTGCCCTCGCGCCCTTCTAAGCCCACCAGCAGCCCCGCAGCGACTCCCTCGTCCCCCTCGTGACGCTAGAAGCCGGAAGCCCTCCACAACGCGTCGTTGCTGTTTCTTCCCCGCTGGCCGCCGAAGCTCTTCTCCGGCGATTCGAGGTCGTCCGCGCATCCTCGAGCTCACCGTCTCCCCCAACAACCCCGTCGTGAGCTCCTGCTCCATTCCCCCCCTCGTCTTGCGGCCTGTCCATTGTCGTAGGCGCCGTTCCCTTGCTGCCCGAAGTTCGCCACCGCACGGGTCATCGCCGGTCGTAGCTCCGGTGGCCCCCGAGCCCCCTCTACCGCAGCAATGGATGCGCGTGTGAACGGGCTTCCTCCGGGTGCCCTCCGCGCGCCAAATGGTCGCCGGAGGCGCAACTCTGACGGATCGCCGCCGTGCGGATGGTCGCCGCCGGCCCCGCTCCGGTGGGCGCCAACGTGGCCATCAGTAGGGGCTAATCCCCCTTGATTAGTTAGCCTCCTACCACTGACTAGTGGGCCCCAGGGTGGGTCAAACCCCTGGTCAGCGCAGAGTTTAGGCCCTATCACTAACGTGCGGGCCCCGCACGTCAGGTTTGACCTGGCCTGGTCAGCCGACCAGCTGACGTCGTAGTGACATCAGGCTGACGTCATATTTCATTTTCCAGTTTTAAAATAATTCTGGACATTGTTTAAAACCTTAAAAATTCATATAAATTAATCTGTAAATCATATGGAAATAATTTATATATGAAAATTTATCAGAAAAATCCAATGAATCCAATGGTGCTATTATCATGCATGTTAGAGCAACCTATGTAGAAGAACATTGACATTTGCTAATAGGTTAGTTTATGGAATTTGAAATGAAGAACAATTTTCAACCTATGTTCAAACTCATTTCAACTTAACTTGAACATTAGTTGCATCAACTCATCCAAACATGCTACCATGCCATGATCATGCATCATATTGTTACACTTGCGTGTATTGATTGCTTTTTATCTGCATTGCGGTAGGCCTTGCTTCTGAGGATACCCCCAAGTATTCCAACGAAGGAGAGAACCTTCTCGCTACCCAGCAAGGCAAGCAACCCCCCTTGATCATTCCGATAACATTCCACTCTCTCGCTCCTGCTCTTGTTTATTGCATTAGGACAACATGTATGTCATACACGGTAGATGAACCTATTCTTATGCATGACCTGTCATTGTCACAGTAAATAGCTAAACCTTGCAACCTAGCATACATGTTAGATGCTTGTGCCATGATGTGCTTAGCTTACTTTGCCTGCTATGCTTGCTAAGCTTAGAGTTGTGTCAGGTCTGATTCATCTGGGTGATGAACCGAGTGAAACAATGTTGTTCTGATGTGATGAACTTATGATGAAACCGATTTGGTAAAGGTAGCGATGAGAGGCTATGTAGGAGTACACATCGGGTTGTCTCATTGGGACCGTTCTTAGGAACTGAGTTCCGTGTTTGTGATCCAAGACTAGTTACTACCATGCATTGGGTTCCGGTAACTCGACCCCTCTCGACTTATCAGTCGCTTAGTCCTTAGTTCAGGAGTTGCAAGTAGTTTCTGGTGTTTATAGCATGCTGGAGGCCATGCGTAGCGCTGACCCTAGGGGTGGGTTATGACGCGGTAGGCAGTGGCATGGTATACCAAGGGTCACTCGAATGGTGGGCTTGGGAACCCTGCGCACATCGTTTGGGGCCATAGCGGAAACTTCGGCCGGACTTCCGTGCGGGTTCAGTCTCAAATAGGCGATAGCCTGGACTAGAGGTCTTATGTGATTGACGGTCGTGGCTGACTCCCTCGCTGGGCCTCCGCTTGAAGGTTGTCGAGGTGCATGGTTTTATGAGCACACAACGATAAGTGGCGAGAGCGTGCGTGAAGAAGTACACCCTTGCAGGGTATGAAACTATTCGAATAGCCGCGTCCTCGGATATGGACTACTTGGATAACTTATGTTGTTCATAGATAATCAAATGGATACTCATAAAAATATCAAGACAAGTGTGAGTATTGTGGATGGCACTCTCCCAGAAGAGGGAAGTGAATCCATGGTGGTGTATTGTTATGGAGTCGGTGGACTCGTGTGCGATATCTAAAATTTAAACAAAGAGTTAAAATGGTGTAGTGTAGGTTAGGCATGAGTCAAAGCTGGCATTGCTGCCTAAACTCCACCACCCCCTTGTTGATACATGAGCATGAATAGACTAGGTCTGCTTTAAAGACTTGCTGAGTACGTTTGTACTCATGTTTGCTTAATAAATGTTGCAGATGAGACCCAAGACCCATCGGGTGGGTTCTTTCTATATGTTGATGATGCCGAATAGCTGGTGTCCCAGCTACGACCTATGCCCTGTGGCGGGCTATAGATAGTCATACTATGTGCCTTTTTCTCCTTTCATATATCTGTACTCAGACAGCTTATGCTTCCGCTTGGTTTGTATGAACTTGTTTGTGTGGCTTGAGTGTAGTGTCATGTGACCACTATCTGTAAGAACATATTATGCAAGGCTCATCTGAGCCTCTTAAATAAAAGTTGTTGAATGGTTATGTTGTGATGCCATAGGCTTATCTATGCATATCAGGCATGTCATGCGTACGTGTGACATGCAACGGTATGTATGTGATCCGACACCTAGTCGTGTGCCTTTAGTAGTACTCTTTACGGGAAAATGCCTCTTTGTGCTTCCACCGAGCCATGGTAGCTTGCTACTGCTCCGGACACATTGATTGATCGGCATGTATCCTTCTTTGTTGCTGTGTCTGTCCCTTTGGGGAAATGTCTCGCAGTGTAATGGAGTCCCTGTAGCCTGCTACGACTCGTCTACGTGCAGTGATGACATTTATGTCCCACGACGTAATGGAGTCCTTGTAGCTTGGTATGACTCATCTACACACGCTTGAGGCCGACACGTGCATTGCTGGGTTACGTATGCCTGTTTCCGTACGGATGTGCCACTTGGGTTCTATGACTAGTCATGTCGGCCCGGGTTCTCTGTCGTTTGATTGCCAGCGACATGTTCACATACGTGAGCCAAAAGACGCAAACGGTCCCGGCTAAGGTAAGGCTGCAGCCGTGGAGCTTACCGTGCATGAGGCTACAAAGTGATGTGATATGTTACAGTCTGGATTCATATGACTTAGGATCGGGGTCCCGACAGATAGACTCTACGTTCACATACAATGGGTGCAAGCTAGTGTTGCACATACAGAACACTCGAGTTAAACTTGACGAGCCTAGCATGTACAGACATTGCCTCGAAACACAAGAGACCGAAAGGTCGAACATGAGTCATATAGTAGATATGATCAATATGATGATGTTCACCATTGAAACCACCTCAACTCACGTGATGATCGGACTTGAGTTGGTGAATTTGGATCATGTATCACTCGAATGACCAGAGGGATGTCAATTTGAGTGATAGTTCTTAAGTAATATGATTAATTGAACTCATTATCATAAACATAGTCAGTAGTGTCTTTACAAAATTATGTTGTAGATTACTAGCTCACACTGTATCTCCCTTGAATTTTTATATGTTCCTAGAGAAATAGAGTTGAAAGATGATGGTAGCAATATTGCGGACTGGGTCTGTGATCTGAGGATTTTCCTCATTGCTGCACAAAAGGCTTATGTCCTTAATGCACCGCTCGGTGCGCCACCCCCTCTAGCGTTGTCTGTAGATGTTGTGAACATCTGACAGGCACGTTCAGATGACTATTTGATAGTTTAGTGTGTCATGCATTACGGCTTAGAATTGAGGCTCCGAAATGTTTTGAACGTCAGGAAACACATGAGATGTTCTAAGAGCTGAAATTGGGATCTCAGGCTCGTGCCCGTGTTGTGAGATATGAGATCTCCAACAAGATTCTTTGTGTGCAAGATGAAGGAGAATAGCTCAATCGTTGAGCATGTGCTTAGATTGTCTGGGTGCTACAATCGCTTGAATCGAGTAGGAGTTAATCTTCCAGATAAGATAGTGATTGATATAGTTCTCCAAGTCACTGTCACTAAGCTACTAGAACTTGGTGATGAACTATAAAATGCCAGGGATAGAAATAATGATCCCTGAGCCATTCGTGATGTTTGACACCGCGAAGGTAGAAATCAAGAAGGAGCGTCAAGTGTTGATGGTTAGTAAAAACCACTAGTTTCGAGAAGGGCAAGGGCAAGGAGGGAAACTTCATGGATGGCAAGTTAGTTGCTGCTCCAGTGAAGCAACCCAAAGTTGAACCCAAACCCGAGACTAAGTGTTTCGATTATGGGGAGAGCGGTCGTTGAAGCGGAACAACCCTAGATACTTGGTAGATAAGAAGGCTGGCAACGTCAACAGAAGTATATTTAATATACGTGTTATTGATGTGTACCTTGCTAGTACTCCTAGTAGCACCTGGGTATTGGATACCGGTTCGGTTGCTAAATGTTAGTAACTCAAAATAAAAGGTACGGAATGAACGGAGAACTAGCTAAGGGTGAGGTGACGATGTGTGTTGGAAATGCTTCCAGGTTGATGTGATCAAGATCGCATGCTCTCTCTACCTTCGGGATTAGTGACGAACCTAAATAAATGTTATTTGGTGTTTTGCGTTGAGCATGAACGTGATTAGATCGTGTTTATTGCAACACGGTTATTCATTTAAGTTAGAGAATAATGGTTATTCTGTTTACATGAATAATACCTTCAATGGTCATGCACCCAGTGAGAATGGTTTGTTGAATCTTTATCGTAGTAATACACATGTTCATAACATTGATGCCAAAAGATACAAAGTTAATAATGATAGTACCACATACTTGTGGCACTGCCGCTAAATGTCATATTGGTCTAAAGCGCCTGAAGAAACTCCATGCTGATGGATCTTTGGACTCATTCGATTTCGAATCGGTTGAGACATGCGAACCATGCCTCTTGGGCAAGATAACTAAGGACCCCGTTTTTCGGATTGATGGAGCGGGCAAGTGGTTTATTGGAAATGATACATTTTGATGTATGCAATCCAATGAGTCTTGTAGCGTGCGGTGGATATCGTTATTTTCTTACCTTCACTAATGATTTTAGTGGATATAATGTATGAAACAAAGTCTGAATCGTTTTAAAAGTTCAAGCAAATTTAGAGTGAAGTTTAAGATCATCATGACAAGAAGATAAAAATGTCTGCGATATGATCGTGGAGGTGAATATCTGAGTTACGAGTTTGGCATACAACTTTAGACAATGTGAAAGTCGTTTCACAACTCACGCCACCTGGAACACCATAGTGTGATGGTGTGTTCGCACGTCATAGTCGTGCTCTATTGGATATGGTGCGGGCTATGATGTCTCTTATCGTTTTGCTACTATTGTTTTGGGGTTATGCATTAGAGACAACTACATTCACTTTAAATAGGGCACCATCTAAATCTGTTGAGATGACACCGTGTGAATTATGGTTTGATAGAAACCTAAGGTGTCATTTCTTAATGTTTGGGGCTGCGAGACTTGTGTGGAAAAATGTTTTCACCTAATGAGCTCGAACCCAAAGCGGACAAATGCATCTTCATAGATTACCCAAAGAATAGTTGGGTGAACCTTCTATCTCAGATCCAAGCATATAGTGTTTGTTGCTAAAATGGGTCCTTTCTCGAGAAAGAGTTTCCCTCGAAAGAATTGAGTGGGAGGAAGATAGAACTTGATGAGGTTGTTGAACCTTTGTTCAACCAGAGAGTAGCGCAGCACAGGAAGATGTTTCTGTGAAGCCTACCTTAGTTGAAGAGGAAGTTAATGATGATGATCATGAAGCTTTGGATCAAGTTACTATCGAACCTCGTAGGTGGACAAGGATGTGTACTGCTCTTGAGTGGTATGACAACCCTCTCTTGGAGGTCATGTTGTTGGAAAACGATGAACCTATGAGCTGTGGAGAAGCAATGATGGGCCCAGATTCCGACAAATAGTTAGAGGCCATGAATTCCGAGAAAGGATCCATGTATGAAAACCAAGTATAGACTTTGGTAGACTTGCTCTTTGGACGGCAGGTCATCGAGTACAAATGGACCTTTGAGACGCTGATGGTAAATGTCACCATTTATTAATCTCGACTTGTCGCAAAGAAGTTTCCGACAAAGTTCAAGGAGTTGACTACGATTAGACTTTCTCACTCGTAGCGATGCTAAAGTCTGTTGGAATTATGTTAGCAGTTTCTGCATTTTTCAATTATGAAATCTGCCAGATGGATGCCAAAACATCATTTCCTTCCTTAAGGAAAGGTTGTATGAGATACAACCAGAAGGTTTTGTCAGTCCTAAGGATGCTAAAAGGTGTGCAACCTTCAACGATCCTTCTATGAACTGAAGCAAGCATCTCAGAGTTGGAATATACACTTTGATGAGGTGATCAAAGTTTTTGAGTCTATAAAAAGTTTATGAGAAACTTGTATTTACAATAAAGTGAGTGGGAGCACTATAGAGTTTCTGGTAAGCATATGTGGTTGACATATTGTTGATCGAAAATGATGTAGAATTTCTGGAAAGCATAAATGGTTGTTTGAAAAGTGTTTTTCAAAGGAAGACCTGGATAAAGCTACCTAATTGTTGAGCATCAAGATCTATAGAGATATATCAAGATGCTTGATGAGACTTTCAATGAGTACATACCTTGACAAGATTTTGAAAGAGTTCAAAATAGATCAGTCAGAGAAAGAGTTCTCGCCTAATTTGTAAGGTGTAAAGTTGAGTGAGACTCAAAGCTCGACAACGGCAGAAGAAAGAGAAAGGACGAATGTCGTCCCCTATGCCTTAGCCATAGGCTCTATATTATGCCATGCTGTGTACCGCACCTGTGTGTGACTTGCCATGAGTCTGTCAAGGGGTACAAGAGTGGTCCAGGAGTGGATCACTAGACATCGGTCAAAATTATCCTTAGTAACCAGAGGACTAAGGAGATGTTTCTCGATTATGGAGGTGATAAAGAGTTCGTCGTAAAGAGTTACGTCGATGCAAGCTTTAACACCAATCCGGATGACTCGGAGTAGCAATCTGGATACGTATAGTGGAGCAGCCATTTCGAATAGTACAAAGTGGAGTGTAATAGCAGTATTTACAGTTTAACATAGAGATTTGCAAAGTACACATGGATCTGAATGTCGCAGACCCATTGACTAAAAGACCTCTCTCACATGCAAAGCATGATCGAGCCCTAGAACTCATTGGGTGTTAGATTCATAACAATGCGGATCACATGGTGATGTGAACTAGATTATTAACTCTAGTGCAAGTGGGAGACTATTGGAAATATGCCCTAGAGGCAATAAATAAAGTGTTTATTATTATATTTCCTTGTTCATGATAATCGTTTATTATCCATGCTATAATTGTATTGATTGGAAACACATTACATGCGTGGGTAAATAGACAACCCTTTGTCCCTAGTATGCCTCTAGTGAACTAGCTCGTTGGTCAAAGATGGTCAAGGTTTCCTAGCCATTGACATGTGATGTCATTTGATAACAGGATCACATCATTAGGAGAATGATGTGATGGACAAGACCCAAACTACAAACGTAGCATATGATCGTATCAGTTTATTGCTACTGTTTTCTGCATGTCAAGTATATGTTCCTATGACCATGGGATCATGCAACTCACGGACACCGGAAGAGTGCCTTGTGTGTATCAAATGTCGCAACGTAACTAGGTGACTATAAAGGTGCTCTACAGGTATCTCTGAGGGTGTCCGTTGGGTTGGCATGGATCAAGACTGGGATTTGTTACTCCGTGTAACGGAGAGGTATCTCAGGGCCCACTCGGCAATACAACATCACAACAAGCCTTGCAAGCAATGTGACTAAGTATTAGTCATGTGATCTTGTATTACGGAACGAGTAAAGAGACTTGCTGGTAACGAGGTTGAACTAGGTATGGAGATACCGACGATCGAATCTCGGGCAAGTAACATACCAAAGAACAAAGCGACATCATACGAGATTAACTAAATCCTTGACATAGAGGTTTGACCGATAAAGATCTTCGTAGAATATGTCGGAACCAATATGGGCATCCAGGTCCCAGTATTTGTTATTGACCGTAGAGGTGTCTCGGTCATGTCTACATAGTTCTCGAACCCGCAGGGTCTGCACACTTAAGGTTTGGTGACGTTTCGGGAGTATAGAGTTATGCATGGTGGTGACCGAAGGTTTTTCGGAGTGCCGGATGAGATGCTGGATGTTACAAGGAGCTCCAGAATGGTCTAGAGGTAAAGATTGATATATAGAAAGTCCTATTTTGGTCGCCGGAAAGGTTTTGGGCTCACCAGTAGTGTATCGGGAGTTCCGGTAGTGTATCGGGAGACCATCGGGAGGGGTATTTCGACCCAAGAGGCTACATGGGCTGTGGGAGAGTGAATTAAGCCCTTAGGTGGCTGGTGGAAGTCCCACACAAGGCCCATGCGGCTGGGAAGAAAAGCCCAAAGAGAAAAAGGTGGAAAAAGGCAAAAAGGCCAAAATAAGGAGGAGTCCTAGTCCTATTAGGATTGGAGGAGGAATCCTCCTCTCCTCTTGGTTCGGTCGAATCCTAGATGGCTTAGCCCTTGGGAAAAGCCTACTCCTCTATTCCTCTTATATATACTAGAGATTTTAGGGGTTTTGCACTAGATTTTCAGCCACGTGCTACCCTCTCCTCTAGTGCATAGTTTCTCCTCTAGATCGGGTTTCTATAGTGCTTAGGCGAAGCCCTGCCGGAATAACTCCACCACCATAGCCGCAGAGTCGTCACGCTGCTGGAGAACTCTTCTACCTCTCCGCTCCCTCTTGCTGGATCAAGAAGACGAAGATCGTCAGCAAGCTGTACGTGGAGGTGTCGTCCATTCGGCGCTAGATTGGAAGGATCGTGATTAGATCGCGGGACGGATCATGATGAGTTCGCGGGACGGATCGTGATTGGATCGCGGGACAGATCGTGATGAGATCATGGGACGCTCGGCGATTTGGATCGCGAAGACGTTCGACTACACCAACCGCGTTTCTTAACGCTTCCCGCTTAGCGATCTACAAGGGTATGTAGATCCACTCTCCCTCTCGTAGATTCTCATCACCATGGATAGATCTTGCATGTGTGTAGGAATTTTTTTGTTTCCCATGCAACGTTCCCCAACACTTTCCTCAAAAAAGCCATCATACCTACCTATTATGGCATTTCCATAACCATTCCGAGATATATTGCCATGCAACTTCCACCGTTTCCTTTTGTGACATGCACCATCACTTCCATATTGCATATAGAGTCATATTTTCTCATAGAGTTGTAATGTTCTTTTGAGTTGTAAGTAAATAGAAGTGTGATGATTATATTTGATAGATCATGTCCCATGTGAGGAAATTATGATGGAAGCTATGATTTCCTCACAAGTGGGGATGAGATTCTGGAATTTAAAAAAATAAAAAATAATAGAGGCCAGCGAAGCCCAAATAAAAAAATGAATAAAAGAGGCCTTAGATGCCCACACAAAAAAATGAGAGAAAAGAGAGAAGGGACATTGCTACTACCTTTTTACACACTTGTGCTTCAAAGTAGCACCATGATCGTCATGATAGAGAGTCTCCTATTTTATCACTTTCATATAGCTAGTGGAATTTTTCTTCATGATGCACGTCCACTTAGTTTCCTTTTGAGCTTTCATACACTTATAGCTCTAGTGCATACTTTTCATGGCAATCCCTACTCACTCAGATTGATATCTATTGATGGGCATCTCCATAGCCGGTTGATATGCCTAGTTGACATGAGACTATCTTCTCCCTTTCCTTAACAACTTCCACCATATTCTATTCCACCTATAGTTCTATATCCATGGCTCGCGCTCATTTATTGCGTGAGAGTTGAAAAAGTTTGAGAAAATAAAGGTGTGCAAACAATTGCTTGACTTTTAATCGGGGTTGTGCATGATATAAATACTTTGTTTGGGGAAGATGGAGCATAGCCAGACCATATGATATTGTAGGGATAACTTTCTTTTGCCATTATATTTTGAAGAGATACAATTCCTCTACTATGCTTGAAATGTTATTGTATCTATATCAATATTAAGATTTTGTTTTGAGTCTTACGGATCGGAATATTCATGCCACAATAAATAATATTACATGGATAAATATGTTAGGTAGCACTCCACATCAAAAATTCTGTTTTTATAATTTACCTACTCGAGGACGAGCAGGAATTAAGCTTGGGATGCTGATATGTCTGCAACGTATCTATAATTTTTGTTGATAGCATGCTATTATATTATCTGTTTGGATGTTTTATATGCATTAATATGCTATTTTATATTATTTTTGGGACTAACCTATTAATCTAGAGCCAAGTGCGAGTTTCTGTTTTTTCCTTGTTTTTGAGTTTTGTAGTTATGGGATATTAAACGGATTCCAAACGGAATAAAACCTTTGGAAGGAATTTTTCTGGAAGGAAACAAGTCGATCAAGCTTGGAGTGCACATCAGGGGAGGTGGCAGGGCGCCACAAGCCTGCTAGGCGCGCCCCCGGCCGTGCCTAGCAGGCTTGTTGGTCCCTGGCAGGTCTCCTAACCCTATTCTCTGGTCTATAAATACCCAAATATTCCCTCAACATCAAAAATAGCAACATAATACTTTCCCACCGTCGGAAGCCTCCGTTCCCGAGATATCCAATCTTGGAGCCTTTTCCGGTAATCTGTCGGAGGGGGTTTCGATCACGAAGGGCACCTACATCAACTCCATTGCCCCTTCGATGATGCGTGAGTAGTCCACCATAGACCTACGGGTACATATCTAGTAGCTAGATGGCTTCTTCTCTCTCTTTGATCTTTAATACCATGTTCTTCATGATCTTCATGGAGATCTATCCGATGTAATCCTCTTATGTGGTGTGTTTGTCAAGATCCGATGAATTGTGAGTTTATGTTCAGATTATCCATGAATCCTATTTGATTCTCCTCTGAATTCTTATTTGCATGATTTCATATCTTTTCAAGTCTCTTCGAGTTATTGGTTAACTATATTGGTAATTCTTGCAATGGGAGAAGTGCTTGGTTTCGGGTTCAATCTTGCAGTGTCCTCACCCAGTGACATAGTAGGGGTAGCAAGGCACGTACTGTATTGTTGCCATCAAGGGTAACAAGATGGAGTTTTCATCATATTGCTTGAGTTTATCCCTCTACATCATGCCATCTTTCTTAATGCGCTACTCTGTTCTTCATGAACTTAATACTCCAGATGCAGGCAGGAGTCGGTCGATGTGTGGAGTAATAGTAGTAGATCCAGAATCGTTTCAGTTTACTTGTCACGGACATGATGCCTATATGCACGATCATTGCCTTGGATAACTACATGATTATTATCTTTTCTATCAATTGCTTGACAATAATTTGTTTACCCACCATGATATTTGCCTTCAAGAGAGAAGCCTCTAGTGAAACCTATGGCCCCCGGGTCTATTTTCCATCATATACTTTCAGATCTATACTTTGCTGCAATTTATTTATCTTTGACTTTCCGCACTCATTTGCATCTATCTCTTTCAAATCTAATCCTTGGAAATAATCGTGAAGGGATTGACAACCCCTTTATAGCGTTGGGTGCAACAGTTTGCTTGTTTGTGTAGGTGCAACCATTGGTGACTTGCTTGTTCCTCCTACTGGATTGATACCTTTGTTCTCAACAACTGAGGTAAATACTTATCTACTTTGCTGCATCACCCTTTCCTCTTCAAGGGAAAACCAACGCAAGCTCAAGAGGTAGCATCCCCGTCTTCAACAACTGCAAACAAAGAAGCAAACACTTGCCCCCAACGCGGGCAAGCGGGTTGTCAATCCCCTTGGACTCGTTATTTGCAAGCTTATAAGTAGTGTGGTTGGTAGTAGATAATTATAAATTTCAAAATAAAATAAAAAATAAATAATGTCCGGAAGGTATGGAAGATTTTGTAAATATTTAAGTGAATATACCCAGGGGCCATAGTTTTCCCTAGTGGCATCTCTAATGAAGTAGTCATACGGTGGGTGAACAAATTATTGTTGGGAAATTGATAGAAAAGCGCATAGTTATGTGATATTCACGGAAATTATCATGTGTATATAGGAATCACGTCCATAAGCAAGTAGGCCAACTTCTGCCTACACCTATTACTATTACTCCACCCACCGACTGCTATCCAACATGCATCTAGAGTAGTAAAACAGAGTAATGTTGGGAGAACAATGACATGATGTAGACAAAGACAAATCAATCAATTTGAATTAACCCCATCATTTTATCCTTAGTGGCAACAATACAAAGATGTGTCTTTTCCCTTTCTATCGCTGGGATATAGAGCACCGCCAGATTGAATCCACTACAACACACCCCTCTCACTAAAGAAATATCAATCTAGTTAAACCCACTATTTCAATAGATCGGAGAGATTTACGAAGCTATAATAATCATGAAAATAGTAATCATAATAGATTTCAGAGAAGACCCAAATCCTTTTCATGAATAAGCTGAACATAAACCCACAATTCATTGGATCCCAACAAATGCACCACACAAAATAATTACATCGGATAGATCAAAGTGAAGATGTGATGATCATTGTATTTAATATTAAGATAGATAGATAGATAGATACATAGAGAGTTATATCCATCTAGGTACTAACTATGGACCTGTAGGTCTGTGGTAGACTACCCACACATCACCATGGGAGCAACAAGGTTTATTAGAGGCCCTCCATGATTGATGCCCCCTCCGACAGGGAACCGGAATAGGGCTCGAGATGGGCACATGGCGGAATAGAGACTTTTGGTGACGGCAAAAGTGTTTCGGGAGTCTCCCACCGTATTTTGGGATTTATTGGAATTTATAGGCCAGAGAGGGGTGTCGGGAAGCAGCCGAGGCGCCCTGATGTGTGCTGGCTCCCTCGTCCAACTTCCATTCTTCTCTCGAAGCTTCCACATATTCTTTTGGTCTAGAAAAAATCATAAAAAAGTTTTGGGGCAATTGGACTTCGTTTGGTACTGTAAACCTGAAAAGCCGAAAACACGTAGAAAACAACAACTGGCACTTGGCACTGGGTTAATAGGTTAGTGCTAAATATAATATTAATTGACATATAATTACCCAAGAAGTATCCTAGAATGATAATATTATATCATGGATCAATAAGAATTATATATACATTGAAGACGTATCAGCATCCCCAAGCTTAATTCTTGCTCCGCCTCAAGTAGGTAAATGATAAAAACAGAATTTTTGATGTGACATGCTGCCTAACATGTAATTTATTGCAGGCATGATCATTGAGAAATGATGAATTAATAAACATCAACATAGTAATACTCATAAACATAAGTAACATAATCATGAAGTTTTAAAATATACGATCCTTAAAGAATATTAACCCCTATTCATTTTATCATATAAGTATAGCATGGCTCCATCTTCACCACATAAATACAAATGTTAAGCACCACGGTGTCAAGTCAACCTATTGGATCGTACTTTTTAACGTGCTTCAACTTTTTATTACTCACACAATATATGAGCCTGAACCATTGTTATAGCATGACGGTGGAATAGATTATGGTGGTAGGTTTCAAAGGGGTAAAAATGGAGAAGAAAGTATCACATCAACTAGGCATATCAACGGGCTATGGAGATGCCTATCAATAGATATCAATGCGAGGAGTTGGGATTGCCATGCAACGGATGCACTAGAGGTATAAGTGTATCAAAGCTCAACTGACGCTAAATGGGTGTGCATCCAGCTTGCTTGCTCATGAAGACCTCGGGCATTTGAGGAAGCCCATAATTGGAATATACAAGCCAAGTTCTATAATGAAAAATTCCCACTAGCATATGAAATTGATAAAACAAGAGACTCTATATATGAAGAACATGGTGCCACTTTGAGGCACAAGTGTGGTAAAAGAGGTAGTAGCATTGTCCCTTTTCTCTTTTCTCTCATTTATTTTCTTTTTCTTTTTTCTCCTTTTTAATTTATTTTTGGTCCGGAGTCTCATCCTGACTTGTGGGGGAATCATTGCCTCCGTTATCCTTTCCTCACTGAGACAGTGCCCTAATAATGATGATCATCACACTTTTATTTACTTACAACTTGATATGAAAAACTGGCAAAGTAATATGACTCTATATGAATGCCTCTAGCAGTGTATCAGGATGTGCAATGATCAAGCATACCATGTATCAAGAAGTGATGAACGGTGGCTTTTCCACAAATACTATATGATCTTATATGATCATGCAAAGCAATATGACAATGAAAGTACAAGTCATATGATGTAACGGTGAAAATTGCATAGCAATAAATCTCGGAATGGCTATGGAAATGCCATGATAGGTAGGTATGGTGTCTGTTTTGAGGAAGATATAAGGTAGCTTATGTGCAATAGAGTGTATCACATCACGGGGTTTGGATGCACCGACGAAGATTGCACCGGTCCTTGAGGTGAGAATGGGCAATGCACTGTACCGAAGAGGCTAGCAAATATGAAGTGGTGAGAGTGCGTATATTCATGGATTCACATTAGTCATAAAGAACTCACGTACTTATTCCAAGATTTTATTAGCTCTCTTGAAGCAAAGTACCACTCGCATGCCCCTAGGGAGGAGGTTGGCAGGAGTTAACCACCGCGTGCCTCCGACTCAAACAACACTAGGATTTCAGTGAGGAATAAGAATTCTCACACATCATCACCATGCTATAAAATTTTTAGGTGAACAACAAGTTAACAACCTCTAATTCATGATATTATTACCAATTAATAATCATGCACTCATGCCCATTCACATTACCAAATTAATATCATTAACTCAAGATTTCTCTTTTATGTGCTACTTGAAGGATTTGATTATGCACTCTTTGGATACCTATTGTTTTTTGGACTAGTCTTATAACCCATGCAAATTACCGTCACTTTGTATTAACTCTCAAACAAATATAAATGAAGAACGAGAGTGCAATTATTTCTTTAAAATCTACACGCCACCGTGCTCTAAAAGATATAAGTGAAGTAGTAGTGCAACTGCTTAGCTCAAAAGATATAAGTGAAGCACATGGAGAATTCTAATAAATCATGGTGATTTTGTATCTATCTCAAGTTGGTGTGTCCAGCAAACAATGATTGTGGAAAACTAAAACAAAGAAACTAAAACAACCGATGCTCGAAGCAAAACTCATATCATCTCATGAATAAAAATATATCTCCAAGTGACATACCAATGGATTGGGATGAAAGAGGGATGCCTTACAAGGCATCCCCGAGCATAGATGCTTGAGTCTTCCTAGAATTGGTATTGTGGTGCCTTGGGCACCCCCAAGCTTAGGCTCTTACCGCTCCTTATTCCTTCATCCATAGTGATAGCACTCAAAACTTGAAAACTTCAGCACATAAAACTCAAGGGAAACCTTCGTGAGATCCGTTAGTATAATAAACATATTAAATACTTTAGGTACTGTTATAAATTTATTATTATTTTATTATTGCATAAGGTACTATATTATAGCTTCTCCATGGATTATACCCCATAATACAATCCATAGCATCATCAAAACAAGCAAAATATGCAAGCAAAAAACAAAACATTCTGTAATGATCTGTAAAGAAATCATTGTTGGGTTCTACTGTAGGTGCATCGCATGCAAATAAATTTTTTCCTACGTGCAGAACAGACAAGAACATGCTATGGAGATGGATCATAGATCATTACCACTAGACACGTAGGGCCGTGCAGCGGAAGTAGAGTTGGCACGACACGTCCGCAAGGTCCGTCTCCTCCTCTCCTGATCTCCCTCGAACAGCCAGTCCGATCTTGCTCGAATAGCCGATCGCCGGATCCCACGTATAGGTTCGTCTAAGCGGCGCAAGTGCATCGCCTCTAATGGTATCCACGTGTGCAGGAGGAACGCCATGTAGTGGACTACTAGGCCCGATCACACAGTTCCACAACGAGTGGAGGTGTCTACTTGCAACACATGCAAAACTAATGACGATGCTAAAGCGATCAACGGGTGGGTGTGCCACACCTCCACTATATATAGGCATCCATCGCGGGCTCAACTCTTGGGCCTCGCACGGATCCTAAAGCCCACGTGTTCCTTCCCTTAAGCGCGCGACCCCTTAGGTTCTTGTTCACTTGGTCGTGATTCAGATCACATTCAGCCCGACCATTCGGTAACGGCCTCTAGCAAGGGTGTCGGCTCCAAGTGTTCGATGAAGCTGATTAGGCATACTTGTACTTCACACTTCTATTCCACAAGGCGACATGATCATCCTTGTTGCAGCACGACCTATTTCTCGTTTCGACGAATTTGACCAACACTTCGGATTATCTCATAATCCTCATCACATGGCCATGCTTATCTAGGTCGGATCACCCAAGGGGCCCAGAGTATATCTCTCCTGATGATAGATGCAAATCCCATCTTGCTCAACCATGTCTCGTAGCATGGGTGTGGACAAGCCCGAAACCTACCTTTATAACTACCCAGTCACGGAGTAGCATTTGGTCGGCCCAAAGCAAGTTTGTCACTGATACATCTCCAATGTAACTATAATTTATGAAGTATTCATGCCATGTTTACAATAAATCTATATGATTTTGGTATGTTTTTATTAGAACTAACCCGGACTGACGTTGTTTTCAGCAAAACTACAATGGTGTCGTTTTTTGTGCGGAAATAAAAGTTCTCGGAATGGGCTGAAAATTTAGTATGATTTTTTGTGGACCAAAAGAGACCCTTGAAACATTGGAGTTGGGCCAGAAGAGCCACGAGGAGGTAGCAAGCCTGCTAGGCGCGGTCATCCCCCTAGCCCGCGCCTAGCAGGCTTACCACCGCCTCGTGGCACCCCTTGACGCGATTCCAACGCCAAAAATTCGTATAAATATAGAAACCTCCGAAAAGAAACCTAGATCGAGAGTTCCGCCGCCGCAAGCTTCCAAAGCCATAAAAACCAATTGGGAGCCCATTTCAGCACCCTATCGGAGGGGGAAACCATCACCGGAGGAGAACTTCATCATACCGGCGCTCTCTATGATGAGGACGGAGTAGTTCACCCTCGGGGCTGAGGGTATGTACCAATAGCTATTTGTTTGATCTCTCTCGTGTTCTTGAGATGGCACGATCTTGATGTACCACGAGCATTATTGATATATATGAATCATATGGAGTTTTCCCCTCTCTATCTTCTTGTGATGAATTGAGTTTTCCCTTTGAAGTTTTCTTATTGGATTGAGTCTTTAAGGATTTGAGAACAGTTGATGTATGTCTTGCGATGGGTTATCCTTGGTGACAATGGGCTGTTCTATTGATCCACTTGATGAATGTTTTATCAACTTGCAGGTTCCGTGACCTTGGGAATCTATGCATACGTGTTGGCACACGTTTTTGTCTTGACTTTCCGGTAGAAACTTTGGGCATTCTTTGAAGTTCTTTGTGTTGGATTGAACATGATGAATCTGAAATTGTGCGATGCATATCGTATAATCAAGCCCATGGGTACTCGTGGCGACATTGGAGTATCTAGGTGACATTAGGGTTTTGGTTGATGTGTGTCTTAAGGTGTTATTTTAGTACGAACTCTAGGGCTATTTCTGACAATTATAGGGATAGCTCAAAAGATTGATCAGAAAAGATAACTTTGAGGTGGTTTCGTACCCTACAATAATTTATTCGTTAGTTCTCCGCTATTTGTGACTTTGGAGTGAACTCTTTGTCGCACAAGAGTTATTTACATATGATTCAACTATGTCATTATAGTTGAGAGAAATTACACTAGTGAAAGTATGAACCCTAGGCCTTGTTTCTAAGCATTGCAATACTGTTTGTGCTCACTTTTGTTACGTGTTACCTTGCTGTTTTTATATTTTCAGATTAAAAAAACCTATATCTACCATCCATATTACACTTGTATCACCATCTCTTCGCCGAACTAGTGCACCTATAGAATTTACCATTGTATTGGGTGTTTTGGGGACACAAGAGACTCTTTGTTATTTGGTTGCAGAGTTGTTTCGGAGAGACCATCTTCATCCTACACCTCCCATGGATTTATAAACCTTAGGTCATCCACTTGAGGGAAAATTGCCGCTGTCGTACAAAACTCTGCGCTTGGAGGCCCAACACGAGTCTACAAGAAGAAGGTTGTGTAGTAGACATCAAGCTCTTTTCTGGCGTCGTTGCCGGGGAGGTGAGTGCTTGAAGGTATATCTTTAGATCTTGTAATTGAATCTTTTAGTTTCTTGTTTTTCACTAGTTTGGTTTTATAAAAAGAAAACTACAAAAAATGTAATTGAGGTTGCCTCATATGCTTCATTTTTTTAATGTCTTTCGTGAAAATGATGGAAAGGAAGATTGTGCTCAAGTGTTAGAAGAAGAAGTTATTAAAATGTTTGGCATTAAATCTTTGAGTGATGGTCATGATTGCAATGTTTTTAGTATGAATTCTTTGAATATCCATAGTACTAATGATGATGGCACTAGTCATGATAAAAAGATTTCTTAGAAGCATGTCAATTTTTGTGGAGTGCATATAGTTTGTCAAGACATGCCTAAAAGGGAAGATAGATTTTGTAAGAGGCATAAGTATTTAGAAACTAAGTGGTTGCAAGAGATGCTATATGTTTGTGCTGAAAGACTTAATACTTCTCGCCGTCCTTGTGAACTGTGCAATGAAAATGGTCATTTTAATTTCTAATGTGAATTATTTCATGATCGAATTGTGTCCAAAAATTGTGATAACCTCATTACCCTTGAGCATCATAATGAACTTAGTCTATTTTTGGGGTATGAAGAAATGAAACATAAAACTAAGGATGTTCCAGCTTGGGCTCTCATGAAAATGATTGATTTTGACCTAAGTGAAATCTACATGTATTGCATGGTAAATTGCATTGAGAATCCTTATATTGCCAATTACTTAAAGACAAGAAAATAAATAGAAGAAGAAGAGAATACTAATGAAGGGGAAGAGGTTTCCCAATATCCTCCTACTTTTTCTTATGATGAATCAGGTAACGAGGAGAAGCTTTTTATTCAACCAAACTCTTCAAAAAGAAGCTTGGAGGAATTAAATAAACCCACACATAATGTGGTGAAGAAGAAGAAAAGAAGGAAAAGTAAAGGTAAAGAGGTATCTCTCCCAAATAATGTTGCTCCCATTATTGATAGGCCTCATGAGAATGAATCAAAAATAGCGGTGGAAGATGATACACTTGAGGATGATTTTATTATGCCTATTGCTTGTTGTGATGATTATGATTGGGAAGATAAGGATACTCCTTATAATTTTGAAAATATTTATGGCACCAACTAGGAGGATGATGATAATAATTGATATACTATCGGTGCTATCCATACCATTAATCATGAGAGTGATTACGTTTAGGATATACAAAGCCACAAGCTTGGGGATGCTATGTTTGATGAAAATGACATGTTTGAGAATTTATTTTCTGCAATTAATGTTTGTCCCAAGCTTGGGGATGCTATGCTTGATCTTTTTATTCCCCGTACTTTGAATAATAAAATTTGTTATAATGATTGAATGCCTCCTATTTATGTTGATTATTTTGATGACATGTATGCTATAAAGAATAATGATGACCATGAGACTTGTCATCATGATTTTAATTTTCAATTGGATTATGCTTCACTTGATAGTTATTTTGTTGAGTTTACTCCCACTTTTAGTCATGACAAGAAATTTTCTTGTGCGGAGAGTAGTAAAATTTCTATGATGGTAGATCATGAAAAAAATGCTTTATGTGCTGGTTATAGTGTGTAATTCTTTCATGGTGCTACTAAAAATTATTATCAGGGAGTAACATATGCTTGTAGGAATTGCAATAATATCAAGTTTCCTCTCTATGTGTTCAAAGTTTTGAAGTTATGCTTGTTTTGCCTTCCTATGCTAGTTGATTCTTGCTCCCATAAATATTTTGCTGAAAAAATACCTATGCATAGGAAGTGGGTTTGACTTATATGTGCTTTCCATGAGATTCATGATGCTCTTTTGCATGTTTCAACTATTATTCCTATACGAGCATCATTGAAATCATCATGCCTAGCTTAAAGGCATTAAAGAAAGCGCTTGTTGGGAGACAACCCAACACTTTTACCTTCTGTTTTGGTGTGTTCACATGATTAAGATACTGTAGTAATCATGTTTTGTGTCTTTTAGTTCAATAAAGTGCCAAGTAAAGCCTTTGGGATAGTGTGGATACTTGCTTGTTTGATTTTGTGCAAAAAACAGAAAGTTTTTCGTCCAGTATATGAATTATCTGATTTTATTGGAGCGTCAAAAAATTCTATTTTTTACACAACATTTATATGAAAATTACTTGAGCTTTACTAATAATGCAGAATTTTGAGAGTTAGGGAAGTATGGTGATCATTCAGATCTTCACAGACTATTCTGTTTTTGACAGATTCTGTTTTGCATGCATAGTTTGGTTGTTTCAAGTGTTCCTATAACTTATATTGAGTAATATAAATTGTGGGAATGATGTAATACAGTAGGTATTATGTGATAAAAATTATGAATCTTGGTTTGACAGTACCTAAGTGAATGATCTATCTTTATTACACTAACCCTTCTCATAAAGTTCCGTTAAATTTTGTGTGATTGAAGTTTTCATGTTTTGGGTGAGACACCGATATGAGGATAATAAGGAGTGACGAGAACCTAGGATTGGGGATGCCGAAGGCACCCCAATGTAATATCCAAGGAAGACTCAAGCGCCTAAGCTTGGGGATTACCCGGAAGGCATCCCCTCTTTCGTCTTCAACACTATTGGTATATCTTACTTGGAGCTATATTTTTATTCGTCACATAATATGAGTTTTGCTTGGAGCGTCATTTTTTGTTGTTGTCATCTGTTATGTGTTATTTATATTATTGTTTTTCAATAAAAAGTTCTAAGAATTGCCTTAGGACGCTTGCATTGCATGTTTTCATATGTGCTGGGTAAAAATAGAAACTTCTGCTGTAGCGTTTGAATTTTAATATTTTAATGGAACATGGAAAGTTTCTGAAATTTTTGTAAAATATTTTCATATAATTTTTTTAGTATATCCTAAATATTCATAATTTTTTGAGTTATCTAAGTACATTGTTTTCATAAATAGCTACACACTATTTTGATTCGACAGATTTTGTCATAGTTTTGTTATCTACTTATCTTATAGTTTCCATAGCCTATACTGATAAATATAAATTGTGGAAATGATAGTATACAATACCTAATGTTTGAAAATTATTGTGCAACTTGTCTTGGCAGTACATAAAGATTTTGATTTATTATTATGTGTGCTAACCTATCTCACGAGTTCTTTTTGAGTTTCGTGTTGATGAATTTTTGAGAATAGGTGAAACCATGGTAAGAGAGGATTGAACGAGATACAAAAGCTCAAGCTTGGGGATGCCCAAGGCACCCCAAGTAAATATTTCAAGAAGTCTCAAGCATCTAAGGTTGGGGATGCTACCCATCCCACCTCTCTTCTTCAATAATTATCGGTTAGCCTATGTTCAGCCTAAATTTTAATTTGTTCACATGATGCATGCTATTCTTGGAGTGCTATTTTTGTTTTTCTTGCTGTTTAAATAAAATAATCAGATCTAGAAATCTTTATTGAGAGAGATAGAGAGAGTCCTCACCTAGCTAAATTGTTTGACTTCTAATTGATCCTCAGTTATATGTTTTGGAGTAGTTTTGTCATTTACCCTCGTGCTTCACTTATATCCAATGAGTAAATGGTTGAATGAATTGAATATCATAAATCTGAAATTATATAATTTTTATATGCTTATCCCATGGGGAGTAATGACTTCACGTATAAGAATTATAGGTGGTAAAATTTATTAAAAGTTAGCAAACACCGCATTGGTCAATTGAACCATTCATGAAAGAATATTACAGGAAGAGAGATTTCACATATAAATATATTATCTTGGACATCTTCTATGATTGTGAACACCCATTTATTGTTTTCAAACTTGAGCAAATTAGTTGAAGTTCAACAAGGAAGACAACGTAATGAGTTATGCTTGGGTATATTTGTATAGAAGTTATATTGTTATGGATCCTCCAACATGTGGTGCTTTATTCCACCTCATATTAGCCAAAACTTCCGCACCAAGTACAAGTACTACTTGTGCATCCAAACACCCTTAAACCCAAAGTTGTTCCATTTGAGTCCACCATCCCTACCTATATGTGGTATTTACCTGCCTTTCCAAGTAAATTTGCATGTGCCAAACTCTAAACCTTCAAATAATATTCTGTTTTGTATTCCCGAATCGCTCATATAATGACTAGGGGCTGTCAGTATCTTCCATGGTAGGTGGGTTATTCTCACGATATGTGTTGATTCACTATCATTCACGAGGAAGTGGCTAGTAATAGGGATTCCCAGTCTCGAAATCAAAGAAAAGAAAAAATGCAAATAATTAAACAAAACTCCCCCATAAATGTTGTTGGTATGGACGGTACCCATGGATCCGGCTCGCCGTGGAGTGTGATTGATTGGTGGAGGGGGAGTAAAAACTTTACCATTCTGTTTGAGAACCACCTATAATTAGCATGGAAGAAATGTACCCGTGGATCCCCCAGAAATGTATCTAGCATGGAAGATACCGATATCTCTCGGTTGTTATGGTGACAATGAAAGAATATTGCCCAAAATTATTATTCATATTTGTTTTAAAAGCTCGGGCTCTGGCACCTCTGCAAATCAATGCTTCCCTCTATGAAGCGTCTATCTTTTACTTTCATGTACTTACATTTATGCAAGAGTCATGATGATCTTCACCACTTTCTATATTTCACCTTTTTCTCTTGGCAAGCGTCATGTGTTGGGGAAAGATCCAAGCATATATGGCCATTCAAATATATTTGATCATGAATTATTATTATTGATAATTATCTATATGATAAATAAGCTGGGAGGCGAAACTTTAAGCCTCTATCTTTCTTTGTGTTCGATGGATGCCATTTGCTCTAAAAATATGCTTTGAGTGTTAGAAATCATGAAAGGCTATATGATAGTTGAGTATGTGGAATTTGCTAAATTAAAGCTCTTACATAGACCATTCCTGAAAATAAGATGAATTGGAATTGTTTGGTGACCGAAAGCATAGTTTTTTAGTCTATAATTTAACATGTGGATAGCTTGTTATTTCATCATGAGAAGGTCTATGGGATGAGCTACTGTTTATGATATATAATGATGCTAGAAAAAGTGTTTGGAACTATCATTGATCAAATTTATGCACTCTACTAGCATTCACACTTCATAAATTATTTATTTTATCATTTACCTACTCAACGACGAGTAGGAATTAAGCTTGGGGATGCTAATACGTCCCCAACGTATCTATAATTTATGAAGTATTCATGCCATGTTTAAAATAATTCTATATGATTTTGGTATGATTTTATTAGAACTAACCCGGACTGACGCTGTTTTCAACAGAACTACCGTGGTGTCGTTTTTTGTGCGGAAATACAAGTTCTCGAAATGGGCTGACAATTATTATGATATTTTATGTACCAAAAGAGACCCCTGAAGCATTGGAGATGGGCTAGAAGAGCCACGAGGAGGCGGCAAGCCTGCTAAGCACTGCCACCCCATAGCCCGTGCCTAGCAGGCTTGCCACCGCCTCGCGGCACCCCTTGACGTGATTCCAATGCCAAAAATTCATATAAATATAGAAACCTCCAGAAAGAAACCTAGATCAGGAGTTTCGCCGCCGCAAGCCTCCAGATACATGAAAACCAATCGGGATCCCGTTCCGGCACCCTACCAGAGGGGGAAACCATCACCGGAGGCCATCTTCATCATCCCGGCGGTCTCCACGACGAGGAGGGAGTAGTTCACCCTCGGGGCTGAGGGTATGTACCAATAGCTATGTGTTTGATCTCTCTCTCTCTCTATCTCGTGTTCTTGAGATGGCACGATCTTGATGTACCGCGAGCATTATTGATATAGATGAATCATATGGAGTTTTCCCCTCTCTATATTCTTGTGATGAATTGAGTTTTCCCTTTGAAGTTTGCTTATCGGATTGAGTTTTTAAGGATTTGAGAACACTTGATGTATGTCTTGCAATTGGATATCCGTGGTGACAATGGGATGTTCTATTGATCCACTTGATGTATGTTTTGGTGATTGATAACACACAAGTATAGGGGATCACAACAGTTTTTGAGGGTAGAGTATTCAACCCAAATTTATTGATTTGACACAAGGGGAGCGAAAGAATATTCTCGAGTATTTGCAGCTGAGTTGTCAATTCAACCACACCTGAAAGTCTTAGTATCTGCAGCAAAGTATTCAGTAGCAAAGTAGTATGGAAGTAACAGTAACGATGGCAAAAGTAACAGTAGCAGTTTTGTAGTGATTGTAATAGTAGAACGGAGAAGTAACTTAGCAAGGAACAATATGTGGAGAGCTCATAGGCAATGGATCAGTGATGGATAATTATGTCGGATGGCATTCATCATGCAACAGTTATAACATAGGGCGACATAGAACTAGCTCCAATTCATCAATGTAATGTAGACATGTATTCCATATATAGTCATACGTGCTTATTGAAAAGATCTTGCATGGCTTCTTTTGTCCTACCCTCCCATGGCAGCATGGTCCTAATGGAAACTAAGGGATATTAAAGCCTCCTTTTAATAGAGAACCGGACCAAAGCATTAGAACTTAGTGAATACATGAACTCCTCAAACTACGGTAATCACCAGAAAGAATCCCAATTATTGTCACCCTAGGGGTTGCAGATCATAACTCGTAATAGGTGGCTGGAACTTGCAAGATAGGATCAAGAACACATATATATTCATGAAAACATAATATGTCCAGATCTGAAATCATGGTACTCAGGCCCTAGTGACAAGTATTAAGCATAGCAAAGTCATATCAACATCAATCTCAAAACATAGTGGATACTAGGGGTCAAAGCGTAGCAAAACTAACTCGATTACATGATAAATCTCATCTAACCCATAACTGTCCAGCAAGCCTACGATGGGATTACTCACGAACGGCAGAGAGCATTATGTAATTGGTGATGAAGGATGGTTGTTGATGACGATGGCGTCGATTTCCCCTCTACGGAGCCCAAAACGGACTCCAGATCTGGTCTCCCGAGGAAGAACAGGAGGTGGCGGTGGCTCCGTATCATGAAACACGATGAACTCTTCTCCCTTATATTTTTCTCCACGAACAAGATTATATGGAGCTGGAGATGAGGTCGGAGGAGCTATGAGGGCCCCACAAGCCTACTAGGCGCGGTCAGGGGGGTGGCCATGCCTAGCAGGCTTGTGGCCTGCAGGTGGCCCCCTCTGATTGATTCTTGTGCTAGTATTTATTATTAAATCCAAAAATATTCTCCGTAAATTTTCAGGACAATCCGAGAACTTTTATTTCTACACAAAAATAACACAAAGGCAATTCTGGTGAAAACATCATCAGTCCGGGTTAGTTCCATTCAAATCATGCAAATTAGAGTCCAAAACAAGGGCAAAAGAGTTTGGAAAGGTGGATACGATGGAGACGGATCAACTCCCCCAAGCTTAACCCATTGCTTGTCCTTAAGCAATTCAGTTGCTAAACTTAAAGTGATAAAGAAAAACTTTTACAAACTCTGTTTGATCTTGTTGTTGTAAATACGTCTAACTGATGTTCAACTTTTCAACAAAGATCATGGACTAACCACGTTCACAATAATATTTAGGTTTCACATTTACTCATATCAATGACATAATCAACTAGTGAGGAATAATAATAACTCTCGGATGACAACACTTTTTTAAAACAATCATGATACGATATGACAAAATGGTGTCTCGCTAGCCCTTTCTGAGACCACAAAACATAAATGTAGATCACCTCTAAAGAACAAGGACTGACTAGACATTGTAATTCACGATGAAAGAGATGCAGTCATGCTCATACTTAATATCAATTCATAGCAAAGCGTACAAATGACGGTGGTGCTCTCTAACTGGTGCCTTTTATATGAATATTATGACTCAACAATAAAGTAAATGGAAAGGCCCTTCACAAGGGGAAGCATTGAATTGCAGAGGTGCCGGAGCTCGAGTTTTTCAAACATAGATAATTAATGATTTTTTGAGTGGTATGCTTTCATTGCTCACATAATGACGAAGAGGTTTTCAACATCTTCCATGCTGGATACATTATAGGCAGTTCCCAAACAGAATGATAAAGTTTTTACTCCCCCTCCACCAATCAGTCACACTCCACGGCGAGACGAATCCATGGGTACCGTCCATACAAACATAGTTCTTGGGGAGTCTGGTTTAATTATATTTTGATTTTTATTTCGAGCATGGAACTAGGCATCCCGATACCAGCCACTTTCTCGTGAATGATAGTAAATCAACACATATCGTGAGAATAACACACCTAGCATGGAAGATACCGACAGCCCCCAGTCGCCACATGAGCGATTTGGGCATACAAAACAGAATGTTTATTTGAAGGTTTAGAGTTCGGCACATGTATATTTACTTGGAACGGCAGGTAAATACCGCATATAGGAATAACTTTGGGTATGAGGGATTGGATACACAAGCAATATTCCCTCTTAGTACAGGTGAAGGCTAGTAAAAGACTGGGGAGCGACCAACTAGAGAGCGACACAGTCATCAACATTCTTTGAGATTAACCAAAATTGAATGCAAGCATGAGTAGGATATAAATTACTATGAACATAAATATCGTAGAGGCTATGTTGATTTTGTTTCAACTACATGCGTGAACATGTGCCAAGTCGAGCCACTTGAATCGTTCAGAGGCGGATACCATCCCATCATACTACATCACAACCATTTTAATATGCATGTTGACACCCAAAACAAACCATTATCCACTCTTAGCTAATTAAGCATGGTATGAGTAACTATAATCTCTAATTGTCATTGCAAATATGTTTCACCCATGATGAACTGTATTCGGAACGATGAGCTAATCATATTTACAAAAGCAAGATAGGTCGAGTTCATACCAACTTTTCTCCATCTCAATCTTTTCATCAAATATCGCCATTATTCCCTTTCACTTGCACGACCGAACAGTGTGGATAATAATAAGAGTGCACGTGCATTGGACTAAGCTAGAATCTACAAACAAAAACTCAAAGGAGAAGACAAGGTAACATGGGCTCTCTAATAGGTAAACAATAATGCATATGAGAGCCACTCGACATTTTCATTGTGGTCTTCTCCTTACGACCCAAAGAAGGAAAAATCAAAACAAGAACGAGAAAACTATTTACACGGGAAAGCTCCCAACAAGTAAAAGAAGAACGAAAAATGTTTGTGGGTTTTATTTTCAATGCTACAACTAAGAAACTAGAAAATAAAGCTAGAACTAATTTTTTTCTCAACATTAATTAAACACGCAAGAAGAAAGAGAAACAAGGAAATAAACTACCATGGATGGTACAATGAAAGAGTATGAACACCGACTACTTAAGATGTGTGTGTGAACATGAATGTAAAGTCGGTCAGAAGTACGTACTCCCCCAAGCTTAGGCTTTTGGCATAAGTTGGTCTATGGACATGACTAGCCCTGATAATATCCGAAGTCCTAGTTGGGGTTGTACTGGGCTGCGGTGGCTACCGCCTGAAGGACTAGAGCGTGAAGGCGAGCTGATTCCGTGCTCCTCTTGTACTCGTCTGCCTCCTCTCTGGTTATAAGGTATCTATGTTTTTCCTAAAAGTTAAAGAAGGCAGCAGCAGGAAGGGTAATATGGACAGCATGCTGTCTGTCAAAAATTAGTCGGTATTGAAGAGATTGTTTGTTCATTTCGAGAAACTGAAAACGTACCAAAGCCTCATAGTCAAGAAAAGTAGGTGGTAACTCAATATCATTTCCGCGTATGGGTATCCCAAGATAATTAGCTAAATGAGAGGCGTAAATCCCACCAAAGAAATCTCCATCCTTAGCATTGTTATGCAACCTTCTAGCAATAATGGCCCTTAAGTTATATCGCCTTTCGCCCATTACTACACTCTTACGAATACTAAGATCGGTTGCACAAAGGTGGCTATGCTCAGTTTTACTGTCAATACATCTACCTATGAATAGAGAAAAATAATGTATGGCAGGAAAGTGAATGCTCCTCATGATAGCGTGTGTAATATTTCTAGTTTCTCCAACGGTAATGCTAGCAACAAAATTATTATATTCAGTTTTGTGCGGATCACTATGTCTGCCCCATTGTGGAATTTTGCAAGCATGATTAAAATCCTCTATGTCCAAAGTAGTTGATTTGTCATAGAGACCAAATAGGACGGAAGCTTTATTATGATTGAGCAAAATTCAAACCACCACACAAAAGAATCCGTGAGTTGATAGTATTGCTTGCATTTGTCCGACATGAATTCCTCGAGGACAACATTTCTTGTGTATGCGTAGAATTCTTCCTTGAAACCGACATCACCGATGAATTGATTTGATGGCCATTCACAAGGTCGTAGTTGTGCTTCCCTCGGTGGTTCAAGGCTGGGCTCACGTATGGTGAGTCTCAGGGGTTTCTTGCTCGATGAACCCCCTTGAAGCACCTTCCTCAACATTTTTTATTTTTCTAACAAATTCTGAAATTTTTAGTGACTCAAAATAAAGGTGAACAAAAACTCAACCAAACTCATAGCAACTACTCCCTCAAGTTCCTAGAGGCTATATCATGCATCAAAACTACTTGGGACCATATAAATTTGACATGCAAGATCAAGAACAAGGTCACCACAACAGATTTTTTTGCAATATATAAAGCACTGGAACAAAAAATAATTGTACCATTGGAGGAGTCACATACCGAAGAGCAATCTCCCAAAATAGTTTTGCAAATGAAGCTTTGAACAAGGAGATCAAAAAGGGCAGCCAAATGAGCTAGAACACGGGTTTGAGCAATGGTGGCATTTTTTCTGGAGGAAGATGAAGTGGATGGGTGCTAGAATAAGTGTAGGGGGGCCACATGGGACCCACAAGCCTACTAGGCGCGTCCAAGGGGTGGCCACGCCTTGTGGGCTTGTTGTAACAGCCCAAGTGCCGCCCTTGCCATTTATGGTCATGTAATCCATGTGAATCTCTATGTTGCCATGTGGTTGAATGAATTATGTTTTGTTTCATTACCATTTTCATTTCATGCATCTTGCATCATGCTCATCATATCATTTGCATACTTGTGTTGCTTGCTAGTTTGATCATGTGTGATGTGGTTGTGTGTAAATGTGGTGCAACAACTCCCTCCCTTCTCCTTTCATTTTCAAAACCATGCCTAAACCTTTTATTATTATTTTTTCTACATGAGAATTAAATTGATAAAAAATCTATTAAAAATGTTCTGTTATTAGGGGATATCATGTTGAGTAGGAATGTGGTGCTCTCTTTGTGGTGTAAACATTGGAATCATGGAGTTTTACAAATCAGTGGCTAATCATTTAAGAAAAGTATTTATTTTACTTGTCCTAAAAATCATCTTTGTATTTTTATTAAATAGGGCATATTACTTTCAGTGCCAAAGTAGTTTTGTTTTAACAAAAATCCTTTTCTTTTTATCTGGGGGGTTTATCTTGTGTTATTTATATTTATAAAAGAAAACCTCTGTTGTTTTATTTCCTGTGAGAGAGCTAGCATCGTTGGGCCTCCCCACCCGTGCAGCCCAGCTAGCCCGTGCGTCCATAGCTCAGCCGGCGCTAGCGGCAACCTGCTCCGTTTTCCCCCTTCCATTAGGTTTAGACAGAGCTCATGAGAGAGAGAGAGAGCGTCGCCATCGCCATGAGAGGGCTCACGAACGTCGAGGCCGGTCCCCTTGATATGTGTGCGGATCCCTAGGTTTCCCCCTCTTCCTCCTCCTCGCCATCGCTCCTCTCTCCTTCCTCCTCCCTTCTCCCTCCTTCTCCTCAGGTAAATTCAGAGAGAGAGAGCAGAGTTGCACTTTAGAGGGGCGTGGTCACCGGTCCTCCTCGCCATCGTTCCCGTCTTGCCGCCTCTTCGTCATTGTCGAGCAAATGGTGTGGCAGTCCAGGGACACTCCTGCGCCCCATTCTTGGCGCTAGGACGGGAGCACCCCTGTAGTGCCGCCCCGTCTTCGTTGTCGTCCGCGAACAGAGGAGCCCCGTCGCCGGCCTTCTTCGCAGTCATCTTCCTCGCCCTCAACCCTCGGAGAAGACCGGCTGCTTATCGACCCCCTGTGAGCGCACTAGCCCATCCTTTTCCCTCGCCGTTGCCGTCGTGTGGCGCGTAGGTCGCCGCCGTGCCGAATCGCCGTCACGCTCCTGCTCGAGATCGAGCGACTTGATGTCTGTTGTGTGCGTGGCACCCAAGCGCGGTAATGGGTTCTCCTATATTCCCGCTTCCTCCTCAGCGAGTCTGCGTCGCTGAAGAGCCCCTGTAGTCGTCGGATTTCGTCGCCATCGTTAGCCTGTCGTCGGTGTGTTCGGGTTCAATTTCATCAGTTATCGCCGTAGTGAGTTGTAGTTAAGCAGTAAGACGACCCCTTGGTAAGTAGCATGAGCGTAGCGCAGTGGCAATTGATCCGGCCCGAGACCGAGAGGTCTGGGGTTCGAATCCCCGGCGCCCCCTATTTTCCTTTTTTTGCATTGGCTATTGCTGCTGTGTGGTGTGCGGATCTGGAGTGACCACACAAGATCTGCTGTGTTCGTGTGCCTGGTGGTGTGTGCTTGTGTGTGTAGGATTCCCTGTGGCCATGAGATCCTGTGTGAGTGTGAGTGTGTGTATGCTATGTATGTGTGCTAGTGTGTGTATGACAGGTGGGCCTGGCCCCACTTGTCATCCATATAGGGGCCTTGGTGTCTACGCCAGGTGGGTCCCGCTCCTATCTTTTGTTTTATTTTATTTTATTTAGTGTTTTTTTGTGTTAGGTAGATTATTTCATTTTCTAGTAAAATTGCTAAATCTGGACATGAGCATAATTGGACATGGGCATTTTTAGCATGTTTTAACTTATAGGAATGTCATGTTGATTTCGAGGATGTTTTTGTGAGTTTTACGAAAACTTATATATGAGTATGATATATGATTTTGGGGTAGAATTTCGCAATGAATCTACTGGTGCAACTTGTTTGGTCATTTGAGCAAGTTCCACAAAATGTCATTTTGTCCCAAAGTGTCATTTTGTCATTTTAGTTAGAATTAATCCATGCTTGCTATGATCTTGGTGTCAACATGGAAGTGGTAGCATTTCATGAGTAGAATTCCATGGTATTTTCTTTTGACATGATAATCTTGCATATAAGTGGGAACCATGCTCCAAAGTGGCTATTAAATTGTTGCCGTTTTCAACATGCTAAATATTACTAAGTTTGAGAATCTGTTAATATTTTTATGCCATGATAAGTGGATGATACCTAGTGATATGTTGTGTTTTAGCTCAAGCTCAGTGCTAGTGTTTTGAAGTAGATGTTTCCCTCTAACATCCTGGTAATTTTCAAGCCATGAGGTTGTCTCTATCACCATTAGTTTCTGCTATCAACTTGCTATCAGCTTAACCCAGATTCCAGAAAACTGTGATTTTCACTAAGTCCCTAGAATCCGTTTCAGCATGCCACCTTGTGAGCTTTGTGCTTATTGATATGTGCTTCCTTTCGAGTTTGTGTAGTTGGATGATTCGATAAGCATGTTATGAAGTTTCTGTACATGTTTTGTTTGAGGTTGGAAACTTTGTGTAGCTCTAAATATTTGCTGTGAAAGTTGCTATGTTGCTGTTTTGGGACAGATTGTGTGTGTTGGTGTTTTGTGGCTTGTGGGAGCTATGCTCCATTATTTTGCTTGATATTTGGCTTTATTGTGGTTGGTTTTAAATTTCCTAACCAGTGGCTTTGCAACCCCGTGGATAATTAATCAACAACCTGGGCCAGTGCTCCTCATGAGTGTTGGTCCAACCAGAGCCACTTGCAGGGCCACCTAGTGGCAACTCGAGTGATTTCTATCCGGCCGCCGTACATAGTGTTCATCCGGACGTGTCCCGAGAACGAGATATGCGACTCTTATTGGGTTCATCGACACGTCGGGAGGTCTTGCTGGACTTGTTTTACCTTTTTCGAATGGCTTGCGTGAGGGACTCTGATTTTCTTTGGGCTATCTTGAGGTGTTGGAATTCCTTTGGAGTTGCCTAGGATTATCACGAGATCCGTGGTCGAGGTTAATCCCGCGGAGTGTGGTTAATTTATGATGGACTAGTTGGAGCACCCCTGTAGGGTTAAATCTTTCGGAAAGCCGTGCCCGCGGTTATGTGGCAACTTGGATATTTGTTTAACACCCGCTTATAGCTAACTTGAAGTAAACTCCATTAAAATACACCAACTATGTGAGTAACCGTGATTGTCTGCTCATGAACACGATCCGAGAGAGAACACGGCGGGGTAATGTTTGACGTAAGTAGGTGTTCAGCATCGCTTAGCGATCATGCTAGTTCTCGACCATTTATCGTAGACCACATATTTACATTCATGCTCTCATAAGTTAGCCACCATAAAATGCTTAGTGCTGCTGCAAACTAAACACTTACCCCCATCGAACCCAAAAAGCTTGAATATTCCTGGTACCTGGTCGCGAGATTGCTGAGTCCCCGTGGCTCATAGATTACTACAACAAATACAGGTGTAGGTGCAGATGAGATCGTGCCAGATGATGTGATATAGCTCCAGTGGGAGTATGACGAGGAACGTGGCAGGATGAACGTCACTTATCCAGACGAGTAGAGAGGCCTTGGTCGTGATCTTCGGGGCTAGCAAAATAGTTTCATTGCATCTCTTTCTCTTGTTTGTTTTCATCCGTAGTCAGACCCTGTCTTTGGAATGATGTTTGAATAAACTGTGTGGAATTGTAATTTAGCATGTGGCGAGTGTAAGCCAGCTCATATACTCCTCTCTTCATAAATGTATGTGATGATACTATACTTATGAACGACTAGATGCGCCTCTATCCATTTTGAGGCCCACGTGCCTAAATATGGATAGGCACACATCTTGGGCATGACAAGTTGGTATTCAGAGCCATACGACCATAGGAGCCCTTTGCTTGATCAAAATTTGTCGAGTCGAGTCTAGTAAAAACTATTTGAGTCGTTATATCGGAGAGTAGGTTTCTTTTTACCCCTCTTCTATAGTCTGGTGAGGTATTCGACTTAGGAATTATGATTCTACTCCTCTTCTCACTCAAAAATTTTTTAGGACCATGCGGGCATTTTGGAAACTATATGATACCGATGTGACGGAGTTCTGTCTTGGTGCCTCCTGCCTGACTTGATTTCTTCCGGGGAGTTGAGCTCCAAGGAATTCTTGGCATATTGTTATCATTCAGCTTCCTTTGTATCTCCGGACGGAGGGTGTTCGGAATTGCTTCAATACTTGTCATGGTGAGATAAGGTCGGAGTCACCCTATACTGGGGAGGCGTCTGGGGTACCACCATGGTTAGTATCATTGTGCTTTCGAGGATTCGAGTTAGATGGACTTGCGAAAGCCTCTGGTTATGTGTTGAAGGATGGATACAGTTGGGGTGTAGGTTTGTTAGTTGTGTGAGATATTTCCTCCTTGTATCCCCAACACCAGATTGCATAACCAGAATTTTTTTGGAAGTTCTTAGGTGGGAACTCATGTAGTTATCTAGGATCATCTTCTTCAGATGTATGAGGGTATATACATTGTTCCGAGCAACATTAGCTCAATACTTTTGTGTTATTGCAAGTGGCTTCTAATATCTGATGATGTTATCGCAAACTCGAAGAAGGCGTTCTTGCTAATTTTTCAGTAGGAAGGTTGTTTGTGTTATTCGTTCAATTTCTTTCAAGTCATTTGATTCAGCTGAATGCTATCATCTTTGTCAATGAGGTGCTGATGTTTTTGTCCATCTTGAGGATGGCTCCAACAACTCGCGGGAGTTCGGGTTGTGATGGAGAGCAGTCTGATCCTCCACCACCCCCGCCACCACCTCCTCCTCCAGAAGCTTGGCAAGTTGTGATGTCCGCAACCAATGCAAATACTCAGATGTTGCTCAGGCTGTTGCAAGAAAGAGATTAGGGTCAACAAGGTTTTCAAGGGAATTCTCAAAATCAGCCCGAGTTTGCGACGCTCAACCAGTTCCTTGCCAACCAGCCCAAGTCTTTCACCTGTTGTGAGCAGCCTTTTGATGCTGATGATTGGCTCCGTGACATGAGTAACCATTTTGAGTACAACAATGTCAGACCAGAGGACTTTATCAGATTCGCGTCGTTCCAGCTCAAGGGTGAGGTAGCAGATTGGTGGCAGCAATACAAGGACTCCAGGGGCGATTGTGTTGTCACTTGGGATGATTTCTGTCGTGACTTCATGGCCCATTACATTCTGACAAGCTTTGTCGAGGAGATGCGTGAGAAGTTCAGGCACCTGAAGCAGGGGAGCAAGTCTGTCTATCTGTACAACATCGAGTTCTAGAATCTGGCCCGCTATGCTAAGCAAGATGTTCTAGATGACAAGTCCATGATTTATCAGTTCAGAGGTGGTCTCAAGGATGAGCTTCTGTCGGGTCTAGTCCTTCAAGAGCCTCGTGAGTTTGATCAGTTCCACAACATGGCTTTGAAGGTCGAGGCAACTCAGCTCAAGTTGGAGAACTCAAGGAAGCGTTCCAAGGATTCCTATTCTTCTTGTTCCAGCTCTCAGATGGTCCCTAAGCAGTATAAATATTGGGTTCCTTCTCTGCCTCCGTTTCGTCCCCCTCAGCAGCAGAGACAGTTCGCTGGCCGTGGTTCTTCCCACCCATCCAACCCAGGATATCAGCAGAGGCCCCAGGTACCCAAGTCAGCTATTGTTGCTCCTCCAGGCAACTTCTTTCCCCCTATCTGAGGTTACTTGTCACAAGTGTGGTCAGAAGGGCCACTACTCAAACAAGTGCAATCAACGGCGTCTGCGACCTCCTCCTCCAGTCAAGCCCCCAGGCAATGCTATGGTGAAGCATAACCCCAAGTATGCAAGGGTGAACCATGTGAATGCAGGTGAAGCGGAGCAGTCTCATGAAGTGATTATGGGTAATCTCGCAGTTAATTCTATTCCTGCAAAAGTTTTGTTTCATGCTGGTGCATCGCATTCATTCATATTTAGGCCATAATTTGCTAAGCATGATTTCGTGACGTTGAAGACCCCTAGGCCATTAAATGTTCTTTCTCCTAGTTTGGAAATGACTTCCAATGTGTGGGTTCCGGATGTGTCTATCAAGATGGGCAATTATTCTTTTCTGGCTTCTCCAATTGTTCTCGGTAAATCCGATATTGATCACATTCTGGGCATCGACTTTCTGGCTATGAACAAGGCGCATGTTGATTGTTGAGCCAAAGAAGTCAAGTTGACTCATCCTTCAGAAGATGTGATTATTTTCGCAGCTCGCGATGAGACAATCCGTCTCTTTGCTCTTGATGAGAAGGGTGAGATCTCGGCTATTTCTCAGATTCCGGTGGTTAGTGAGTATGAAGGTATCTTTCCAGAAGAGTTGCCAGGAATGCCTCTGCACCGGCCAGTCGAGTTCGTGATTGACCTTGAGCCCGGAACTAAACTAGTTTGCAAGCGTCCTTATACACTCGGCCCCGAAGAGCTGAAAGAGTTGAAGAAGCAGCTAGATGAACAAGAACGTCTGGGTTTGATCGGACCAAGTTCTTCTCCATGGGGTTATGGTGTTTTGTTTGTCAAGAAGAAGGATGGCATGGACCGACTTTATGTAGATTACCGTCCATTGAATAAGAAGATAATCAGAAACAAGTACCCACTTCCCAACATCAATGAGTTGTTTTAACAACTGAAAGGTGCCAAGGTTTTCTTGAATCTTGATCTTAGCATGGGCTATCATCAGATTCACATTCGTGAAGAAGATATTCCAAAGACCACTTTCAGGGCGAGTTTTGGCTCTTATGAGTACACCGTCATCTCGTTTGGTCTCGCCAATGCTCCTGCAACCTTCCCAAGAATGATGAACTTCATATTCTCTCCTTTCAAGAATGAGTTCGTCTTGGTCTATCTGGATCATATCCTTGTGTTCTCACAGACTGAAGAAGAGCATGCAGAGCATCTCCGGCTTGTGCTTGACAAGTTAAGAGAGCATCGATTCTATGCAAAGTTTTCCAAGTGTGAGTTTTGTCTCAATGAAGTGGTGTAACTTGGGAATGTGATCTCTAGCGAGGGCATTAAAGTGCACCCTGAAAAAGTTGAGGCAATCTTGAAGTGGGAGCCTCCTCAGAATGTGAAGTAGCTTTGTAGCTTCCTTGGGCTTGCTAGTTGTTGCAGAAGATTCGTGGAGAACTTCTCTCAAATTGCTAAGCCTCTTTCTAATATCCTCCAAAAGAATGTCAAGTATGCTTGGTCTCCTAAGTGTGGTGTGGCGTTCAATATGCTCAAGCAAAGACTGACTTCGGCTCCAGTTCTTGTTCCTCCCGAGCAATAAAAGCCTTTCCAAGTTTTCTATGATGCTTCTCTCCAAGGTCTTGGTGGTGTTCTCATGCAAGATAAGACGATAGTTGCTTATACCTCACGTCAGTTGAAGTCTGCCGACAAGAACTACCCCACTCATGATCTTGAGTTGGCGGTAGTTGTGCATGCTTTGATGACTTGGAGGCATTTGTTGTTGGGTAGACCAGTTGAGGTGTACACCGATCACAAGAGCTTGAAGTACATTTTCGCTCAACCCAATCTCAATCTTCGGTAGTCTTGTTGGGTGGAAATGCTTGAGGACTTCAATCCAAGCATTGATTATACTCCTGGAAAAGCAAATGTCATTGCAGACGCGCTCAGCCGAAAGGCATACTACAACAGTCATATCCTGAAGCCTCTTCAACCCGAGCTTTGTGAAGCCTTCTGCAAGATCAACCTTCAGATGATTCCCTAAGGATTTCTTGCCAATCTTCAAGTCTCTCCGACTCTGGAAGATCAAGTTCACCAAGCTCAACTTCTTGATGCAATGGTGAAGAAAGTGAATAAAGGCGTGGCCAAGGGCATTCCAAAGTATAAGTGCTTTCGCGTTGATGACAAAGATACCTTGTTCTTTGAGGACCGTCTGGTGGTTCCAAAAGGTGATGTCAGGAAGGTTATCATGGACGAAGCACACAATTCTCTTCTATCCATTAATCCAGGGAGTTCCAAGATGTATCAGGATCTCAAGCAAACCTTCTAGTGGACTCACATGAAACGTGAAATTGCTCAGTTCGTGAACGAGTGTGATGTTTGTCGCCGGGTGAAGGCGGAACATCAACGTCCAACAGGTCTCCTTCAGCCTTTGCCTATTCCAGAGTAGAAATTCGACCGTGTGGAGATCGATTTCGTCACTGGGTTTCCCAAGTCGAAGAGGGGCAACGATGCTATCTTTGTGGTTATCGACAAGCTGACTAAAGTTGCTCATTTCCTTCAGGTCAAACAATCTATCTCGGCAGCTCAGCTAGCCGAGTTGTATACGTCAAGGATAGTTTATTTGCACGGTATTCCTCACATCATCTCATCTGATCGTGGAAGCCTCTTCACATCCATGTTTTGGGAGTCCTTCCAGACTGCTATGGGTACCAAGATCCGTTTCAGCACGACATTCCATTCGCAGACAAGTGGTCAAGTTGAGAGAGTAAATCAAGTCCTTGAAGACATGCTCATAGCCTGTGTGATTTCGTTCGACATGAAATGGGAAGAATGCCTTCCATACCCTAAATTTTCATACAACAACAACTTTCAGGCTAGCTCAGGCAAGGCCCCTTTCGAGATTCTCTACGGCAGGAAGTGCCGTGCCCCGCTCAATTGGTCTGAAACCGGTGAGCGTCAAATTTTGGGCAATGACATGATCACTGAAGCAGAAGAGATGTGTCGTGTTATTTGTGAGAACCTCAATGTATCTCAATCCCGACAGAAGAGTTATTACGATAAAAAACATCGGGATGTCTCCTTTAAAGTTGATGATCTAGTCTATCTCAGAGTCTCTCCCATGAAGGGCACTCAACGGTTTGGAATTAAAGGGAAGGTAGCTCCTCGCTTTGTGGGTCCTTTCAGAGTTGTTGGAAAGAGAGGTGAACTTGCCTATCAATTGGAGCTTCCTCAAAACTTCGCAAATGTGCACGATGTCTACCATGTCTCTCAGCTCCGGAGGTGTTTCAAGACTCCCGCGCATACCATTGACCTCCAAGACATTGATCTCCAAGAAGACTTGTCTTATCATGAACATCCAGTGGCTATTCTCGAAGAAACTGATCATAAGACTCGCGACAAATCAATCAAGTTTCTCAAGGTTAAGTGGTCTCATCATTCCGATAAAGAAGCTACTTGGGAACGTGAGGATCTTCTTCGTTCCGAATATCCAGAGTTATTTCATTCCTAGATCTCGGATCGAGATCCTCTTGTAGTGTGGGAGAGTTGTAACAGCCCAAGTTCCACCCTTGCCATTTATGGTCATGTAAACCATGTGAACCTCTATGTTGCCATGTGCTCGAATGAATTATGTTTTGCTTCATTGCCATTTTCATTTCACGCATCTTGCATCATGCTCATCATATCATTTGCATACTTGTGTTGCTTGCTAGTTTGATCATGTGTGATGTGGTTGTGTGTAAATGTGGTGCAACAACTCCCTCCGTTCTCCTTTAATTTTCAAAACCATGCCTAAACCTTTTATTCTTTTGTTTTCTACATGAGAATTAACTTGATAAAAAATCTATTAAAAATGTTCTATTATTAGGGGATACCATGTTGAGTAGGAATGTGGTGCTCTCTTTGTGGTGTAAACTTTGGACTTATGGGGTTTTGCAAATCAGTGGCTAATCATTTTAAAAAAAGTATTTATTTTACTTGTCCTAAAAATCATCTTTGTATTTTTATTAAATAGGGCATATTAATTTCAGTGCCAAAGTAATTTTGTTTTAACAAAAATCCTTTTCTTTTTCTCTAGGGTTTTTTAGCTTGTGTTATTTAAATTTATAAAAGAAAACCTCTGTTGTTTTATTTCCTGAGAGAGCTAGCATCGTTGGGCCTCTTCCTCCCACCCGTAGCCCAGCTAGCCCGTGCGTTCGTAGCCCAGCCGGCGCTAGCTGCCACCTGCTCCCGTTTCCCCCTTTCCGTCAGGTTCAGAGAGAGCTCGTGAGAGAGAGCGTCGCCGTCGCTGTGAGAGGGCTCACGGACGTCGAGGCCTCCCCCCTTTATATGCGTGCGGATACCTAGGGTTCTCCCCTCTTCCTCCTTGCCGCCGCCACTCCTCTCTCCCCCTCCCCCCTTCTTCTCCCTCCTTCTCCTCAGGTAAATTTAGAGAGAGAGAGAGAGCAGAGTTGCAGTTCAGAGGGGCATGGTCGCCGGTCCTCCTCGCCGTCGTTCCTGTCCTGCCGCCGCTTCTTCATCGTCGAGCATATGGTGTGGCGGTCTAGGGACGCTCCTACGCCCCGTTCCCGGTGCTAGGGCGTGGTGAGCACCCCTGCAGCACCGCCCCGTCGTTGTCGTCGTCCGCGAACAGAGGAGTCCTGTCGCCGGCCTTATTCGAAGTCTTCTTCCTTGCCCTTGACCCCCGGAGAAGACCGGCTGCTCAACGACCCCCTATGAGAGTGCAAGCCCATCCTTTTTCCTCGTCGTTGCCATCGTGTGGCGCGTAGGTCGCCACCGTACTGAATCGCCGCCGCGCTCCTGCTCGAGCTCGACCGGCTCGATGTCTGCTGCGTGCGTGGCACCCAAGCGCAGGAATGGGTTCTCCTATGTTCCCGCTTCCTCCTCAGCAAGTACGCGTTGCCAGAGAGCCCTTGTATTCACCAGATTTCATTGCCATCATTAGCCTATCGCTGGTGTGTTCGGGTTTAGTTTCGTATCGTCGCAGTGAGTAGTAGTTAAGAAGTAAGACGACCCCTTGTTCAGTAGCGCGAGCGTATCGCAGTGGCAATCAATTTGGCCCGAGACCAAGAAGTATGGGTTTTGAATCCCCGACGCCCCCTGTTTTCCTTTTTTTTGCATTGGCTATTGCTGCTGTGTGGTGTGTGGATCTGGAATGACCACACAGGATCTGGTGTGGCCGTGTGCCTGGTGGTGTGTGCTTGTGTGTGTGTAGGATTCCGTGTGGCAGGGAGATCCTGTGTGAGTCTATGTGTATGTTGTGTATGTGCGCTAGTGTGTGTATGACAGGTGGGCCTGGCTCCACTTGTCATCCACAGAGGGGCCCTGGTGTCTATGCCAGGTGGGTCCCACCTATCTTTTATTTTATTTTATTTTATTTAGTGTTTTTTTTGTGTTAGGTAGATTATTTCCTTTTCTAGTAAAATTGCTAAATCTGGACATGGGCATAATTGGACATGGGCATTTTTAGCAAGTTTTAACTTATAGGAATGTCATGTTGATTTCGAGCATGGTTTTGTGAGTTTTACAAAAACTTATATATGACTATGATATATGATTTTGGGGTAGTATTTCCCAATGAATCTATTGGTGTAACTTGTTTGGTCATTTGAGAAAGTTCCACAAAATGTCATTTTGTCCCAAAGTGTCATTTTGTCCCAAAGTGTCATTTGGTCATTTTACTTAGAATTAATCCATGCTTGATATAATCTTTGTTTCAACATGGAAGTGGTAGCATTTCATGAGTAGAATGCCATGGTATTTTCTTTTGACATGATAATCTTGAATATAAGTGGGCACCATGCTCCAAAGTGGCTATTAAAATGTTGTTGTTTTGAACATGCTAAATATTACAAGTCTGAGAATCTGTTAATATTTTTATGCCATGATGAGTGGATGATACTAGTGATATGTTGTGTTTTAGCTCAAGCTTAGTGCTAGTGTTTTGAAGTAGATGTTGCCCTCTACCATCCTGATAATTTTCATGCCATGAGGTGGTCTCTATCACCATTAGTTTCTGCTGTCAACTGCTATCAGCTTGACCCAGATTCCAGAAAACTGTAATTTTCACTAAGTCCCTAGAATCTGTTTCATCATGCCACCTTGTGAGCTTCATGCTTATTGATATGTGCTTCCTTTCCAGTTTGTGTAGTTGGATGATTTGATAAGCATTTTATGTAGTTTCTGTACATGTTTTGTTTGAGGTTGGAAACTTCATGTAGCTCTAAATATTTGCTGTGAAAGTTGCTATGTTGCTGTTTTGGGACAGATTGTGCGTGGTTGTGTTTTGTGGCTTGTGGGAGCTATGCTCCACTGTTTTGCTTGATCTTTGGCTCTATTGTGGGTGGTTTTCCATTCCCTAACTAGTGTCTACCTTGGAATACCAAGGAATAACCCATGGCCTTCATTGTCTTGTATTTTGCCTTCGTAACTTGCCGTGAGCGTAGCGTGAGATCCGTTACTCTGTTTCCTAAGTTCTACATATGCATTTGCATCGTTTTTGCATGAAGCATCCATATTTGCCATGATCATGCATGTTCAAACAACTTAATATGAGGTTCTGTCCAGAATTGTAAATAACTTAACTATTGCATGAGAAACATGACTAGTTTAGGATTGCCCTGCTAAATACTTCAAATGAATCATGCATCATCTTGTTTGTGCATTGCACCTTGGTTGGTTGTTTATTGTTGGTGTTTCTCTTGGGTAGACGCGAGTTTTTAACCTGAGTACGAGGATCCAGGAGAGTACCACTACGAGGACCCCGCTCTTTGTCCCTCTGAAGAACCAACAGGCAAGATGATCGTACCCAGATCCCGACACTATTTCTTTCTAGATGTCTTGCTCTTATCGTTATATATGCGTTACCTACTACTTGAATGTCAAGCCTCCTACATTTCCATGATAACCTCTAACCCTTCCACATCCTAGCAAACCTTGTTTGGCTAAGTTACCGCTGCTCAGCCCCTCTTATAGCGTTCTTAGTTGCAGGTGCAGGTTGTTTCCATGTGATAACATGGATATCTGGAGATATCACAATATTTTCTGCTATTTAATTTAATGCACATATATATCTTGGTATGGTGGAATGCTTGGCCTTTTGCTCGGTGTTTTGTTCCACTTTTACCACCATAGTTACTTGTTACCGGTGTTATGTTTCCATATTTTGCGCTCTTAACATTCTCGGGGTTGTTATGGGGACCCCCTTGATTATTTGGTTGAGATTAAAACTTGTCTGGCAAGACCCAACATTGGTACTATTTGCTTAAAGAACTTAATAAAATTGCATAGGGCTTTGCAACCCCGTGGATAATTAATCAACAACCCGGGCCAGTGCTCCTCATGAGTGTTGGTCCAACCCAGATCCACTTGCGGGGCCACCTCGGGGCAACTCGAGTGATTTCTTGCCGTCCACCATACATAGTGTTCATACGATCGTGTCCTGAGAACAAGATACGCGGCTCTTATTGGGTTCGTCGCCACGTTGGGAGGTCTTGCTGGACTTGTTTTACCTTTTTCGAATGGCTTGCGCGAGGGACTCTGATTTTCTTCAGGCTATCTCGAGGTGTCGGAATTCCTTTGGAGTCTCCTAGGATGATCACGAGATCCGTGGTCGAGGTTATTCCCGCGGAGTGTGGTTAATTTATGATGGACTAGTTGGAGCATCCCTGCAGGGTTAAATCTTCCGGAAAACCGTGCCCGCGGTTATGTGGCAACTTGGATATTTGTTTGACACCCGTTATAGTTAACTTGAAGTAAACTCCAATAAAATACACCAACTTTCTGAGTAACCGTGATCATCTCTGCTCGTGAACACGGTCCGAGAGAGAACACAATGGGGTTATGTTTGACGTAAGTAGGTGTTCAGGATCACTTAGCGATCATGCTAGTTCTCGACCGTTTATTGTAGACCACATATTTACATTCATGTTCTCGTAAGTTAGCCACCATAAAATGCTTAGTGCTGCCCCAAACTAAACACTTATCCCAATCTAACACAATAAGCTTGAATAGTCTCGATACCTAGTCGCGAGATTGCTGAGTCCGCGTGGCTCACAGATTAGTACAACAAATATAGGTGTAGGTGCAGATGAGATCGTGCCAGATGATGTGACGCAGCTCCAGTGGGAGTATGACGAGGAACGTGACGGGATGTACGACACTTATCCAGACGAGTAGAGAGGCCTTGGTCATGATCTTCGGGGCTAGCAAAACAGTTTCATTGCATCTCTTTTTCTCGTTTGTTTTCGTCCATAGTCGGACCCTGTCTTTGGAATGATGTTTGAATAAACTTTGTAGAATTGTAATTTAGCATGTGGCGAGTGTAAGACAACTCATATACTCCTCTCTTGAAAAATGTCTGTGATGATACTGTACTTGCGAACGACTAGATGCGCCTCTATCCCTGTTGAGGCCCCCGTGCCTAAATATGGATAGGCGCGCATCTTGGGCGTGACACTTGTGGCCCACTGGTGCATCCCTCTGCAGTGTGCTCAGTGCCAGAAATTTTAAATATTCCAGAAAAATCATACTCCATTTTCAGGGCATCTCAAGAACTTTTATTTTTAGGCCACTTTTTTTATTGCATGGGAAACTCAAAAAATAGAAAAATAATAGCATTTTTACTTAATTTCATCTAGCTAACAGAAAGTAAAAACTGTGTATAGAAAGTTGTGCTTTCTAAATTCATCCATATCATGCTCACCAAAAGGAATCCATCTATAAGGTTGATCAAGTCTTATTAACAAACTTCTTTCGAATAACATGAAACTAAAGAATTTTCGAATAACACTAAGTTACCTAAATTGGGATATGTATAACCCCAACAATAAGTATATCATATTTCTTCTTGAGAATAGGGAGAGGGAACTCAAAGTCTCCAACAATGATCGTTGGAATTTTTTCAACAGAGTTGATACTGTGAACTTGAGGTTGTTTCTTCGGAAAGTGTACCGTATGCTCATTACCAATAATATGAAAAGTGACATTGCCCTAGTTGCAATCAATAACAGCCCCTGCAGTATTCAAAAAGGGTCTACCAAGGATGATCGAAATACTGTCGTCCTCGGGAATATCAAGAATAACAAAGTCCATTAAGATAGTAGCATTTGCAACTATGACATGTACATCCTCAAAAATACCGATAGGTAGAGCAGTTGATTTATCAGCCATTTGCAAAGAGATTTCAGTAGGTGTCAACTTATTCAAATCAAGTCTACGATATAAAGGGAAAGGCATAACACTAACACCAACTCCCAAATCACATAAAGTGGTTTTAACATAATTCCCTTTAATAGAGCATGATATAGTTGGTATTCCTAGATCTCCTAATTTCTTTGGTACTCCACCCTTAAAAGTATAATTAGCAAGCATGGTGGGAATTTCAGCTTCCGGTATCTTCCTTTTATTAGTCACAATATCGTTCATATACTTAGCATAAGGAGACATTTTCTGAATATCAATCAAGCGCATACGCAAAAAGACAGCTCTAAGCATTTCAACAAAGCTCTCAAAATACTCATCATCCTTTTTCTTGGATAGTTTAGAAGGAAAGGGCATGGGTTTCTGAACCCATGGTTCTCTTTCTTTACCATGCTTCCTAGGAATAAAGTCTCTTTTGTCATATATTTTTTTCTTAGGATGTGGGTTATCAATATCAATAGCAGGTTCAATCTCCACATCATTATCATTACTAGGTTGAGTATCAACATGAACATCATCATTAATATTATCACTAGGCTCATGTTGATCACCAGATTGTGTCTCATCATCAGAAACAAAAATATCATTTGGGTTTTCAGGTGTATCTATAACAGGTTCACTAGCAGCATGCAAGGTTCTATCCTTATCCTTGTTCCTCCTATTATAGGAATGACTAGGTGCATCAATATTACCTCATTGAGAATCTTGTTCAATTCTCTTAGGGTGGCCCTTAGGATACAAATGTTCCTGAGTCATTCTTCCACCTCCAGTCACAACTTTAATAGAATGATCATTGTTCTTACTATTCATCTCATTAAGCAAGTCATTATTGGCTTTAAGTACTTGTTCTACTTGAGTAGTAATCATGGAAGCATGTTTACTAATCAGTTTAAGATCAATTATAGTTCTACTCATATAATCACCTAAGCGATCAAGCATGAAAGCATTTTGTTTCAATTGTCTACTAACATATGCATTAAAATTTTCTTGCTTAACAACAAAATTGTCAAATTCATCCAAGCATTGCCTAGCAGGTTTATTATAACGAATATCGCTTTCATCAATTCTATGAAGAGAATTTACCTCCACTACTTGTGTCGGGTTATAAAGACCATGCATTTCTTCAATAGGTGGTAGATTCTTAGCATCTTCAGCTTTAATACCCTTCTCTTTCATAGATTTCTTTGCCTCTTGCATAGCTTCAGGACTAAGAAATAGAATACCTCTTTTCTTTGGAGTTGTCTCCGGAGGTGGTTTGGGATTAGTCCAATCATTATCATTGCTCAATATATTATTCAATAGTATTTCAGCTTGTTCAACAGTTTGTTCCCTGAAAACACAACCAGCACAACTATCTAGGTGGTCCCTAGAAGCATCGGTTAGTCCATTATGAAAGATATCAAGTATTTCGTTTTTCTTGGGAGGATGATCAAGCAAAGCATTAAGTAACTAGAGAAGCCTCCCCCAAGCTTGTGGGAGACTCTCCTCTTCCATTTGCACAAAGTTAAATATTTCCTGCAAGGCAGCTTGTTTCTTATGGGCAGGAAAATATTTTTTAGAGAATTGATAAATGATATCCTTGGGGCTACGCACACAACCTGGAGCAAGAGAATTAAAACATATCTTAGCATCACCCTTTAGCATGAAAGGAAACAACTTAAGGATATAATAGTAACGATTTTTTTCCTCATGAGTAAATAGGGTGGCTATATCATTCAGTGTAGTAAGATGTGCTACAATAGTTTCAGATTCATAGCCATGGAAAGGATCAGATTCAACCAAAGTAATTAACTCATGATCAACAGAGAATTCATAATCCTTATCAGTGACAAAGATAGGTGAAGTAGCAAACTTAGGATCATATTTCATTCTAGCATTCAAAGATTTTTCTTTCCACTTGCATAGTAATCTCTTAAGATCATCTCTATCATTACAAGCAACAAATTCCCTACCTACCTCTCCTTCCATAACATAACCCTCAGGAAAAGCAGTCAATTCATATCTAGGAGAGATAGGTCTAGCAGGTGCCTCAAAGTATCTAGTTTCAATAATTTCATCAGTTTCAGAAGTATCATAATTTTCAACATGGGCTCTAGCAATTTGTTCATCAAGAAATTCACCCAGTGGCACAATATTATCAAGCGAAGTATCATCATAAGCATCATGCATAGCAGAAGTGGCAACATTAATTACTTGCGACATATCAGAATTACTAGCAGGTGGTGGTGTCGCAAACTTACTCATAACAGAAGGTGAATCATGTGCAGAGCTAGATGACAGTTCCTTACCTCCCAACGTAGTAGAGGGATATATCTTGGTTTTTGGGTCTTTCAGATTATTCATACTGATCAACAGATATAAATCCCAAGTGACTCAGAGAATAGAGCTATGCTCCCTGACAACGACGCTAGAAAAAGGTCTTGATAACCCACAAGTATAGGGGATCACAACAGTTTTCGAGGTTAGAGTATTCAACCCAAATTTATTGATTCGACACAAGGGGAGCCAAAGAATATTCTTGAGTATTCACAGATGAGTTGTCAATTCAATCACACCTGAAATACTTAATATCTGCAGCAAAGTATTCAGTAGCAAAGTAGTATGGAAGTAACGGTAACGATGGCAAAAGTAACAGTAGCAGTTTTATAGAGATTGTAAGAATAGAAAGGGAGAAGTAACTTAACAAGGATCAATATGTGGAAAGCTCATAGGCAATGGATCAGTGATGGATAATTATGTCGGATGGAATTCATCATGCAACCGTTATAACATAGGGCGACATAGAACTCGCTCCAATTCATTAATGTACTGTAGGCATGTATTCCATATATAGTCATACGTGCTCATGGAAAAGAACTTGCATGACATCTTTTTTCCTACCCTCCCGTGGCAGCATGGTACTAATGGAAACTAAGGGATATTAAGGCCTCCTTTTAATGGAGAACTGGACCGAAGCATTAGCACTTAGTGAATACATGAACTCCTCAAACTACGGTAATCACCGAAAAGAATCCAAGTTATTGTCACCCTGGGGGATGCGGATCATAACTCGTAATAGGTGGCTACAACTTGCAAGATAGGATCAAGAACACATATATATTCATGAAAACATAATAGGTTCAGATCTTAAATCACGGCACTCGGGCCCTAGTGACAAGCATTAAGCATAGCAAAGTCATAGCAATATCAATCTCAAAACATAGTGGATACTAGGGATTAAACCCTAACAAAACTAACTTTACATGATAAGTCTCATCAAACCCATCACCTTCCAGCAAGCCTACGAAGGGATTACTCCAGAACGGTGGAGAGCATCATGGAATTGGTGATCAAGGATGGTTGGTGATGACAATGGCGTCAATTTCCCCTCTCGAGAGCCCAAAACAGACTCCAGATCTGGTCTCCCGAGGAAGAACAAGAGGTGGCGGCACCTCCATATTGTTAAACGCGATGAACTCCTCTCCCTGATTTTTTGTCTCCACAAATAGGATTATATGGAGGTCGAGATGAGGTCGTAGGAGCCACGAGGGCCCCACAAGCCTGCTAGGCGCGACCAGGGGGGTGACCGTGCCTAGCTGGCTTGTGGCCTGCAGGTGTCCCCTCTCCGGTTGATTCTTGCATAGTATTTTTTATTAAATCCAAAAATATTGTCCGTAAATTTTTAGGATGATCCGAGAACTTTTATTTCTTCACAAAAATAACATCAAGGCAATTTTGCTGAAAACAACGTCAGTCCGGGTTAGTTCCATTCAAATCATGCAAATTAGAGTCCAGAACAAGGGTAGAAGAGTTTGGAAAAGTGGATACGATGGAGACATATCAGTGATCAACTTACATGTTCCGTGACCTTGGGAATCTATGCATAGTGTTTGGCACACGTTTTTGTCTTGACTTTCCGGTAGAAACTTTGGGGCACTCTTTGAAGTTCTTTGTGTTGGATTGAGCATGATGAATCTTAAATTGTGTGATGCATATCGTATAATCAAGCCCATGGGTACTCGTGTAACATGGAGTATCTAGGTGGCATTAGGGTTTTGGCTGATGTATGTCTTAAGGTGTTATTTTAGTACGAACTCTAGGGTTGTTCATGACACTTATAGGGATAGCTCATAATATTAATCGGAAAAGATAACTTTGAGGTGGTTTTGTACCCTACAATAATTTGTTTGTTAGTTATCTGCTATCTATGACTTTGGAGTGAACTCTTTGTCGCACAAGAGGTATTTACATATGATTCAGCTATGTCATTATTGTTGAGAGAAATTGCACTAGTGAAAGTATGAACCCTAGGCCTTGTTTCTAAGCATTGCAATACTGTTTTTGCTCACTTTTGTTACCTGTTACCTTGCTGTTTTTATATTTTCAGATTACAAAAACCTATATCTACCATCCATATTACACTTGTATCACCATCTCTTCGCCGAACTAGTGTACCTATACAATTTACCATTGTATTGGCTATGTTGGGGACACAAGAGACTCTTTGTTATTTTGTTGCAGGGTTGTTTGAGAGAGACCATCTTCATCCTACACCTCCCACGAATTGATAAACCTTAGGTCATCCACTTGAGGGAAAATTGTCGCCGTCCTACAAAACTCTGCGCTTGGAGGCCCAACACGAGTCTACAAGAAGAAGGATGTGTAGTAGACATCAGTCACCATCCCGAGTACATGCGTCCGCTCGGGTCTTAGGACATATAACATATGTTGTACTAGAGACTCACAAATGGCCTATCGTTGCGTCTCATAGTTGGGTCTGTCCAACTGACACCTTATCTCGACTCGGATCCAACTATGTCGAATCCTACCATATCTTTCTAAGTCCATATTATTCGGCTAGCATCCAATGCTACATGGTTAGTGAGACCGGACCATCCACCGTGTCATATGCTAGTCTAACTGGCTGTGCCTCCACACAACCCTTTCGACTAGGGACCATTTTAGGACAGTCATCATGCAATGCATAGTCTCACAAACAAGTCACCAACTTGTTAATACACATCACTGATAATGTCCAAGGACCATCTTTATTCATAAACACATAGGAAATATCATCATACATGATTGCCTCTAGGGCGTATCTCCAACAACCATACTTATGTAACTCTATAAATTCTGAAAAATTGGGACAGCCTGTGGAATTTGTATAGCATAATTTGTAAAAAATTCAGATCAAAAATTGTTATGGTAAAATCAGAGAAATTCTACATTAGACGCTAAAGTTTTTTTTGCATCATATCTATTCTACTCATAATGCAAGTCACCCCAAAGGCTTTACTTTGCACAAACACTAATTTAAACATAAAAACACAACCATTATAGTTGCAATAATCATTTTATTAATAACTATTGGGTTGCCTCCCAACTAGTGCTATTGTTTTACGCTCGTAGCTAGGAATAATGCATAATTTCAAGTGTTGTACCCTTCATGTCCTTCAAAACAAGCTCTTGCAAAATCTTACTTAATAAATCGCCCTTATCAAAACTAGTTGAAGGTCTCAAGTGTCCAAAAGGATTTATAAAATCATTACTAACATCATCCTATTCATAGGGGTCTTCATATAAAACATGGATCACATCACTAATAGCTTCCCTAATAGTATTTGCATGCCAATCTTCACTAAACCCTTCATTAATTCCTTTAAAAATACATTCAAATTTATCAAAAGTGTGGAGTAATAAGGATTCTATTAATTCTTCGGGAAGGACATTCCTCCCCATATTCCTATCAAATTTGTGATAGTCACTAGATTCCATCCTACGCATAGCATCTCTATTATGAAGGATCACTTCTATGGGAGGATGTTCATATTTTATTCCATAGAAGGCAAAAATATCTTTCACTTCGCTCACAATATAATCATATTCACGCATAAGGATATTGATAGCAATTTTCTTAATCTTGGGATCGTGTATGCTAGGAAGTCCCAAAATTATCTTTTGAAGCATAGGATGGACATGCACAAATTTTCTTTCTAATTTCAATATAAGAATGGAAATAGTATCCACATAACAATTTGTTTCATCAAGTATTGATCCTTTAATAAGAGGGTAAACTACCAAGTAGTCAAATAATTCTTGAATGACATGCTTTCGAATAATGTTCCCACGACCCACATGATAATTTTGGGGATTTAGAACCGTGTGAGTATTACTAGTGGGGACTTGATTTGTAGAAGGATCATGAGTGGAGTCAATAAATTTTACTCTTTCATCATCCAAGTTAGTAGCACCATCTTCACTAGCGCTTTCAACAATAACTTTCTCAAATTCAGAAATGATAGCAACTTTGAAGCAAGCAAAACAATCAAATGAGTAAACTAGTAAAGATAAATATTTTTGTATTTTTGATTTTTATAAGGCAAGAAAAATATAACAAAAAATAAAAAGTGGAACAAGTGAATGATAATTTGTGTGAAGGTACTTGATAGTAAGTTGGTGATACTCTCCAGCAACTGTGCTAGAAATCCTTTCTGGTACTTGTGTTGTGTGTTGGGTTTTCCGTGAAGAGGAACATGTGATGCAGCACAATACAAATAAGTATTTCCCTCATTTAAGAACCAAGGTTTATTGAACCAATAGGAGTAACATGCAACCCCCGTCTTCTATGACTGCACACAAAGAAACAAATGCTTGCACCCAACGCGGGTAAGAGGGTTGTCATTCCCCTTGGACTCATTATTTGCAAGCTTATAAGTAGTGTGGTTGGTAGTAGATAATTATAAATTGAAAAATAAAATAAAAATTAAAAAAATGATAGCTAGGTATTGAAATCTTTTGTAAATATATAAGTGAATACACCTGGGGGCCATGGTTTTCCCTAGTGGCATCACTCATGAAGTAACCATACAGTGGTTAAACAAATTACTGTTCGACAATTGATATAAAAGCGCATAGTTATGTGATATGCACGACAATGATCATGCGTATATAGGGATCACGTCCATAAGCAAATAGGTTGACTCCCCCTGTACCTATTACTATTACTCCACCAATCAATCGCTATCCAACATGCATCTAGAGTATTAAGTAAACATAGTAATGCTTGGACAAACAAAGACATGATGTATACAAAGATAACTCACTCAATATGAATTAGCCCATCATTTTATCCTTAGTGAAAACAATACAAAGATGTACTTGTCCCTTTTCTGTCACTGATATATAGAGCACCTTCAGATTGAACCCACTACAACACACCTCTGTCATTGAAGAAATACCAATCTAGTTGGCCAATCTATTTCAATAGATCGGAGAGATTTATGAAGCTATAATAATCATGCAAATAAGAATCATAATAGATTTTAGAGAAGACTCAATTTTTTCATGGTTAATATGAACATAAACGCGCAATTCATTGGATCCTAACAAATGCACCGCACAAAAGAATTACATCGGATAGATCAAAGCAAAGATGTGTTTCTCATTATGTTGAAGATCTAGGGAGATAGATAGCCATCGAGTTACTAACTATGGACCCGTAGGTCCGTGGTAGACTACTCACACATCACCATGGGAGAAGCAAGGTTGATGTATAGGCCCTCCATGATCGATCCTCCCTCTGGCAGGTACTGGAACAGGGCTCCAGATGGGTACACGACAGAATAGAGAGTTGCGACAGCATAAAAAGTGTCTCGGGAGGCTCTCTAGGGTTTTGGGAATTTACTGGAATTTATAGGCCAGAGAGGGGCGTAGGGAGGAAGCCGAGGGCCCCACCACATATCAGGGCACAACCACCCCCTATGCGCGCCCTGGTGTGTGGTGGCTCCCTCGCACAGCTTCCGGTCTTCTCCCGAAGCTTCCAGGTCTTCTTTTGGTCCAGAAAAAATCATAAAAAGTTTTGGGCAATTAGACTTTGTTTGGTACTATAACCTGGAAAATCCAAAAACACGGAGTAAACAACAACTCGCACTTGGCACTGGGTTAATAGGTTAGTGCTCAAAAATAATATTAATTTACATATAATTACCCAAAACTTAACCTAGAATGGTAATATTATAGCATGGTTCAATAAAAAATTATAGATACGTTGGAGATGTATCACGGTCGGGTCGCCCCGTTTCTTCGGGGACATGGTGGAGAAAGGAGAGAGGCACGCCAGAGGGCTTTTGGGAGAGGAAGGAAACTGGGGGCGTCTGTGTCCCCGACGGGCGGGCCAGATGAGGTCAAGGGTGCGAGTCCCGCTTGTTCGTATGATGTGCACTTCGGCACAAACGCGGCCCATATTTGTGTCGGGGATGGGGTGAAAGTGGATATTTGTCCGTTTGCTCCCGCGCATTGGACTAGGATTTTTGTCTGTTTACCCCCAAATAGATGCGGTCGAATGATTTGGGGTCATGCATTGGAGTTGGCCTTATCTTTCAAGGGGCGATGGGCTACTAGTGTAGCCAGCGGTGGCATAAACTTAGGTACTACTTTTATGGGACTTTGGTAAATTTTATGGGGATTTAGAGTTTCAAAGTTCGCACCAAGCTTTGAGACTACTCACAATGGGAGTAACATAGGTAGTAACATAGATGGCACCTAAGAAAAATATATTATGTGACATCTAATTAATGAGAAGAGAGATAAATTGAGTAACTTAGCATGTTACTACCCCTATGAGTAACATCACACATAACAGGGCAAAATGAGTTTATAAGATAATAAATGAAAGGCTCAATGTTACTACTCATATGTTACTATCCATTGTGGAGGTAGTAACTTAGACTAGTAACATATGCATGTTACTACTCTATGTTACTCCTCATTGTGAGTAGTCTGAGCTATCCTAGGTTGTGTCAACATCCTAGGTTTATGTTGCAAATTATGGTAGTATCTGGAGCTTCCATGGGACGTGTTTTTTTCTTGACAATGCTAGTTATTCGCAACCATCGTCGCCCCAAGCGATTCCACATTCTAGAGCAACATCAATATAGGCATATCAGTTTAAGAAAGATAAAGAAAACTCTTACATTGAAAAATCACATGGAGCGCATAAGCTGACTCCCATGTTTGACATGTGTCCCCATGGGGTCCGTACACCACTTTGCCTCCCTCTCCCTTATCCCTGCAGAGGAGCCCTCGGCCATGTATTTGTTGGGGAACGTCGCATGGGAAACAAAAATTTTCCTACGCACACGCAAACCTATCCATGGTGATGAGCATCTACGAGAGGGAGAGTGGATATACATACCCTTGTAGATCGCTAAGAGGGAAGCGTTAAGAAACGCGGTTGGTGTAGTCGAACATCTTCGCGATCCAAATCGCCGAGCGTCCCACGATCTCATCACGATCCGACCCGCGATCCAATCACGATCCGTCCCGTGAACTCATCACGATCCGTCCCGCGATCTCATCACGATCCGTCTCATGATCTTGATCACGATCTGTCCCGCGAACTCATCACGATCCGTTCCGCGATCTCATCACGAACCGTCTCGCGATCTCGATCACGGTCCTTCCGATCTAGCGCCGAACGGACGGCACCTCCGCGTTCAGCACACGTGCAGCTTGATGACGATCTCCACCGTCTTGATCTAGCAAGAGGAGGTGGAGAGGAGATAGAGTTCACCGGTAGCGTGACGGCTCTCCGGTGATGGTGGTGGAGTGATTCCGGCAGGGCTTCGCCTAAGCGCTGCGGAAAACCGATCTAGAGGAGAAACTGTGCACCGGTGAAACGGGTAGCACGTGGCCGGAAATTCTGTCCAAAAACCACCCAATCCACTAGTATATATAGGAGGACAGGCAGCCAAGGCCTTTGGGTCGGCCGAAATAGGAGGTGGGAAGCAATCCTACTTCACCTCCAATCCTAGTTGGAGTAGGATTGCCTCCTATTGGCTGATTTTTCCACTTTTTGCTTTAGGACTTTCTCTCCTGCGCCATGGGCCTTTGTGTCTGTTTTCCCAGCCCACTAAGGGCTGGTTATTATTCTGGACCTCTTGGGGTCGAAATACCCCTCCTGGCGGCCTCCCGGTACACTACCGACACTCCCTGTACACTCCCGGCACTCCCGGTACACTACCGATGAGCCCGAAACTTTTCCGGAAACCAAACTGGGACTTCCTATATATGAATCTTTACCTCCGGACCATTCCGGAGCTCCTTGTGACGTCCGGGATCTCATCCGGGACTCCGAACAAACTTCGGTCACCACCATACATAACTCTACACTACCGAAACGTCACCGAACCTTAAGTGTGCAGATCCTGCGGGTTCGAGAACTATGTAGACATGACCGAGACACCTCTACGGTCAATAACCAATGGCGGGACCTGGACTTCCACATTGGTTCCTACATATTCTACGAAGGTCTTTATCGGTCGAACCTCTATGTCAAGGATTCAGTTAATCTCGTATAACGTTCCCTTTGTTCTTCGATATGTTATTTGCCCAAGATTCGATCGTCGGTATCTCCATACCTAGTTCAACCTCGTTACCAGCAAGTCTCTTTACTCGTTCCGTAATACAAGATCCTGCAACTAACAATTAGTCACATTGCTTGCAAGGCTTATTGTGATGTTGCATTACCAAGTGGGCCCCGAGATACCTCTCTGTCACACGGAGTAACAAATCCCAGTCTCGATCCATGCCAACTCAACAGACACCATCAGAGATACCTGTGGAGCACCTTTATAGTCACCCAGTTACGTTGCAACGTTTGATACACACAAGGCACTCCTCCGGTATCTGTGAGTTGCATGATCTCATGGTCATAGGAACACATACTTGACATGCGGAAAACAGTACCAATAAACTGACACAATCATATGCTACGTTTGTAGTTTGGGTCTTGTCCATCACATCATTCTCCTAATGATGTGACCCCGTTATCAACTGACATCTCATGTCCATGGCTAGGAAACCTTAACCATCTTTTGATCAACGAGCTAGTCTATTAGAGGCATACTAGGGACATGGTTTTGTCTATGTATCCACACATGCATCTAAGTCTCCAATCAATACAATTATAGCATGGATAATAAACGATTATCATGAACAAGGAAATATGATAATAACTAATTTATTATTGCCTCTAGGGCATATTTCCAACAGTCTCCCACTTGCACTAGAGTCAATAATCTAGTTCATATCACCATGTGATTCGCATTGTTATGAATCTAACACCCAATGAATTCTGGGGCTCTATCATGCTTTGCATGTGAGAGAGGTCTTATAGTCAACGGGTCTGCGATATTCAGATCCATGTGTACTTTGCAAATCTCTCTGTCAAACCGTAAACACTGCTACCACACTTCACTTGGTACTATTTCTAAATGGCTGCTCCACTATACGTATCCAGATTGCTACTACTAGTCATCCGGATAGGTGTTAAAGCTTGCATCGACGTAAATCTTTACGATGAACCCTTTGTCACCTCCATAATCAAGAAACATTTCCTTAGTCTCTTAGTTACTGAGGATAATCTTGACCGTTGTCCAGTGATCCACTCCTGGTTCACTCTTTTACCCCCTGACGGACTCATGGCAAGGCACACACAGGTGCGGTACACAGCATGGCATAATATAGAGCCTATGGCTATGGCATAGGGGACGACGTTCCTCCTTTCTCTTTCTTTTGCCGTTGTCGAGCTTTGAGTCTCACTCAACTTTCACACCTTACAAATCAGGCGAGAACTCTTTCTCTAACTGATCCATTTTGAACTCTTTCAAAATCTTGTCAAGGTATGCACTCATTGAAAGTCTCATCGAGCATCTTGATCTATCTCCATAGATTTTGATGCTCAACAATTAGGTAGCTTCATCCAGGTCTTCCTTTGAAAATCACTTTCCAAATGACCGTTTTATGCTTTCCAGAAACTCTACATTATTTCCGATCAACAATATGTCATCCACATATACTTATCAGAAATTCTATAGTGCTCCCACTCACTTTATTGCAAATAAAAGTTTCTCGTAAACTTTGTATAAACATCAAAACTTTGATCACCTCATCAAAGCGTATATTCCAACTCCGAGATGCTTGCTTCAGTCCATGGAAGGATCACCGAAGCTTGCACACCTTTTAGCATCCTTAGGCCTGACAAAACCTTCTGGTTGTATCACATACAACCTTTCCTCAAGTAAACCGTTAAGGAAACGATGTTTTGACATCCATCTGCAAGATTTCATAATTGAAAACACAACAACTGCTAACATAATTCCAACAGACTTTAGCACCATTATGAGTGAGAAAGTCTCATCGTAGTCAACTCCTTGAACTTGTCACAAACATCTTTGCAACAAGTCGAGCTTTACAAATAGTGACATTCACCATCAGTGTGTGTCTTCATTTTAAAGATCCATTTGTACTCAACGACCTGCCGTCCAACGATCAAGTATACCAAAGTCTACACTTGGTTTTCATACATGGATCCTATCTCGGATTTCATGGCCTCCAACCATTTGTCGGAATCCGGGCCCATCAACGCTTCTCCATAACTAGTAGGTTCATCATTGTCCAACAACATGATCTCCAAGACAGAGTTGTCGTACCACTTAGGAGCAGTACACATCCTTGTCGACCTACGAAGTTCGATAGTAACTTGATCCTGAAGCTTCATGATCATCATCATTAACTTCCTTTTCAACTAACGTAAGCTTCACAGAAACATCTTTCTGCGCTGCGTTACTCTCTGGTTGAACAAAATTTTAACAACCTCAACAAGTTCTATCTTCCTCCCACTCAATTCTTTTGAGAGAAACATTTCCTCGAGAAAGGATCCGTTTAAGCAACAAACACTTTGCACTAGGATCTGAGATTGAAGGTTCACCCAACTGATCTTAGGGTTTCTATGAAGATGCATTTGTCCGCCTTGGGTTCGACCTCATTAGGTGATTTTTTTTCCACACAAGCGTCGCAGCCCCAAACATTAAGAAATGACAGCTTAGGTTTCTATCAAACCATAATTCACACGGTGTCATCTCAACGGATTTAGATGGTGCCCTATTTAAAGTGAATGTAGTTGTCTCTAATGCATAACCCCGAAATTATAGTAGTAAAATGACAAGAGACATCACAGCACGCACCATATCCAATAGAGCATGACTATGATGTTCGGACACACCATCACACTATGGTATTCCAGGTGGCGTTAGTTGTGAAACAAATTTCACATTGTCTTAAGTTGTATGCCAAACTCGTCACTCAGATATTCACCTCCACGATCATATCGCAGTCATTTTTATCTTCTTGTCACGATGATCTTAAACTTCACTCTGAATTTGCTTGAACCTTTCAAACGATTCAGACTTGTGTTTCATTAAGTAAATATACACTATATCTACTCAAATCATCAGTGAAGGTAAGAAAATAACGATATCCACTGCACGCTACAAGACTGACTAGATTGCATACATCAACATGTATCATTTCCAATGAATCACTTGCCCGCTCCATCCAACGGGGTCCTTCAGTCATCTTGCCCAAGAGGCATGGTTCGCATGTCTCAACCGATTCGAAATCGAATGAGTCCAAAGATCCATCAGCATGGAGTTTCTTCATGCGCTTTATACCAACATGACATTTTGCGGCAGTGCCACAAGTATGCGGTACTATCATTATTAACTTTGTATCTTTTGACATCAATGTTATGAACATGTGTATTACTACAATCAAGATTTCAACAAACTATTCTCACTGGGTGCATGACCATTGAAGGTATTATTCATGTAAACAGAATAACCATTATTCTCTAACTTAAATGAATAACCGTATTGCAATAAACATGATCTAATCATGTTCATGCTCAACGCAAAACACAAAATAACATTTATTTAGGTTCGTCACTAATCCTGAAGGTAGAGAGAGTGTGCGATGTTGATCACATCAACCTCGGAAACAATTCCAACACACATCGTCACCTCACCCTTAGCTAGTTCTCCGTTTATTCCGTAGCTTTTATTTCGAGGTACTAACTTTTAGCAACCGAACCGGTATCCAATACCCAGGTGCTACTAGGAGTACTAGCAAGGTACACATCAATAACTCGTATATCAAATATACTTCTGTCGATTTTGCCAGCCTTCTTATCTACCAAGTATCTAGGGTTGTTCCGCTTCAGCGACCGCTCACCTCATAACAGAAGCACTTAGTCTCGGGTTTGAGTTCAACTTCGGGTTGCTTCACTGGAGCAGCAACTGACTTGCTATCCATGAAGTTTCCCTCCTTGCTCTTGCCCTTCTCGAAACTAGTGGTTTGATTAACCATCAACACTTGACGCTCCTTCTTGATTTCTACCTTCGCGGTGTCAAACATCGCGAACAGCTCAGGAATCATTATTTCTATCCCTGGCAATTTATAGTTCATCACCAAGTTCTAGTAGCTTAGTGACAGTGACTTGGAGAACTATATCAATCACTATCTTATCTGGAAGATCAACTCCCACTTGATTCAAGCGATTGTAGTACCCAGACAATCTGAGTACATGCTCAACGGTTGAGCTATTCTCCTTCATCTTACAGGCAAAGAATCTTGTTGGAGATCTCATATCTCGCAACATGGGCACGAGCCTGAGATCACAATCTCAGCTCCTAGAACATCTCATATGTTCCGTGACGTTCAAAACGTTTCTGAGCCTCAATTCTAAGCCGTAATGCATGGCGCACTAAACTATCAAGTAGTCATCGGAACGTGCCTGTCAGATGTTCACAACATCTACAGACGACGCTAGAGGGGGTCGGTGCACCGAGCAATGCATTAAGGACATAAGCCTTCTGTGCAGCAAAGAGGACAATTCTCAGATCACAGACCCAGTCCGCAATATTGCTACCATCATCTTTCAATACTATTTCTCTAGGAACATATAAAACTACAAGGAAGCTACAGCGTGAGCTAGTAATCTAAAACATAATTTGCAAAGACACTTTGACTATGTTCATGATAATGAGTTCAATTAATCATATTACCTAAGAACTCCCACTCAAATTGGCATCCCTCCGATCATTCGAGTCATACATGATCCAAATTCACCAACTCAAGTCCGATCATCACGTGAGTTGAGGTGGCTGCAATGGTGAACAACATTATGTTGATCATATCTACTATATGACTCATGTTCGACCTTTCGGTCTCTTGTGTTCCGAGGCCATGTCTATACATGCTATGCTCGTCAAGTTTAACCCGAGTGTTCTGCGCGTGCAAATCTGGCTTGCACCCGTTGTATGTGAACGTAGAGTCTATCACACCCGATCATCATGTGGTGTCTCAACACGACAAACTTTCGCAACGGTGCACACTCGGGAAGAACACAATTTATCTTGAAATTAAGTGAGGTATCACCTTATAATGCTACCGTCGTCCTAAGCAAAACAAGGTGCATAAAAGGATTAACATCACATGCAAATTATAAGTGGCATGATATGGCCATGAACTTGTGTTTAAGATCTCCATCTTCGAAACACCGGCATGATCTCCATCGTCACCGGCACAACACCATGATCTCCATCATCTTGATCTACATCAATGTGTTGCCATTGGGGTTGTGGCACCAGCCCTGCTTCTACCTCTATTGCTACTGCTTAGCGATAAAGTAAAGCATTACATAGCGCTTAATGATTGACACGCAGGTCATACAATAATTAAAGACAACCCTATGGCTCCTACCGGTTGCCGTACTCAACGACATGCAAGTCGTGAAATTCTATACATCACATGATCATCTCATACATCACATATATCTCATCATGTAATTGGCCATATCACATCACAACATACCCTGCAAAAACAAGTTAGACGTCCTCTAATTGTTGTTGCATGTTTTACGTGGCTGCTACGGGTATCTAGCAAGAACGATTCTCACCTACGCATAAACCACAACGGTGATACATAGATTGCTTTTCAACCTTCTCAAGGACCGCCTTTGTCAGATCCGATCCAACTAAAGTGAGAGAAACTGTCACCCGCAAGCCATCTAAGCAACAAGTTGCGTCGAGGGAACCGGTCTCTCATAGGCGTACGAGTAATGTTGGTCCGGGCCGCTTCATCTCACAATCCCGCTGAACCAAAATCCGACCAAGGGAGGAAGCAATCTAAGCATCAACGCCCATAAACCTTTTGTGTTCTACTCGAGATCTCATCGAACCATCAACCTAGGTCTGATACCACTATTGGGGAACGTCGCATGGGAAACAAAAAATTTCCTACGCACATGCAAACCTATCCATGGTGATGAGCATCTATGAGAGGGAGAGTGGATCTACATACCCTTGTAGATTGCTAAGTGGGAAGCGTTAAGAAACGCGGTTGGTGTAGTCGAACATCTTCGCGATCCAAATCGCCGAGCGTCCCGCGATCTCATCACGATCCGTCCCGCGATCCAATCACGATCCGTCCCGTGAACTCATCACGATCCGTCCCGCGATCTCATCACGATCCGTCTCACGATCTTGATCATGATCTGTCCCGCGAACTCATCACGATCCGTTTCGCGATCTCATCACGAACCGTCTCGCGGTCTCGATCACGGTCCTTCCGATCTAGCGCCGAATGGACGACACCTCCGCGTTCAGCACACGTGCAGCTTGATGACGATCTCCACCGTCTTGATCCAGCAAGAGGAGGTGGAGAGGATATAGAGTTCACCGGTAGCGTGACGGCGCTCCGGTGATGGTGGTGGAGTGATTCCGGCAGGGCTTCGCCTAAGCGCTGCGGAAAACCGATCTAGAGGAGAAACTGTGCACCGGTGAAACGGGTAGCACGTGGCCGGAAATTCTGTCCAAAAACCACCCAATCCACTAGTATATATAGGAGGAGAGGAGAGGAGAGGCAGCCAAGGCCTTTGGTTCGGCCGAAATAGGAGGTGGAGTAGGATTGCCTCCTATTGGCTGATTTTCCACTTTTTGCTTTAGGACTTTCTCTCCTGCGCCATGGGCCTTTGTGCTGTTTTCCCAGTCCACTAAGGGCTGGTTATTATTCTACCACATCCCATGGACCTCTTGGGGTCGAAATACCCCTCCCGGAGGCCTCCTGGTACACTACCGGCACTCCCGGTACACTACCGGCACTCCCGGTACACTACCGATGAGCCCGAAACTTTTCCGGAAACCAAACTGGGACTTCCTATATATGAATCTTTACCTCCGGACCATTCCGGAGCTCCTTGTGACGTCCGGTATCTCATCTGGGACTCCGAACAAACTTCGGTCACCACCATACATAACTCTACACTACCGAAACGTCACCGAACCTTAAGTGTGCAGATCCTGTGGGTTCGAGAACTATGTAGACATGACCGAGACACCTCTACGGTCAATAACCAATGGCGGGACCTGGACGTCCACATTGGTTCCTACATATTCTATGAAGGTCTTTATCGGTCGAACCTCTATGTCAAGGATTCAGTTAATCCCGTATAACGTTCCCTTTGTTCTTCGGTATGTTACTTGCCCGAGATTCGATTGTCGGTATCTCCATACCTAGTTCAACCTCGTTACCAGCAAGTCTCTTTACTCGTTCCGTAATACAAGATCCCGCAACTAAAAATTAGTCACATTGCTTGCAAGGCTTATTGTGATGTTGCATTACCAAGTGGGCCCCGAGATACCTCTCCGTCACACGGAGTAACAAATCCCAGTCTCGATCCATGCCAACTCAACAGACACCATCGGAGATACCTGTAGAGAACCTTTATAGTCATCCAGTTACATTGCGACGTTTGATACACACAAGGCACTCCTCCGATATCTGTGAGTTGCATGATCTCATGGTCATAGGAACACATACTTGACATGCGGAAAACAGTAGCAATAAACTGACACGATCATATGCTACGTTTGCAGTTTGGGTCTTGTCCATCACATCATTCTCCTAATGATGTAACCCCATTATCAAATGACATCTCATGTCCATGGCTAGGAAACCTTAACCATCTTTTGATCAACGAGCTAGTCTATTAGAGGCATACTAGGGACATAGTTTTGTCTATGTATCCACACATGCATCTAAGTCTCCGATCAATACAATTATAGCATGGATAATAAACGATTATCATGAACAAGGAAATATGATAATAAATAATTTATTATTGTCTCTAGGGCATATTTCCAACAGTATTTTCTCCCCATTTTCATTGACATTTCCTCTCATGTAACTGTGTTATTTCTGGGATTCTTCATCAGCTTTGGTAGCTCACTCCTCGCCATATAGGATGCGCCGACGACCGCCACTTCAACCCATCCCAAACCGTAATTGTTGCAAACATCTCGTCGCAACAATAATAGCAATCGCAACATCATTGATGTGACGATAGCGATGGCCGCAATGTCACCGGTACTGATATTGCTCCAACGTATATATAATTTTTGATTGTTTCATGCTATTATATTATCAATCTCGAATACTTTATATGCAATTATATGCTATTTTATATAATTTATGGGACTAACCTATTAACTCAGTGCCCAATGCCAGTTTCTGTTTTTTGCCTGTTTTTGGACTTTTCAAAAAATTAATACCAAACGAATTCCAAATTGGATAAACATTTACGAGATATTTTTTTGACAAGAACAGGCTCAAGAAGCATCGGGGGGAGGCTAGAAGACCCATGAGATGGCCACGAGCCACCAGGGCACGTCCCCTTGGCTCGTGGGACCCTCATGTCATCTCCTGACCTAATTGCACTTCTATATTTTCCCAATTACCCCGAAAATAACATAGAGCCACCCGAACAGCTTTTCTGCCGCCGCAAGTCTCTATTCTTCTGTGATCCCATATGGAGGCTTTTTTGGTACTTTGCCGGAGGGGGAATCCATCATGGAGGACATATGTATCAACCTTGCTGCCTCCATGATGATGTGCTAGTAGTTCAGCATAGTCCTACGGGTCCATATCTAGTAGCTAGATGACTTCTATCTCTTTGATCTTCACTACAAAGTTCATCACGATTCTCGCATTGAGCCATCCAGTGTAATCTTATTTTGTGGTGTGTTTGTTGAATCTGATGAATTGTGGGTTTATAATCATATTATTCATGAAAATTAATTCAGTCTACTCTGAATTCTATTATGCATGATCTTAAAGCTTTGAAAGTATATCTGATCAATCAGTTTGGTTTGGCCAACTAGATTGACTTATCTTCAGTAGGAGAAGTGAATTGTAGTGGGTTCAATCTTGCGGTGCTCTATAACCCAATGACATAAGGGGACAAAACACGTATTGTATTGTTCTACCAAGGTTAAAATGATGGGGTTTGAATATATTGCGTGTACATACTTTTTCTACATCATGTCATCTTGCTTAAAGCATCACTTTGTTTGTCATCAATTTATAACCATAGATGCATGCTGGATAGCGGTTGATTGGTGGAGTAATAGTAGTAGATGCAAAAAAATTGGTCAACTTGTCACAGATGTGATGCATATATACATGATCATTGCCATGAATACATAATCATAACTATGCTCTTTTTTTGTCAGTTGCCCAATAGTAATTTGTCTACCCACCGTATGTTATTCATTCAAGAGAGAATCCTCTAGTGAATACTATGGCCCTCGGGTCTACTTAATTATATTTACTAAAAACCTAAAAATACCTTGCTGCAATTTATTATATTTTAATTTTATCTTAATCTATCTATCACTATCAGAATTAATCCTTGCAAGTAAAGAATTCAAAGGGCTTGACAACCCTCTTGCCCTCGTTGGATGCGATTGTTTAGTTTTGTGTGTGGAGGTTCTGTTTAAGACAAGTTGTCGTGGTTCTCCTACTGGTTCGATAACCTTGGTTCTCATTGAGGGAAATAATTATCTCTACTATATTTCTTCACCCTTCCTCTTCAGCGAAAAACCCAACGCAGCTCACAAGTAGTAGAATGAATTTCTAGCGTCGTTGCCGGGGAAACATCACCAACTTGCTCGGGGTCCCTTCACGCAAATTATTAATCACTTGTTATACTTTTTTCTTGTGTTTTATTTTATGTTTATACTTTCCTTTACCAAAAAAGCAAAAATCAAAAATATTTCTATTTGCTAGGTTGCTTACTTATCTAGTTTGCTTCTTTGCTTGTTAGTTTGCTTATTATGTCATTAGGTCTCAAGAAATACCAAATTGTGTGACTTTTCAAATACCAATAATAATGATTTTATTAGTACTCGAATACCACCCGCCACTAGTGCATAAGTTTTTGATATAAATGCCGCTTTGCTGAATCTTGTTATGATAGAACAATTTGCTGGAAGTCCTAGTAAGGACGTTGTTTCACACGTTAATTCCTTCGTTGAATTATGTGATATGAAAAATAGAAAGGATATATATAATGATGTGGTTAACTTGAAATTATTTCCTTTCTCACTAAGAGATAAAGCTAAAATTACTATAGAATGGTTCAAAGACGACACATCAATAAGAGACCCTTCGACGAAACCGTGTGAGATGCATGAATCGCAAACGGTATAGTTCAAGTTCCATCGCGAGCGGCACAAACTATGTGCGAAGGTGGATCTCTCCAATATGATTCAAAAAGTAGAGGCATGTGTGATCTACGACAGACAGTTTGGTCTTATATGTGATTAGCGAAGATAAAAGAAACGGTTAGCAAAACTACATACGTGTGCGAAGCACGACATACAGTTCACTCGGATAAACTATGTGCACTGATACAGCAGAACACAAATGATTCGGCATAACAAGATGTGTGCGATATACAGCAAACAGGTGAGTAATGAGAATTGTGTGCGAACACCAGAAATAACACACACGATTGGTGATAATAACCTGTGTGTGTTGTGGGAAAACGTTTAATGGTGTGCAACTATGAGCGATTGATGAAATCATCACCGATGAGTTTCATAGTTTAGTTCGTGTGTACCATGATCTGCTCGGTCTGCACAACATCAATGATACGCCTACAAAACAACAACATATGTACTTATAAGGACATGATTGCATAAACAAAAAAGAACAGAATGCAATTTCAAATATTGTATCACAAATACTAGCAATATTACAAGATTCAAATTCCAGCATAACAAGGCCCAAATTCAAAGATTACAAGGTACAAAATGACATTAGAAATGAAATCCAATCTTAAGAATCCATGGGATGAAATATTTCTGTGAAGGGATCATCCAGCGAGCATTCATATATCGGCTTGATAGAATCGCCTTGTAATAATCTGTCATATGAACTTCCAAAGTGAAAATCAGCTTCTATAGAGCCTTTTCCATTCTGTTGTAGACGCCTCCGCTGGTCAGTAAACCATCCATTGTGGTGCGCTAAATATAGTACGAACTAAAAGCACATTTGCTCCCCTGGTGGTTTTGGAAGATAATAACAACATATTTGTCATTGAACTAATGTTTCCACTAAGCATGTTTTAGGAAAATTTCAATGATGGGTTGGCAAAAGGATTATGGAATACCCCAAGATGAAAGGAAATAGATTGGCAAAGCTTCAAGAAAAAAGACTCTACATTTTACTTTGTGAGAAATCTCTTTGAGTCCATAGGAAAGCCAATACTATCAAAAGGGAGTAAGGTATTGTTGGTGAACAAAATGCTCATACGTGCACAAGTGATAGTCACCACATACACCCACAAGCTCTTCCACAAAAGTCTCTCCAAGGCCAAATATCAGAAATCGGTGCAACCAACACTTTCCACTTGGTGCCACCGATTCTCAGCCTTAGACAGACTCATCCAAACCCTAGCCCTTCGGTGCAACCGATTCTGCTTCGATGCCACCGAGTTTGGGTTGCCAGCTTTCTGTTACGCGAATTCACAAAATTGGTACCACCGAGTTTGTTGAATCGGCGTCACCGAGTCTGGCAATCTTACCGTTGGTCATCTTATCGGTGCAACCAAGTTTTATGTATCGGTCTCACCGAGATTCGAAAGTTGCTAACTTTTAGACAACTCGGTACCACCGAGATTAACTCATCGGTGTCACCGAGTCTGACTTATTAGGTGTAACAGTTTGATTTTTGGAGATGCCTATATATACCCCTCCACCATCACTCACTCGAAAGATAAGCATTCATAACAGACCCCCACTCATACCAACTAATTTTCTGAGAGAGAGAGCCACCTACTCATGTGTTGAGATCATGCGATTCCATTCCAACCATATGAATCTTGATCTCTAGCCTCCCCAAGGTTCTTTCCACCCAATCAATCTCTTCCACCATAGCCAATTATGTGAGAGGGTGATTTTGTGTTGAGGAGTCTATCATCTTTAAGCACAAGAGCAAGGAGTTCATAGATATTATCGAGCCTATTACCTTTTGGAGGGTGGTGCCTCCTAGATTGGTTAGGTGTCGCTTCGGAGCCTCCTACTTCGTGTTGTGGAGTGAACCATGGAGTTTTTAAGGGCAAGGATATCGCCTACTTCGTGAATATCTACCCCGAGTAAGACTACTCCTTCGTGGACATAGGACATCATGGTATAGTCAAGGTTGTTTCTTCATGGAATCCTCCGTGGGTAGAGCCTTCCATGGACTCTCGTGACCGTTACCCTCCGTGGGTTGAAGACTCCATAAACGTGGACGTACGATAGCACCACCTATCGGAACCCCGGGAAAAATCATCGTGTCTCCAAATTGTGTTTGATCTTCCTACCCTTCCTTTACTATTCATGCTTGTCTTTACTTTCCACTGCTATTATTGTAGACATGCATGCGTAGGATGTACTTGACTTGCTATGAATGCTAAAATCTGCCAACACTTAAAATTGGGAAGAAGTAGATTTTTAATTGGTCAAGTAGTCTAATCACCCCCATCTAGACCTACTTTCAATCCTACAACTGGTATCAGAGCTTTGGTCTCCATTGCATTGTTTTCACAACCTAGGAGAGTATGTCATTTATTGAGGGAAATTATCACTGTAGAGGTCCGTACTTTGATGGCACTAATTTTGCTAGTTGGAAGCACAGAATGAAAATGCATCTTCTTGGTCATAACCCCGCCGTTTGGGCTCTTGTTCGTGTTGGATTGCAAGGTGAATTCTTTGTGGATGGAAGGGAATCGGATCGTGAAGCGATTGCGGATGAATTGAAGATGTTGCAATTAAATGCTCAAGCATCTGGCATTCTCATAAACAACCTAGGGCTCGAAGAATTCAACAAAATTAGCCGTCTTGAGAATGCAAAAGAGATTTGGGATACTTTGGTTGATATGCATGAAGGTACCAAATCTGTGAGAAAATCCAAGTTGGATGTTCTTCAAGGTCAGCTTGACAAGTTCAAGATGAAGGATGGTGAAGGAGTTATTGATATGTACTCTAGGCTAGCTCACATCACCAATGAGATTCCCGGCATGGGAATCAAACAAATGACCGACAAATTCATCATCAAGAAGATACTTCGGGCTTTGGATGATCGATATGACACCGTATTCACATTGATCCAAATGATGCCCAACTACAAAGATCTCAAGCCAACAGATGTGATTGGAAGGATTGTTGCTCATGAGATGACACTCAAGGACAAGGAAGTGCATCTCCACAAGTCTAGCGGTGCTTAAAAAACAAGTGATGCTCCCGCAACTTAAAGCGACAACCTTGTCACAAATGAAGAAATTCAACAAGTTCTACAAGAATAGAGGCAAAGATCTAAGCTCCAACTCAAGATATGAAGAGAAGCGTTCGTCAAGTCATGACCGAAACTGCTACAATTGTGGGAAGCCCAGACACTACTCCAATGAGTGCACGACTCCTTACAAAAGGAAAGAACAGTCACCAAGAAGACGAAGCTCAAGAGACGAGTGACCTCGAATAGAGACAAGGAGTAGGGATGATCGTTATGAATGAAGACCCTCAAGGAGAAGTAGGGACCCGGACAAGAAGGACAAGTACACCAAGAGATACTTAAGAAGAAGACATCAAGCTCAGGTTGGTGAATGGGTTTCCGGCTCGGAATTCGAAAACCACTCCGAGAGAAGCAACCACTCCAACTTCGACTATAGTCAAGATGAAGGTGTTGCCGGACTTGCACTTGTGACAACCGACTCTTACGACACATTTTATTCACCAAATGAAGGGAGTGGATGTTGCTTCATGGCTAAAGGCCCCAAGGTATCACACCCCAAGTATCTTGATTTCAATAGTGATGAGGATGAGTTGTTAATTGAAGATGACTTTCTATTTGACAAATCTAGTAATGTTAGTCAAGATTAACTTGCTTGTAATCTTTCTAGTCTAGATAAGTTATGTGATGATGATAAGTTGGAAATAGAACGACTAACTCAAGAACTAAAAACTCTTAAGTTAGCTCATGAGTCTACTCTACAAGATCATTGAGAGTTTCAAAGGACACATGAGAAGCTCTGCTTCGAGAAGCTCAATTGAGAGCAAGAGCATGAGTTCCTTAAAGCTATCAATGACGATCTTCAAAACAAGACTTCCTATTATCTAGCTAAATGACTTATCTTGTCTACGTTCATGCCACAAGTTAAGACTAAGCAAACTAGTAACAAAGGCAACAAAGGTTCTTCAACTAGTAGCAATAAAGATGATAAATTGAATGATATTGCTTCTAGTAGTTCTATTGATCCCACTAACTCTTCTCTTAGCCAAGTTACACTTGAGCAAGAAAATGAACTCTTGAAAGGGATTATAGAGAAAGGCATCTACAAGAGTCTTTCCGGGTGCAAACAATTTGAGGAGATTGTATGCAAGCACGGAGGATACCGGAAGAACCGTGGTGTTGGCTACTTCAACGCTAATGGAGTTGAATGGGAAGAAGGTCAATACCCCGATCCCAAGTTTGTTTCTCAAAAGGAGAAGTATGAAAATACTTTCCCCAAGGGAACAAAAGCTCAAGATGAACTTCCACCACAAGATCCCAAGCTCAAGGACAATAACAAGCTTCAAGAGGACATTGGCTCATATGAAGATAAATCCCAAGCTTTGGTGAAGTGGGTTCGCAAGGCTACTACAAGCTAAACTTCTACAAGTGCTACTTCAACACCAAGGATCCCCATCAACTTGATGTGGGTCCCCAATAAAAAGAACTAGAGAAGTTCTTGAGGGGTGACTCCGCCAATGAAATCTAGTCATATTCATTATTGGCAAGAACTAGTTGCAATCAACATTAACATGCAATAGTTCAAGGGGTCACACATTCCCTCAAAGGTAATCAAGGGACAAGGTAATAAACTAATCAATGGACATCATTATGTATTCTTTGCACTCCATGTCCGTAGATATCCTTGTATTTGTGTCTTGTGTGTTGGGACTAACCCATGTAGGTGAGAAGAGTAATTAAACAAAAAGGATGCTCCCAACTTATGGTGATCTTCATCAACTTTGAGTATCCATCGCTACTTCAACTACATGAAGTCTTCATCGACAAAACCCAAGGTTAGTTTACCCCTCCTATGGGGGGATGTCACACCAAGGGGGAGCTTTACTCTAAGACTTGAGTCAAAGCATCTCATAGTATGTGACATCATTAAATGCTTTATGTGAAAGTGGTAACCCCACTTGTGCTTAAATGATGAGTATGACCTATGATCAAGTACTCTTACTTGGCTCCTAAGTCAATATAATCATATATAGATGACCCCATCATCGCCAAAGTGCTTGTTAGATGCTAGTGTGTTTGTGCATGTTTGCCATGTTTTCATTTGACATCTTATTGTGTAAGCATGTTGGTCTACATTTATTTACTCATTCGAGGACATCCAATTGTTTCCATTTGACTTTTGATTTTTCATTTGCCAATTGGATGTACAAGAATGCCTAGGACCACTCTTGTAGCTATCTACGCTTTCTCACCTCAGATTCCATTCTTGCTGCATCACAAAATTCGAACAAGTACTTTTCGATCTCTTTGTGTGAGGAGCACTCAGAGTTCCGTATCGACAAAGCACCAACCATTAAAACCTCCCAAGTGCCTCTCGGTGGAACAAACTCAAAAATCTCGGTCTCACCGAATGCCTAGGGTTGATTCGGTTTTCAATCTCGGTACTACCGATTCCATATTCTCGGTTACATCAAGTTTTCTTGTCAGCTGACAGTTGAGAAACTCGGTGACAAAAAAAATTTAGAATCAGTGTCACCGAGAGCGAGGGGTATATATGCTATGGACCCGATGCTTTGAAATTCAATCCTCAAACCATCGCTCCCCAAAACCCTAAGCTTTCGAAAACGACCCCTTGGTCATCGTTGTTGTATTCCCGAGTGCCTCCGCCATTGGAAGTCCACGCCGTTGATGGAATCTTCACCCCCGTTGCTGCCGTAGCGAAGTCGTCACCAAGCTAGGGTATGATTTTGAACCCGTCATGCACTCCCCTCTCTGATTCTTGTGCATTAAGGTCTTTCCATCCATAATCCACCATTTGAGATCGATCCATCCACGAAAAATTCAATTAGAATAGCGAACGATCGATTATCTAGGGTTTGCATCCGCCCGATAAAACTCGGTGGAACCTAAGCAAACAAATCGGTGTCACCAATTGCCCTTTGTGCTGCTGAGAACGATCTCGGTGAAACCGAGTACTCTTTTTTTGGTCTCACTGAAAAGAGTGCCAAGTTTCTGTTAAAGAGAAAGTCAGTATCTGTAGCACCGAATTTTTTTCTTTGGCTGTACCTATTTTCATGTGACAGTATGAAAACCTTGAGAATATTTTGTTAAAATTTACAAAAACTTTGTGTTTTGTGATGACTCAACCTATCCACTCTTCTATGCACTATTCACAGGGTGAGATTTGACAGATGCTGAGGACAGCCAGAATTTGCAGGAGCAGAACGTTGACATGAGTTTAGGCACTAGCCCTGGGTCTAGTTCCTTTTTAGATCCAGGCACCCCCAGTTCTCCTGGGTAGCCCAAGGCTGCTACAAGGAACAGGAAGAAGCTGAATTTAGATGAGGAGGATTCAGACTTTGTGGCAGAGGAAGTTCTTGCGAAGAAGCAAGAGAAGGCTGGCAAGAAGTCGGGAAATGAAGCCACCTCTTCTAGGAGGGTGGTCAGCAAGACATATGCACCTCTAGAGACTATGAGAGCACCTAAGTGTCGAGACCCCAATCCTAAGTCATATGAATCCAGACGGTAACATATCACATCACTTTGCGGCGTCATGCACGGTAAGCTCCACGGTTGCAGCCTTACCTTAGCTGGGACCGTTTGCATCTTTTGGCTCATGTATGTGAACATGTCGCTGGCAACCAAACGACACAGAACCCGGGCCGACATGACTAGTCATAGAACCCAAGTGGCACATCCGTACAGAAATAGGCATATGTAACCCAGCAATGCAGGTGTCGGCCTCAAGCGTGTGTAGATGAGTCATAGCAAGCTACAAGGACTCCATTACGCCATGGGACATAAATGTGATGACTACACGTAGATGAGTCGTAGAAGGCTACAGGGACTCCATTACACTGCAAGACATTCCCCGAAGGGACAGAAACAACAGCAAAGAAGGATACATGTCGGTCAATCAATGTGTACGGAGTAGGAGCAAGCTACCAGGGCTCGGTGGAAGCACAAAGAGGCAGTTTCCCATAAAGGTACTACTAAAGGCACATGACTAGGTGTCGGATCCCATACATACCGTTGCACATCACACGTACGCACGACATGCCCGATATGCATACATACAACTATGGCATCACAACATAACCATACATCAACACAACTTTTATTTAAGAGGCTCAAAAGAGCCATACATAATATGTTCTTACAGATAGGGGTCACATGACCCGACACTCAAGTCATACAAACAAGTTCATACAAACTAAGCGGAAGCATAAAGCTGTTTGAGTACAGACAGATGAAAGGGTAAAAAGGCACATGGCCTAACTATCTACATCCCGCCAAAGAGCATAAGGTCGTACCTGGGACTCCAGCTATTCGGCATCGTCGACATCTAGATAGAACCCACCTGATGGGTCCTGAGTCTCATCAACAACATTTATTAAGCAAACGTGAGTACAAACGTACTCAACAAGTCTTTAAAACAGACCTAGTCTATTCATAGTCAAGTATCAACAAGGGGAGTGGTGGAGTTTATGCAGCAATGCCAGCTTTGACTCATGGCTAATCTACACTACACCATTTTACCTCTTTGTTTAATTTTTAGATATCGCACACGAGTCCACTAACTCCATAACAATACACCACCATGGATTCACTTCCCTCTCCTAGGAGAGTGCCATCCACAAAACTCACACTTGTCTTGATATTGTTATGAGTATCCATTTGATTATCTATGAACAGCATAAGCTTTCCAAGTAGTCCATATCCGAGGACGCGGCTATCCGAATAGTTTCATATCCTACAGGGGTGTACTTCTTCACACACGCTCTTGCTACTTATCGCTGTGTGCTCATAAAACCATGCACCTCGGCAACCTTCAAGCGGAAGCCCTGCGGGGGAGTCAGCCACAACCGTCAATCACATAAGACCTCTAGTCCACGCTATCGCCTATTTGAGACTGAACCCGCACACAAGTCCGGTTGAAGTATCCGCTATGGCCCCAAACGATATGCGCAGGGTTCCCAAGCCCACCATTCGGGTGACCCTTGGTACACTGTGCCACTACCTACCGCGTCGTAACCCACCCCTAGGGTCAGCGCTACGCATGGCCTCTAGCATGCTATAAACACCAGAAACTACTTGCAACTCCTGGACCAAGGACTAAGTCATTGATAAGTCGAGAGGGGTCGAGTTACCGGAATCCAATGTGTGGTAGAAACTAATCTTGGATCACAAACACGGAACTCAGTTCCTAAGAACGGTCCCAATGAGACAACCACTATGTACTCCTACATAGCCTCTCATCGCTACCTTTACCAACTCGGATTCATCATAAGCTTATCACATCAGAACAACATTGTTTCACTCTAGTTCATCACCCAGATGAATCAGACCTGACACAAATCTAATCATAGCAAGCATAGCAGGCAAAGTAAGCAAAGCACATCATGGCACAAGCATCTACCAGGTATGCTAGGTTGCAAGCTTTAGCTATTTACTGTGACAATGACAGGTTATGCAAAGGAATAGGTTCATATAACATGTATGATAGAGAGGTGAACGTTTGTCCTAATGCAATAAACAAGAGCAGGAGCGAGTGAGTGGGATGTTATCAGAATGATCAAAGGGGTTGCTTGCCTTGCTAGGTAGCGTACTTCTCCTTCGTCGGAATACTCAGAGGTATCCTCAGGAGTCGGGCCTACCGCAGTGCAGATAAATAGCAATCAATACATGCAAGTGCAACGATATGATGCATGATCATGACATGGCAGCATGTATGGATGACTTAATGTAACTATTGTCCAAGTTAAATGAAGTGAGTTTGAATATAGGTTCAAAATCATTCTCCATTTCACATTTCATAAGTTAACCTATTAGTAAATGTCAATGTTCATCTACATAGGTTGCTCTAACATGCATGATAATATCACCATTGGATTCATTGGATTTTTCTGAAAAAAAATCATATATAAATTATTTTCATCTGATTTACAAATTAATTTATATGAATTTTAGAAGTTTTAAACATTTTCTGGAATTTCCTGATTTATTTTAATACTAAGAATTCAATTATTGAGTAAGCCTCACGTCACCATGACGTCGGCAGGTCAACAGACCCGGCCAGGTCAAACCTGATAGGGTGAGGCCCTCATGTCAGCGTCAGGGGCTAATTCCCAGCGCTGACCAGAGGTTTGACCCTCTATGGGGCCGCTGTTAGCGGCTAACGGCTTAATTAGCCGGGCTTATTAGCACTATTGGGCCGACCACGTCGGCGCCCACCGGAGCGGGGCCAGCGGCAACCAAACCCGTGGCACAGGACCGCCGGAGTTTGTCGGAAACGTGCCACAGGGCATGGTTTCGCGCATATGATGCATGATCATGACATGGCAGCATGTATGGATGAGCTAATGCAACTATTGTCCAAGTTAAATGAAGTGAGTTTGAACATAGATTCAAAGTCATTCTCCATTTCATATTTCATAAGTTAACATATTAGTTCATGTCAATGTTCATCTACATAGGTTTCTGTAACATGCATGATAAGAGCACCATTGGATTCATTGGATTTTTTTGATAAATTTTCATATATAAATTATTTTCATCTGATTTACAAATTAATTTATATGAATTTTAGAAGTCTTAAATATTTTTTGGAATTTCCTGATTTATTTTAATGCTAAGAATTCAATTAATGTGTCAGCCTGACGTCGCCATGACGTCAGCAGGTCAACAGACCCGGCAGGTCAAACCTGACAGGGCGGGGCCCTCATGTCACCGTCACGGGCTAATTCCCCGCGCTGACAAGAGGTTTGACCCTCTACGGGGCCCGCTGTCAGCGGCTAACGTCTTAATTAGCCGGGCTGATTAGCACTAATGGGACGGCCACATCGGCGCCCACCGAAGCTGGGCCGGCGGCGACCAAACCCGTGGTGGAGGACCGCAGGAGTTTGCCGGAAATGTGCCACAAGGAACGGTTTCAAGCGCCGAAGGCGCTAGGAGGCAGCCCGTGCTCGACCGCGTCGAGTGGGGCTGGTCTGAGGGCTCGGGGTCGCCGGAGATGACGGTCATGACGAGCTCGGCAACGACGGGGGCTCAAGAAGGTTCGGCTACGGCACTAGAGGGGACGGGAAGACCGGGGAGGAGAAGGAGGAGCATCGGGGGCTCATAGGGAGGCTGCAGAGAGGTCTAGCGGGCTCGGGGGCGCTCCGGCTATGGTGAATCGACGACGATGCTCTGGCGGCTGGCGGGGAGGAATGGCGGTGGCTCAGCGTAGTGGGGCTCCCGACGGATTCTAGCTCCACGGGGAGGACGAGGGGCTCGCGACGGAGCTTTGGTGCGCGGCAGGGGCTCTAGCTAGGCGGCAGCGACGTGAGCTCGAGCAGAACTCAGCCATGGCAAGGGGGAGAGAGCAGCGAGGAGTGGAAGAGAGGTGAGAGGATCGGCGGGATCCAAATGGCACGAGTACTCATCCCCGTCGTCGCGCTGGCCAGTGAAGTAGCTAGGGTGCTGCCGGCGTGGTGCGAGGCCGCGCGTGCCGTGGCCTCCTTTTCCTCTGCCTTCTGGCAGGAGGAAGAAGACGGCGATGCCCCTGGTGGGCTGGGCTGCCTAATGGGCCAGGTAAGTCAGGTGGGTTTTCTCCCCTTTTCTTTATTTGTTTTCTTTTCTAATTTCTGATCTATGTCATTTTTTTATTTGGGCAAAAATACCTAGGCAAAAACACTGAAATAATTTATGGTTCATGAAATATATATTTCAAAGTCCCACAAATAGTTTCAGAATATTTGGAGTCACTAAGATATTTATAGTGCTTTTGTTAATTGATTTCAGTAGCATTAAATGAGTATTTTAACATGCTATGTTTTTTTTGAAAACTAAAATGTCCCCTGATGTGTTGTTGCCAACATTTATCATAAATAGTGAACATTTTTTAAGACCAACAGAAAAACATTGGAAACTTAGCTGATTGTAATATATTGAATGAGGGAGTACTAGGACTTGACAATCCCCATTTCAAATTCATTTGAGTGTAAACATGATGACATGATGCACATGTTGATGTTGATGCAAACAATTACAAGCAACTCTAGGGCTGTGACAACTCACCCCCACTCAAAAGAATCTCGTCCCGAGATTTTGAAGTCGTCGGGAACAGCGCGGGGTACTCTAGTCGAAGACGATCTTCTCTTTCCCATGTGGCCTCCTTTTTATAATGGTGTGACCATTGGACCTTGAGAAACTTGATGTTCCGACGCCGAGTGGTATGCTCAGCTTGATCAAGAATACGAACAGGGTATTCTCGATATATAAGGTTATCTTGGAGATCAAGCGCTTCGTGGTCTACTTCACAGATAGGGTCCGAGAAGCAATGCCTGAGTTGTGAGACGTGGAAGACATCATGAACCTTGGAAAGATGCAGAGGAAGTTACAATTGGTAGGCAACCTCTCCTCGTTTAGCAATAATGCGAAAAGGTCCAATGTAACGAGGAGCCAACACGCCCTTGATACCAAATCGATGGGTACCCTTCAGAGGTGTAACCCGAAGATAAGCCTTCTCGTCAGCTTCATAGGTCATAGCCTTGTGATGGCGATCATATCGGCTCTTTTGACGAGATTGGGCTGTTTTCAACTTTTCACGAATAGTGTGAACTTGCTCCTCTGCATCCTAGATCATATCCGGGCCAAAGAGTTGCCTCTCTCCGGTTTCTGACCAGTTAAGAGGTGTTCGACACCTTCGTCCATAGAGAACTTCAAAAGGGGCTTTGCCCAAGCTTGATTGATAACTATTGTTATAAGCAAATTCGGCAAATGGAAGACATTTCTCCCAATTCATACCGAAGGATATAACACAAGCTCGGAGCATGTCTTCGAGGATTTGATTGACTCGCTCAACTTGACCACTTGATTGTGGGTGGAAAGCAGTGCTAAAGGATAGATGAGTCCCCATAGCGGTTTGGAAACTTTCCCAAAATCGGGAAGTAAAGATACTTCCGCGGTCTGAGTTAATATCCAATGGAACACCATGAAGAGAAACTATTCGAGAAACATATAACTCCGCTAGTTGGCTAGCAGTTATACTCTCCCGAACACGAAGAAAATGAGCCACTTTGGAAAGGCGGTCGATGACCACAAAGATAGCATTCTTTCCTCTCTTAGTCCTGGGAAATCCTGTAATGAAACCATACCGACCTTATCCCATTTACATTCAGGAATAGCTAAAGGTTGAAGGGTGCCAGCAGGCCTTTGATGTTCTGCCTTAACACAATGACAAACATCGCAGTTAGCAACGAACTGAGCAATTTCTCTCTTCATCCTAATCTACCAGAACCTCTGGCGTAGGTCGTGATACATCTTGGTACTACCCGGATGAATTGTGAGAGGAGAATCATGAGCCTCCTTAAGGACCAACTATCGGAGATGTTGCTTCTTCAGGATCACCAAGCAGTTCTCAAAGAAGACAACACCTCGATCATCTTCCGAGAAGCATCTAACATTACCCTTCTTAATGTTTTTCTTGATCCGAGATATCCTGGCATCATGCTTCCGGGCTTCTATGATTTGATCCGTAAGAGTAGGTTTCGCCACCAGGTTGGAAAAGAATCCTTGAGGAATAGTGTGGAGGTTTAACTTCCAAAATTCCTCATAGAGAAGTTGTTGACCTTGTTGTAACATCAGGTTGTTACAATAAGACTTACGACTTAGTACATCGGCAATGACATTGGCTTTCCCCAGGGTGTAAGTTATCCCTAAGTCGTAATCTGTAATTAACTCAACCCATCGTCTTTGCCATAGATTCAAATACGGCTGGGTGAATATATATTTCAGACTTTGGTGATTAGTGTAAATTTCGCAACGATTACCTAGAAGGTAATGTCGCCAAGTTTTCAGTGCATGGACCCTAGCTAAAAGCTCAAGATTATGTGTTGGATAATTATCCTCATGTGGACGCAACTGTCGAGATGCGTATGCAATCACATGACGATCTTGCATGAGAATGCAACCTAATCCTTGTCGCGAGGCGTCACAATAGATAACAAAGTCCTTAGAGAAATCTGGTGGCACTAGAACGGGAGCAGAGGTCAGGCGTCTTTTCAACTCTTGAAAACTGTGCTCGGATTGTGGAGTCCACTCGACCTTTTTAGCTTTCTTGAGGAGTTCAGTCAGAGGTTTCGCAACCTTGGAGAAATTCTCGACAAAGCAGCGACAATAGCTCGCTAAGCTAAGGAAGCTTCGAACTTGCTTAACCGATTCAGGTTGAGTCCAATCAAGGACGGCCTTAACTCTCTCGGGACTGACAACAATACCTTTACCAGAGATCACGTGGCCCAGGTAGGTCACTTCTGGCAACCAAAATTCACACTTGGAGAATTTGGCATACAGACGATGCTCTCAAAGTTTCATCAATACGAGCCTTAGATGCTCGGCATGTTCCTGTTCATTCTTCGAGTAGATGAGTATATCGTCGAGGTAAACCACGACGAATTTATCCAAATACTCCATGAAGATTGAATTCATCAAGCGAGAGGAGGTGGCTAGGGCATTGGTTAAACCGAAGGACATAACGGTGTACTCGTACTGGCCATAACAAGTAACAAAAACCGTTTTTGGAATGCCCCCGTTTCTAATTCTGATTTGATGGTATCCCAACCTCAAATCCATTTTGGAAAAGACAGAGGATCCAGTGAGTTGATCATAAAAATCGTTGATCATGGGGAGCAGATACTTGTTCTTATGGTGACCAGATTCACTGGTCGATAATCCACAACGATCCATCCTTCTTCTTGACGAAGAGGACAGGGCAAGCCCATGGAGAAGAACTAGGACGGATGAAACCTTTCTTCAAAGCCTCATTGAGTTGAATCTTAAGTTCGGCTAGTTCTAAGGGTGCCATCTTATAGGGTCTTCTGGCTATTGGGACAGTCCCTGGAATGAGCTCTATCACGAACTCAACATCTCTGATAGGTGGAATTCCTGGTAGTTCTTCTGGAAAGACATCCGGAAAGTCACGGACTATCGGAATATCTTCTTATTCTGGAAGAGGGCTAGCATTGAGAGAATAGAGTTAGTGCTTGGCTGCTCGAGTGGAGACATTAACTATATCACCCGAGGGATGTGTAATTGAACATTCCTAGTATGAGTATCAATCTTAGCATAATAGGCTTTCATCCAGTCCATGCCTAAGATGATATTGATGTTCGAAGACTTGAGGGCTTTCAAGGATGCTAAGAAGACTAGCCTATCCACAAGAATCTCATTGTCATGGCTCACCCTAGTAGTTTTCCATTTTGAACTAGGAGTCTGAACTACCAAAGGAGTAGGCATACCACAAAAAGACATGTTATGCAACCGTGCATAACTTTCTGAGATGAAAGAATGAGATGCCCCAGTATCAAACAGAACAGAAGCTGGATGACTATTGACAAGGAGCGTACCTAGGATAACATTAGGATCCTCAAGGGCTTCCTGAGCAGAAACATAGTTCACTCGTCCACGAGCAGGAGCTGGCTTCACATAGAAGGCTTTTCCCGGTTTCCCACGTCCAACCGGCTTAGCATTGTTCTGAGGACACTCATGGGAGTAGTGTCCTGGTTCCCCACATTTATAGCAGACAACGGTGGCACGGGGAGCAACACTAGCAGGAGGACTTCCAAATGGCCTGGCTGGAGGGTTAGGCTGAGTTGGCCGATGCGCCTGGAAGGATGGCCTTGCAGTGTATCTTGGCAGCAGAGCTGTGTTGGGCACCCACACCCGACGTTTGTTGGGGCCCGAGCCAATTGCGGGGCTGAAGTCACGGTTATGCTTCCTAGTTGCCTCGTAGTCAGTCTGTCCAGGCTCGGCATTGATAGCCTTGTTGACAAGAGCCTGGAAGGTTGTGCACTCGTGTAGGTGCAGATCTCAACAGAGCTTAGGACTAAGTCCCTTGTCGAACCTAGCCTGTTTCTTGGCATCAGTTGAAACTTCCTCCGGAGCATTGCGAGCAAGATTGCTGAACTCACGGCTATAGGCATCCACTGCCAGTCTGCCCTGGGTGAAAGCATAGAACTCCTCTCTCTTGCGATCCATCAGCCCTTCCGGGATGCGATGGGTACGAAATGCCGCGCTGAATTCCGCCCAAGTTGGTGCGGGGCCTGCGGGACGCATGGCTTCATAATTTTCCCACCACAGATTGGCGGGTCCTTCCAGAAAGTAAGTAGCAAAGGTCACCTTGTTGGCCTCAGATACATTGGCAGCCCGGATTTTGCGGGACATGCTGGTCAGCCAGTCATCTGCGTCGAGTGGGTCGACCGAATGATGATACTTAGGTGGGCACAACTTGACAAAATCACCGAGAGACATGCCATCATTGTGATCATTGTGGGGAGCATGCGCTGTGTTCTGCTCAGTTTGTTCCAATATCCTGTTGGTCTCCCTTTTGTTCCGTTCAGCTTCAAGCATCACTTCTGCCAAAGAGGGCGCGTGCGGCAGGTTCTCTTGCCTTGGCTGGCTTCCTTCGCCCTGCTCGGGGGCAGGCACGGGGTTATTCCTAGTTGCCACCATCCTGTGAAAACAAACCCACAGCTTAGACATAGAGGACATCAACTCTAAGACATGAGATAAGGGATGTACTGGACAACATGGCATGCAGGGTAAACACCCAATCAACATGGTAATAACAACTGCCATATGAACACCATGATTCATACACACCAGGACATAGTTTAGTACAAGCCCAAGCTGAAATACAAACTACAGAGAGATGACACAACTCATGAGAGGCATTACAAGCTTCCTATCCATTATTTATCTACACCTACGGAACTCAACTCTCAACCTCAGTCAGATCCCACAAGACACGCAGGACTGTGGCGATACGACTACTACCATACTAGTACTAACATCCACGTACTCAAGCATCGCCGTAGAATGCCTCATATAGGTTACCCCCATGACCCGGGAGCTGAACCTGAGATCTGGAAACACTCTAGCATGTGATCCCTGGAAACCGTAAGGACACGAATGTGGCCTTGGTCCCGTTGCTGGCGGCAACATCGGTCCTCGAAGAGGGGTGATGCCTCCAACATCGGGCCAGGTCTATGTGTGCTGGCAGATGAGTCTGCGATGGGTTTAGCATCTCCAAATCTCCATAGCTTGTCTGCACGACAGGTGCCAACTACGTCAGGGATGTCCAAAGATGTGCACGGGTAGCATAAAGCTCCATGCGAAGCACGTGCATCATGATCCCTGTTCTCCAACATCTGAGCAGTCACCTGCAGCCTAGGGTCCACATGAGAATGATCATAGTAGGCTGCGCTAAGATAGCTATCCTATCCTCCCAAAGAAGCAAGAACATAATAGAACTCTACATTCTGAAGAAGACCATGGTGAAACCTCATGATAGTCTGCATAGTGTAGGCGGCCTCCTGAACTGCCATGTCTATGGTGACACCTAATCCATAAGTCTAGTCAAGCGGCTCTGCAGCTCCAGGATATGAAGGATATATCTTAACGGTACACAGATACTAGCTCTGGTTGAAATCTCGATACTGTTCCTCCAATGTGTACTTTGCGTACCAACGGTAACCAGCCTCCATCATAACTCTAACCAACATGGTCGTGTGACCCGGTACATCGATGCACCTGGTCAGACGGACCACCTGACGGGAGGGACGAGGGGGCATCTGAAACAGGGAATGATGGAAAGACATTAGTGACGCTAGCAGAAATTGGACAGCATAACGGCTGTAATTGCTCAAAAAGGATTTTGAGACAACTGCAAAAGATTGGAAAAGCATAACCACTCGACTTTCTAGACTCAAATCTCTTCTCCAACTGTTTGTCACACCAACAATACTCAAGTACTGACATTCACTTGCAACAAACTAGCTAATAGTCCATGGTTAGTTACTTGTCATCCTAAGCAATAGGTGATAAGACAAGTTCTTATCCCCGTAGAAAAGATGAGAATGACTCAGAATAGAATAACTTGGGAAGAGGAGTAAAAAGAGCCTTATGTTCCCTTCCACAATCAATTCCTCTACTTTTCTATAGTGTTTCTAGACTCAACTTCGACCGGTTTGGCTTGGTAGTCCTACAGTCAGTCAGTCTCTGATACCAATGCTGTCAGGACCCTGATCCTATGTCATATGAATCCAGACTATAACATATCACATCACTTTGCGGACTCACGCACGGTAAGCTCCACGGTTGCAGCCTTACCTTAGCCGGGACCGTTTGTGTCTTTTGGCTCACGTATGTGAACATGTCGCTGGCAATCAAACGACAGAGAACTCGGGCCGACATGACTAGTCATAGAAACCAAGTGGCACATCCGTACGGAAACAGGCATATGTAACCCAGCAATGCAGGTGTCGGCCTCAAGCGTGTGTTGATGAGTCATAGCAAGCTACAAGGACTCCATTATGCCATGGGACATAAATGTCATCACTACACGTAGACGAGTCATAGCAGGCTACAAGGACTCAATTACACTACGAGACATTTCCCCGAAGGGACAAACACAACAGCAAAGAAGGATACATGCCAGTCAATCAATGTGTCCGGAGCAGTAGCAAGCTACCAAGGCTCGGTGGAAGCACAAAGATGCAGTTTCCCATAAAGAGTACTACTAAAGGCACATGACTAGGTGTCGGATCCCATACATACTGTTGCACGTCACACGTACGCACGACATGCCCGATATGCATACATACAACTATGGCATCACAACATAACCATACATCAACACAACTTTTATTTAAGAGGCTCAGAAGAGCCTTGCATAATATGTTCTTACAGATAGGGGTCACATGACCTGACACTCAAGTCATACAAACAAGTTCATACAAACCAAGCGGAAGCATAAAGCTGTCTGAGTATAGACAGATGAAAGGGTAAAAAGGCACATGGCCTGACTATCTACAGCCCGCCATAGGGCATAAGGTTGTAGCTGGGACACCAGCTATTCGGCATCGTCGACATCTAGATAGAACCCACCTGATGGGTCCTGAGTCTCATCTGCAGCATTTATTAAGCAAACGTGAGTACAAACATACCCAGCAAGTCTTTAAAACAGACCTAGTCTATTCATGCTCAATTATCAACAAGGGGAGTGGTGGAGTTTATGCAACAATGCCAGCTTTGACTCATGGCAAACCTACGATACACCATTTTAACTCTTTGTTTAATTTTTAGATATCTCACACGAGTCCACTAACTCCATAACAATACACCACCATGGATTCACTTCCCTCTCCTAGGAGAGTGCCATCCACGGTACTCATACGTGTCTTGATATTTTTATGAGTATCCATATGATTATCTATGAACATCATACGCTTTCCAAGTCGTCCATATCCGAGGACGCGGCCATTTGAATAGTTTCATACACTACAGAGGTGTACTTCTTCACACATGCTCTCGCCACTTATCGCTGTGTGCTCATAAAACCATGCACCTCGGCAACCTTCAAGCGCAAGCCCAGCGGGGGAGTCGGCCACAACCGTCAATCACATAAGACCTCTAGTCCAGGCTATCACATATTTGAGACTGAACCCACACAAAAGTCCGGACGAAGTTTCCGCTACGGCCCCAAACGATGTGCGCAGGGTTCCCAAGCCCACCATTAGGGTGACCCTTGGTACACCGTGCCACTGCCTACCGCATCGTAACCCACCCCTAAAGTCAGCGCTACGCACGGCCTCCAGCATGCTATAAACACTAGAAACTACTTGCAACTCCTGGACCAAGGACTAAGCGATTGATAAGTTGAGAGGGGTGGAGTTACCGGAACCCAATGCGTGGTAGTAACTAGTCTTGGATCACAAATACGAAACTCAGTTCCTAAGAACAGTCCCAATGAGACAACCCAATGTGTACTCCTACATAGCCTCTCATCGCTACCTTTACCAAATCGGGTTCATCATAAGTTCGTCACATCAGAACAACATTGTTTCACTCTAGTTCATCACCCAGATGAATCAGACCTGACACAACTCTAATCATAGCAAGCATAGCAGGCAAAGTAAGCAAAACACATCATGGCACAAGCATCTATCAGGTATGCTAGGTTGCAAGCTTTAGCTATTTACTGTGACAATGACAGGTTATGCAAAGGAATAGGTTCATATAACATGTATGATAGAGAGGTGAATGTTTGTCCTAATGCAATAAACAAGAGCAGGAGCGAGAGAGTGGGATGTTATCAGAATGATCAAAGGGGTTGCTTGCCTTGATGGATAGCCTAAAGGTTTTCTCCTTCGTTGGAATACTCAGAGGTATCCTCAGGAGTCGGGCCTACCGCAATGCAGATAAATAGCAATCAATACATGCAAGTGCAACGATATGATGCATGATCATGACATGGCAGCATGTATGGATGACTTATTGCAACTATTGTCCAAGTTAAATGAAGTGAGTTTGAATATAGGTTCAAAGTCATTCTCCATTTCACATTTCATAAGTTAACCTATTAGTAAATGTCAATGTTCATCTACATAGGTTGCTCTAACATGCATGATAATATCACCATTGGATTCATTGGATTTTTCTAAAAACAATTCATATATAAATTATTTTCATCTGATTTACAAATTAATTTATATGAATTTTAGAAGTTTTAAACATTTTCTGGAATTTCCTGATTTATTTTAATACTAAGAATTCAATTATTGAGTAAGCCTCACGTCACCATGACGTCGGCAGGTCAACAGACCCGGCCAGGTCAAACCTGATAGGGTGAGGCCCTCATGTCAGCGTCAGGGGCTAATTCCCAGCGCTGACCAGAGGTTTGACCCTCTATGGGGCCGCTGTTAGTGGCTAACGGCTTAATTAGCCGGGCTGATTAGCACTAATGGGCCGACCACGTCGACGCCCACCGGAGCGGGGCCAGCGGCAACCAAACCCGTGGCACAGGACCGCCGGAGTTTGCCGGAAACGTGCCACAAGGCATGGTTTCGCGCACCGAAGGCGCTGGGAGGGAGCTCGTGCGCGACCACGTCGAGTGGGGCTGGTCTGAGGGCTCGGAGTCGCCAGAGACGACGGCCACAACGAGCTCGGCGACAACGGCGGCTCGGGAAGGTTCGGCTACAGTGCTAGAGGGCACAAGAAGACCGGGGAGGAGAAGGAGGAGCATCGGAGGATCATAGGGAGGCTGTAGAGAGGTCCAGCGGGCTCAGGGGCGCTTCGGCTGCGGCGAATCGACGACGATGCTCCGGCGGCCGGCGAGGAAGAACGGCGGTGGCTCGGCGTAGAGGGGATCCCGGTGGATTCTAGCTCCATGAGGAGGATGAGGGGGTCGCAACGAAGCTTTGGGGTGCGGCAAAGGGGGCTCTAGGTAGGCGGCAGCGACGGTGAGCTCGAGCAGAGCTCGGCCATGGCGAGGGGGAGAGAGCAGCGGGGAGAGGTAGAGAGGCGAGAGGGTCAACGGGATCCAGACGGCACGGGTACTCATCCCCGTCGTCGCGCTGGCCAGTGAAGCAGCCAGGCTGCTGCCGGCGTGGCGTGAGGCCACGGGCGTCGTGACCTCCTTCTCCTCTGCCTTCTGGCAGGAGGAAGAAGACAGTGATGCCCCTGGTGGGCTGGGCTGCCTAATGGGCCAGGTAAGTCACGTGGGTTTTCTCCCCCTTTTTCTTTTGTTTTATTTTCTAATTTCTGATCTATGTCATTTTTTATTTGGGAGAAAATACCTAGGCAAAAACCCTAAAATAATTTATGGTTCATGAAATATACATTTCAAAGTACCACAAATAGTTTCAGAATATTTGGAGCCACTAAGATATTTATAGTGCTTTTATTAATTGATGTCAGTAGCATTAAACGAGTATTTTAATATGCTATATTTGTTTTGAAAACTAAAATGTCCCCTGATATGTTGTTGCCAACATTTATCAGAAATAGTGAACATTTTTGAAGACCAAAAGAAAAACATTGGAAACTTAGCTGATTGTAATATTTTGAATGAGGGAGCATTAGGACTTGACAATCCCTATTTCAAATTCATTTGAATTTAAGCACGATGACATGATGCACATGCCGATGTTGATGCAAACAATTTCAAGCAACTCTAGGCTGTGACACTGAGAGTGCTGGGGCTACCATCACCATTGAGCCCCCAAGGAAGTTATTGCCTAAGAAGGCAGGAGAGAAGAAAGCCAGAAAAAGGATCATCCGTGTTGTTCGTAGGCTACCTCGATGTTAGAAGACCCTGAGGAGGCTGGTAGTGCTACTATTGAGGAGGAGGAGGAGGAAGAGCAAGTTGTCAAGGCCCCTCCCAAGATCAAGCAGAAGAAGTTGTTGGCAGATGCTATGCCAAAGCAAGGTCCCTCCATGAGCACCAAGTCTGCACCCAAGAAGGATGCTGCTGAGAAGTCCAAGAGGACTACCAGAGTCATTCCAGCTTCTGAGAAGAACAAGGGATCTACCTTTAGAGAAGCTGATGAGGATGTTATGTCTGCTTTGAGGAAGCTCGGACCTCACCTTCTAGAGCACAATGCCAGCCATCCACTTGCTATTGACATGAAGAAGAAGAAGAAGGATGCAGGTTTGAGAGAGTGGAGATCCATTTATACTTAATCTTAAAGGAGGAACACAGTTGTGGACTACAGGTTCTACACCATGGAGCAACAGGATTTCTATGAGACTGTGCTGCTTGACAAGTGTCCAACTATGAGTGACATGCGATATGTCGACTAGAAGTACATCAAGGAGAATGAAGACTACTTCCCGAGTGTGCAAGACAACTTCCACTGCATTGGACAAGACAAGTTTATTGGCAAATAATTCATTGCATGGAACGACGAGATGATCATGCAATTCTACTCCACTTCTCACTTCTATGGAGATGGTAGGATTGTTTGCATGGCAGAAGGAGGAAGATATGAGTCTAATGTTGATGAATGGGCTACCATCTTAGGAGTCCCGGAGGCATAGGATGGAGAGATCTATGTATACTCAAAGTCCAAGGCAAGCCACAATGCCATGAAGGACATGTACAATGCCATTCCTGCTGCATAGCTTCGGCTCCACAAGCTAGGATCTATCTATCACCTCCGGGCAGGTCTCCGCACCATCAACACTATTTTGAGGCATACTTTGATGCCCAAGTCAGGTGACGAGAAGATGATCCGAGGCTACTCCATCAACCTGATGCTTCTTATTGACCAGCACCACAGATTCAGAGTGATGGATCTGATAGTGGACACTGTGAAGAGGGTTGCTGCCGATTAGAAGCGCTCATGCTGCTATGCACCTTACATTCAGATGCTCATCAACTCCAAGCTGGAGAAGCACATCTTTGCTCTAGACAGACCCCACTTGCCCCTATAGCCAGACTTCAACGACAACGTTGTGGTGATGGACCCAAACCATCTGAAATTAGCTACAGCTCAGGCAGTGGCAGAAGCAGAGGCAACTAGAGCCACTAGTGCTCAAGTCCCTAGATCTAGGAATGAGCAGATGGATCTCTTGATCTCTACAGTCATGGACATGAAGAAGGATATCAAAGTCATAGTGGAAAATCAGAAAAGTATTGTGAGGATCTTTCAGGATAGAGTGAAGACCCTCAAGGACAAAGTGGATGGGCTGACCAAGACAGTGACCGAGCTCAAGAAGGAAGTAGATGAAGCTCCTATCTGTCACACCTCTTCAGAGTCTAATTCAGATGATGATGAGGATTGTGCACCTATCAGGACGACTGCCCAGTTTAGGACTCAAGCCAGGACACCTACAGTGCTAGCTCCGGAGATGAGACTTTCATCGTCTACACCAGCTATAGTGACTTCAGCTCCATCAACTCCTCCAATGCCACCAGTTGCTACTCCAACTCTTTGCAGGACATCTGCAGAGGTCTTCGCCAACTCACTTCTCTCGACTCCGACATCGACCACCAGAGGAGATCATCCCCAGAAGGACAATTAGCTATATCTCTTTGATCTTTTTGGTAACTTGTTGCCAAAGGGGGAGAAGTTGTATATAGATCTTTAGGCTTCGAGTGAGAGAGCATTTGGTTTTTATTGTTGTTTTAAAAGCATTTGGTCTTTTGGTTGCTTGTGTTATACTTTTGTTCGTGTTTGATCATACGCTTTAATGTGTGTTGATACTATTTCCTATCCTTTTGATGTTTATGGGATGATCATTCACTTTGCTTGATTGTGTTGTGCTATGATATTCACTCTTAGTACTCTCGCACACCACCAAGATGTATGTGACATGGAAGAAGTGCTCCATGTACCTAATCGATTGTGCATTTGCATTCAAACACAAATTTAAAACAATGCACAAATTTAGGGGGAGCTCTTGCTTAAAGGATGGCAAAAGGATTGTGGAATACGCCAAGATGCACATTGGTTGGCAAAAGGATTGTGGAATACCCCAAGATGCAAGGAAATAGATTGGCAAAGATTCAAGCAAAAGGACTACATTTTATTTTGTGAGAAATCACTTTGAGTCCATAGGAAAGCCAATACTATCAAAAGGGGCTAAGGTACTGTTGGTGAACAAAATGCTCATACTGCACAAGTGATGTTGGGGAACATTGCATGGGAAACAAAAAATTTCTTACGCACATGCAAGATCTATCCATGGTGATGAGCATCTACGAGAGGGAGAGTTGATCTACATACCCTTGTAGATCGCTAAGTAGAAGTGTTAAGAAATGCGGTTGATGTAGTCAAACGTCTTCGCGATCCAAATCGCCAAGCGTCCTATGATCCCATCATGATCCATCTCGTGATTCAATCAAGATCCGTCCTGCGATCCCATCACGATCCATCTCGCGATCTTGATCATGGCCCTTCTGATCTAGCTCCGAACGGATAGCACCTCCGCGTTCCACACACGTGCAGCTTGATGACACCTTCACCTCATCGATCTAGTGAGCGATGGTGAAGTGGCATATTAGTTCCGACAGCACAATGGCGTGGTGACAGTGGTGGCGAAGAACAACCTTCGCAGGGCTTCGCCAAGCACCACGGAAACTATGACGGAGGATAAACTAGAGGGACGGGGTTGTCGACACATGGCTTGGGGAAACTTGATGTATTCCATATATCAATCTTTACCTCCGTACTATTCCGGAGCTCCTCTTCATGTCCGGGATCTCATCCGAGACTCCGAACAACTTTTGGTCAGCAACATAATAACTCAACTATACTTATATCGTCACCAAACGTTAAGTGTGTAGACCCTGCGGGTTCGAGAACTATGCAGACATGACCGAGACACCTCTACGGTCAATAACCAATAGTGGGACCTTGATGCCCATATTGGTTCCTACATATTCTACGAAGATCTTTATCGGTCGAACCTCTATGTCAAGGATTCAATTGTATAATGTTCCCTCTTCGGTATGTTACTTGCTCGAGATTCGATCGTCGGTATCTCTATACCTAGTTCAATCTTGTTACTGGCAAGTCTCTTTACTCGTTCCGTAAGACAAGACCCTACGCCTAACACATTAGTCACATTTCTTGCAAGGCTTGTTGTGATGTTGTATTACCAAGTGGGCCCCAAGATACCTCTCCATCACACAGAGTAACAAATCCCAGTCTTGATACATGCCAACCCAACAGACACCCTTGGAGATACCTGTAGAGCACCTTTATAGTCACCCAGTTACATTGCGACGTTTGATACACACAAGGTACTCCTCCGGTGTCAGTGAGTTGCATGATCTCATGGTCATAGGAACAGATACTTGACATGCTGAAAGCTGTAGCAATAAACTGACACGATCATATTCCACATTTATAGTTTGGGTCTTGTCCATCACATCATTCTCCTAATGAGGTGACCCCGTTATCAAATAACATATCATGTTCATGGCTAGGAAACTTTAACCATCTTTGATCAACGAGCTAGTCTACTAGAGGCATACTAGGGACATAGTGTTGTCTATATACCCACACATGTATTTAGTTTCCAATCAATAAAATTATAGCATGGATAGTAAACGATTATCAGGAACAAGGAAATATAATAATAAATAATTTTTATTGCCTCTAGGGCATATTTCCAACAGTCTCCCACTTGCACTAGAATCAATAATCTAGTTCACATCACCATGTGATTTACATTGTTATGAATCTAACACCTAATGAGTTCTGGGGTTCGATCATGCTTTGCATGTGAGAGAGGTCTTTAGTCAACAGGTCTATGACATTCAGATCCGTGTACACTTAGCAAACCTCTATGTCATACTATAGACAATGCTATCACACTCCACTTGGAGGTATTCCAAATGGCTGCTCCACTATACCTATCCGGATTGCTACTCAGAGTCATCCGGATTGGTGTTAAAGTTTGTATCGACGTAACCCTTTACAACGAACTCTTTATGACGTCCATAATCGAGAAATATTTCCTTACTCCTCTAGTTACTAAGGATAATTTTGTCCACTGTCCAGTGATCAACTCATGGATCACTTACCCCTTGACAGACTCATGGCAAGGCACACACAGGTGCGGTACACAGCATGGCATACTATATAGAGCCTATGCATAAAGCATAGGGCACGACCTTCGTCCTTTCTATTTCTTCTGCCATGGTCGAGCTTTGAGTCTCACTCAACTCCACACCTTACAAATCAAGCAAGAACTCCTTCTTTGACTGATCCATTTTGAAGTTTTTCAAAATCTTGTCTTGGTATGTACTCATTGAAAGTCTCATCAAGCATCTCGATCTATCTCTATAGATCTTGATGCCAGCTTTATCCAGGTCTTCCTTTGAATTTTTTTTTCAAACAACCATTTATGCTTTCCAGAAATTCTACATCATTTCCGCTCAATAATATGTCAACCACATATACCTATCAGAAATTCTATAGTGCTCCCACTCACTTTCTTGGAAATACATGTTTCTCGTAAACTTTGTATAAACACAAAAAATTTGATCACCTCATCAAAGCGTATATTCCAACTCCGAGATGCTTGCTCCAGTCCATAGAAGGATCGCTGGAGCTTGCACACCTTTTAGTATCCTTAGGACTGACAAAACCTCCTGGTTGTACTCATACAACCTTTCCTCATGGAAGGAAACGATGTTTTGACATCCATCTGCCAGATTTCATAATTGAAAACGCAACAACTGCTAACATAATTCCAATAGACTTTAGCATCGCTATGGATGAGAAAGTCTCATCGCAGTCAAATCCTTGAACTCTGTCGAAAACTTCTTTGCGACAAGTCGAGCTTTATAAGTGGTCACATTCACCATCAGCGTTCGTCTTCATCTTAAAGGTCCATTTTGTACTCAAGGACCTGTCGTTCAACGGGCAAGTCTATCAAAGTCCATACTTGGTTTTCATACAGGGATCCTTTCTCGGATTTCATGGCCTCTAACCATTTGTTGTAATTCGGGCCCATCATTGCTTCTCCATAGTTCGTAGGTTCGTCGTTGTCCAACAACATGGCCTCCAAGACAGGGTTGCCGCACTACTTAGGAGCAGTATGTGTCCTTGTCGACCTACGAGGTTCAATAGTAACTTGGTCTGAAGCTTCATGATCACCATCATTAACTTCCTCTTCAACTTACGTAGGCTCCACAAAAACATCTTTCTACGCTACGCTACTCTCTAGTTGAAAGAAAGGTTCAACAACCTCATCAAGTTCTATCTTCCTCCCACTCAATTCTTTCAAGAGAAACTCTTTCTCGATAAAGGACCCGTTTTTAGCAACAAACACTTTGCACTCGGATCTAAGATGGAAGGTATACCCAACTGTTCTTAGGGTATCCTATGAAGTTGCTTTTTTCCGCTTTGGGTTTGAGTTTATCAGACATAAGTCTCGCATTCCCAAACTCTAAGAAATGACAGCTTAGGTTTCTATTAAACCATAATTTATACGGTGTCATCTCAACGGATTTAGATGGTGCCCTATTTAAAGTGAATGTAGTTGTCTCTAATGCATAGGCCCAAAATGGTAGTGGCAAAACGATAAGAGACATCATAGTTCGCACTGTATCTAATAGAGCACGACTACGACGTCCGGACACACCATCACACTATGGTGTTCCAGGTGGCGTGAGTTGTGAAACGACTTTCACATTGTCTTAAGTTGTATACCAAACTCGTCACTCAGATATTCACCTCCACGATCATATCGTAGACATTTTTATCTTGTTGTCACGATGATCTTAAACTTCACTCTGAATTTGCTTGAACTTTCCAAACAATTCATATTTGTGTTTCATTAAGTAAATATACTCATATATACTCAAATCATCAGTGAAGGTAAGAAAATAACGATATCCATTGCACGCTACAACACTCATTGGACCACATACATCAACATTTATTATTTCCAATAAGTTACTAGCCCGCTCCATCATACCAAAAACGGGGTCTTCAGTCATCTTGCCTAAGAGGCATGGTCCGCATGTCTCAACTGATTCAAAATCGAATGAGTCCAAAGATCCATCAGCATGGAGTTTCTTCATGCGCTCTACACCAATATGACATTTAGCAGCAGTGCCACAAGTATGTGGTATTATCATTATTAACTTTGTATCCTTTGGCATCTATGTTATGAATATGTGTAGTACTACGATCAAGATTTAACAAACCATTCTCATTGGGTGCATGACCATTGAAGGTATTATTCATGTAAACAGAATAACCATTATTCTCTAACTTAAATGAATAACCGTATTGCAATAAACATGATCTAATCACGTTCATGCTCAATGCAAACATCAAATAATATTTATTTAGGTTCATCGCTAATCCCGAAGGTAGAGAGAGCGTGCGATGGTGATCACATCAACCTTGGAAACACTTCCAATAGTCATCGTCACCTCACCCTTAACTAGCCTCCGTTTATTCCGTAGCTTTTATATCGAGTTACTAAAATTTAGCAACTGAACCGGTATCCAATACCCAGGTGCTACTAGGAGTACTAGTAAGGTACACATGAATAACACGTATATCAAATATACTTCTGTCGATGTTCCCAACCTTCTTATCAACCAAGTATCTAGGGTTGTTCCACTTCAGCGACCGTTCTCCTCATAACAGAAGCACATAGTCTTGGGTTTGGGTTCAACCTTGGGTTTCTTCACTAGAGCGGAAACTCGCTTGCCATTCCTGAAGCTTTTCCCTTCTAGCCCTTGCCCTTCTTGAAACTAGTGGTTGTACTTAACCATCAACACTTGATGCTCCTTCTTTATTTCTACCTTCGCGGTGTAAAACATTGCGAATAGCTCAAGGATCATCATTTCCATTCCTGGTATGTTCATAGTTCATCACGAAGCTCTAGTAGCTTGGTGACAGTGACTTGGAGAAACATATCAATCACTATCTTATCTGGAAGATCAACTCCCACTCGATTCAAGTGATTGTAGCACCCAGACAATCCGAGCACATGCTCACCGATTGAGCTATTCTCCTTCATCTTGCAGGCAATGAATCTTGTTGGAGGTATCATAACTCTAACACGGGCATGAGCCTGAAATCCAATTTTAGCCCTTGGAACATCACATATGCTCCGCGATGTTCAAAACATATTTGAAGCCTGAATTCTAAGCCATAATGCAAGACACACTGAACTATCAAGTAGTCATCAAAACATGCGTGTCGGATGTTCACAACATCCACAGACGACGCCAGAGGGGGTGGCACACCGAGAGGAGCATCAAGGACATAAGCCTTCTGTGCAACAATTGAGGACAATCCTCTGACCACGGACCTGGTACACAAAATTGCTACCATTATCTTTCAACTTACTTTTCTCTAGGAACGTATCAATAAAACAAGGGAGCTATAGCGCGAGCTATCTACAACATAATTTGCAAAGAAACTTTGACAATGTTCATGATAATGTGGTCAATTAATCATATTACCTAAGAACTCCCACTGAAATTGACATCCCTCCAATCATTCGAGTGATACATGATCCAAATTCACCAACTCAAGTCCGATCATCATGTGAGTTGAGGTGGTTTCAATGGTGAACATCATCATGTTGATCATATCTACTATATGACTCATGTTTGGTCGTTTGGTCTCTTGTGTTCCGAGGCCATGTCTGTACATGGTAGGCTCGTCAAGTCTAACCCGAGTGTTCTGCATGTGTAACACTGGCTTGCACCTGTTGTATGTGAATGTAGAGTCTATCACACCCGATCATCACGTGGTGTCTTGACACGACGAACTTTCACAACGGTGCACACTCAGGGAGAACACAATTTATCTTGAAATTTAGGTGAGGGATCACCTTATAATGCTACCATCGTCCTAAGCAAAATAAGGTGCATAAAAGGATTAACATCACGTGCAAATCATAAGTGACATGATATGGCCATGAACGTGTGCTTTTGATCTCCATCTTGAAAGCACGGGCATGATCTCCATCGTCCCCGGCATGACACCATGATCTCCATCATCTTGATCTCCATCAACGTGTTGCCATCGGGGTTGTCGCGCCCACCATGCTGCTACTACTATTGCTACCGCTTAGAGATAAAGTAAAGCATTACATAGCGCTTAATGATTGACATGCAGGTCATACAATAATTAAAGACAACCCTATGGCTCCTGACGGTTATCGTACTCATCGACATGCAAGTCATGATATTTTATACAATACATGATCATCTCATACATCACATATATCTCATGATGTAATTGGCCATATCACATCACAACATACCCTGCAAAAACAAATTAGACGTCCTCTAATTGTTTTACATGGCTGCTACGGGTATCTAGCAAGAACAATTCTCGCCTACGCAAAAACAACAACATTGATACATAAATTTCTATTCAACCTTCTCAAGGACCTTCTTTGTCGAATCCGATCCAACTAAAGTAGGAGAAACATACACCCGCCAACCATCTTTGTTCAACAAAGTTACACATCAGTCGATGGAACCGGTCTCTCATAAGCGTATGAGTAAGGTTGGTTCGGGCCGCTTCATCCCATAATGCCGCTGAATCAAAACACGACTAAGGGAGGAAGTAATCTAAGGACCAACGCCCACAAACTCCTTTGTGTTCTACTTGTGATCTCATCTACACATAGACCTAGCTCATGATGCCACTGTTGGGGAACGTTGCATGGGAAACAAAAAAATTCCTACGCACACGCAAGATCTATCCATGGTGATGAGCATCTACGAGAGGGAGGGTGGATCTTCATACCCTTGTAAATCACTAAGCAGAAGCATTATGAAAGGCGGTTTATGTAGTCGGACGTCTTCGTGATCCAAATCACCGAGAGTCCCACGATTCCATCATGATCCATCTCGCGATCCAATCACGATCCGTCCCGCGATACCATCACGATACGTCTCGTGATCTTGATCACGGTCGTTCCGATCTAGCACCGAACGGACAGCACCTCCATGTTCAACACACGTGCAGCTTGATGATGCCTTCACCTCCTCGATCCAGTGAGCGATGGTGAAGTAGTAGATGAGTTCCAGTAGCACAACAGCGTGGTGACGATGGTGGTGAAGAACAACCTCCGCAGGGCTTCGCCAAGCACCACAAAAACTATGACGGAGGATAAACTAGAGGAACGGGGTTGCTTGCACACGGCTTGGGAAAACTTGATGTGTTCCAGGTGCTAGCCCCGCCACTTTATTCATATGATGAGCCTTGGGGTCGAAACTTGGAAAAAATCCTCCTCAAGGTCAGTTTGCCCGCAAGGCAAGAGTCCTCCTCGGACTCCAGGACCAGACGCCAAGGTCCTTGGCGTCTAGCCCCAGACTCCAGGGTCCCTGGCGTCTGGCTCCTGGCCTCCGCAAATCTCCTTTTGCACCTTCCTTAAGCCTTGTGGGCTTTACCCCTTGTCCCAAATAAAGTGTCCTTGTACCCCAAACATTCTCGAAACATCCGAAACTACTTCAGTGAATTCTAGAACTCTCCCGGAGACCAAACACTATTATCCCATATATCAATCTTTACCTCCGGACTATTCTGGAGCTCCTCGTCATGTCCGAGATCTCATCCGGGACTCTGAACAACTTTCAGTCACCAACATAATAACTCAACTGTACTTATATTGTCACCAAACGTTAAGTGTGTAGACCCTGTGGGTTCAAGAACTATGCAGACATGACCGAGACACCTCTACGGTCAATAACCAATAGAGGGACCTAGATGCCCATATTGGTTCCTATATATGCTACGAAGATCTTTATCGATTGAACCTCTATGTCAAGGATCCAGTTAATCCCATATAATGTTCCCTTTGTTCTTCGGTATGTTACTTTCCCGAGATTTGATCGTCGGTATCTCTATACCTAGTTCAATCTCGTTACCGACAAGTCTCTTTACTCGTTCTGTAATACAAGATCCTTTGTCTAACACATTAGTCACTTTGCTTGCAAGGCTTGTTGTGATGTTGTATTGCCAAGTGGGCCCCAAGATACGTCTCCGTCACATGCAGTAACAAATCCCAGTCTTGATCCATGCCAACCCAACAAACACCCTCGGAGATACCTATAGAGCACCTTTATAGTCACCTAGTTATGTTGTGATGTTTGATACACACAAGGTACTCCTCCGGTGTTAGTGAGTTGCATGATGTCATGGTCATAGGAATAGATACTGGACATGCAGAAAACTGTAGCAATAAACTGACACGATCATAAGCTACATTTATAGTTTGGGTCTTGTCCATCACATCATTCTCCTAATGATGTGATCCTGTTATCAAATAACATCTCATGGTCATGGCTAGGAAACTTTAACCATCTTTGATCAACGAACTAGTCTACAAGAGGCATACTAGGGACATAGTGTTGTCTATATACCCACACATGTATTTTGTTTCCAATCAATACAGTTATAGCATGTATAATAAACGATTATCAGGAACAAGGAAATATAATAATAAATAACTTATGATTGCCTCTAGGGCATATTTACAACAAGTGATAGTCACAACATACACCCACAAGCTCTTCCACAAAATTTTGTCGAAAGCATAATATCCAAAATCGGTGCAACCAACACTTTCCACTCGGTGCCACCGATTCTCAACCTCAGATAGACTGAGCCAAACCCTAGCCCTTCGGTGCAACCGATTCTACTTCAGTGACACCGATTTTGGGTTGCCAACTCTCTGTTACGCAAGTTCACAAAATTGGTACCACCGAGTTTGTTGACTCGGCATCACCGATTCTGGCAATCTGACCGTTGGTCACCTTATCAGTGCAACCGAGTTTTATGTATCGGTCTTATCGAGATTCAAAAGTTGCTACCTTTTAGGCAACTTGGTACCACCAAGATTAACACATTGGTGTCATCGAGTCTACCTTATTAGGTGTAATGGTTGGATTTTTGGAGATGCCTATATATACCCCCACTCATACCAACTGATTTTCTGAGAGAGAGACACCTAATCATGTGTTGAGATCATTCCATTCCGTTCCAACCATAAGAAATCTTGATCTCTAGCCTCCCCAAGTTGCTTTACACCCAATCAATCTCTTCCACCGAAGCCAAATCTATGAGAGAGTGATTGTGTGTTGAGGAGTCTATCATCTTGAAGCGCAAGAGCAAGGAGTTCATCAACATTATCGAACCTATTACCTTTCGGAGGGTGGTGCCTCCTAGATTGGTTAGGTGTCTCTTCGGAGCCTCCTACTTCGTGTGGTGGAGTGAACCTAGAAGTTTGTAAGGCCAAGGAAATTTCCTACTTCGTGAATATCTACCCCGAGTTAGGTTAGTCCTTCGTGGACGTAGGACATCATGGTATAGTCAAGGTTGATTCTTTGTGGAACCCTTCATGGGTAGAGCCCTCCGTGGACTCTCATGACTGTTATCCTCCGTGGGTTGAAGACTCGCTAAACGTGGATGAACGATAGCACCTCCTATCGAAACCACGGGAAAAATCATCGTGTGTCCAAATTGCGTTTGATCGTCCTACCCTTCCTTTACAATTCATGCTTGTCTTTTCTTTCCGCTGCTATACTCGTAGACATGCATGTGTATGATGTACTTGACTTGCTATGAATGCTAACATCTGCCAACACTTAAAATAGGGAAGAAGCGGATATTTAATTAGTCAAGTAGTCTAATCTCCCGCCCTCTAGACCTACTTTCGATCCTACACAAACCTCATTAACTTGAGCACCCATGCTTTCTGAACAAAGAAACTGGCAAATTGAATATTTGGATAGGTGCTTAGGTACTTGTTCAAAGTAATTTCCGCGAGATGGAATTCAAGGCATTTGATGAGATTGTTATATTGTGCCACCTTTTCCACTCCAAGTCTTGTTTGTAGCTGCAAACGAAGACAACATATTAGTGCTTAGATGTAGTATTGAACACTATTGGCCTCTTTGATTTGCATGATTTATAAAATACACTAATAGATTGACATGCCATCTTGGATCGTTCATGATTAACATCTCAAAAAAAATGTATAGTACATATGTCATTGTATTTATGGGTAAAAGTACCAACAAATTGAACTTCGTTGTGGTTAACAATTAACAGGAAAGGAACATCACCTCGACATATAGCTTCTTCGTGAACGGAAAGCATATAAGGAACTTAACAACTTTATCCAGATTGGGGTCGATAGATTGTAGTACTAAGATCTCTACTGTGCACAGAGACAATACGAGGCTTGTGGGAATCATTTTCTGGATGAAAGCTGAACATAGATCAACAAAAAATATATAAGATGTGATGTACAATAATAAGAATGAGAAGAATATGTTGTACCTGAACCGGTATGGATCCAGTTGTAACAAGTTCGGAGAATTCAGCACACGAATAGCCCAACACTATCAATTTTCGTGCGTCAATGTCCCTGATTCTTGTTCGACCTTCTTTATGAAGTAGAAACAATCTCTCTAGGAAAGGCGCATTCTCAATGATCTTATCATGAAACTCCCCAACTGAGAGCGTGTTGCGGCACAAGCCATGCACATAAATCATACGAAGATTCGTTGTAGCGATGTGGAGGCTACTGAACCCAAACATCATCTGAAGATGAAGGTACTCGAGCATTGTAAAGCCGCCGTACAAGCGCTCCAAATCCGACTTTGAGATGCGAATGCCAATGAGCTCAAGGTGCTTCAGTTTAGGGGGATAAAGAGCATGCGCGACATTAATCTTGGTGAAAAGGCACCGCATGAACGTAGCACGGCGCAACGTGCGCGCGAGGCGGAGAACGGACGGAGGCAGCAAGTGCCCTATTGGAAATATGCCCTAGAGGCAATAATAAATTAGTTATTATTATATTTCCTTGTTCATGATAATCGTTTATTATCCATGCTATAATTGTATTGATCGGAGACTTAAATGCATGTGTGGATACATAGACAAAACCATGTCCCTAGTATGCCTCTAATGGACTGGCTCGTTGATCAAAGGATGGTTAAGGTTTCCTAGCCATGGACATGAGATTTCATTTGATAACGGGATCATATCATTAGGAGAATGATGTGATGGACAAGACCCAAACTACAAACGTAGCATATGATCGTGTCAGTTTATTGCTACTGTTTTCTGCATGTCAAGTATATGTTCCTATGACCATGAGATCATGCAACTCACGGATATCGAAGGAGTGCCTTGTGTGTATCAAACATCGCAACGTAACTGGGTGACTATAAAGGTGCTCTACAGGTATCTCCGAGGGTGTCTGTTGAGTTGGCATGGATCGAGACTGGCATTTGTTACTCCGTGTGACGGAGAGGTATCTCGGGGCCCACTTGGTAATACAACATCATGCTGAGCCTTGCAAGTAATGTGACTAATTGTTAGTTGCGGGATCTTGTACTACGGAACGAGTAAAGAGACTTGCCGGTAACGAGGTTGAACTAGGTATGGAGATACCGACGATCGAATCTCGGCCAAGTAACATACCGAAGAACAAAGGGAACGTTATACGGTATTAACTGAATCCTTGACATAGAGGTTCGACCGATAAAGATCTTCGTAGAATATGTAGGAACCAATGTGGACGTCCAGGTCCCGCCATTGGTTATTGACCGTAGAGGTGTCTCAGTCATGTCTACATAGTTCTCGAACCCGCAGGGTCTGCACACTTAAGGTTTGGTGACGTTTCGGTAGTGTAGAGTTATGTATGGTGGTGACCGAAGGTTGTTCGGAGTCCCGGATGAGATCCCGGACGGCACTAGGAGCTCCGGAATGGTCCGGAGTCAAAGATTCATATATAGGAAGTCCCAGTTTGGTCGCCGGAAAAGTTTCGGGCTCATCGGTAGTGTACCGGGAGTGCCGGTAGTGTACCGGGAGACCTCCGGGAGGGGTATTTCGGCCCCAGAGGGTCCATGGGCTGTGGAGAGTGATAGCCAGCCCTTATTGGGCTGGAGGAACAGCCACAATAATACCCATGGCACAGGAGGCAAAAGTCCTAAAGGAAAAGGTGGAAAAAAAGGCTAAAAGGAAGAGTCCTACTCCTACTAGGAGTCGAGGAGGAGTAGGACTCCTCCCCCTTAGCTTCGGCCAACTCCTATTGGAGTTTCTCCTTGCGCCAGCCCTCCTCTCCTCTCCTCCTATATATGTTGGTGGAATAGAGGGTTTTTGCACAAATTTTACGGCCACGTGCTACCCGTTTCACCGGTGCTCCTCTAGATCGGATTTCTACAGCGCTTAGGCGAAGCCCTGCCGGAATTGCTCCACCACCATCACCGGAGCACCGTCACGCTGCAGGTGAACACTCACTCCTCTCCACCTCCTCTTGCTGGATCAAGACGGTGGAGATCGTCATCAAGCTGCACATGTGCTAAAAGCGGAGGTGTCGTCCGTTCGGCGCTAGATCGGAAGGACCGTGATCGAGATCGCGAGACGGTTCGTGATGTGATCGCGGAACGAATCGTGATGAGAACGCCAGGGATAGAAATATTGATCCCTGAGCTGTTCGCGATGTTTGACATCGCGAAGGTAGAAATCAAGAAGGAGCGTCAAGTGTTGATGGTTAATCAAACCACTAGTTTCGAGAAGGGCAAGAGCAAGGAGGGAAACTTCATGGATAGCAAGTCAGTTGCTGCTCCAGTGAAGCAACCCAAAGTTGAACTCAAACCCGAGACTAAGTGCTTCTGTTATAAGGAGAGCGGTCGCTGAAGCGGAACAACCCTAGATACTTGGTAGATAAGAAGGTTGGCAACATCGACAGAAGTATATTTGATATACGAGTTATTGATGTGTACCTTTCTAGTACTCCTATTAGCATCTGGGTATTGAATACCGGTTTGGTTGCTAAATGTTAGTAACTCAAAATAAAAGCTACGGAATAAACGGAGAACTAGCTAAGGGTGAGGTGATAATATGTGTTGGAAATGTTTCCAAAGTTGATGTGATCAAACATCGCACGCTCTCTCTACTTTCAGGATTAGTGACAAACCTAAATAAATGTTATTTGGTGTTTTGCATTGAGCATGAACATGATTAGGTCATGGTTATTGCAATACGGTTATTCATTTAGGTTAGAGAATAATGGCTATTCTATTTACATGAATGATACCTTCAATGGTCATACACCCAGTGAGAATGGTTCGTTGAAATCTTGATCGTAGTAATACACATGTTCGTAACACTGATGTCAAAAGATACAAAGTTAATAATGATAGTACCACATACTTGTGGCAGTGCCGCTAAATGTCATATTGGTATAAAGCGCATGAAGAAACTCCATGCTGATGGATCTTTGGACTCATTCGATTTCGAATCGGTTGAGACATGCGAACCATGCCTCTTGGGCAAGATGACTAAAGGACCCCATTGGATGGAGCGGGCAAGTGATTCATTGGAAATAATACATGTTGATGTATGCAATCCAGTGAGTCTTGTAGCATGCAGTGGATATCGTTATTTTTGTACCTTCACTGATGATTTAAGTAGATATAGTGTATATTTACTTAATGAAACACAAGTCTGAATCGTTTGAAAGGTTCAAGCAAGTTTAGATTGAAGTTTAAGATCATCGTGATAAGAAGATAAAAATGACCGCGATATGATCGTGGAGGTGAATATCTGAGTTACGAGTTTGGCATGCAACTTAAGACAATGTGAAATTTGTTTCACAACTAACGCCACGTGGAACACCATAGTGTGATGGTGTGTCTGATCATCATAGTCATGCTCTATTGGATATGGTGCGTGCTATGATGTCTCTTATCGTTTTACTACTATAATTTTTGGGTTATGCATTAGAGACAACTACATTCACTTTAAATAGGGCACCATCTAAATCCGTTGAGATGACACCGTGTGAATTGTGGTTTGATAGAAACCTAAGCTGTCATTTCTTAATGTTTGGGGCTGCGACACTTGTGTGGAAAATGTTTTCACCTAATGAGGTCGAACCCAAGGCGGACAAATGCATCTTCATAGAATACCCTAATATCAGTCGGGTGAACCTTCTATCTCAGATCCAAGTGCAAAGTGTTTGTTGCTTAAACGGATCCTTTCTCGAGGAAATGTTTCTCTCGAAAGAATTGAGTGGGAGGAAGATAGAACTTGATGAGGTTGTTAAACCTTTGTTTAACCAGAGAGTAGTGCAGTGCAGAAAGATGTTTCTGTGAAGCCTATGTTAGTTGAAGAGGAGGTTAATGATGATGATCGTGAAGCTTCAGGATCAAGTTACTATCGAACTTCATGGGTCGACAAGGATGTGTACTGCTCCTGAGCGGTACGACAACCCTGTCTTGGAGATCATGTTGTTGGACAACGATGAACCTATGAGCTATGGAGAAGCGATGATGGGCCCGGATTCCGACAAATGGTTGGAGGCCATGAAATCCGAGATAGGATCCATGTATGAAAACCAAGTATAGACTTTGGTAGACTTGCTCGTTGGACGGCAGGTCGTTGAGTACAAATGGATCTTTAAAATGAAGACAAACGCTGATGGTAATTGTTACCATTTGTAAAGCTCGACTTGTTGCAAAGATGTTTGTGACAAGTTCAAGGAGTTGACTGCGATGAGACTTTCTCACTCGTAGCGATGCTAAAGTCTGTTGGAATTATGTTAGCAGTTGCTGCATTTTCAGTTATGAAATCTGGCAGATGGATGTCAAAACATCGTTTCCTTAACGGTTTATTTCAGGAAAGGTTGTATGTGATACAATCGGATGGTTTTGTTAGTCCTAAGGATGCTAAAAGGTTTGCAAGCTTTAGTGATCCTTCTATGGACTGAAGAAAGCATCTCGGAGTTGGCATATACGCTTTGATGAGGTGATCAAAGTTTTAATGTTTGTACAAAGTTTACGAGAAACTTGTATTTACAATAAAGTGAGTGGGAGCACTATAGAATTTCTGATAAGTATATGTGGATGACATATTGTTGATCGGAAATAATGTAGAATTTCTGGAAAGCATAAATGGTTGTTTGAAAAGTGATTTTCAAAGGAAGACCTGGATAAAGCTACCTAATTGTTGAGCATCAAAATCTATAGAGATAGATCAAGATGCTTGATGAGACTTTCAATAAGTGCATACCTTGACAAGATTTTGAAAGAGTTCAAAATGGATCAGCCAGAGAAATAGTTCTCGTCTGATTTGTAAGGTGTGAAGTTGAGTGAGACTCAAAGCTCAACAACGGAAGAAGAAATAGAAAGGACGAACGTCGTCCTCTATGCCTTAGCCATAGGCTCTATATTATGCCATGTTGTGTACCGCACCTGTGTGTGCCTTGCCATGAGTCTGTAAAGGGGTACAAGAATGGTCCAGGACTGGATCACTGGACAGCGGTTGGAATTATCCTTAGTAACCAGAGGACTAAGAAAATGTTTCTTGATTATGGAGGTGATAAAGAGTTCGTCGTAAAGAGTTACGTCGATGCAAGCTTTAACACCTATCCGGATGACTAGTAGTAGCAATCTGGATACGTATAGTGGAGCAGCCATTTGGAAATAGTACCAAATGGAGTGTGGGAGCAGTGCTTACGGTTTGACATAGAGATTTGCAAAGTACACAAGGATCTGAATATCGCAGACCCATTGACTATAAGACCTCTCTCACATGCAAAGCATGATCGAGCCCCAGAACTCGTTGGGTGTTAGATTCATAACAATGCGAATCACATGGTGATGTGAACTAGATTATTGACTCTAGTGCAAGTGGGAGACTGTTGGAAATATGCCCTAGAGGCAATAATAAATTAGTTATTATTATATTTCCTTGTTCATGATAATCGTTTATTATCCATGCTATAATTGTATTGATCGGAGACTTAAATGCATGTGTGGATACATAGACAAAACCATGTCCCTAGTATGCCTCTAATGGACTGGCTCGTTGATCAAAGGATGGTTAAGGTTTCCTAGCCATGGACATGAGATGTCATTTGATAACGGGATCACATCATTAGGAGAATGTTGTGATGGACAAGACCCAAACTACAAACGTAGCATATGATCGTGTCAGTTTATTGGTACTGTTTTCTGCATGTCAAGTATATGTTCCTATGACCATGAGATCATGCAACTCACGGATATCGGAGGAGTGCCTTGTGTGTATCAAACGTCGCAACGTAACTGGGTGACTATAAAGGTGCTCTACAGGTATCTCCGAGGGTGTCTGTTGAGTTGGCATGGATCTAGACTGGGATTTGTTACTCCGTGTGATGGAGAGGTATCTCGGGGCCCACTCGGTAATACAACATCACAATGAGCCTTGCAAGCAATGTGACTAATTGTTAGTTGCGGGATCTTGTATTACGGAACGAGTAAAGAGACTTGTCGGTAACGAGGTTGAACTAGGTATGGAGATACCGACGATCGAATCTCGGGCAAGTAACACACCGAAGAACAAAGGGAACGTTATACGGGATTAACTGAATCCTTGACATAGAGGTTCGACCGATAAAGATCTTCATAGAATATGTAGGAACCAATGTGGACGTCCAGATCCCGCCATTGGTTATTGACCGTAGAGGTGTCTCGGTCATGTCTACATAGATCTCGAACCCGCAGGGTCTGCACACTTAAGGTTTGGTGACGTTTCGGTAGTGTAGAGTTATGTATGGTGGTGTCCGAAGGTTGTTCGGAGTCCCGGATGAGATCCCGGACATCACGAGGAGCTCCAGAATGGTCTGGAGGTAAAGATTCATATATAGGAAGTCCCAGTTTGGAATAGAGGGTTTCTGCACAGATTTTACGGCCACGTGCTACCCGTTTCACCGGTGCTCCTCTAGATCGGATTTCTGCAGCGCTTAGGCGAAGCCCTGCCGGAATTACTCCACCACCATCATCGGAGCGCCGTCACGCTGCCGGTGAAATCTCTCTCCTCTCCACCTCCTCTTGCTGGATCAAGACGGTGGAGATCGTCATCAAGCTGCACGTGTGCTGAACGCGGAGGTGCCGTCCGTTCGGCGCTAGATCGGAAGGACCGTGATCGAGATCGCGAGACAGTTCATGATGTGATCGCGGGACAAATCATGATCAAGATCGTGATACGGATCGTGATGAGATCGTGGGACGGATCGTCATATGTTCATGTGACGGATCGTGATTGGATCGCGGGACGGATTGTGATGAGATCGCGGGACGCTTGGCGATTTGGATCGCGAAGATGTTCGACTACACCAACCGCGTTTCTTAACGCTTCCCGCTTAGAGATCTACAAGGGTACGTAGATCCACTCTCCCTCTCGTAGATGCTCATCACCATGGATAGGTTTGCGTGTGCGTAGGAATTTTTTTGTTTCCCATGCGACATTTCCCAACATGCCCATGTACAACAACAAAGTTGAGCTCCTCAAGCTGATCTAGGTCGGGGGATAAGAACCACTCGTGAAACTTGGGTTCGGCCTTGCAGTTTGAACAGAAAGTGCCGATGTCAAGGCGTTTGATTGGTGTAGTGTGTGTATGGCAAGGATGTGGGACAATGTGTCCAAGCATTTGCAATCCCCGCTGTAGAGCTCATTGTCGTCGAGGAGGTCAATGGGGGTGGAGTGCCATAGGGGGTGCCACCGCCTGGAGAGGATGGTGGTCTGCATCACAAATTTGATGGAGAGGAGGGACATGATAGTTACCAACATCTCGTCAGGGGTACTACTAATGAAGTCCACGCTCACCGGAGGCTCGTGTGGTTCAGCTGCCATCGGCCCGCACTTGTTGGCTGCCTCGTCGTCCATCAAAAAAGGAGCCGATCCTCGGCTACGGTCCTTATAGATAAGACCGAAGGAGAAGGTGTAGCATTGATGGATAACATGGGAGACATTAGGGCTGTGGGTGGAGGTCCGAGGTCAAAGGGCTTGATTCCCGGTGAGCCAGCTGCGTCTATGCGGTGGACCGCTCGCAAGCATCCCTTTGAGAATGCACGGCGGCCTAATCGCACATGTTCCGTCTAATCAAACCTACACCCACAACACAGGCAGGGCCCACCTGTCATAGAGGTAGGGCCACGCATGTACTCAATGAGCCTGTTCCCAAACGGTTTCTAAAAACCATAAAGCGTTCCGTGCTTGGGAACTAAAACCATCAATAAATATTGAGCTTGTTTCCTTTCACATTCCAAATTACCACGTGCTAATTTTTTGGCAAACCAGTTCATGCCTACCAAACCTAAACGTGTTCCCACTTAGCAGCTCCTTACTACATTAGCCTATAAACACACAAACACGTACTCGAAAATTACCACATATTCCTCACCCCCACCACCAAAAAAGAAAGCCTTTATTTGTTAGTCCTTCATTCCTTATCCCTCCGCCGCATCGCGGAAGCACCAGAGAGCTCCAGCCACATTGCTTTTGCCACAACAGAGATGTCCGGTGGTGCCGCGGACGTTTGGGAGGATCTTTCGCGAAGAGGCGAAGGTTCTCACAATCACAAGCGCATTCACCTCAGAGGTGAACTGGACGAGTTGACAGTCTTTGATTCCACAAGCAGTGACGACATGCGCGCCGAGCTCGATAGTAAGGACAACATGATCGATTACTTGTTGAAGCTACTGGAGAAGAGCGACACCTCCGTTGACAGGTCGACCGACATCTTGGTGAAACTTATGGAGGAGAACAACGCTTGGAAGAAACTGCTCAAGAATTAACGTGTCTTGGAGGGGAGGCTTAAAGAACTCATCGAGGAACTTTTGGAAGACTTGGCGTAGCTCTACATCTAGTGCGAGGGGCTGGTGAAGGAATCTGTGGAGCGTGTGAAGGAACTTCATGCGTATGTGACGTAGACCATCAACGCTCTCAAGCAAAGTGCCCACGCCATGGCCACAATGCGAAGATGTCGGATGAGAGGCAACATGAGATGAAGGTCATGGAGGCATGAAGAAGGATATTGAGGAACTCCACGTCCATTAATCCATGAAGAATTAGATAGCAACGGGCCAGATCATTTTGTTTATTTTCCTTCTTCAACCTCTTCTTTCATCTTTTTCCCATGTATCTTTGGAGAGTTGTCGTATTGTGGCATTTTTTATTATCATGTAAGAGAATTATTATCCTTTGCCGGTGTAAATTTGTTGTTATATTATTTCGTTTGTTTGTACATGTATACGAGTCAAAAACAGACGAAACGTCAAAGTTCTTGGCTAGGCACGAACCAAACAGTGATCACAAGCAAACTAGTCCGTCCATCCAGGCGCATTAACCATATATTAAACAGCAGGTCGGACGTCAGTAATTCAGAAGTTTGGAGCGAGGCGAGCGGGGGGTGGAGGTCAAAGTATCGCTTCCTGATGAGCATGCGCAGTAGACTCTCATGCGTCCTGTCGAGCATGCATGGCAGACATATCTCACACATCATGTCAAGCCTGCGTGGTGGACAGCTTGCCTACGTCCTATCGAGCCTACACGGCGGAAAGCTCGCATGCATCCTGTCATCAACCCGCAGCTACACGCACGGCTCCCCCATATCAAGTACTCCCTCTACTTCTTTTTAGTTACCATATAAAATTTGGTCAAATTCGAAATTTTTGAAGTTTGAATAGCTTTGTAGAAAAATATATAAATATTTATAATTTAAAATCAATATTATTATATGCCTCATCAAATTAACTTTCATACTATATAACCTTAGCACTCTAGATGCTGATATGTTTTTGTATAAATTTACTCAAACTATGTTTAGCTTGACTTTGACCAAATCTTATATGAGAAGTAAAAATAATAGGAAGGTGTCAAAAATTAGGCGCGTGGGACCAAATGGTTATCATACAAGTTTTGTATGTATGGGAATTCAATAAACCAATATTACCAATGATTGCGGCCGGGCTATCATGCCTAAATGTTTCTAATTCATTCGCATTGGTATGAACAGGGCCCTAGAAAACTCAATTCATGTATAAAAAGGGCCAAATTGGTGCACTAGAGGGCACATTGTATGTAGTTTCACCACCAAAGGTGACATGTTCCCTATCGAAACCACGATGTTCAAAATTTTAACTACACATATTAAATCCCTATAAAACTCAATTAATGAATAAAGGGGCCGAATTGGTGCACTAGACGACGCATTGAATGTAGTTTCACCAACAAAGGTGACATGTTCCCTATCGAAATCACAAGGCTTCTTGAATAAGCTTTGGCTTGTAAGATGCATATCCCAATATTTGTCCCAAATTTGTCAAAAAAATGCACATCATATATGTGCCGTGGCATGACACTATGTAAGTTTCATGAATTCCTGGCGAGTTTTGGGTTTTCTCGGACTTTGAAACCAAGATTATCAATGTTTGTGGCGTAGTCACGACACCAAGATGTTAGTAATCCAGTGACCATCAGTGCATGAGATCTATACATGTACCCAATGAAACAAAATGTTTTTAATCCATTTTGGTGCCCTGGAGCCCATGCTTGTAATTCAAACTTGTGTTCTTCACGTTAAGTGCATGCCTAGAAATCTCAAATGTCGTTTCGACCACAAAGGTGACATGTTCCATATTGAAACCACCATGCTTCTCATGGGAAGCTCCAATTTGTAAGAGGTTTGTCCCAAAACTTATCCCAGACTTGTCAAAAAATTACCATGTCCTATAAGTGTCATGTCGACACATTTCAATAATTTATGACGAGTTCCGAATTTATGGGGATTTAAAAAGCAATGTTTCTAATTGTTTGCGTCCTAGTCATGATGACGAGATGTTTTCAATCATTGCATGGGACCTGAAAAGGGACCCAAGGACATATAAATGATTTTGTAACCCATTTTGGTACCCTGGAGCATGTGCTTGTAGTTCAAATTTGAATTATGCACATTAAATGGATATAGAAAACCTCAATTAATGTATAAAGGGCCCCAAACGAGCCATGAATAATTCCACATTTAAGCATTGCACTTGTAATAGTCTATGTTGCATGTTGAAAAAATATCAATACAAGAAGAGACATCAAATGACGTTCCCTCCACAGAGGTGACATGATCCGTATCGAAACCACGATGGTTCTTGAGAGAAGTTTTGGTGTGCAAGAGACTAGTCCTAAATTGGACAAAAATTATCATGGTGTATAAGTGTCGTGTCATGACACGAGGGTAAGTTTCAAGAATTTCAGACGAGTTGTGGATTTATTAAGATTTAATAGCCAACTTTCTCAATGTTTGTGGCCTCGTCATTACTCTGAGATGTTTGTAATCCATTCATGTTCATTGCATGAGACCTAAACAAGGAACCGAGGGACACAAATATATTTGTTAACCCATTTTGGTGACATGAAGAATGTTCTTTTAGCTCAAATTTGAATTATGCACATTAAATGTCTAGAAACTTAATTAGTGTAGTATAAAAAAGCTAAACAAACCATGAATAATTTAAAGCTTTCTAGACGCACGTCTGAAGCTCGTGCGTGTGTAAGCATGGTGTGCACGTGTCGTGCTAGCTCGAGCTTCCTTCTTTCGTAAGTTATCCAATTTGTATTAAAATGATGTTCCATCCAAACACGTGTCTCCCGCCACTCCCCCAATCGGTCTCCCCGACTCTTGTAATCAGTTTCCTGCCAAAGCGTCGGCCCCGTCATCAACCTCCTAAATGAGGAGGACGAGACGGACTAGGCCTCCTAAATGAGGAGGACAAGACGGAGCAGCCCAGCGAGCAGGCAAAAGCGGCATGGCATCATAGAGCATGAGCGAGACGTCATCATCATGCCCCATGCCACCATCAATAACGGATTCTAGTACTACCAGAAACATCTGCGATACGTATCTAGTCCCACCAGGTGCCCATGGGGGTATGCCTTGTATATGATAGGAGGCCGCCCTTACTAGCAAGACATGGCGTTCTAGCCCGTAACACAATCGAATGGAACTGAGAAGTTAAGTGTGCTTTCGGTGGAGTAGTCAAAGATGAGTGACCGGTTGGGAAGTTGCTAGATTGCAAGGTTCATTTAGGTGGTGTGATACGATCACTATAGGCATAAATAAAATGCGTGTAGTGATATGTCATTCCGGCTAAATAAACCTTGAGATCCTTGTTTTGAAAATATCCATGAATTTCTTTTGCTTCTTTTGCTGTTTTGCAAATGTCAAGGATCCAGTGTGTGTGTTTGTGTGTGAACAAATCCCTGTGTGTGGACCATTTGCCTACATTGTGCGGTTTTCGATGACAAACCTATCGGTGGGCCCTTAGGGTATGCCATGCCTTTTACTGACAACGATGGAAGGCCAGGGATGGGTGACGATGTGCGTGTGTGTGCGTGCGCGCGCGTGCACGTGTGTGTGTGTGTGGTGCACTTGTGTGTGTGTGTGTGAACCCATTCCTATGTGTGGACCATGTGCCTACATTTGTGCGTTTTCCGATGACAAACCTATCAGTGGGCTCTTAGGGTGTGTCATGCCTTTTATTGACAATGGTTGAAGGCGAAGGATGGGTGATGGTGTGTGTATGGGGGGGGTGCGCACGCATGTGTGTGTGTGTGTGTGTGTGTGAACCCATGCTTGTGTGTGGACCATGTGCCTACATTGTGCGGTTTTCGATGACAAACCTATCGGTGGGCCCTTAGAGTCTGTCGTGCCTTTTACTAACAACGCTGGAAGGCCAAGGATGGGTGAAGGCGTGTGCGTGCGTGCACGTGTGTGTGTGTGTGCACCATGCATGCCTCCATTGTGGGGTTTCCGATGACACACTTATATACTGATGGGCCGCTATATCATACATTTGACGAACAACGCTGGAATATCACACTGCTACATGTCATGTGTGGGGGGTGCGGGTGGGGGGATGGTAACGATATATATATATATATATACGTCCATAACAACCTAGGTAGTATATATATAACCAATCCTAAGGGGTATATATATCCAGTTATGTCAGCTAAGTGCATGCCACATCATAGATAGTGTTGTGCATTGTGTATTAGTTGAAACACCGGACCACACCATTTTCGCATATACATTTGGCCATGTATGTGTGTGCACGTGTGTGTGTACGCACACTTGTGTGAGTGTGTGCCCTTGTTTGTGCTTGTGTGTGCACGTGTGTGTGTGTATGTGTGTGTGTGAACCCATGCCTGTGTGTGGACCATGTTCCTACATTGTGTGGTTTCCAACGACAAACCTATCGGTGGGCCCTTAGGGTGTGTCATGCCTTTTATTGACAATGCTAGAAGGCAAAGGATGGGTAACGGTGCGTGGGGGGAGGGGGCGCGCGTGTTTCTGAGTGTGTGTCGGCTTTCTAGACGCACGTTTGAAGCTCGTGCGTCTGTAAGCATGGTGTGCGTGTGTCGTGCTAGCTCGAGCTTCCTTCTTTCATAAGTTATCCAATTTGTATTAAAATGATGTTCCATCCAAACACGTGTCTCCCGCCACTTTCCCAATCGGTCTCCCCAACTCCCGTAATCAGTTTCCTGCCAAAGCGCCGGCCCCGTCATCAACCTCCTAACTGAGGAGGAAGAGACGGAGCAGGCCTCCTAAATGTGGAGGACGAGACGGAGCAGGCCGGTGAGCAGGCAAAAGCGGCACGGCATCATAGAGCATGAGCGAGACGTCATCATCATGCCCCATGCCACCATCACAAACGGTTTCTAGTACTACCAGAAACGTCTGCGATACGTATCTAGTCCCACTAGGTGCCCATCGGGGTATGCCTTGTATATGATAGGAGGCCGCCCTTACTAGCAAGATGCGGCTTTCTAGCCCGTAACACAGTCGAATGGAACTCAGAAGTTAAGTGTGCTTTCGGTGAAGTAGTCAAAGATGAGTGACCGGTTGGGAAGTTGCTAGATTTCAAGGTTCATTTAGGTGGTGTGATACGATCACTATAGGCATAAATAAAATGCGTGTAGTGATATGTCATTCCGGCTAAATAAATCTTGAGATCCTTGTTTTGAAAATATCCATGAATTTCTTTTGCTTCTTTTGTTGTTTTGCAAATGTCAAGGATCCAGTGTGTGTGTGTTTGTGTGTGGACCATTTGCCTACATTGTGCGGTTTCCGATGACAAACCTATCTGTGGGCCCTTAGGGTCTTCCATGCCTTTTACTAACAACGATGGAAGGCTAGGGATGGGTGACGATGTGCGTTTGTGTGTGCGCGCGCACGTGCACGTGTGTGTTGTGCACTTGTGTGTGTGTGAAGCCATTCCTATGTGTGGACCATGTGCCTACATTGTGTGGTTTCCGATGACAAACCTATCAGTGGGCTCTTAGGGTGTGTCATGCCTTTTATTGACAACGATTGGAGGCGAAGGATGCGTGATGGTGTGTGTGTGGGGGGGGGTGCGCGCATGTGTGTGTGTGTGTGAACCCATGCCTGTGTGTGGACCATGTGCCTACATTGTGCGGTTTTTGATGACAAACCTATCGGTGGGCCCTTAGAGTCTGTCGTGCCTTTTACTAACAACGCTGGAAGGCCAACGATGGGTGAAGGCGTGTGCGTGCGTGCACGCGCGTGTGTGTGTGTGTGGACCATGCATGCCTCCATTGTGGGGTTTCCGACGACACGCTTATATACTGATGGGCCGCTATATCATACATTTGACTAACAACGCTGGAACATCACACTGCTACATGTCATGTGTGTGGGGGTGGGGGTGGGGGGAGGGTAACGATATATATATATATATATATATATAACCCGGCGTCATCAAATGACATATGGGTGTTCTATTCTTAAAAAATTTCAAAGGACATTGACAAGCAAGATGATTATCAAATGACTCCTTCATATGCAGAAAAGACCCGGATTTCTGAGGAGCCATTTTATAAGCCGGCCAAAGGAGCAAGCCGGACACTTAATAAATTGTGTGTGTGTGACCCGGCGTCATCAAAAGATCATAAGCCGCAGATGACGCCGGCGTTACCAACTAGAATCTGGCGGGTTATGATCTTTTGATGACGCCTGGTCATAAATGTTGGTAACATCGGGTCTAACAATTGGACTTCATAATTAACATCTTGAAAACTCTCCTCAAAGTTTTTGATATGTCCATATTACCTGTAGCCCCCAAGCTCCGAGATTATCCATGATAACTTGGTGCTTTCCAAATAACATTTTGGACTGTGTAGCCCCCAAGTGCCGGGTTGTTCTGCCTGCAGCAGCCTGCGACTTATAATTGCCTTATACCTTATAAAGCTTCGGCGGGTGTAGCCCCCAAGGGCTAGCTCATCAGAATGTGATGCGCCGGGTCTTCAATTTGAACCTCATAATCTGTTTAAACGGCTGAATACTGTAGCCCCCAAGTGCCGGGTCGCATGCCTGCAGCGACTTGGGACTTTGAAAAATTGATCTGAGCGGTGTAGTCCCCAAGTGTCGGGTCAGTAAGAATTACTGGGTTGGGACTTTAGAAGAATATAGAAAAGCCGGCTCATCTCCTTGAGATAACATGGTCCTGCTGATGATGTAATGATTTGAAAACCGGCTTGCATTAGCCCCCAAGTGTCGTGGTGCGTGCTTGCAGCGACATGGGACTTGCATAATTGATATAAACTGGCTTTGAATAGTGTAACCCCCAAGTGCTGGGTCATCTGCCTACGGCGACTTGGGACTATGTAAGAATAATATGACTCACCACAATTTGTTGGATGAATCCTTAACCGTGGTTGTAATATAACCCCGAATAATATCCTGAAATAATTCCTGTGTCTCTGACATGAAATCCCTGCTCATGGTTGCGGTGCAACCCGGCAAATATATATATTGGAGAAATCCATGAGTGTTGTAGATTACTAAAGAGCATAATTGAAGAAATCCGAGGACCAGCCAATTAGATGACACGACATTATATCTGATAGGGTGGTTCTTCAAGAATAATCAACTTTCCAATATAACGGCGGCTCATCTTTAATAAACAAGACCTACAAAAACATAACAGAACATGTTCTGTGTTGCTGTAAGGGCGGGTTGAAAAAGCACAATCCGGAGATGTTATATCTTTCATAACATTGCTCCTTCTTTCATAATTTGGCTCTTGATAAGCCGGCATGACATGTGAATATGATTAAATATATGATGCAATGTATGATGCCATGTATGATGCAAGATGCAATGTATGATGTAATGTTAACTTGTCAACCTTTTTTGGCATAAAGCCGGTGGATAGGCGTTAGAAGCGATGCCCGAAGGTAGGAAGCCGCCCTCACCGCGACTCATTTTCCTGAGCCGGAATTTTGTGCCTCTACGACCCGCTAATAGGCGTTAGAAGTTGTACCCGGAGGTAAGAAGCCGCCGTTCACCGCGACTCATTTTCCTGAGCGAGAGTTTTGTGGCATAAAGCCTAGCTAATAGGCATTAGAAGTTGTACCCAAAGGTAGGAAGCCGCCGTTCGCCGGTTGTTAGGTGTTAGATACCCGTCAGTAAAAACCCTTCACAACCGCGGCTAAGCATGTTTTTAGCCGGAGATTTGGCATGAAGCCAGCCTATTGGGTGTTAGAAGCAGTACCCATCAGTAAGAAGCCCCCTTTTCAACAATTACGACGCAAAGCGCCGGAGGATAGGCGTTAGAAGTTATACCGGCTAAAGGTAGGAAGTCGCCCTCGCCGTGACTCATTTTCCTGAGCCGGAATTTTGTGCCTCTACGGCCGGCTAATAGGCGTTAGAAGTTGTACCTAGAGGTAAGAAGCCATCGTTCACCGATCTCAGTTGATACATCAACCGGAATATGTTTGAACTCTTCTTGTAAGTCGCTATCTTGTAAACCGCCATCTTGTATAAAGAAGCGGCAGCAGCTCCAAGTGATGATCCAATAAATCCGGGCACCTATGTTTGAATGGTGCATCACGGCGGTTTGTCCTCTTGGGCTACTTTAATCTTCCGTCAGTAATGTAATAGCCCCTAGGATTGGATTTTCTCTTGCAAAGACCCGGGGTTCTCGTTGAAAACGACCAAATGTGTCTCGCCATGTCTATAGCCCCCGTGTCTTAAGTTGACTAGAAGAGGCAGCTTGAGAATCTCCATTGAAAGTTGAGGTTGGCCGTGGCAGGTTATAGATCATCCTGCATGATTTGTTTTAATGATTCGATCAATGGTTCGTCCCGGCTATTTGTTGAAGTGAACCAAATTGTAGTGGCGGCGACTTGTGCGCCTGTCCGTCGGGCGGCTCATATCGATGAGCACTGCACCGATATATTGATGTAGATCAAACCGTGGGTGGCGTCTTGCACGCGTCCATTGGGCGGCTCGTATCGGTGTATGCAACCGTTGTTGGGTTGACGTAGATATAGAGAATACCCGCGGCATTGTAAGCCGATGTTGTTGTCAAAGACGCCACGGCGTTGTAAGCCGGAACGGTGGCGAGAGACGGCCATGGCATTGTAAGCCGACGAGGTGGTGAAAGACGGCCATGGCATTGTAAGCCGGCGCGGTGGTGAGAGACGTCCATGGCGTTGTAAGCCGGCGCGGTGGTGAGAGACGGCCATGGCGTTGTAAGCCGGCGCGGTGGTGAGAGACGGTTGTTGCGTTGTAAGCCGGCGCGGTGGTGAGAGACGGCCATGGCGTTGTAAGCCGGCGCAGCCGCGAGAGGCGGCCGTGGAGTTGTAAGCCGGCGCGATGGTGAGAGACGGCCGTGGCGTTGTAAGCCGGCGCAGCCGCGAAAGGCGGCCGTGGCGTTGTAAGCCGGCGCAGCGTGACCGGGACGAACACCGGTGCACAATGATGTCGGCACGCCTCTCTCTCCGTGGTATAAAGCCACAAAATAACTGTCCTGGTTACTGCGTGCCTGTGCTAGCCAGCTAGGATGGGCATGTGCTTGATAATGTTGGCGCGAGCTCCATATCTGCGGTATAACACCACGTATTTGGACGATAGATGATCTCGTTGTGTCTCTCATAAATAGTGAAGAATTATCCTTCAATGAGCAGCGTACTGTTGGATACTAAACGATCATATCCAATGCATAGTCATGTATATTCCTCTATACTGTATTTGTTGGATCTGTAAGATACTGCGAACTACCAAACCTTGTTACCAGCAACGGTGGAATCACTTCTTAATCCAAATCTATCTCATCATCCCGCACGCTGCCTCTGCCAAGCTTTTAATTGGGTAGTAATCTCATTTTGTCTGATCCTCAAATCCGTATAATCCTCCTGATCTGAGATCCCAAACTTGAGCAGTTGCATCAAACCAGATGGATGAAAACCAAGGTGAGCAAAATGGTCCAGGTGACCATCAAAGGATATCAAAATTTAAAAGTGACCCATCACTTTCAGGGTTGCAATTTTGGTTATCTGCGGCATGTTCAATACTTTAACGCTTCGCTCCAGGAACTTGAAAGGATATTTTTAAGTATGCCGCTAATTCTGTGGAGTGTTTTAGCCGCCAATGGAGATCCACTTGTGCGTATTGACAAAACACCAATTACTCCTGTATGACGTGCTATTAAGCTATCAGCTTGTGCGGCCAATCCATGATTGCAAAATTGATCCTGTTTCTCTAAAGATGAAACAAATGAACTCTCTATGTTGGAGCGGACCACAACAACGCTGCCGAGGGAGGCCATTGCCCCAGCCATAGCGGCCTCGAAGATGGTGTCCATGGGAGAGGGGACGCGGGGGACGGAGAGCAGCACACTACATGAGAGGCGAGTGGAGATGTTGACTCGGGGCGAGGTGCGGGGCGCAGTAGCGGCTAGCTGCAGATGCGAGTCGGCTGAGGATGACGTCGCAGTTGTAGAGACCGACATGCCGGTGGCTCAAGGTGCGACGGAACGGCAAGCCGCCCGAGCACGACAGAGCGGCCATGGAGGAGAGGTTGGAGAGGTGCAGCTCCCCGCGGCGGGTGGAGGCGAGTGGTAGCAGAGCCGGCCGACGTTGAGAACGTGATGGCAGAGGTGACGAGTCCCCCGATGGCGGCTGCAGCGAGGCGTGGCTTGCAAGCGCGCGAGGGCCCTGGTAGCGGTACAAAGCGCAACGGACTTGAGTAGGATCCACCACGGTAGCGGAGACCGAGTCCTTGGTCGATCTCTTTTCTGACCGAGACTTTTTCCTTTCTCTTTTTTTTGACAGGTTGATCAGCTGGTTTTGACTAGTTTACCTTCCTTGCGTCTCAACCCTTGGTGGTTGTAGTATCTCCGAATTGATTCCGTTTTCACATCGAGCTACAACCACGTTTAACAGATTGCACTCGGACCTAAGCACGCGTGGAGGCGTGGAAAGAACAGCCGCAACTCGGCGGATTGCAAAGAACTGTCCCAACTGAAATTTCTGGTCTAGCCCAATGCAACCTGCGACTGTCAGATCCCTGATACTTTCCACTATATGAAAAAAACTCTCGTCTTGAACTCAACGGGTCACCACAGCATGTGCGGAACATCCAACCCTAATTTGTGTTGATCTCAAATCTTGTATTTTGTAGTTCTCATCGATGATGTGATCTTCGGCGCCGGCTCTTCTTCATCCGGGGCATAACGAGCTTCTTAATCTCTGAAAAGATCGCTTCAAAAACACAACACCACCGTGCGCTGCCCCACGGTGGGCACCAACTGTCGTGGATTTATCACGACAGATATCTGGGTGAACGGACTTAGGTTCGGGGCAAAGACGCAACTATGTGGCGGCTTGAAGGGGTTGATCGGAATCGAGAGACACGGAGTTCACCCAGGTTCGGCCCCTCCGATGGAGGTAAAAGCCTACGTCCGGCTTGTCTTGTATTGATGATGATGAAGACCTCTTGGTTACAAGGGTGCTAATTGCTACCTCTAATTACGAGAGCCTCTAATCTATCTATCTCTAATCTCTTGTGTTGTCTAAACTTGTGGACTTATCCCTCTTTTCCTCTAGGGGTGCTCTACCCCTCCTTATATAGGTGGAGAGGGTAGGATTACAAATAGAGTCCTACTAGGAGTAGGAGTAGGACTAGCCTCTCACGAATCCTACTCTGGGTCTTATTTCCTTTAAGGGAATCCTTCTCTCTTCGGGCCTTCTCTTGTGAGTCGCCAGGCGCCGGCTCACCCGCCAGGTCATGGGATTGGTCATCCTGCGACCCGCCTGCCGGGTCATTAATAAGATGTCATGTCTTTATGGGGTCTCCTGTGAGTCGCCAGGCCGGGTCATACTGCGGGGTATATCCCCGACAGGGTGTGTCTTGCCTTTTGTTGACAATGCTGGAAGGCAGAGGATGGGTGACGGTGTGTGGGGGGAGGGGGTGCGCGCGCGTGTGTGTGTTTGTGTGTGTGTGTGTGTGTGAACCCGTGCCTGTGTGTGGACCATGTGCCTACATTGTGCCCTTTCCGACGACAAACCTATGAGTGGGCCCTTATGGTCTGTCGTGCCTTTTACTGACAACGCTGGAAGGCCAAGGATGGGTGACGGCGTGTGTTGGGGATATAACCCCATGGTAAGACCCGCCCAGGAGGGGCTGGGTCATACCTGGCGGCTCGTTAGCATATGGGCTGGAAGAGGAATATTGGTCTGCATGACGGCTCGTCAGATGGGCTGAGACGAAGGCCCAGAGTTAGAAAGAAGATGCAAGACCGAGGCGCGTAACGTACCCGGACACAGCCTGCCAGAGTCGGCAAGGCAGCTTAGATGCAGAGTCAGACACGTTGTAAGAGTTGGTATGAGATTTGTGTAACCCGTGGTCTTGACCTCCTATATAAAGGCGAGACCCGGGGGCGGCTTAGACAGAAACCAATCGATCGAGAGCTAGGTCAAGCAAATACGCTCCTTTGTAATCGATACTCCAATCAATATACACAAAGCAGGATGTAGGCGTTTATCTCATCTCGAGGGGCCGAACCTGGGTAAATCTGTGTCTTTTGTCCCAAGCAACACCTTTGAGTCCATCGCCTTAGCGATGGCCTCGAACCTAAGTCTCCGGACATCTGCCGTGACAAAACCACGACAGTTGTTGCCCACCATTGGGCCAGCGCGTGGTGGTGTTGAGTTCTCAAAGGGCTCTCTCTTAGGGATCGAAGGATACGTCGTCGGCTTGATGACAAAGAGTCATCGCAGAAAACTCTACATCGGTGATTCTAGATGGGGGCCTGAAGCCAGCTCAGTCGAGTACGACTATCGGGTTCCCACTGGCAAGATGCATGTGTTCATCGTCAAGCCGGATGAATCTACAGCCGGGCCGGACATCTACACTGACCTCGTCGAGTCGTCCCGGCGCGCGACACCCACCCGTGTTTAGCACAGGCGAAAGAGTGTTTTCGTCGGCTTTACGCAGGACAGGGGGGTTCCTTGTCGGGAGAGACCTTGGCTTTCTCAGATGAAGGATCTCCTAGCGAGGATGGGGAATCGATCTATCAGCATCATGACGGTGGGCTAGGGGGCTATGCCGATGGTGACTGTATTCCGGAGCCCTATGACCCGCCGAGTCGAGCCGTCGTGTTCATGGCAGGCCCGGTGCCGGTTTCCAACGGTGTGACTTCCGGAGCGGCGGTTGGGGTCCCCCCCCGGATGTGGAGCCTCCTAAGACACCGACTAAAGTTTTACTAGATCTCATGGAGTAGCAAGCGACTCTGATGGCCACAGACGTGACATCCGAGAATCAGGCGGAGCGCAACGCTGAGATTAACCGGATCAAGGGACAGATGGCTCAGGCCTAGGAGGATATCATTGCAATGCAAGCTCAGATGAATGCTGAGTCGGAACGTTTGAGGGTGGAGGCTCTCCGTTTTGATCTGGATCAGCGAGCGTCGGAGGTGGTTCAGCGTAGAAGGACTCAAGTCGGACTACTTATTCAGCCTAGGAATCTTTTCAATACTCCTAGGGATGGGCCAAGTACGCCACCAATGGTGACCCGGGTGGTAGAGGCGCCGCAGCAGTTAGACCCCCCATGGAGGAACAGAACTTTGTCGCGACACGTTGTGACACCACCTTGCTATTACTCTAATCCGGTGGAAAATATGATAGCGATGGCTACCAGGCTTGATGACCTCCCCTTGGCTGAAGGAACGTCGTTTGCTGAAGAGGCAAGGAATGTGATTAACCTATTGCAGACAGCGGTGGCTCAGCAAGAGAGGTACACACACAACCGATGCTGGGTGCACTCCATACCGATTCACAGCCATAGCTACAGCCGGCGCACTGAGTCGCCAGTGGTCTCCAGCAGTGAGCAGAGGCGGAACCTGCCCAATAACAACCCGCCTGAGATGGATATTCAGGGGCCTATGGATAGGGGCCGGTCTCAGCGAGGATCAACACCCGTGATGGATTACCCGAAGGTCCGTGAGAAGGCACCGGCAACACCTGGCGGCGTTTCTTCCAAGGGATTTGGTGTGTAGTGTCTCACAGCGTATCTGAGGAGTGCATGTTTTCCTAAGGACTTTAAAGGGCCACGGAAGGTGCCCAATTATACGGCGGATCTACCCCTAGAGGCTTGGATCGAAAGCTATGAGCTTGCTATGGAGATGATGGACGTCAACGAGGTAGTTTGTGCGAAATACTTCGTCATGATGTTGGAAGGACCGGTCCACACTTGGTTAAAGGGGTTGCCACCTAATACCATCACATCTAGGGCCGAGTTGAAAGCACGCTTCATCAAGAATTTCAAGGGAACCTGCAAGCAACCAATGACGATTGTGGATCTAGATCTTTGTGTGCAGCAAGAGGTGAGTCGGCCCATCATTGGGTGCAGCGGTATCGACGATGATCCACTCATCTGAGACTATTTCAGCGTCCCAGGCGCTTCTGATTTTAGAAAGGAACTGCCACTTTGTACCCCTGAAACAGAAGCTCGGGTGGTTGAAGCATTTTTATTAGGATATGGTTGAGCTCATGATGGCTCTGACCAAATATGCATATTCGAGAAGTCAGCTCAGGGTAAGAAGGGCGGCAATGTTAAGAACCAGCAGGGAGGTGCGGGGAACAGTAGCCAAGGCAAGCAGAAGAACTCGGATGGCGGGTCAGAGTTTGTGGCGAACACCAACGCACAGCCGGCCAGGAACGGTCATCCTAGAGGCAACGGGAACTTTAGGCCGCCGTTCAATAGAAATAGGGCACCCGTGCCTTACAACTTGGAAGAGGCGCTAAACAGATCTTGCCCGGCGCACAGCTGGCCGGATAGGGAGGCCACCCACACTTGGAAGGAGTGCAGCGTTATGCGCCAATTTCGGGAGCAAAGCCCTCGTCAAAATCATGACAATGGTAACATCCTGTTAGGCGGTTCAAGTCCGGGCGGCTCAGGAGCCGGCTTCGGTGTTGGCGGGTCAGGTTCAGGTTATCAAGGCCAAAACAATCAGAATCGAGGAAATCAAGGAAATCATCAGCAGGAGAGCAATGGTGGTCAGCCACAGAATAACCACTAAGGATATCAGAGCAACCCGAAACAGCTTAGTGGGGAATAGTATCATGTCTTCACTACGAGCTTGGACAAGAGGGATCAGAAGCTGCACAAGAGGGCGGTCAATGCAGCCACGCTAGCTCTCCCACAATACTTTAAATGGTCAGAGTACCCGATTACGTGGAGCCGGGAGGATCACCCACCATGGGTCGACAATCTGGGTCATCTAGCTCTAGTGGTCGCTCCTTAGGTTGGAGGATACAAGTTCACAAAAGTGCTCATGGACGGTGGTAGCAGTATCAATATCCTATACTACGACACGTTCTAGCGGATGGAGTTAACTGGCAAGGCTCTTAAGCCATCATCAACCGTTTTTCATGGGGTGGTGCTAGGCAAATCATCCTACCCAGTGGGGAAGATTGCCTTGGAAGTGGCATTTGGAGATGAATATAACTACAGGGTGGAGACCTTGTGGTTCGAGGTGGTGAAAATTAAGAGATTGTATCATGCTCTATTTGGCCGGCCGGCTTTCGCCAAGTTTATGGCCAGCTCAAGATGCCAGCTCTCAACAGAACAATCACGGTCCATGGTGATCGGAAGGTAGCCATTGAATGCGAGGAAGGAGACGCGGCTTATGTAGAGCCAAGTTGTGCAGAAGCAGAGCTTAAGTTCTACAAAGATAATGTTGACCCGGCGGACATGACTCCACTGAAGAAACCCAATAAAGAGTCTGATCCGCCCCTGAAGTTTGCGGCAGATGATACGAAGCTGGTGGATTTTACTCCAGCGACTCATCCAAGCAGTACACTATCGGGGATAACATGGACCCATCATAGGAAAGCACGCTCATCGAATTCATCCGTGAGAATCGGGACATCTTTGCACGGAAGCCATCTGACATGCCGGCTGTACCGAGAGAGTTCGTTGAGCACCACCTTAATGTGGATCCTAAATTTAAACTGATTAAGCAATTCCTCCGTCATTTCAGTGAGGAGCAGTGTAAACTGATTGGAGAAGAGGTAGCCAGGCTCTTGGCAGCAGGGTTCATCGTGGAAGTATTTCACCCGGAGTGGTTAGCTAATCATGTGTTGGTGCTCAAGAAGAACGGCATGTGGCATATGTGTATAGATTACACGGATCTTAACAAGGCTTGTCCAGTTGACCCGTTTGCTCTCCCTCGTATCGACTAGATTATTGATGCAACGACGGGTTGTGAGAGTTTATGTTTCCTGGACGCCTATTAAGGCTATCATTAGATCAAGATGGCAATTAAAGACCAAGAGAAGACCTTGTTTATAACACCTTTTGGAGCTTTCTGTTATGTGTCCATGCCGTTTGGGCTCAAAAGTGCGCATGCGACTTACCAACGTTGCATGCAGAATTGCCTTCACGGTCAGATTGGGCACAATGTTCATGCTTATGTGGACGATGTTGTGGTTAAGTAAAGGAAGAAGGGGATGTTGCTGGACAACCTGAAGGAAAAAATTGATAACTTACAGGTCTATAAGATGATGCTTAACCCGGTTAAGTGTGTTTTTGGAGTAACTATAGACAAACTTCTAGGTTTCTTTGTTTCAGAATGAGGTATCAAAGCCAACCCGGACAAGATAAAGGCCATCAGGTCACTAGCTAAGCCAGCGAGTGTCAATGATGTGCAGCGCTTGGCGGGTCGTATTGCTGCTTTAAGCCACTTCATCAGCCGCCTGGGGGAGAAGGCCATTCCTCTGTACCAGATGATGAAGAAGACGGATGACTTTGTTTGGAGTAAGGCTGCGGATGAAGCTCTTGAAGCGCTTAAGAAGCAGTTGGTTGAGCCACCGATCTTAGCCGCTCCGACTGAGAAGGAACCCCTGCTACTTTATGTGGCGGCTAACAATACGGCAGTCAGTGATGTGATTGTGGTAGAGCGCAAGGAGGCCGGGAAATAGTATTCGGTCCATAGGCCGGTTTATTATGTCAGTGAGGTGCTTATAGAATCAAAGCAAAGATACCCACACTGGCAAAAACTAATATACGTGGTGTTCATGAAAAATCGCAAGTTGAAGCATTATTTCCTTGGAAATCAGATCACGGTGGTTAGCTCTACTCCGTTGGGAGATGTAATACAGAATCAGGAAGCCACTGGTACAATTGCTAAGTGGGCGCTGGAGCTTGGGCCTCTCAATTTGAAGTTTGCACCTCGCACAACTGTGAAGTCTTAGGCATTGGTGGATTTTATAAATGACTGGACAAAGTGTCAGTCATCGGAGGAAAAGGTAGACAACACATATTAGATGATTCACTTTGATGGGTCCAGAAAGTTGGAGGGGTCGGGGGCTGGAGTTGTCTTAACCTCCCCCAAAGGTGATAAATTTTGTTATGTATTAAGGTTGATGTTTCCTTGCACGAACAATGCAGCTGAGTACGAAGCTTTGCTTCATGGACTTCGCATGGCCAAGGAGATGAACTTGATCCGGTTTAGGTGCCTTGGCGACTCAGATCTTGTGGCACAACAGGTGTCAGGCACGTGGTATTCCAAGGACCCACGGATGGCAGCTTATTGGCAAGAGGTAGATATCGTCGCTGGTCGTTTCAAGGGTTATCAGGTGGATCACATTGATCATCGCAAGAATGAAGCGGCGGATGCATTGTCAATATTAGGTTCTCAGCGCAAGCCGGTGCCGCCTAACACTTTCTTGGATATACTTTATCACCCGTCTATTAAGCTACCTTCAGAGGAGGATCTGGCTATACCTGACCCGAAAGGGTAGCTAGTGGCGGCTTTACATGCTATTCCGGAATGGACATTGTCGTACCTGGCATACTTGACCCGGGGCGAGTTGCCTGAAGATGAGACTCTGGCACGGCAAATCGTGAGGCGTTCTAAGTCCATGACCATCATTAGAGGGGAGTTGCACAAGCAGAGCGTCACCGGCGTCTTCCAGCGTTGTGTCTCACCGGAGGAAGGCAAGGAAATCTTATATGAAATACATGTTGGCGATTGCGGACATCACGCCTGGTCAAAATCTTTGGTGGCTAAGGCTTTCCGACATGGCTTCTTCTGGTTGACGTCTCATAAGGACGCGGAGGATCTGGTCGAGAAGTGCGACGAATGTCAGAAATTTGGAAGACGTGCTCACATGACGGCTCCGGAGTTGCGCATGATACCAATCACTTGACCATTTGCAGTATGGGGGCTTGACTTGGTTGGACCTTTCAAACGGTCTAAGGATAAGAAGACCCACCTCTTGGTGGCAGTGGACAAATTCACCAAGTGGGTGGAGGCTGAGCCGGTCAGTAAGTGCGATGTGGCCACGGCGGTTTAGTTTGTCAAAAAATTGATCTACCGATTTGGATACCCTCATAGCATCATCACACATAACGGCACAAATTTGTGCAAGGGGCTATGAAGGTGTTCTGCAAAAGCGAGCACATCCGGCTTGATGTTTCGGCTGTTGCTCATCCACAGTCCAACGGTCAAGCGGAGCAGGCCAATCAGGAAGTCTTGAGAGGTATCGAGCCCCGGCTTATGGTTGCTTTACAGAGAACGTCGGGTTGTTCGGTTGAGGAGTTGTTGTCCGTCCTTTGGAGCATCAATACTACGCCTAACAGGTCCATGGGTTACACGCCCTTTTTCATGGTTTATGGTGTGGAGCCCGTGTTACCAAGCGACATACATCATGATTCACCATGGTTGGCGGCTTATGTGGAAGCTGACAATGAGGTGGCGCGTTAGGATGCATTGGATGCTCTAGATGAAGCACACGATCTTGACGCAGCTCGATCGGCGATTTATCAACAGGACCTGTGTTGCTACCATAGCCACGGGGTCAAGACCCGGACGTTCCAAGAAGGCAACTTGGTGTTACGTTTGATTCAAGATCAGATAGATGCGCACAAGTTATCACCCCCATGGGAAGGACCTTTCGTGGTTAGAAGGAATGTGAACAATGGGTCTTATTATCTCATCGACGTGCGAGATGAGTCACGTACCTTCGGACAGGAAACTCATCGGTCGTGGAACATCGCTCATCTATGGCCTTACTATACTTGAGTCATCGACTCCTATCTGTATACATACATACTTCATTGTAGTTATGCTTCTCATATAATAAAGTTGGCATCCCTGCAAGACTAGGCCTCTGCCATTTTTCCTTTTTGCATTACAGATTTGTGCAAAGATGAACGCCTCTAGATGATCACTTGGGGGCTTCCAACCTGCAGGGTTTATCTTGCTCACCCTTTTGATCGGCTCTTCAGCCAAAATAGCACCATCATGCGGCAACTTACAAGATTGCAGTCTGCAAGATGGTGGCTTACACCGGCGGACCACGCGATGGTGGCGTTCAAGATGGCAAAAGGTTTAAGTTCACTCAAGAGGATGAGTCGCCATGTTGCGAGCCATTCAAACATGGGTGCACCACCTTATGGATGAAACATTTAAGGTCACTCAAGAGGATGAGCCGCCACGCTGCAAGCCGTTCAAACATGGGTACATTACCTTATTGGTGAAAGATCTAAAGTCACCCAAGACGACGAGCCGCCATGCAGCGATCCGTTCAAACATGGGTGCCCGACAAGGTCGTTTGGGGGCTTTTCAACCTTCCGGGTTAAGCTTCAACCCTCTGGATCAGCTCTTCAGCCACTGTAAGGCGGGTCGTGGACCCAGAGTAAGTGGAAGAGTGGGTGAAGGTCGCCCCCACTCTTGATTGGCTTTTCAGCCACTGTAAGGCAGGTCACGGACCCAGAGCAAGTGCAACAGTGGGTGAAGGTCACCCCCACTCTTGGTTGGCTTTTCAGCCGTTGTAAGGCCGGGTTATACCTGCATGTATTTAGTTGTCGCTCGTCCAGGGGTGAAGCGAGCTATCAACTCACCCCCTGCGCGGGCCTCATACACCCGCGAGGGAAACTCTCTGATCTGCTACATACTCTTCGCCAAGTGGCCCATCGTACTCTTAACAAGTGATGTTGCTTCAGGTTCAAACGACGGATTTATGTCACGTGAGAAGTACCCTATGATCCTAGGGGCACTCACCCTGTTGCAAATTCTGGTCTGTTGCGCCCTTAAGAGTTAATCTCGCCTAGAGACCGTGAGCCATGCAAGATTGGCGGTCACTCTCGTTAGAGACCCTGCATTGTTAGGCGGTTCAAAGCAACAGTACCCCCCAGAAGGGCCAGCAAATGAGTTTTCAAAAAATAAAAAACAAGGGGAGAGCAAGATCATCATGCATTACATCATATATTGCATCATACATATTACATCATACATTGCATCATATATTGCATCATACATTGCATTATGTTATAAGTCGGGCCAGAGCAAGATTGTGAAAGATGAAGCAAGGCTATATTAAGATCTCCGGGTTATGCTTTTCCAAAGCCGCCCAGGCAAATATTGCAGAGTATTATGTTTGATTTTTGCAGGCTTTTATCTCTAAAGATGAGTCGCCGTGAAGACATAAGAAGATTGCAAGATATATTACAAGGCTCTCCAAGAGCTCAAAAGATGAAGGACTTCAAGTTTTTTCACTTGTTCGGCTCAGCTGGCCGGGTTACATTCGGTTGGGAGCAAAGAGTTTAACTGGCCGGCGGGTCATCCCGCACCAGGTCTTCAGGCTCTTCCATTTGAAGATGATCCACATCCCAGTTGCAGTTTGGTAAGGCTTCGAATTGTGCATCATCAAAAGTGGAGACGGATCAATGTCAGGGGCGAAGAGCGACTTACGACGTGCAAGGACTAAGTCTCTGGCTTCAAAGGTCTGATAGTGCAGCTGTTGGTTGTTCTCGTCATAAGTTGCCTGGTAAGGAACCAGGTCCATTTCATCAACCAATATGGAGGCAAGCCACCTGGAGGTCTTAACGCACTTGGCGTAATCTGCTTCAGTGAAGTCTGAGCCATCGTCCTTCTTGGAAGGGAAGCCATTAATCTTCTCTTCAGAGGTTAACTTCAGAGCAAAGGCCAGGGACCGGCTCAGCGCAGCTATGGCCCCTCTCCTGGCGGCTGATCGCCTTATTTCATCCACTTGCTTGGGTAAGGTGGACAAGGTTTCTATGACACCCTTCATAAATTTAGGGACATACTTAGCTGTCATCATGGCCTTGATAGTACAAATGGGCTCCGATCTAGAGTTGCTCAGTCAGAGTGTAGATTGCTTTCAATTTCATGAGACTATCAGAGGATAGTTGGCGGCTTCTTTCTCCTGCAAGGAAAAGATCAAAGTTATAAGTCGTCCGGTTGGTATTTTTGTCATAAAGGAATTTTTTAAGCCGTATGTGCTTACCAAAGATAGCGGCAGTCATCTTGGATATGTGATCCTTGAGAGTCTTCAGTTCTGCTGATGCAAGTTTTAGCTGCTTTTTAGCATCGACAACACGTTTGGACAAGGTAGTTTGCTCAGATTCAGCAGTCTTCTTATATGCAGAAAGTTCGACTTGAACTTTCTCAAATTGTTCAACAGCCGCCCGTAACTTCTCTTCTATGGCGGCTCGGGCATTTTGTTGTGTGGTCAAGTTTTCCCTTAAGCTGGCACGTTCAGACTCAGCTGTGTCTAGCGCCTCCTGTGTTACACGAAGTGGAAGGTTATAAGGATTAAGTCGCCAAAGTGGAACTACTCTTTGATACAAGTCCCAAGCAGATTGCAAGCAATATACTTGGCACTTGGGGGCTAATGTCTAATTCAATTCTATGCCTAAAAGTGAAAGATCCGGCTCATCATATCATAATGCTTCGAACTTTGGGGCTACACTTGGCAAGCTTTCCAAAGGTGGAAGATCCGGCTCATCATTATCATGATGCTCTGGACTTGGGGGTCACAGGTTAAGCTTTGTACAGTATGATTGAAGGTTTGGAAGACCCGGTCCATTATTTGCAATATTAACCCGGTTCTTGGGGGTTATGCACATGTATAAGAGAAAGATAGAAGATGAAAGAAACCTCATATTTTTTCTTCATCAAGACAACAAGCTTGCTCTCCATGTTGTGACTGGCAGACAGGTGGTTTAGGTAGCCGACGTGTAAGTCGTCTGCAGTCATCTTCTCCAAGACATGGAATTCAAAGTCAAGCTTCTCGAGGGAGTAAGTAGCAACTTTGCTGGAATGCCTTGTAAGAGTATGGTGTGTGGGAGATTGATAACCCGTCCCAGTGATGGTAACGTCGGGGAGAGACGAGTCTTCAGTGGTTGGATTGGGCGGCTTAGGGTCAGCCGCTGGACTATCGAAAGCCAGAAAATGATGACCCGCCAACTCTGAGGGTGGGGGAGATCGCTCAGGTGTTTCTTTGTTAGCTTTAGAAGGTTTAGCAGGAGAGAGGGATGGCTCAGTAGTATCCGGCTATTGAACGGTTGGAGCAACAGTAGACCCGCCTGCTTTCCTGCGTTTGGCTTGTGCCCTGAAGGAGCAAAGAATCAGCATATAATACAAAGGTAATACAGGTAATACACACGGTAGAGGTGAAGACATACTCTGAGGTGACTCCTACAAATTAAGACAGTTAGACATAATAGTAAGGCAGCATTATGGAAATATAAGACAGATATTGGGTTCCTGATAAGTACCTCAGTGGGACGTTTCCGCGGCGCCGGGGCGTTAGGTAAGCCGATCATAAGATCCCCAGAGCGGGTACTCCGGGTCTGACATCGAGAGTTGTGTTGTTGTTTTTTCAAGGAAAATTCAGGATCTAAGTAAGCAAGATGGTGCGAAAAAGGAACTTTTCAGACGACCCGCCGTATCTTCACTTGTGGGAATATTTCTGAGTCGGAAGAAAGATACGTTACCTCAAGGGCGTTGGCGTGGCTCATTTCTGTCACCTCCTATGTGAAGTCATTGTTAGTAAGTTGCGTAAAAGGAAGGCCAAGGGGATCAAATTCTACCTCTAAGTCGTCAAGTTCAAGAAGGTTTTGAGCTGACATTTTTGATTTGCGGCCGCGGGTGTTACCCGCCTGAGACTTCTTCTTCACAGGAGGGGTGTATTTTTTTCTTCCAGAAGCTAGAGTTAGCTTGTAAGAGAAAGCCGCCAAGAGAAGTTAAGGTTGCTATATATATAAGGTCAAGATGGAGAAAAAGGAGATTTGAAAGCCATCCTTACATCTGGAGCTGGCTTTGCGTCGCAGAAAGGTTTTAACCCGACTGTACGGTAAGCCTCTTGGGATTCACGAGTAAGTCCTTTGATAGCAGAGGTAATATTCTCTTTTGTCAGCGATGTGTGGTTGAAGCAGAGAGGATCATTTGCATCGCCTGTGTATTCACTCATAAGCCGGTCACGCGGGCTCAGTGGTAAGACCTTCCATGAGATCCAACAGCGGGTTAAGTCCACTTCCATGAGACCACAAGGGCTTTGATTTTGGCGAAAGTCGGAGCATACTTCGCTCGTGCCGCGGCTGACATCCAGTCTGGAAGCTCAGTAGAAGTATAGAGCCGGGTAGGACAGTAACCCGACAGGGTTTTTTCACCCTCTGGAGACGTGTCTCTGCAATAGAACCAAGTATTGTTCCAATCTTTGGGATGGCATAGCATTTGAACAGCTGGGTAAACCAGATCTCTTCTTCTTTGGATGGAGACTCCGCCGAGCTCCAAGCTTGGGTCGGCCGCCACTTCCGTTTGGCGGTTGACATAGAAAAAGTCACGGAAGAGATCGACAGATGGCTCTTCTTGCAAGTAAACCTCACACAAGACTTGAAAGTTGCATAGGTTGGATATTGAATTTGGAGCGATGTCTTGAGGATGCAGCATAAAGAAATGGAGAACATCTCGGAAGAATTTTGATCTGGGCGAACTAAAACCGCGCATAAGATGGTCGGCGAAGATAACAACTTCCCCTTCTTGTGGGGTGGGTTTATTTTCTAGTCCCGGAACCCAGCAATGAATAATATTCTGAGCCGGCAACATGCCTGCCTTTACGAAATCCAATAGGAACTGTTCGATGACTCTAGAGCCGACCCAATCATAGGATGCAGATGCTCGAGACATGATGGCGGGTCAAAGCTAAGAGAGGGGCAGGACGCGGCGGGTCAAAAAGTGACTAGACAACCAAGACGACTGATGAAATTAAATGATGTGATGTTAAGCCGCCAATACATTTTATCGAAAGAGACGGAGATTTGATGGCGGGTTAAGTAAACAACGTCAGGATGCAAAAATTGCTAAGGACAAATAAATAGGTTTTGGATATTATAGTAAAACTACAAGATCCGCAGGCAAGGAAAAAACAGATTTAATTCAACCCTAAAAGGGAGCCGAGGAAGAACGAGCAGTTTAGTGCAGGAAAATGAACATAGTGTAGATCTAGGTCGGACTACTGTTGGTTTTGCACGGGTGGCCGCGGTGGATAAGCAACATCACAAGATCTAAAGGGTTCTTCATCAGTCGGCATTATGAAGAAGAACAGGCATGCTAATGGGGTCCGATGAACTCAACATGATTCAAGTGGAAAGCTAAGGGAGGACGAAAAACATACCTTAAGGATGCGGCAGACGCGGGCGAGAGTCTGGAAACGTTCAGGTTGATGCAGCGGCCAAGTTTCATCGACAGTGACGGGACTCCACCAGCGTGACAGAGCTCAGCAGCGTTGGCGTCGAGAGGAAGAAGAAAATTAGTGGCGATGGAGAAAATGAAAAGACCCCCTCATGGCCCTATTTAAGGGGGTGGAAGGCCAAACGGCCACGCGGGAATCAAGGCGAGAAATGATGACCGACCGAGATGGACACCTCGATTTTCGGGCCAATCGTTTAATGACAGGATCTACAGCATACGTCACGGAATCTTTTCGACATGAATGAAGGTGACATCATGGCGGGTTATGTGTTTTCCCTTTCAGGTGACAAAGGTGTGAGACTCACCGCTGGATAAAAAGTGGAGATTGACATGAGCAAGCTCAAATCAATCTGGGGCCTAATGTTTGGGATATAACCCCATGGTAAGACCCGCCCAGGAGGGGCCGGGTCATACCTGGCGGCTCGTTAGCATATGGGCTGGAAGAGGAATATTGGGCTACACGGCGGCTCACCAGATGGGCTGAGACGGAGGCCCAAAGTCAGGAAGAAGATGCAAGACCCGGGCGCGTAAGCCGCCCAGAGACAGCCTGCCAGAGTTGACAAGGCGGCTTATAGACAGAGTCAGACACGTTTTAAGAGTCAGTATGAGATTTGTGTAACCCGTGGTCTTGACCTCCTATATAAAGGCGAGACCAGGGGCGGCTTAGACAAAAACCAATCGATCGAGAGCTAGATCAAGAAAATACGCTCCCTTATAATTGATACTCCAATCAATATACACAAAGCAGGACGTAGGCTTTTATCTCATATCGAGGGGCCGAACCTGGGTAAATCTGTGTCTTTCGTCCCAACCACCCCTTTGAGTCCATGCAAATTGTTTAGCGATGGCCTTGAACCTAAGTCTTCGGACATCTGCCATGACAAAACCACGACAGCGCGTGTGTGTGTGTGCGCACGCGCATGCGTGCATGTGTGTATGTGTGTGTGCGTGTGCGTGTGCGTGCGTGCGTGCGAGTGTGTGTGTGTGTGTGTGTGTTTGTATGTGTGTGTATGTGTGTGTGTGTGTGTGTGTGTGTGTGGACCATGCATGCCTCCATTGTGGGGTTTTAGACGACACACTTATATACCGATGGGCCGCTATATATCATACATTTGAGTAACAATGCTAGAACGTCACCCTGCTACGTGTCATGTGTGTGTTTGGGGGGGAGGGGGGGAGGGGAACGATATATATATGTGTATATATATACGTCCATAACAACCTAGGTAGTATATATATAACCAATCTTTAGGGGGGTACATATATGTCCAGTTATCTCAGCTAAGTGAATGCCCACATCATAGATAGTGTTGTGCATTGTGTATTAACTGAAACACCGGACCACACTATTTTCGCATATACATTTGTCCATATGCAGGGGGTGGTGTTCTTCTAGCCCCACTCAACTGATATTCGATGACGCGCCAACTCGTCGGACCACGCGATCTATATATCCCTCATGTCCGACAACAATATGTGATGGTTTGGCCTTATTAAGGTATGAATTATCTTGGTTATCTTACGAAAAGTCAGACATGGATAAATGTGTGACAAAGTTTGAACCAGGTCATGTGTTCATAGTACCCCATCCTCTGGCACATAGTGTAGGGGGCAACACCCTATGTTTGTCATGAAAACCTTTTCTGTCACATTGGACACTTTTAGGCATGCGCATATGCAGCATGTGCCACACATTAAAGTTGTGCATTGTGAATTTAAACATTCCAAGACCATGTTGGTACATATATATACTTCATCCGAACCTAATCACAAGTTTTTTTTAGAGATTTCACTACGAACTACATATATATTTAGGAATGGAGGGAGTATATATTTGGGCCACTAGCGGGTGTGATTGTGTTTCGACACTCTCTTCCGTTTTTTGCCATTTATCCCAAAGATGTTAGTATTGTGTAAAATAGAAAACGAAACTGACGAAACAACCATATACGATTGTATGCCCAACAGACACGAGTGTGCTACTTTAACTGTGTGCGATGTCCGTACACAGCAAAATCGGCCTTGCCTAGTGGTGGCAACCGCTAGCGTCAGCTCGTGGAAAGGGGTAATGTGCATAGTAGAAGCCCAAACCTGATAGCGACCTATAAAAGATCTCGCCGACAGCGGCTAACAGCTAATTTTTCTGTCGATAGCTCGCCACCACCACCACACCCACCAAATTGAACCGTTGCTCAGCCATGGGGATGTGCATGGCCCGTTCTGTATTGGGGAATGCTGCATGGGAAAGAAAAAAATTCATACGAACACCCAAGATCTATCCATGAAGATCAACAGCTACGAGAGGGAGAGTGGATCTACATACCCTTGTAGATCAGTAAGCGAGAAGCATTAATAAACGCAGTTGATGTAGTCGAACGTCTTCGCGATCTAAGTCGCAATCCGTCCCGCGATCCAATCACGATCCATCTCGATCTAGCACCGAATGGATGGCACCTCGTTCAACACACGTATAGCTCGATGACGTCTCTGCCTTCTTGATCTAGCAAGCGGGGGGCAGAGAGGTAGATGAGTTCTCCGACAACGCGACAGCATGGAGCGATGCTGGTGGTGCTATCCCGACAGGGCTACACCTAGCGCTACCGAAACCGCGAACGGAGGAGAAAACAATCAAGAGAGAGAGAGAGAGGGCGACAAGGGCTTCGTGTGTGCTCTTGTTGGAGATATGCCCTAGAGGCAATCATGTATGATGATATTTCATATGTGTTTATGAATAAAGATAGTCCTTGGACATTATCAATGATGTGTATTAACAAGTACGTGACTTGTTTGTGAGACTATGCATTGTGTGATAACTGTCCTAAATGGTCCCTAGTCGAAAGGGTTGTGTGGATGCACAACTAATCAGACTAGCATATGACACAGTGGATGGTCCAGTATCAGTGACCATGTAGCATTGGATGCTAGACAGATAATATGGACTCAAAAAGGTCTAGTCAGATTTGACGTAGTCGGATCCGAGTCGAGATAAGGTTTGAGTTGGACAAATCCAACTATGAGACGCATCGATAGGTCATGTGTGAGTGTATAGTACAACATACGTTCTATGTCCTAAGACCTGAGCTAGAGCATGTACTCGGTATGGTGACAGACTTGCTTTGGGCCGACCAAACGCTATTCTGTGACTGGGTAGTTAGAAAGGTAGGTTTCGGGCTTGTCCAGACCCATGCTGCGAGACATGGTCGAGCAAGATGGGATTTGCCCCTCCAATCAGGAGAGATATACTCTGGGCCCCTCGGGTGACCCGACCTGGATAAGCATGGCCATGCGATGAGGATTATGAGATAATCCAAAGTGTTGGTTGGATTCACCTGAACGAGAAAGAGGTCGTGCTGCAACAAGGATGACCATGTCGCCTTGTGCACGACAACATATATCGTGTCGCAAAGGGAATAGAAGTGTGAAGTACAGGTTCGCCTAACCATCTTCATCAGACACTTGGAGTCGGCATGCCTTGCTAGAGACCGCTACCGACTGGTCGAGAAGGATGTGATCGGACTCGCGACCAAGTGAACGAGAACCTAACGGGTCGCGTGCTTAAGGGAAGGAACATGTGGGCTTTAGGATCCGTGCAAGGCCCAAGAGTTGAGCCAGTGCCGGATGCCTATATATATAGTGGAGGTGCGGCACACCCATCTGGTTGATCGCTTCGGCACCATCATTAGGGCTTTGCATGTGTTGCAACTAGCCACCTTCACTCGCCACCGCCAAGTGTGTGATCCGACCTAGTAGTCCACCGCACGGTATTCCTCGGGCACATGCGGATACTATTAGAGGCGATGCACCTGCGCCACTTCGGCGAACCTGTACGTGGGATCCAGAAACCAGCGGTTCGAGGGAGATCGGATCGGCTATTAGTGGGAACTAGAACGAGGAGATGGACCACGCGAACACGCTGACCCAACTCTACTTCTGCTGCACGACACTACGCATCTAGTGGTAAAGATCTGTGATCCATATCCGTAGCTTGTTCTTGGTTGTTCTGCATGTAGGAAATTTTTTATTTGCATGCGATACACCTACGGTAGAACCTAACAGTGGTATCAGAGCCTCTGTTATAGGATTTGGATTCAGATCAGATGCATATTATATATGTGGAGGCGGCGGATGAGATCCATCATCGTTCATAAGATCGGCTATGTGCACGGTTGATGAGATCAAGTAAACATCGGGATAGATTGAGGCTATGTTTTCAGTCAATCGGAAACGATGAGGTCGGGACAAAACCTACCCCTATTGGTCGGTATCCGCCATCGGGGTTAACTGTGAAAAGTAAACTCGAATCGGGTTCGCGATGATCGATGAGATTGGTCAGGTCAGAAAATTTGGCGTGATCAGAGTGCAGATGTGATCTGTGATTCCCGAAAATGTCGGGCGCTACCCGCACCCATGAGGGGCGCTGCCCCTTCGAACCCCGCTCGCCAACCGGCTAATCAGACCATCGTGTGCGTAGCGCCTTGTATTTCGTACACGATCACACAAAACGGTAGAATGTGATTCTATGCATAAGTTTGTTTGGCAGGTTTGATGTGAATAGTATGGCTCATATGTATGTGATGCATGTGTGTAATTTAACATGACCTGCATGTCATGATTCTCAGCCGGCAGGAGCCAAAGTGTTGTCATTATATTCTATAACAACTTGTGTGTCGACTTGTGATTCTCTGTAAATTCATTACTAGTTGTAGTAGTTGGAGGACAGAGATCAAGTTTGAGGCTTTGGCGTCCTGGCGTGATAGACAAGATGGAGTTCCGCCCTGGTCGTCGGAGTTGGAGCTTTCCTGGAAGGACATCCATGAAGGAGCCATACTATTTCACATATTTATGTTTATATGGGATGGATATTGCTTCTTGTTTCTATGCATGTTATAATGGTAGCAAGATCCAGTGAGTGTTAAAACTGGCGGATCTTGGGTAGGGGGTCCCGAACTATGAGGCTAGGATCGACGGTAACAGGAGACGAAGGGGACACGAGTTTACCCAGGTTCGGTCCCTCCAATGGAGGTAATACCCTACGTCATGCTTGCTTGTATTGATGGTGTAAGGGGTTACAGTGTTGATCTACCTTGAGATCGTATGTCTAACCCTAGATGAGTTGTTCTACGTATACCCTAAAACCCTCCGACTTATATAGGCGTCGAGGATGTCTAGGGTTTACACATGGTCGATTACATGCCGAAGAGATAAACTTGCGTAACTATTATATCAGACGTGGGGCACAAGCCTTGTTTTCTGAAGCTTCCATCTAAGAGATTGGGCCTTCAAATCCTTCGGTTTGTCAGTAAGCAGCCCTCATAGTATGGCACATAACAATAGGTCGGCTATCCGAGGACCCCCTAATCTAGGACTCCCTCAGTAGCCCCCGAACTTGCCTCCAACGCTAAGGGTCTTTAGCTCCGACTGCTTCGCGAAGAAAGTCTTCAGCTTGCGAGGTGAGTTCCTTCCCACCGAATTGTAGTTCGGCCTCCGGTGACAAGTAGTCTCCCGCATAGTGGCATGTCCAAATACTGTAAATTGATCGGCCCTGAAGCCCAAACGCCAGGGATAAACAACGGACCTCTGACAACCTTTCTAACGAAGGGTTACGGCCCACCACGACCGCCAGACCAGTTTCATAGACTCGATTCACGGTTCGAGGCCGTTTTAATCATCACGGTCTATCACTATACCGATCGTGTCCTGTTTTATACGGGATATACTTAACTGCGCGCGTGCAACGCCTCGCGCATCTCGGGAAGTGGAGAGATTCATGGCACGGCAAGGGGAATCTACATCGACAGGCCTCATAAAAAGAGAAGGAAAACCCCAAAAGCGTTTTTACGCTTTGCATTCGACTTCTCTGCCTCCCATTCTCTTGCGCCTCCAGAGCATACATCTAGGTCTCTCTGACCCCCACCTTTGAGTTCGGCAATGGCGGGCTCCAATGGCTAGTGGTAAGCTTCCACGGTCACCAACAAGGACATCCTTGACCTCAAGAAGGCCGGTCACCTCCCCGCCGACATTCCTCGCTGCGTGGTGGAGGAGGGCCAAGTGATCCCCACCCCCAGGCCAGGCAAGAGGGTGGTGTTCATCCCCCACTTCATCAGGGGGTTGAGCCTCCCACTCCACCCCTTCGTCAGGGGGTTAATGTTCTTCTATGGCCTCGACTTCCACGACCTCCCACCGAACTCCATCATGCATATCTTGGCGTTCATCCTCGTCTGTGAGGCCTTCCTGCGTGTCGAGACGCACTTCGGGCTCTGGCTACAGGTCTTCAATATCAAGCCCAAGTGCGTCGGAGGCAAGCAGGCGGACTGTGGTGGGGCAGTCATCGGCAAGCTCGCTCGCGTTGGGTGGCCGTCGAGCACCTTCATCGACACCATCAAAGGATGGTAGAAGGAGTGGTTCTACATCACCAAACCACAAGAGGAGGGCCAACTCCCCGCCGCTACATTCAGATCCCCCCACCCACCAGACTGGCTTCATGGCCCGAAAAGGGCCTGGCCTAGGATTCGGGCAAAGAGGTGACCGGTCTGCAGAAGCGCCTTCACTCCCTGGTCGAGAAGGGAATCAAGCTAGTCGATGTGGTCCAGATGATGCTCCAAAGATGCATCCTCACCTGCCAGCGTTGGAACACTCCTCTGTGGGCTCGAGAACTCGAAGGCTAGCCCACAATCCAGAATATCTTCTGTGCTATGCGAGCAAAGTTGTGGAAGGTGCTTTTCAAGTTGATGAAGAGCTGGCCATCTGAGGTGGAGGACAAGGTCCTACACGCCGCCAAGACGGACCCTGAGGTATGATTTTCCCCGACTTGGTTGGCTCTATTACATAGAGAATCCCTTCATCCTCTTATCCGATCTATTCTGGCGGAGATGCCAGAAGAAGGCCATCAACATCAATAGTCTAGCTCCTGAGCCCGAAGACGAGAGGACCGAGCTGTTAGCCAGGATGCTCATGGAGAAGCCTTACAAGGCTCCCATGAAGAAGGAGAAGAAGAAGAAACCAAGTCAAACTGGCCTTCTCCATGAAGGACCAGCCGTATGTTGCATCCGAAGACACCCCCGCCTCCTTAAATTAGGAGGACGCCGAAGAGGAGGAAGAAGAGGAGGAGGAGGTCGAGAGCGAGGGGGGAGGCAACTTTCCCCGCGCCAAGAAGAGAGTGGCGTCTACGGATGCCCCAGGGCAGGCAGCTTCTGCTGCCTTGAAGAGGGCACGGCAGGCGCGGGTGGTTCTATCTGATGACAGCTCGGACTCGAGCTCCACGTCCGAAGACCTCGAGGAGGTTCCATGAAGGAGCCTAAGGGTCAAGACCCCTCCATCCAGGTTAGGATCCGAAGACCCTTCTACCTATAACTAGTAGGTCTAGAGTTTGCTAACACGCATATTATTGGTCCAACAGCCCCCGCGTGTTATCCCCACCGAGGTAGTATCTGATAGGGAGACTCCGCCCGCCGAACTGGCGGAGAGCAGGGATGCCTCGCACCCCACCACTCCAGGCGCCACGAAGGACGTCGTGGAGGTGTCGTCCCAGCCTACTCCAATGGAGGCAGACACAGGGGGCGAGGGAGAAAGCACCGTGGCCGAGGCTAACACTTCCGCCATCGAAGACCAGGGGACAACGCCTCGCCCGGACACCGAGGAGGCCGGACGGATGGGCAATCAGTCCCTTTTGAGGACATCTCAGAAGCGTACGGTGCCTCAGGAGGCACCGGTCAAATCCCCGGTGGGTTATCAAGAAATCCGATCATCCCCAGCACCGCCGACCAACAGTTGGTTGGTCAAGGAGGAGGCTCTATCAAGCGCCTCCATCCCCGAGGATCACCGCACCCTTATGGGTGCGGTACTACAAAGCGTCCAGTCTATTGACAACGGACTGAAGGAGGCCTTCAAAGGTCTCCTTGCGGGCTTTCATGTAAGTCGCCCGATAGTTCGCTAAGATTTTTATTTATTCGTATTGTATACATGGCAGCCCCCGAGCCCTAGGTGAGGAGAACAAGCTCACCTAGGGGTCATATCTATAATTCAGGAAGTGAGTGCCAATGTGATGTATGCATTGTATGTGTAATGTAGGCTTCATGATCAGTGGCGGCCAAAAATGGTGCGGAGCTAGACGAGCTACATCGAAAGCTCAGGCGCTCTGAGGATGAGGTTAAGCCCTCAAAAATAGGTTTGATGAGGCACGGGGTAAGTCGGAACTAAATCTCAATACTTTCCCCCGAATACTGTCAATGCAAATTACTTTTATATTAAGTATTATCATTTTGTAGCTTCGTCGAAAGAGATCGAAAAGCTCAAGGCCAAGCTTCAACGTACCAAAGACGAAGCGGTCGTTGAGAAGGCGGCGGCCAAAGAAGCGGCCACCACGCTCTCCATCCTACGAGCTTCCAGCGATAATCATCAGACTCGTGTGGCAAAGATACAGGATGAGCCCAAGGATGCTAGCAAAAAGTGCGAGGCCTTGGAGCAGTAGAATAAGGCGAGCTGGGACAAACTATCCACCATGAAATCCGATCTCCAGAAGGAGTGGATGGACAGACAGTTCTTCGAGGAGCAAGTTCGCCAAGCCAAGGAGATAGCCGATGGTAAGCCGTACCCCCTAAAGTGTGTAATCGGGGATAGCAGATTCGAATTGCTGACCCAGGTGTGGTGATCCTCAGGTGCATCTGCCGACATCTAGAAGAGTGTGGCGGACTCCAATCAGTTGTTTGCCTTGCGGGGAGAGGAAGACGAAGCTCGGATGTTCTGGGCATAGTTCGGAACCCCCGAGCGTCCTCCTCTGCTGGTGGAGCAGCTGAAATAGCTGATGGAACTGCACCAGATGGCAGAGCCAACCATGAAGGACCTTTGCATCCGCTTATGGCTCGGTGAGCCACTCCTAGGCAGTTACTTCGGCCTGGTGCAGAGACTGATTGTTGCCACGCCCCACCTCGACATCGTCAAGCGCTCCTCCTGCATCGAAGGAGTTCGGATGACCCTTGCCAAGGCCAAAGTGCACTGGCTGGGGCTCAATCCGATGAAGGTCTCCACTGACCCTCCGCCACCCGGGAAGGAGCACCGACGCCCTGAGCTGCACTTTGATGGAGTGATGGAGAGTGCATGGGTGATAGCATCGCAATGTGCGGTTGAAAAAGTATTTGAATGAGCTTGTAATGTGTCTGAAGACTCGTGATAACTTTTAATGATATTAGTATCCGGCTCTTATATGGTTTTGTGTTCCTTTATAACTCCTGTGTGGTCGTTTAATACTGAAAGATGCGAGTCATCGCCTTCAGCCCCCACGTAAATACTACCTAGGGTGTCTATGCCAGTGCACTGTGACCCTTAGCCATGTTATCAGAACCCGAAGGTGGTGTAGTGCGGCAGACTAGGCAATCAGACTATAGTGCTTTATTTCTTTCACTTAACCAAAGCGGCGCAAAAAGGACTACGGGAAGCATACGATTAGCCACTAGAGTGTTTGCGATGTTCGGACAAACCGAGGCCAAAGCCCACATCATAATGTGTGCGCAAAAGGCAAGTTCCTTGTATAACACGGAATAACCGCTTACCAGGATTGAAGTATAATACTTCTAACTTGGGGTTCAGAGATCGGATCTCGCATACTATGACAGTATGTTTTCGGCTTTCTCCCGTGAGGTGCTTCACCGGACTATCCGTAAGCACAATCGTAGGGGTGCTCCCTTTGCCCTTTTAGCCGAACGAGCGAAACATAAAGGGGCAAGCACAGGAGTCGGGCAACCCAACTTAATGATCAAAGACATAGTTCAGAATCGATGCATATGAAGCAAACGCCAAGACGCCGAACACACGATAGTTAAGGCGATTTGTGTTTCAAATCGAGCCCCTGGTCTATTGGCCGGTTACCTCGCATCATACCGAACAGGTTCACGAGAAAAGGGAGAAAGGAGAAAAAGTATGTGCCGAAAACAGGATAGATGAGGCGTGCTTGCGCCACACAGTTTTGCATTTTCTCCACAGCTCTTATAACTCGGATTACCGAAGCAACTGTTTACAAGTATGCGGAAGAAAATAAGAAATAACATCCTACGGGAGTTTTTGCACCAGGGGTCTTCAATTGGTGACCTGACGTCCTCGATATGCCCCCTTTGCTGGTTGCCTCCTGCTCTTGGATGCACCTTGATGGGTATTAGTGCGGGCGGATTTTGCGGACAAAATCTTGAGAGGCCACAGCATTATAGGTGAGATTTATGCTGTAGGCAGGCTCTTTTAGGAGCGTCTGCATCTTGTGTGAAGACGTACTAGTGGTAGTAGGTCGGGGCAGCCGAACACCCACCTGTACTTCCCCATCGCTTCCCATGAAATCTTAAATGCGAAATCGTGCTTCCTCTGCATGTACTTTGCTAGTCTGGAAATTGTGCGGTGGGGGCGAGTCCCTATAGAGGGGAAGAGGACGGATCAGAGTTATCGGTCTGAAGCCAAACTCGCTTCCCAGCTTTATGTGCCTTTATGGCGGATATCGAAGCTTGCCGATCTTCTTTATAACTGAATTCGGCCGCTAGGGCCAGTGCATGCTCCTCAGTCCTAAGGGAGCGATTGGTATTGCCTTTGACAGTAATGACCCCCTTGGGGCCTAGCATCTTAAGCTTGAGGTATGCGTAGTGTGGGACCGCGTTAAAATGAGCAAACGCTGTCCGTCCAAGTAGCGCGTGATAGCCGCTGCAGAAGGGCATGATGTCGAAGATCAAGTCTTTGCTATGAAAGTTGTCAGGTGAGCCGAACACGGCCTCTAGAGTTACTGAGACCGTACATCGGGCCTCAACGCCTGAGATCACTCCTTTGAAGGTAGTGCTGCTGGGCTTGATCCTTGATGGGTCGATGCCCATCTTTTTCACCATATCTGAGTAGATCAGGTTAAGGCTACTTCCTCCGCCCATTAGGACCTTTGTGAGGTGATAGCCATCTATAATAGGATCTAGGACGAGGGCTGTCGAACCCCCATGATGGATACTGGTTGGATGATCATGCCGATCAAAGGTGATCGGGTATGCCGACCATGCGTTGTACTTCGGGGCCACGGGTTCCACCGCGTAGACTTCCCGGAGGGCGCGCTTCCTCTCCTTCTTTGGTATGTGGGTGGCGTATATCATGTTCACCATTTTTATTTTGGGAGGGAACTTCTTCTGACCGCCACCCATTGGACCCTGAGGCTCATCTTCATCCTTGCTGCGCGAGCTTTCGCACTAGTCTTCGGGTTGTATCTTGCCGGCCTGTTTAAACACCTAGCAGTTGCGGTGTGTGTGGTTGGTGGGCTTTTCTGAAGTTCCATGGATTTGGAAAGGCCTTTCCATGATCTTCTCAAGCTGAGTGGGTCCGTCACGATTGCCTGTAGGGGGCTTCTTATGTTGCCTAGATAGAGAATTGTGGAATCCGGCATTAACCGTCGTGTCATCGCATCATTACTATTGTGATGGCACTTATTCTTATTGCGCTTTTTCTTTGAGTTGCCATCCTGGGCTTCAGGTGCCACGGGATCTTCAGAATTGTGGCTACGTCTAGCAAACCAGTTATCCTCGCCCATGCAAAAGTGGGTCATGAGGGAGGTAAGGGCGGACATAGTTCGAGGCTTGTCCTGGCCTAGCTGGCGGGCCAGCCATTCATCCCGAATATTGTGCCGGAAGGAGGCTATGGCCTTAGCATCCGTACAGTCAACAATTTGGTTGTTGTTAGTTAAGAACTGATTCCAGAACTGTCGGGCGAATTCGCCGGGCTTCTGGACGATGTTGCAGAGATCGGAAGAGTCCAGCGGGCGGACATAGGTCCCCTGGAAGTTAGAGCGGAACGCGTCTTCCAGGTCTTCCCAGCATCCTATGGAGTTTTTGGGGAGGCTGTTTAACCAGTGTCGTACTGGCTCCTTGAGCATAAGAGGTAGGTATTTGATGGCATGAAGATCATCTCCTCGTGCCATGTGGATATGGAGGAGGAAGTCCTCGATCCATACAATTGGGTCAGTGTTCCCGTCGTACTGTTCTATATTCACGGGTTTAAACCCTTCAGGGAAGTGATGTCACATTACCTCTTCCGTGAAGCACAGAGGGTGAGCGGTGCCTCTGACCCGTTCTATGTCGCGCCTGTATTCCGCATCTGTATGGGGCCGGTTGCATTCCCGGACCCTGTTGTTTTGGTCGAACCATGGTCTGTACTCGCCACATCTATCGAGCGCGTACTTTTTGGGTCCGTAAATGGATCTAGTGCGGCCTGCTCTGTGATCCAGGTCATCTTGCAGTTCGAACCTGTCATTGGGCTCTAATGGCTCCTTGCCCCATCTTGTGGGCACTATCAGTATGTAACCAGCGTCGTCGGCCATCCTGTCTCGACCATGAGGGGGGCGGTCCGGCTTGTCGTACGGAGTACGGTTTGGAGATGGAGTGCCAGTAACTTCGTCATCAAATTGCGGCAGCAACCTTCTCTGAGGGTATCTTTTAGGCTGGTTTGACGGGCCAGTGACATATACTTCCTCGGCTGAGAGGACTTTCGTCCATCGATCGTTGAGCTCAGCCTGTTCGGCTTTGAGTTGCCATTCTTTGGCCTTTAGGCTGCGAGCAGTTGCTATGAGCCGTTGCCTGATTTCCTCCTGATCATCGAGGTTATCAGGTATGTACAAGTCATTGGCTTCCGGTATATCTTCCTCCTCGGCGAGGAGAAGGTAACCGTCGCCTTAGGGGTCATTGACGGAATCAGGGTCGTTTTGATCCTCAGGCTCTTCTGGAGCCTCAAACGGGTGCTCGTGGATATCAGGATTGTCATGATAGGCAGGGGCATTATCTTCCCTGTTGCTGATAATAGCCCTTCTTCCCTTTTTGCTTTTGGACCGCTTATGCGATTTTCGGCGCCTTGATGGCGCGTCACCTGATTTGTCACCGTTGTTGTGAGGCGTATTGTCGCCGTTGGTGGCAGGAGTGTCCACCATGTAGACGTCATATGTAGAAGTGGCGGCCCAACTCCCGGTGTTAACGGGGGTGGGAGCACGGTCTGCTTCATCCATGTATTCTGCCTCCTCGGAGGCATAGTCTAGCACGCCGGTTAAGTCTTCGATAGTGGCTATTAAGTGGGTGGTGCATGGGTCAAAAAATCCATCCTTGCCTGAACTATAATCGGGCCGGGTAGAAATTGGGTCTGGATTGTTGGTGATCCTCATCGACGAGAATTGCTCCAAGGCCTCGTCAACCGCTGAGGGGCCGATCGGATCTTGCTGTTCGAAACTCGTGGAGTCAACCCCCATGAGGCCCACCCGTGGGGAGTGTTCAGAAGGAACACAAGTTTGGTCACATGGCTTGATGGCCAGTCCGGGATGAGAGATCAAATTTCCGCCATGGGTGACCCCATTGGCATGTCTGAAGAAAAGGCTCAAGGTTAGGCCCCAGAGTATTCGGGGGCTACAGGCGAAGTTGTGAGCCCAATTAGTGACAGGTTGCCCCAAGAGTCGACGGAGAACTCTAAGTTTCCAAATCTGACCTCTTGATCAGGGGCGAAGCTCTCAACGCGGCCTAGATGGCCGGAGGAATCCGCATGCAGCACAACACTGCCGAAGGCGAAGATCTGCCCGAGGACGAAAACGTCCATGTTGCGAACCTCTTCGTTGATGAAGAGATGAGGCATCGACTCCATCTTTCTCATAGAGGAACTCTCAATGAAAGCACCAATGTCGGTGTTAAAACCGGGCGGATCTTGGGTAGGGGGTCCCGAACTATGAGACTAGGATCGACGGTAACAGGATACGAAGGGGACACGAGTTTACCCAGGTTCGGGCCCTCCAATGGAGGTAATACTCTACGTCCTGCTTGCTTGTATTGATGGTGTAAGGGGTTACAGAGTTGATCTACCTCGAGATCGTATGTCTAACCCTAGATGAGTTGTTATACCTATACCCTAAAACCCTCTGGCTTATATAGACACTGAGGATGCCTAGCGTTTACACATGGTCGGTTACATGCCGAAGAGATAAACTTGCCTAACTATTACATCAGATGTGGAGTGCAAGCCTTGTTTCCCAAAGCTTCCATCTAAGAGATTGGGCCTTCAAATCCTTCGGTCTTCGGTAAGCAGCCCTCATAGTATGGCCCATAACAATAGGTCGGCTATCCAAGGACCCCCTAATCCAGGACTCCCTCAGATCCCTTGTAATATCAAGCACATTGCCATTCCGGATGTTGCACCTTCGCACGTCAAGTACGTCTAGTGGAGGGCTCATCAAATTGAGGTGCTACTAGGTGTTCTTGAACTGGAGGGTTTGTGTTGGACACGGACATGCACTGCATCGGGTTAACTTGACAAGGCTATCAAAACGGTTTTGGGCCTTGTGGCAAAGAAGGTTGGGAGCCGGGGTATAAGATACCTACCCGACCGACAGGAGTCGTATGGAGATATGATTAGCAAGGTGTTTCTTACCGAATAGGCAAGTTGGCTAGCAGTGATGCTAAATCTCACTAGTCACTCACGCTAGACGGGTCCTGAATCATTGAGAGTTTGCGGAGGGATGCCGACTTCAGTGGGAGTATTTCTGTTTAAGGCTTGAATTACTCTACATAAACACATTGCTTAGTGATTGCGTATTTTCTGTTGTAGATCAATGGCACCACCTGCTCAACCCAACTTTGCATTGAAATCAATTCTGGAAAGGGATAAACTCAATGGAACAAACTTTACCACCTAGTATAGAAATTTGAGAATTGTTCTCAAGAACGATAAAAAGGAACATATTCTTGAGGATCCACTTCGAGAGGAACCTGCCGAGAATGCTAATGCCACAACCAAGAATGCCCACCAGAAACTCGTTGATGAATCAAACAAGATCAGTTGCCTCATGCTGGCTTGTATGGAGCCCGATTTGCAATAGCATTTGGAAAACATTCAGGCTTTCAATATGATCGAGAGTTTGAAGAGCATGTTTCAGGTGGAGGCTAGGACCGAGAGGTTCAACGTCTAGCAATCCTTGACGGATTGTAAGCTGAAAGAGGGTGATCCACTGAGCCCGCATGTGATCAAGATGATCAGGTACATGCAAGCTTTGGATCGGTTAGGCTTCCCACTTGGGGACGAGCTGTCCATGGATGCAATTTTGGGCTCTCTTCCACCTATCTATGGGACGTTTGTCTCGAACTATCATATGCACGACATGGATAAGAAGCTCACTGAATTGCATGGGATGCTCAAGGTGGCAGAGCAAGATATTAAGATAGTCATGCATGAAAAGTGTTGATGGTGCAGAACTCGGCTAAGTTCAAGAAGAGTTGGTGATACGTCTCCATCGTAACTACTTTCCCAAACTCATTTGCCCTTGTTTTGGACTCTAATTTGCATGATTTGAATGGAACTAACCCGGACTGACGCTGTTTTCAGCAGAATTGCCTTGGTGTTATTTTTGTGCAGAAATAAAAGTTCTCAGGTTGACTTGAAAATTTACAGAGAATATTGTTTGAATTAAAAAAGTAATGGCGAAAGAATCAACCGGAGGGGGGCCACCCACAGGTGTCAAGCCTGCTAGGCGTGGCCACCCCCCTGGCTGCCCCTAGCAGGCTTGTGGGGCCCTTGCTGCTCCACTGACCTCAATTCCACTCCTATTTATTCCTATTCATGGAGAAAAAAATTAGGGAGGAGATTTCATCGCGTTTCATAATACGGAGCCACTTCCACCTCATGTTCTTCCTCGCGAGGCCAGATCTAGAGTCCGTTTTGGGCTCCGGAGAGGGGAAATCGAAGCCCTCGGTATCACCAACTATCCTTCATCACCAATTCCATGATGCTCTCCGCCATTCGTGATTAATCCCATCGTAGGCTTGCTGGACGGTGATGGGTTGGATGAGATTTATCATGTAATCGAGTTAGTTTTGTTAGGGTTTGATCCCTACTATCCACTATGTTCTGAGATTGATGTTGCTATGACTTTGCTATGCTTAATGCTTGTCACTAGGGCCCGAGTGCCATGATTTCAGATATGTACCTATTATGTTTTCATGAATATATATGTTTTCTTGATCCTATCTTGCAAGTTGTAGACACCTATTACGAGTTATGATCCGCATCCCCTAGGGTGACAATAACTAGGATTCTTTCCAGTGATTACCGTAGTTTGAGGAGCTCATGTATTCACTAAGTGCTAATGCTTTGGTCCGATTCTCTATTAGGAGGCCTTAATATCCCTTAGTTTCCATTAGGACCCCGCTGCCACAGGAGGGTATGTAGCGACCCGACCTGAAAGGTCAAATCTCCGGTGTTTTTGTACCATCCCAAGATCATGCTGCTACACACACGGTACATCAATGTATATATCAAAGGGAAATCACACAGCATTAATAAATCAAAATCTCATATCGAGTCCTTTATTACAATAAGGATTACAATAAAGTGGCTGAAGGCCAACTCATGAGATAAACTAAACCAAAACTTGCAGAAGCTCCAAGGGTAGTTGAGTCCATCTGACTCCAAGGGCATCTCACCGAGCGTAGAGCGTATCCTCACTCCTGGTCGAAAAAGTACTCTGCAACATGATACGTTGCAGCCGTATAGGTCAGCATATTGAATATGTCGGCAAAGTCACAAGAGAGGGGGTAAAGTAATCATCTAGTCTATATGCAAATATGGCAGGTGGGGTAGTAAGTTTTTGCATAAAGCCAAATTTTTCCTACAACAAGAGAGGGCAAAGGCATAATTACTACAATGTTGGCTGATTAATGAGATGGTTCCGCCAACCAATTCTCATACCCAAGTTGACATTAATAACCCACATCAATATAATTAATTGTGTTGAGAGTTCCAGATAATTTCAGTTCCTTTGGCTCAAACTGTCCATGACTGTGGACACGGCTAATCGATTAGGTTTGGGTACTCTGCAGAGTTTTGCACATGTTACCAACAAGATTTTCTCGCCTCCGTTGGACTTCTCGCACTTCTTGGTGTTTGAGAAACGGATGACCAAAACATGGTCCTCTAAAGGGTTTCCCCGAGACTTTGTCGGTGCCCATCCTTTCCTACCGTTCTTCTACATCTCGTAGCACCACCTGTCCAGGGTCGCCACGATATCCAACCAAGCGAGAGCCCATAATGGCTTGTGGCTGTGCAAGTAAGCCTTGGGTCTTGAAGCATCCATCCATCTCTTTGTGCCTGGGTGGACCTTTTCGCATGAATACTGGCACTTCTCCAGCATCATCTAGGCTAACCACTGGTTTCTCCAGGGCGCCGTTCAACCATCATCCACCCAGAGGTAAGTTGAAAACTTGGAGTCTTGAAGAATTGATCATCATGTAGGTCTTGAAATTATTAACTCACAACTCTCATGAATCACACAACCAACCCCGTCTACTAATAGCATAGCAAAATGTAAACCAACGTTTCCCGGGGCCAATTGTGTCAAAGGGTTGAGGGGTACCTACCACATGATACTACAATAAGTAACCAAGTTTCCAATTAGCTACTTTGCATGCAATTGGGGAGATGGAAGAACTAATGCAATAAAACATAGGTATACATGGTCAAAGTGACTTGCCTTGCTGACGATCCTCGTAATCAAGTGACTCTAGATAACAAGCTTCGCACTCTGGATGATCTAACGAATCAAACAAGACCACACCATAAGCATAAACACAAAACAATTCATTCAACAGCAAGGTAAACACATGCTTCAACAAACAAAATCACAATCAAAAGAATAATCACTTAAAGTATAAGACTATAAAATTATTGGGGTCAAAAATCCCTACTAAGACATACAAGTCAACAAGATTGGTCTTGAACAACTAGACATTTTAGATAACAGAAAAAAAAATATAAAGTTTTATTTGAAAACAAAAGGTATTTAATTATAAAAGTATTGTGCTAAAAAGAAGTACTACAATACTTCTTCTAAATAATATACATGGTGAAAACAAGATGAACCTATTCAAGCTAGAGCACAAAAAAATTGAAAAACATATTTTATTAACAGAAAAAGATACTCCTAAATTTGAATCAACAGAACCTAATGAAATCTAAAAAAACAAAAGTTAAACTAATTCAGGTTCAAATTAAATAAAAATCAATTTAGTTAAAATCTATTAAGAACTAAACAGATTCTGTTTTTGTTAAAAACAGTAACTAAATTCATTCTAAAACTTCTCAAATTATGCAGAACGATAGGTCTAACTAATATCAAACAGTGGCAAAAAGATTCACTCAAAAAAATATTTTTAAACTCTAGTTATACAGATTTTAGTAATTTAAACAAATTTGATTAGATTCAAAATTTAAAGTTCAAATTTGAAATCTAAGCATACAGACATAAACTACATCAAATTTATGAACAAATGCAAAAAGAATAAACTAAAAACACCAAATATTTTAAAAGATATGATAAAAACAAAATCAGAATACATTCTGTTTTCTAAAAAAGAAACAGAAAAAGAGAAACTAATAACGATTGGTTAGGGGCTACGTGTCAGGTTGTGATTGGCCGCAAGGCCGTGCGCGTGAGAGCTAACGAGCGGTCGACCGAAGCGTAGAGGAAAACGTTTCGCTGATTAAATCTTATAATCGGGAGCATCGGATCTACATCTAACGGTCCAGAGGAGGTCCGGTGGCTTATAGAAGGGAGGAGGAGATTCCGGCGAGGTCGACGGCGGACGGAGGTCGAAGGTGGTCGGGGGCGACGGTGCAGTTTCGGGGGCGATGTCCGAAGTGCTCAGGCGACGGCGGCGAAGCTCCGACGTCGTTTGGCGGCGTCGGACGGGGCTGGGGACGAGTGTGGGGACGGGCATGAGCTCGGGGAGGTCCGGTTGAGTGCCGAACTCCGGCGAGGTTGTGGGGCAGCGTTCCGGTGAGGGAGGAGGGGGTTTCGGGTGGGGAACGGAGAGCGGAGGGTTGGGGCTTTATATAGGAGCGGTGCGGTGGTCGGGGAGGGCACGAGAGGCGTGATTCGCGGCGGAGGGATCTCCGGCGAGGGAGGAGGCACGGGGAAGGGGACGAGCGCGGGGACGCCGCGGTCGGACGGTGGGTCCCGCGCGTCAGTGAGGGTGGGGCGCGCTGTTAGCGCGTCTGTGGCCGACCCAGAGTAGTTTCGGGTCTTAACGGCCGTGGGTCAGCCTGTTTCTAATAAATCCATTTCATTTATTATTTCCAAAGCGTTTAAAACACATTTAAAGCATTCAAAACATTTCCAAATATGGGAAATATATATATCAAAATGATCAGGAGAATTAATGCTATTTAATGAACATTTTTCCTCTGTCATATTGAATACTTTGAAGAAGAAAAAATTCAGAAATTGCTTATTTGATTTTAAATCCTTTTGCTATAATTTTTCAAATAACCCCCTGGTTTTATTGTTCAAATATTTCACCAAGATGCCCCTGGTGTGGAGTGTCATGTTACTCCCCTCTTTTCTTTGAACTTTTCCAGAGGTTTTCAAATAGGTGAAACAAGAAAAGGGAAAGATGAAAGTGGCCTTTCAGAAATTCAAAGGAAGCACTTCAACCATTCTATTCATTCAAACAATGTGATGATGATGCATAGCTATATTTCATAACATTCCAAAATGGAATTTTGGGATGTTACAAACCTACCCACCTTAAGATGAATCTCTCCCTCGAGATTCGGGTTAGCTAGAAGATAGGCGCGGGTGGTTTCTACGAAGATCTTCTTCACGTTCCCAGGTGGCTTCTTCCTCGATGTGGTGACTCCACAGAACCTTACAGAACTTGATGATCCTGCTACGGGTAACTCTGTTAGCAGTCTCGAGGATTCTGACGGGCTTCTCCATGTAGGTCAGGTCACTGTCAAGTTGTATGGCCTCTAAGGGCACTGTGTCTCTCAAAGGAATATCAGCCATCTCAGCATGGCATTTCTTCAGCTGGGAAACATGGAAAACATCATGAACTCCGGACAGTCCTTCCGGCAATTCCAGCTTGTATGCAATTTCGCCTCTACGTTCCAGAATTTTGTAGGGGCCTATGAATCTGGGTGCTAACTTTCCTTTAACACCAAACCTCTTGATTCCTCGAAGTGGGGACACACGGAGATATGCTCGATCCCCCACTTCATATGTCACCTCCTTGCGTTTGTTATCAGCATAACTCTTCTACTGGGATTGAGCTATCTTGAGTCGGTCTAGAATCAGTTTGACCTTCTCTTCAGAATCTCTGATAAGATCGGGACCTAAATTTTTTCGGTCTCCAACACCATCCCACATCAATGGTGTTCTGCACCTCCTTCCGTATAAAGCTTCGAAAGGGGCCATCTTCATACTGGTCTGATAACTGTTGTTGTACGAGAACTCTACGTAAGGTAAGTTGTCATCCCAACTGGACCCATAGTCTAGCGCACAGGCTCTCAACATGTCCTCCAGAATCTGGTTGACTCTCTCAGTCTGTCCATCGGTCTGCAGATGAAAAGTTGTACTGAACTCCAGCCTTGTACCCAAAGTTTCATGTAGCTGATGCCAAAACTTTGAGGTAAATTGTGTTCCTCTATCTGACACGATACTCCTCGGAACTCCATGCAGACATACGATCATGGTCATATAGATCTTGGCTAACTTAGCACTGGTGTACGTGGACTTCACTGGAATGAAATGAGCCACCTTGGTCAAGCGATCGACCACTACCCAAATGGAATCATATCCTGAACGGGTCCTGGGTAGTCCTGTGATGAAGTCCATACCAAGCTTATCCCATTTCCACTCGGGTATCGGCAAAGGTTGGAGTAACCCTGCTGGTTTCTGATGTTCCACCTTTACTCGTTGACAAACATCACATACCGTAACATGTTCGGCAATATCTTTCTTCATACCTGTCCACCAGTAACTTTCCTTCAAATCCAGGTACATCTTGGTGTTACCCGGGTGTATCGAGTATGGTGAATCGTGGGCTTCGTGAAGTATCAACTTCCTGAGCTCTGGGTCATTGGGCACATAGATTCGGTTCTCAAACCATAGAGTACCCTGTTCATCTTCACGAAAGCCTTTAGCCTTGCCTTCCTTCATTCTCTGCTTTATCTCAGCTATCTCCTTGTCCGATTTCTGGGCTTCTCGAATTCTTTCGGTCAAGGTGGACTGAATCTCTAGTGTGGCAACATATCCTTGTGGAACTATCTCTAACCGAAGCTCTTTTAGATCTTTGGTTAACTCCTGGGGTAATCCTCCGGCTATGAATGTGTTCACATAACTCTTCCAACTCAAGGCATCTGCCACAACATTTGCCTTTCCTGGATGGTAATGTAATCTCATGTCATAGTCCTTGATTAACTCTAACCATCTCCTCTGCGTGAGGTTCAACTCCTTCTGCGTGAAGATATACTTTAGGCTCTTATGATCAGTGTACACATCACAACTATTTCCGATAAGGAAATGTCTCCAGGTCTTGAGTGTGTGCACTACGGCTGCTAGTTCCAAATCATGGGTGGCATAATTCAACTCATGGGGTCATAGCTGTCTGGATGCATACGCTACCACTTTTCCCTCCTGCATGAGTACTCCTCCAAGTCCTTGATGGGATGCGTCACAATAAACCTGGAAGTCCTTCCGAATGTTTGGCAGTATCAACACTGGGGCTGTGACCAAACGTTTCTTCAACTCCTGGAAACTGGCCTCACATTCCTCAGTCCAGATATACTTAGACTCTTTCTTCAACAACTCCGTCATGGGCTTGGCAATCTTTGAGAAATTCTCAATGAATCTCCGATAATATCCGGCAAGTCCGAGAAAACTGCGGATCTCCTTAACTGAGGTGGGTGACTTCCACTCAGTGACTGCTTTGACCTTAGCAGGGTCTACTGCTATTCCTTCTCCGGAAATAACATGTCCAAGGAATCCGACTTCGGTCAGCCATAATTCACATTTACTGAACTTGGCATACAACTGATGCTCTCTAAGCTTCTCCGGAACTAAACGCAAGTGTTCCTTGTGTTCTTCCTCGCTCTTGGAGAATATCAAATGTCATCGATGAACACCACGACAAACTTGTCCAAATATGCCATAAACACTTTGTTCATCAAATTCATGAAGTAGGCAGGAGCATTAGTCAAACCAAAGGACATGACTGTATACTCGTATAAGCCATACCTGGTGGTGAAAGCTGTTTTGGGTATATCATGTTCACGAATCTTCAGTTGGTGATACCCTGATCGAAGATCGATCTTGGAGAATACTTTGGCGCCTACTAGCTGGTCAAACAGGTCATTAATCATCGACAGAGGGTACTTATTCTTGATAGTCACCTTGTTCAATGCACGATAATTGACCACCATCCTCAAGGTTTGTCTTTCTTCTCCACCAAAAGAACTGGGGCTCCCCAAGGTGATGAACTTGGACGAATATATCCCTTATCCAATAGCTCCTTAATCTTCTTCTTGATTTCTACTAAATCATTTGTGGGCATCCGATAGGGTCTCTTGGAAATTGGGGTTGTCCCTGGTAGTAGCTCTATTAGAAACTCAATCTCCCTATCTGGTGGCATGCCTGGTAATTCCTCCGGGAATACATATGGAAAGTCTCGTACAACCGGCACTTCCTCCTGAACAACTCCTGTGAGGGAATTTAACCGAGTACTCATCTGTGTGCGTCGGGATACATACTTAATCCTCTTGTTCTCCGGAGTGGTGAGTGAAATACACTTGTTGGGGCAATCAAGGTTTCCTTCATACTTGGTCATCCAATCCATGCCTAGGATTACATCCAATCCCTAGGATTCTAAGATGATGAGGTCGGTAGGAAAAACATGGTTTCCTATGTGGAGTTTCAGGGCGTGGCATCCTATCCCTGCCATCATCATACCTCCTGGGGAATTGACCTTAATGGGCTGACTAAGGGTTCTGGTGGGTAAACCATACTTTTCCACAACTACCCTTGATATGAATGAATGAGTTGCACCATAATCAAAAAGTACCATAACTGGACGTGAATGCAATAAAAACTTACCAACCACAGTCTCGGGCTGATCATAGACTTCTTCCACATCGAGGTGGTTCACCTGAGCACGAGGAAACGGATTTGGCTTCTTAGCTGCGGAGTTTCCATTGTTGTTGCCGTTTCCATTTCCTTGCTTGTTCTGAGGGCATTCAATGGCATAGTGCCATATCTTCTAACACTTGAAACAGGTGATATGGTTCAGATCCTTCTGAGCTGGACCGGGATGGTGTTGGTTGCCATTCCCACTTCCATTACCATTCTTGAAGCTGCCATTATTGGGACGATTATTCCCATTTCCTCCATGGTTATGGCCTCCATGGTTGTGCACGGGATGAGTGTGTCCTCCATACTTACCGGTCCCTGATCCGATATTTCCTGATTATGGGGAGTAGCGGGGCTTCTGATGAGCTCCAGAGGTAGACTTCCCCTATGCATACTTCCTCTTGCGGTTCTCGATTTGCTGCTGCTTCCCCTCCAAGATGAGGGCCTTGTCTACCAGCTCCTGGTAGTTGCTGAAGGTAGCCACCATCAGCTGCACGCTCAACTCATCATTGAGTCCTTCCAAGAACTTCTCCTGCTTGGCTGCATCATCGGCCACATCTCCTGGTGCATAACGAGCCAACGTGTTGAAGTCATCCACGTACTAGGCCACGGAACGGTTCCCCTGGCATAAGTTGTGAAACTCACGCTTCTTCAGATTCATGGCTCCAGCTGAGACATGTGCGGTGCGGAAAGCTTGCTTGAACTGCTCCCAATTCACACCAGTAATGGGGTACGTGGCGCTGTAGTTCTCCCACCATGAAGCTGCTGGTCCCTCCAGTTGATGGGCGGAAAAACGCACTTTTTCAGCCTCAGTGCATCCCGCGGTGGTGAGTTCCCTCTCCATCTTGCGCAGCCAATCGTTTGCCACAATGGGCTATGTGCTGCTGGAGAAAGTTAGGGGATTCAGTCTTAGAAAACGGGTGAGGTTGTCGCCTTGAGGTGGAGGGTGGTTGTTGTGGTTGTTGGTCTGATTCTGAATCAACAGCTGCATCAAGTCATTCTACTGCTGAAGAAGTTGTGTGAGCTCTGGCGGGAAAGTGAAGTCAGGCTCACGTCGCGGAGGCATCTTGCTGTTTTCAGAGGGGTGAGAATTAGAATAGAACAATGACCTAAAAGGGAAATTCACTACCCATATGCAATGCAACAAAAATATCACACCAAACACTCATTCATTTATTCAACTCAAGTTCAAACATCGAGATACAAATCTCCAAAATCAAACTAAACATCGACCTACGTTTTAATGACAAAAATGAAGATACATGGGGGCATAACTAAAGTTCTCCTCAAAAGTACATGGTGAAGGAGCCTCCTCCGGTGGTGCTCTCCTCATAGTCATCATCGTTGCTGATCAAAGGAGCCATGTCTCCTTCTGGATGAAGATTTTCACCCATGTCCATCTGTTCCTCCAGAGTTGCGATGCGAGTGTTCAGTTTATCGATCCTCTCTAAGAAATCCTTCACCTCATACTCATGCTTGTACTCGGCTTCCCATAAGTCAGCTTCGAGGTCAATCTCACGGTTCATCAGCCTCTTGATCGTATTCCTGTCGGCACATACCCGAAGCTCCAAGGTCCTGACGTGCGTCTCCAAAGTCTGGATATAGGAAATGGTGGTGTCTTCAGTGGGAGTGGTTATGATATTTCCATTGGCATCCCTGCGACAAACCACACTGAGTCTTGGTGAAATGGTCCCACCTCTGTATTCCTCCTGAATACATCCAAGGGCACGATGAATGGCCATGTCTCTCCCAAGTATCCAGCCGGGTGCCACAAACTTGAAGTCGATGCATTCCTTACAATTTCCAAAGGTCTTCCCGGGGATGTGCACCTCGATCATGTAGCGTCCGTCTTGTGGAAAAGACATGATAAGAGTCCCGGTGATGCAAGGCAAAGCAATCCTCATGTCCCCGACGATCCTCATCAGCTCCTTGCCAAAGGGCATTATTGCGTCAGGCTGGCAAAACTCCGTGATCAAAACTGGGATGAAGGTGGCCATCTATAAATTTTGAAATAAATCAGAGGGAAGTCAGAAACGAGTAGATGAGAGTATAAGAATTTTAAAGACAAAAGAGAAATAAATCGTAAGGCTTTTCCAATCCTAGAGATTACGTCCAACGGTTAGCGTGTGCTCAGAATACCATTTCTGTAGCGACCCGACCTGAAAGGTCGAATCTCCGGTGTTTCTGTACCATCCCAAGATCATGCTGGTACACACACGGTACATCAATGTATATATCAAAGGGAAATCACACACAGCATTAATTAATCGAAATCTCATATCGAGTCCTTTATTACAATAAGGATTGCAATAAAGTGGCTGAAGGCCAACTCATGAGATAAACTAAATCAAAACTTGCGGAAGCTCCATAGGTAGTTGAGTCCATCTGACTCCAAGGGCATCTCACCAAGCATAGAGCGTATCCTCACTCCTGGTTGGAAAAGTACTCTACAACATGATACGTTGCAGCCATATAGGTCAGCATATTGAATATGCCGGCAAAGTCACAAGAGAGGGGGTAAAGTAATCATCTAAGTCTATATGCAAATATGGCAGGTGGGGTAGTAAGTTTTTGCATAAAGCCAAAAATTTCCTACAACAAGAGAGGGCAAAAGCATAATTACTACAATGTTGGTTAATTAATGAGATGGTTCCACCAACCAATTCTCATACCCAAGTTGACATTAAAATACCCACATCAATGTAATTTATTGTGTTGAGAGTTCCAGATAGTTTCAGTTCCTTTGGCTCCAACTGTCCATGACCGTGGACTCGGCTAATCGATTAGGTTTGGGTACTCTGCAGAGATTTGCACACGTTCCCCACAAGATTTGATCGCCTCCGTTGGATTTCTCGCACTTCATGGTGTTTGACAAATGGCTGACCAAAACCTGGTCTTCTAAAGGGTTTCCCCGAGACTCTGTCGGTGCCCATCCTTTCCTACCGTTCTTCTACATCTCATAGCACCGCCTGTCCAGGGTCACCACGATATCCAACCAAGCCAGAGCCCATAATGGCTTGTGGTTGTGCAGGTAAGCCTTGGGTCTTGAAGCATCCATCCATCTCTTTGTGCCTGGGTGGACCTTTCCGCATGAATACTGGCACTTCTCCAGCATCATCTAGGCTAACCACTGGTTTCTCCAGGGCGTCGTTCAACCATCATCCACCCAGAGGTATGTTGAAAACTCGGAGTCTTGAAGACTTGATCATCATTTAGGTCTTAAAATTATTAACTCACAACTCTCATGAATCACACAACCACCCCCCTCTACTAATAGCATAGCAAAATGTAAATCAATGTTTCCTGGGGCCAATGTGTCAAAGGGTTGAGGGGTACCTACCACATGATACTACAACAAGTAACCAAGTTTCCAATTTACCTACTTTGCATGCAATTGGGGAGATGGAAGAACTAATGCAATAAAACATAGGTATACATGGTCAAGGTGACTTGCCTTGCTGACGATCCTCGAAATCAAGTGACTCTGGATAACAAGCTTCGCACTCCGAATGATCTAACGAATCAAACAAGAGCACACCATAAGCATAAACACAATACAATTCATTCAACAACAAGGTAAACGAACGCTTCAACAAACAAAAGCACAATCAAAAGAAGAATCACTTAAAGTATAAGACTATAAATTTTTGGTGTCCAAATCTCTACTAAGACATACAAGTCAAAAATTGGTTTTGAACAACTAGACATTTTAGATAACAGAAAAGTAAATATTAAATTTTATTTGAAAACAGAAAGTATTTCATTATGAAAGTATTGTGCTAAAAGAATTACTACAAAACTTTTTATAAACAATATACATGGTGAAAACAAGAGGAACCTATTCAAACTAGAGCACAAAACAATTTGAAAAACATATTTTATTAATAGAAAAAAATACACCTAATGTTGAATCAATAGAACCTAATGAAATCTAAAAACAAAGGTTAAACTAATTCAGGTTTAATTTCAATAAAAATCAATTTAATTAAAATCTATTAAGAACTAAACAGATTCTGTTTTTGTTAAAAACAGTAACCAAATTCATTCTAAAAATTCTCAAACCATGTAGAATGATAGTCTTAACTAATAAAAAACAGTGGCAAAAAGATTCACTCAAAAATATATTTTTAAGCTCTATTTATACATAATTTAGTAATTTAAACAAATTTGATTAGATTCAAAATTTGAAGTTCAAATTTGAAATCTAAGCATACAGACATAAACTACATCAAATTTGTGAACTAATGCAAAAAGAATCAAATAAAAACACCAAATATTTTAAAAGATATGATAAAAACAAAAGTAGAATACATTCTGTTTTCTAAAACAGAAAACAAAAAGAAAAACTTCCTTTCTATCGGACAGGGTCTACGTGTCAGGTTGTGATTGGCCGTGAGGGCATGCACGTGAGAGCTAACTAGCGGACGACCGAGGACTAAAGTGTACCGATTCGATTATTAAACAGATCTAATCTCGCCCGTTGACTACGGATCCGACGGCTACGGGTGGAGGTAGAGGCTTACAGAGAGGGGGTCAGGGTCTCCGGTGAGGTCAACGGCGGCCGGTGGTCGGAGATGCTCAGGGACGACGGTGCGGTGGTCGGGGGTGGTGTCCAGACGCTTCAAACGGCGGCAGCGAGGCTCCAGCGGCGATTGGTGGCGTCGGAGGGGGCTGGGGTGAGTGTGGTGACGGGCATGAGCTCGGGGACGTTCGCTTGGGGTGCCGAACTCCGGTGAGGTCTGGCGCAGCGTTCCGGCGAGGGAAAAGGGGGTTTTGGGGGTGGAACGAAGAGAGGAGAGGTCGGGGCTTTATATAGGAGCAGTGCGGTGGTCGGGGAGGGCATGAGGGGCGAGATCCACGGAGAGGGATCTCCGGCGACGACGGTCGGGCATGGGGAAGGGGATGACCGCGCTGACGCCGCGGTCGGATGGTGGGTCCCACGCATCAGTGAGGGTGGGGCGTGGTTAGCGCGTCGGTGGCCGACCCGGAGTGGTTTCGGGAATTAAATACGGTGGGCCGGCCCGGTTCGTTTTAAATACTTTCCTTTTCTATTTCCAGAGCAATAAAAACTCCTTTAATGCATTCAAAACAATTCCAAATTTAGGAAATATATATCAAAATGATCAGGAGAATTAATGCTATTTAATGAACATTTTTCCTCTGTCGTATTGAATAACTTTTTAAAATTTATTGTCAGAAAATGCCTAATTGATTTTAAATCCTTTTGAGATAAATTTTCAAATAACCCCCTGGTTTAATTGCTCAAATATTTCACCAAGATGCCCCTGCTATGGAGTGTCATGTTACTCCTCTCTTTCTTTGAACATTTCCAAAGGTTTTCAAATAGGTGAAACAAATACATGGGAAAATTGAAATGGCCTTTCAGAATTTCAAAAGAAGCACTTCAACAGATTCATTACATTCCAACAAAATGATGATGATGCATAGCTATATTTCATAACATTCCAAAATGAAATTTTGGGATGTTACAAGCACATATTTGGAGTGTATAATATGCATATAGTGATCACAAGAGCTAGCAACCTTAATATAATTCTATGGTATATTCGGTCAAGCAAACTAGTAAACATAATTAAGTCAAAAAATCACATGCAACATGAAATGTATTATCTACGAAGAAATATGTGATACCTCCAAACCATTGCACTTTTGGAAGCAAGGTATTACATGGGGTATCTTACATATCGGTTTGTTCGGTCTATTCGGTTTCTGGGCACTGAAAACTGAACAAAAAAACACTAAACAACCTTAAAATTTCCCATTGAACCAAAAATTTAACCACCAATTAGCCGACAAATCGGTTAATACAGTTTGGTTTGGTTTGGTTTTTTGGTTTCCGGTTTTACAATGCCCACCCCTAGCTATATCCATGCCTCACGCTCATGTATTGCATGAGTGCAAATGCTGAAGCGTGTTAGAAGTATGATCCAATTGCTTGGTTTGACATTGGGCTTGCTCTTGACTTATACTTATGTGATGAATATGATAAAATTCGTTGGGGATAATATTCTTTAATGATCGTATCTTTTGAAACTGTGATGATTATGAATCTTATGTTCACAGGTATTATTATGTCAATATTAATTGATTCATTGATTCTCAGTATCTACACCTGAAAGAGATTGCATGTTGGGTAGCACGCCACATCAAAAATTATGTTTCTATCATTTACCTACTCGAGGACGAGCAGGAATTAAGCTTGGGGATGATGATACATCTGTGACGTATCTATAATTTTTGATTGTTTCATGCTACTATATTTTAAATCTTGAATAGTTTGTATGCAATTATATGTTATTTTATATCATTTCGGGGACTAACATATTAACTCAGTGCCTAGTGCCAGTTTCTGTGTTTTGCCTATTTTTGGACTTTGCAGAAAATCAATACCAAATGAAGTCCAAATTGGATAAAAATTTACAGGAGTTATTTTTGGACCAGAATAGACCTAGGAAGCTTCTGGAGGAGGCCATAAGACCCATGAGGTGGCCATGAGCCACTAGGTCGCGCCCCCATGGCTCATGGGCCCCTCGTGGCACCTCCTGACCTAATTCCACTTCTATATATTCCCAATTACCCCAAAAACATGAGCGAGACACCCAATACAATTTCCCGCGCCGCAAGTCTCTATTCTTCCATGATCCCATCTACATACCTTTTTCGGTACTCCGTCGAAAGGGGAATACATCATGGAGGTCATCTTCATCAACCTCCTCCATCATGATGTGTGAGTAGTTCACCACAGATCTACGGGTCCATAGCTAGTAGCTATATAGCTTATTCTCTCTCTTTGATCTTCAATACAAAGTTCTTTGTGATTCTCGCGTTGATCTATCTGATGTAATCTTCTTTTATGGTGTGTTTGTTGGTATCCGATGAATTGTGGGTTTATCATCAGATTATTCATGAAAATTTATTGAGTCTTCTCTGAATTTTATTATGCATGATCTTATAGGTTTTCAAGTCTCCTCGATCTATCGGTTTGGTTTGGTAAACTAGATTTATTTATCTTCAGCGGGAGGAGTGCATTGTAGTAGGTTCAATCTTGCGTTGCTCTATATCCCAGTGATAGAAGGGGACAAGACATGCATTACATTGTTGCTACTGGGTGTAAAACTACGGGATTTAAGCATATTGCTTGTACTTACTTTGTTTACATCATGTCATATTTCTTAAAGCATTACTCTGTTTGTCATGAACTTAATACCACATATGCATGCTGGATAACGGTCGATTGGTCGAGTAATAGTAGTAGATGCGGAATTGTTTAAGTCTACTTTTCACGGGCGTGATGCATATATACATGATCATTGCCATGAATACATAATCATAACTATGTGTTTTTTATCAATTGTCTAGCAGTAATTTGTGTACCAACTATATGTTATTCGTTTGAGAGAGAAGCCTCTAGTGAACACTATGGCCCCAGGTCTACTTAATTATATTTGCTAAAAACCTAAAAATACCTTTCTGCAATTTATTATCTTTTATTTTATTTTACTTTTATCTTTATCTATCTACCACTATCAGAAATAATCCTGGCAAATGACGAGATCAAGGGGCTTGACAACCCTCTTACATGCGTTGGGTGCAAGTGTTTGGTTTTGTGTGTGCATGTGTTGTTTAAGACAAGTTGTCGTGGTTATCCTATTGGTTCAATAACCTTGGTTCTCATAGAGGGAAATGATTATCTCTACTATATTGCTTCACCCTTCCTCTTCGGGGGAAAACCCAACACAAATCACAATTAGTAGGTACTACGCTGGCGATGTTTCACTGACAACAAAAATGTTGAGTTGGCAATGACCACACCACCGATAGTGTTGTGATGGCAATGATCACAATGGTAGTGGCTGGCAGCGATGCTACGATGGTGACTACCGCAATGGCGGCAATCTTGCGGCTATGCCAAAAAATGGTGTGATGAAGGACAAACGGTGTTACGACGGCTGGCGATGACATGCCATATCTGGGATTTAACAAATCTACAGAAAGTGTGGTTGTTTTGTAACATGGCTTCCAAATGGCATGACTAAACATTTCTTTTAATGACATAATATTTTCCTTAACTCCAATACAGTCAAGGTTTTAATTGGATTCTCAAGTGGGTATAAAGATCATCTTTTCATAAAAATTCCTGAAATATGGATGAAAAAAAGTATAGGCCGAAATCACTGTTTTGACCTTTTCAGTATCTTTGTCACAAATTGAACTCGATATTAAAGTACTTCACGATCTGACCCTTTTGGCAAAGCCATAGCCCGTGGCTTTTCTGTATGACATAGAAACGCCGAGCTTCATAGCGTTTCTCCCCTCGCTCACTACCAGGCCGAGCTGGCTATCGTTTTTGGAAACGCCATACGCCTTGGTGTTTCTATGTAGAGCAGCAACGCCAAAGGCCTTGGCATTGCTACCCTACATAGAAACGCCTTTGGCATTGCTTCCCTACATAGAAATGATAAGGCCTTTGGCGTTTCTGCCCTACATAGAAACGCCAAGGCCTTTGGCGTTTCCAGAAATGGCTTCTAGCTTGGCGTTTGTGGTCTGTCACGTACGCGTGATTGGCCTGGCAATGGACAAGAGCAGAAACGCTATCTAGCTTGGTGTTTCTATGTTGGGCAGAAATGCCATGGGCTATGTCATTGCCAAAAGGGTCACATCGTGAAATACTTGTTTGTTGAGTTTTGTTTGTGACTAAGATCGCTAAGAAGGTCAGAATAATGATTTTGTCTGGTGAAGGTGGTGGTCTACTACGGGGCCGGGTTGCTTATGAGTTGTTGTTTTCACGATAGTCATGTTGCTTTATTTATTAACAAAAGTCTGGAATCTCATCAGAGACCACATCCAAAATAAAGTCTGGTGGAACAGTAAACAAAAGTTTGGAATCACAGCAGAGACCGATATTTTTCCATGCTAGATGTGTTATTCTCAAGATGAGTGTATATTCACTTGTCATTGCATGAGAGTACGACAGTAATAGGGATGCCCATTCCCGAAATGAAATGAAAAGAAAGAAAAATGAAATTTACTTTATGTTGTGAAATAATAAATTCCTTGGAAAGTGTTGGTAAGGAAGGCAACCGTGGATTCGGTTAGCCATGGAAAGTGAAAGTATGGTGGAAAAAGGGATAAACTTTATTTTCTGTTTGGGAACCGCTTATGATGTATCTTGCATGGAAATATATTGAAATCTCTCAGCCGTTGTCGTTGATAGGAAAGGCATGCCACCCAAAATATTCTTCTCTATCAATTTAAACCTTGAGCTCTGGCACCTCTACAAATCCCTACTTCCCTCTGTGAAGGGCCTATCTATTTACTTTACGCAATTTTTATTTTTCAATTTGAGTCTCCATCTTCTGTTATAAAGCACCAACTAGGACGCACTATGATCTTACTGGAGCATTAAGTGTAGCTAATATTTGAGTGTGTATCATGAATGGATAAATGATTAAGCATGATGGGCTAAGGATAATTTGCTTTAGCATTGATATTTTGAAAGACATGGTTGCTTTTTGATATGCTTGAGTATTAAAGTTTTCATGTCAAAACTAGACTATTGCTTTGAACCATCTAAAAGTCCAAATGTCCATGCTACAAAGAAAAGAATATGTGATGAGGACGAGTAGGAATTAAGCTTGGGGATGTTGATACGTCTCCAATGCATCTATAATTTTTGTTTGTTCCGTGTTGTTATATTATCAATCTTGGATGTTTTACAATCATTTTATAGCAACTTTATATCATTTTTTGGCACTAACCTATTGACATAGTGCCAAAGTGCCAGTTGTTGTTTTTGCTTGTATTTTACTTCGCAGAAAATCAGTATCAAACGAAGCCCAAACGTCCTGAAAGTTTTTGGAGATTTTTTTGGATCAGAAGACACCAGATGGGCCAAACAACTACCAGAGAGGAGGCTTGAGGTGGGGAACACCCACTAGGGCGCGCCAGAGGCCCCTAGTGTGGCCTGGTGGGTGGTGCCCACCTCGGGACCCCCTCCACCGACTATCGACCCTATAATTTCACAAATATTTGGAAAACCTTAGGAGAGTCAGTGAAACACAATTCCAGCCACCGCAAGTTCCAGAACCTCGAGATCCAATATAACACCATCATGGAGGGGTTCATCTTCATCATAGGTGCCTCTCCGATGATGCGTGAGTAGCCCACCATAGACCTACGGGTCCGTAGGCAGTAGCTAGATGGATCCCTCTCTCTCTTATGATTCTCAATACAATGGTCTCTTGGAGATCTATTTGATGTAATGACTTTTGCGGTGTTTGTTGGGATCCGGTGAATTTTGAGTTCATGATCAGTTTCTATCCATGAATATGGTTTCGGTCTTATTTGATCTCTTATTTGCATGATTACTTAAAGCCTCGTATTTTTTGTTCGAATCTTTGGTTTAGTTAGGCCAACTAGATCGATTTTTCTTGCCATGGGAAGAGGTGCTTTGTGATGGGTTCGATCTTGTGGTGTTCCTTCCTGGTGACAGAAGGGGCAGCAAGGCATGCATGTATCGTTAACATTAAGAATAACCAGATGGGGTCTATTCCTACATGAATAGATCCTGTCTACATCATGTCACCATTATTATTGCATTACTCTGTTTCCCATGAACTTAATACACTAGATGCATGTTAGATAGTGGTTGATGTGTTGAGTAATAGAAGTAGATGCAGAATCGTTTCGGTCTACTTATCTTGGACGTGATGCCTATATAATGATCATTGCCTGGATATCATCATGATTATTTGATCTTCTATCAATTGCCCAACAGTAATTTGTTCACCCACCGTGTGCTATACTCATGAGAGAAGCCACTAGTGATACCTACGGCCCCCAGGTCTACTTTTCCAACATATTGCTTTCCGATCTACTATTTTTCCCATTTTGTTTTCAGATCTATTAATCCAAAAAAACCAAAAATACTTTGTTGCACCTTTTGTTTACCTATTTTATTTTTTGCTCTTGCGAGATCTATTTGCCAAAACTATCACTACCTAATCTATCTTTTTATCGTTGAGAGCTTGACAACCTCTCTTACGCGCCGGGTTGCAAGTATTTGTTATTTGTGTGCAGGTGCTATGTACATAGGTGCTTGATCTTCCTCTATGGATTGATATCTTGGTTTCATAACTGAGGGAAATACTTATCGTTGTTGTGCTGCATCATCCCTTCCTCTTTGGGGAAATACCGATGCAGTCTCAAGCCAAGTCACGAGGCTATACTCAACTATTTCCTGTGAGTGGATGGACGTCACAAGACTAGAACATTATTTCTGTTGCATCATTGTACCAAAGCTACCCCATAATCCAAGTAGTTGTAAATTGTAAAGCACTAGATATGTGATGTAATACAATGACATGTGATGTATTCTTGGTATTTCATCATTGACTATGTGTGTCAGCTATTGATCCAGGGACTAACACAGAAAGCACAGATATTAGGGGCCCTTCTTGGGACTGGGTTGTGATAGCCTAGAACTGGAGGCGCGATGCTAATTTTGTGGTTGCACGTTTCTGGTCTAACGACAGATGTGAAAATGCATAGTATCCCTTGGTGGTTTTGGTAATTAATCACAACATATAGCTCATTGAACAAATGATCAATCAAGTATATTTTAGGAAATTTTCAATGATTGGCATGGCTTGGATATGTGATGTGGAACCTTTAGGATGCAAAGGAAACAAATTGACAAAAACTTCATGGCTCTACATTTAATTTTAAGTGATCATTCATCAGTATTGGGTCCATAGGAAACCCAATACTATTAAGAGGGTATGAGGTCTTTATGATGATATGGTTGCTCAAGTGCATAAAGATTTTTCCACCAATACCCTCAACATACTCTCATATCAAATTTGTACAAAATCCTAACTAGCAACTCGGTGCCACCGAGATTGCATTCGGTCTGACCGAAATGCAGTCATCAACTTTCTAATGTCAACCGATTTCATTTCAAAATCTCCGAGACAAAACGATAAGAATCACTGAAGTGTTGGATCTGCTTAGGTCATGTTGAATCGGTCTCATCAAGTTTATCCATTTGGTCCCACCAGATCGAAGCGTACGTAGTGTTATCTCTTAGGTCGCAAAACCTGTACGTACATATTGGTCGGTCAGTCTCTCTACAATGATGATGACCATTGGACAAGTAAGGAAAGTCACGTGTCGTAGTAGAGCCCCCGACATAGCAGTTGAGGCAGCCCCATCTAAATCATGTACATGTACGTACAACCAAGCTGTTAGATAGTAAATGCAGACACGTACATACATACGGGCGGGGCTAGGGCTCGTGTACATTTAGAGGTGATACCTCTCCAACTTATCTGTACTTTTTGATTGTTCCATGCTACTATATTATCATTTTTGGATACTTTATATGTATTTATATGTTGTTTTATATCATTATTGAGAACTAACTTATTAACCTAGTGCCCAATGCCAGTTGTTATTTTCTTCTTGTTTTTGGCCTTTCAAGAATACTGTACCGAACGAAGTCCAAATGCCACAAAACTTTTTGATGTTTTTTCTAGAAAAATATAAGACCTGGAAGCTTTGGAGGGAGACCGGAGGCCACACAAGGTGGCGCCAAGCCAACAGGGCATGCCCAGGGAGTGGCCACGTCGTTATGGCTGGGGACCACCTCCCGACGCCTCTTGACCTAACTCCGCCACTATAAATTCTCATAAATAGGGAAAACACCCAAGAGTCAGCCAAAATACTTTTTTCACCGTCGCAAGTTGATACGTCTCCAACGTATCGATAATTTATGAAGTATCCATGCCATATTTGCCTATGCTTACAATAATTTTATATGGTTTTGATGCACTTTATATGACTTATTTAGAACTAACCCGGACTAACACTGTTTTTAGCGCAATTACAGTGGTGTTGTTTTTTGTGTAGAAAATGAAAGTTCTTGCAATCGCCAGGAACTTTTTGATGATTTTTTCTGGAACATATGAGCAATATTGGAGCAAAGAACCACCAGAGGAGAGCCACTTGTGGGCCACAAGCCAACAGGGTGCGACCACCCCCTGGCCATGCCCTGATGGCTTGTGGGGCCCACGTGGCTCCATTTAGCATGATTCCAGCGCCAAAAATCATATATGTACAAAAACCCTCATAAATAAACAGACTATCCGCTTCGCCGCTGCAACTCTCTATATCAACAAACAACCCATATGGAGCCTTTCCAGTACCCTGCCGGAGGGGGTAAATCATCTCCGGTGGCCATCTTCATCATCCCGGTGGAGGCCATGACAAAGAGTAGTAGGTCACCCTAGGGGCTGAGGGTATGTACTAGTAGCTATGTGTTTAATCTCTCTCTCTCTCGTGTTCTTGAGATGGCACGATCTTGATGTGTCACGGGATTTGTTAATATAGTTGGATCATATGGTGTTGTTCCCTTGCTATCTTGTTGTGATGAATTGAATCTTTCCCTTTGAGATCTCGTTATGTTGGATTGAATATTTTGGTTTGAGAACACTTGATGTACGTCTTGCATGTGGATACCCGTAGTGACAATGGGGTATTCTATATATTCACTTGATATATGTTATGCATCAACTTGTGGATTCCAGTGACCTTGGGGATCTATGCATATGGGTTGATTGCATGTTTTCATACCACGTTCTTCGATAGAAATCTTGCGGTGTTGCTTGAAGTTCTTTGTGTTGGATTGAATATGATAGATTTGAAATCTTTTGGTCCATGCCGCATAATTTACCCATGTATACTTGATGTAACATTGGAGTATCTAGGTGACATTAGGGTTGATTGATATGCATCATTGGTGTTATTTAGTATGAACTCTAGGGATGCTTGTTGAACACTTGTTTCCTTGCTTTTTATATTTTCATATTAGAAAAACATATTTTTGTCATCCATATTGCACTTGTATCACTATCTCTTCGCTGAAATAGTGCACCTATACAATTTGCCATTGTATTGGGTGTGTTGGCGACAAAAGAGATTTCTTGTATTTGATTGCATGGTTGTTTGAGACAGACCATCTTCATCCTACACTTGCACGGATTGATAAACCTTAGGTCATCCACTTGAGGGGAAATTGCTACTGTCCTACAAAACTCTACGCTTGGAGGCCCAACGTAGTCTACAAGAATAAAGTTGTGTAGTAGACATCACAAGTCTTTGTTCCGCCGTGTGCCCATCTGGAGGCCTGTTTCGGTGCCATGTCAGAGGGGGGGTCGATCACAGATGGCCTCTACATCAACCTTGCTACTCCCATGATGATGTGTGAGTAGTTCACCACAGACCTACTGGTCCATAGCTAGTACCTAGATCTCTCTCTCTCTCTCTCTATGATCTTCAATACAAAGTTCACCTCAATGCCCGCGGTGATCTATTCGATGTAATCTTCTTTGTGGTGTGTGTTTCCGATGAATTGTGGGTTTATGATCAAATTATTCGTAAAAATATATTGAGTCTTTACTAAATTCTTATATGCATGATTGTTATAGCTTTGTATTTCTTTCAGGTCTATCAGTTTGGTTTGGCCAACTAGATTGATTTATCTTCAAGGGGAGTGGTGCGTTGTGATGGGTTTAATGCTGCACTACTCTATCCTCGTGATAGAAGGGGTCAAGACACGTATTGTCTTACTGTCATTAAGGGGAAATGGTGGGTTTATTCATATTGCTTGTATTTACTTTGTCTAGATCATGTCATCTTGCTCCAAGCATTACTCTATTTTTAGTTAATACTCTAGATGCATGCTGGATAATGGTCGATGGGTGGAGTAATAGTAGTAGATGCAGGCAGGAGTGGGTCCACTTTCTTGTGGACGTGATGCCTATATACTTGATCATTGTCGTGAATAAATATTTCATAATTATGCGCTTTTGTATCAATTTCCCAATGATAATTTGTCTACCCACCGTATGCTTTCTTCGAGAGAGGAACCTCTAGCAAAAATTATAGCCCCCGGGTCTTCACAAAATATATTACAAAAACTCCAAAATATTTATTTCATTTACTTATTGTATTTTTATTTTATATTTAAATTATCTATACATCACTATTTGATCCTTGTAAGTAACGAGTTCAAGTGGCTTGACAACCCTCTTGCCCGCGTTGGGGGCAAGTATTTGCTCTTTCATGTGAGGGTGTTGACGACGGGAGTTTGCACGATTCTCCTATTGGTTCAATAACCTTGGTTTTCACTGAGGCAAATATGTATCTCTACTGTGTTGCATCTCCTCTCCTCTTCGGAGAAAATTCCAACGCGGTTTACAAGTATGAGCAAGATTTTCTGGTGCTATTGCCGTTGAGACATCATCAAATTCTTATCACGTACCTACACACACAATATCATTCATTTATTCTACTCTCTACTTTCCTAGCAATGCTATCTTCATGTTTGTCACACAAAAACAGAAAGTAAAACAAAATTTTAAGATAAATGGATCCTCATCCACTTGCTAATCTTTTCAAAACACCCGATTATATTGAACCAATTGCTAGTGAGAGTGCACTAGATTATCTTTATGACGTCTTGCTTGAAAAATGTAGATATAAAAATTGTGATGAAGTGTTAAAAAAATTATAAAGTGATTCATGATGGTTCCTTGAATGAAAAGCATGATTGCAATTTTTCTAGTATAAATTCTATGAATGCCAATTGTGCTAATCATCATGATTGGGGTGATAATCATGATAATTCTTGTGATCTTGAGAATTCCGAGCTTCATGTTGAATCTACTATTGATAATGATATTGTCAATGCTACTAAAAGTGGGTTTGTAAGAGCGTTCACTTTTGGAAATAATGGTCCCACTATGTTGGAGAATGATCAATCTTATGGATTTTTTCACAAAAGTAGGTTTGGAGTGGTCATGACTTTAGTTAATGTTAATCCCACTATCTTGGAATATTGTAAAACTTTTGTGCATGTGGATCATGGAGAAAATATTTTATACGATAGCTATATTGTTGAATTTGAATATGATCCTACATTTAATTATTATGAGAGAGGCTAATATGGTTATAGAATTTTTCATGCTACTCACTTACCTCTCTTGATATTCAAATTGTTGATGCTTCATTCTTCCTACATGCATAGACACTTATTATATTGATAAATTATTTTCTTATAAAATGTCTATGCATAGGAAGTATGTTAGACTTAAATGTGCTTGTAACATGTTTTATGATGCTCTCTTTGTGCTCCAATTCTTGTCTTTTATGTGAGTATCATTATTATCCCAAGCCTACCTAAATGCCTATAAAGAAAGAGCTTGTTGGGAGACAACCCAATACCTTTTGTATTGCTGTGTTTAAATTATTATTTATACTATAGTGATTGTGTGTTTATGTTTTAATTAGTGTTTGTGGAAATTAAAGCTTTGGGATTGATTTGGAAAATATTAGAATTGATACGGTGCAAAAATAGAAACTTTTACGTCCATTGGAAAATTTATCTAATTTTATTGTAACATATTTTTGATATGGAACTTTTACACAATATTTCTATACAAGTTTCCCATGTTTCCTAATTTTTCTGAATTTTCGGAGTTACAAAATTATGGTGTTTGTGTAGATTATTATAGACTATTATATTTTAGACAGATTCTGTTTTTGCTTGCATAGTTTGCTTGTTTTCAAGACGGTATGGATTATATCGGGGGTATAAGTCATGGTCAAGTTAGAATATAGTAAATTATGCAATAATAAAATATGAATCAATTTATAACAGTACCTAAAGTTTTTGATTTACATATTATACTAACGGATCTCACGAGTTTTCTGTTGAGTTTTGTGTGCTGAAGTTTTCAAGTTTTGGGTGTGATCACGAAGGATGGAGGAATCAGGGGCGGAAAGAGCCTAAGATTGGAGATGACCAAGGCACCCCAAGGTAAAATTCTAGTAATAGTCAAGCATCTAAGCTTGGGTATGCCCCGGAAGGCGTCCCCTCTTTCATCTCCATTCCATTGGTATGTCACTTGGAGCTATATTTTTATTGATCACATGATGTTTTGCTTGGAGCATCGTATAATATAGTTTACTTTATTTTTAGTTTGTCACAATCATTATTTGCTTGTAACGCCCCGGACACACCCGCCAGTGGTTGTTACTCCTGGCAGGATCTAGACTGGCCTCACAGATCAATACTAGTCTTTTCTGCGCATTTTGTCCTCACTCATGCGCACTCGGGACCAACTTCCCAATCGGTCACCCATCCTAAAACTACTCCAAGCCAAGCATGCTTAACCTGGGAGTTCTGTTTGAATGGTCTCCCGGAAAAGAAGGAATTCCTTATTGATATGAGTAGTCTATCATCCCTAATAAGCCAGGCTATCACATACACCACCACTCAGAGGAACCGACATCCTCATCGGGTCACAGGAACGTTCCCTCTTGGCACAAACGTCTGTGCTTCCAGTCCAATACATGTGTCATTCCATGTGCCAAGGTGGGTCACCAACTTCGTGAACAACATGACCGCGCACCTGTCGGCAAACATCCGTGTAACCGTGAGGGTCGGCTCTGATACCAACTTGTAACGCACCGGACACACCCGCCGGTGGTCGTTACTCCTGGCGGGATCTAGACTGGCCTCACAGATCAATACTAGTCTTTTTTGCGCACTTTGTCCTCACTCATGCGCACCCGGGACCAACTTCCTGGTCGGTCACCCATCCTAGAACTACTCCAAGCCAAGCATGCTTAACCTGGGAGTTCTGTTTGAATGGGCTCCCGGAAAAGAAGGAATTCCTTATTGATATGAGTAGTCTATCATTCCTAATAAGCTAGGCTATCACATTGTTGGACACACCTTTTTGAGAGAGAGACATGTTCATCATGATTTGTTGGAATACTCTATGTGTTTCACCTGTATCTTCTGAGCTAAGAAGTTGTTGTAGTGCTTCATTTATATCTTTTAGAGCATGGTGGCATGTAGATTTATAGAAATAATTGAAATCTCGTGCTTCACTTAAACCTGTTTGAGAGTCTAATAAATAGTAACGGTAATTTGCATGGTTTATAAGACTAGTCCATAAAGGATAGGTATTCAAGGAGTGTATAATCAAAACCTTCATGTAGCTCACCATATAAGAGAAATTGTGGGTTAATGATATTGATCTAGTAATATGAAAGGGCATCAGTACATGATTGTTGGTTAGTAGAAATATCGGTAGTTAAAGTGTGTTACTTGTTCTCATCCAAATATTGGTTATGGCATGATGATGATGTGTGAGCATTCTTATTCCTCACTGAAACCCTAGTGTTGTTCGGGTCGGAGGCTTGCGATGGTTAACTTCTCCCAAACTCCTCCCTAGGGGCATGCGATAGTATTTTGCTTCGAGAGAGCTAATAAGGCTTTGCAATAAGTATATGAGTTCTTTATGACTAATGTGAATCCATAGATGTATGCACACTCATCTTTTCCATATAATGCTAGCCTCTTCGGTATCGTTCATTGCCCATTCTCACCTCATGGATCGATGCAACTTTCATCGGTGCATCGAAACCCCGTGATATGATACACTCTATTAGACATAAGCCTCCTTATATCTTCCTCAAAACATCCACCATACCAACCTATTATGGCATTTCCATAGCCATTCCGAGATATATTTCCATGCAACTGCCACCATTACATCACAGGACTTGGGTGTTCATCATTATATTGGTTTGCATGATCATATAGCTGACATAGTATTTGTGGCAAAGCCAGCGTTCATCATTTTTTGCATGTTACGCTAGATCATTGCACATCCTAGTACACTTCCAAAGGCACTCATATAGAGTCATTTCTTTTTCATCATCAAGTTGTTACACCAAGTTGTAAGGAAATAGAACTGATGATCGTCATTATTAGAGCATTGTCATAGTGAGGAGAGGATGATGGAGTAATGATTCCCCCACAAGTCGAGATGAGCTCCTAGCAAAAAATGGGGGAGGCCAAATGATCCCACCAAGAAACAAATTAAAAAGGAAAAAAAGAAAAAAGAAAAAAAGAAAAAAAGAAAAAAAGAAAAAAGAAAAAAGAGAAGAAGAGAAGAAGAAAAAGAAAGAAAAAAGAGAAATAAATGAGAGAAAAACAAAGAAGGGACCTTGCTACTATCCTTAACCACACTTGTGCCTCAAAGTGGCACCATCTTCTTCATATAGAGAGTCTCCTCTGTTTATTTTCATATGCCAGTGGGATTTTTTCATTATAGAACTTGGCTTGCATATTCTGATGACGGGCTTCCTCAAATGCCCGAGATCTTCATGAGTAAGCAAGTTGGACGCACATCCATGATAATCCGCATGTCCAAGGAATCATCATAGCACTTTTCAAAGATGGAAGCGACAAGTATGGAGCGTCGAAACCACAAGGAACTAAATGTAAGATCAATATTCTCTCAAGTCCTATCTACCACGGATATGACTCTACATACATCGAGCGTTTGCTTCTATCTAGTAACGAGAAATAAAATTGTGTTGTGGGTATAAAGAGGATAGCTTTGCATGACATTGGAGAACTAAAATGTGAAAATAGTTGTTGTACCAAATAGAGTTAGAATATATCACAATATATTGCAAATAGCGAGAGTGTAATAATGATGGTATGGTGTGCGGAATCATCCTAGTCAATTCATAACAAGATTGGTAATCATTCTTGCAATTTTATATGAGGGAGAAGCATGAGCTAACATACTTTCTGTACTTGGATCATATGAACTTATGATTGGATCTCTAATACTCGTGATCTGTGTTGGATTTTCCATGAAGAGGAACGGGTAATCGCAACACAAAGTGGGTAAGTATTTCCCTCAGTTATGAAACCAAGGTTTATCAAACCAATAGGAATACCAATCCTCAACCGTCTTCAGTGGTTGCACACAAAAGAACAAACAACTTGCATCCAATGCCGGTAAGAGGGTTGTCAATCCCCTTGATCTCGTTATTTGCAAGCAAGTGAGTTGTGTAGATAATTGTAGATAATACTCCTTTTGTTCCAAAATAAGTGTCTTAACTTTGTACTAGCTCTAGTATAATATTGTACTAAGCTTGAGAAACTTATTTTGGGAGAGGGGTTAGTAAAGTGCAACATAAAATAAAAGGTAATAAATAACAGCAAGGTAATGATAGCATTTGTGACTTTATAAGTGAATAGACCCGGGGCCGTAGAGTTCTCTAGTGGCATCTATCATAAGCAAAGCATACGGTGGGTAAACAAATTACTGTTGGGAAATTGATAGAAAAGTGAATAATTATGTGATGTCCACGGCTATGATCATGTGTATATAGGCATCACGTCCATAAGCAAATAGGCCAACTCCTGCCTGCACCTACTACTATTACTCCACTTCAAGAGCGCTTCTATGATTGCCCCTCTACGTATTAAGTTCATGACAAACAGAGTAATGCTTGGAGAACGATGACATGATGTAGACAAAGTAAACTCAACTAATATGAATAAACCCCATCATTTTATCTTTAGTAGCAACAACACACACACAACTTGTCCCCTTATTTCACTGGGCTATATAAACTCATCAGGTTGAACCTACTACAATGCACCACTCCCACTGAAGAAATAAGAATCTAGTTGACCAAACTATCTCAATAGATCAAAGAGCATTACGAATCTATGATGATCATGCAAATCAGAATCATAGTAGTAAGGTTTGACTCAAATACTTTTCATGCATAATATGAAAATAAACTCACAATTCATCGGATCCCAACAAACACACCATACAAAGGGATTACACCGGATAGATCAAGGCAATGATACGATGAACATTGTATTGAATATCGAGAGAGAGAGAGAGAGAGTCATCTATGTACTACCTACGGACCCGTAGGTCTATGGTGAACTACCCACACATCATGGTGAGGGCATCAAGGTTGATGATGAGGCCCTCCGTGATCGATTTGCCCTCCCGTTAGAACAGAGACTTGCGGCGGAAGAAAAAGTGTTTCGGGAGCGCTTCTGGTGTTTCTTGGGTATATGTGAATTTATAGGCTAGAGAACGACGTCGGGAGACGCCCCAGGGGACCACCACATATCTGGCCGTGACCCCATGGGGCGGCAGCTGGATGTGTGGTGGGCCCCTGGTGCACCTCCTAGCCCTTCTCCGAAGCCTCTAGGTCTTGTATTGGTCCAAAAAAATCACCAAAAAGTTTTGTGGCAATTGGACTATGTTTAGTATGGTAACTCTGAAAAGGAAAAAACACACAGAAAATAGGAACTGGCACTGGTTCAATAGGTTAGTGCTCAAAAATATTATAAATTGCTAAATAAATACTCAAAAAGAATCCTAGAATGATAATATGTCAGCATGGAACAATAAAAAATTATAGATACGTTGGAGACTTATCAGCATCCTCGAGTAGGTAAATGATAAAAGCAAAAAAATTGATTTGACATGCTATCCATTATGTAATCTTTGGATGTATGAGCATTGAGAAATGATGAATTACAAATAGAAACATAGTAATATTTATAAGATAAGAAACAAAATCATTAATTTTTCAATGTATACGTTCCTAAAAGAATGTTTACCCCTAGTCATCTTATTATATTAGCAAGGCATGACTCCATCTTCACCACATAGATACAAATGTTAAGCACCACGGTGTCCAAGTCAGACAATTGGATCGTACCTTTTCAATATGCATCAACTTTTTATTCTTCATGCAATACATGAGCATGAACCATTGGACATATCATATAGGTGGAATAGAATATGGTGGTAGGTATCAAAAGGGGTAAAAGTGGAGAAGATAGTCTCGCATCAACTAGGCGTACCAGCAAGCTATAGAGATGCTCATCGATAGATATCAATGCGAGGAGTAGGGATTGCCATGCAAATTATGCACTAGAGCTATAAGTGTATGAAAGCTCAACTGAAGCTAAGTGGGGTGTGCATCAAACTTGCTTGCTCATGAAGACCTCAGGCATTTGAGGAAGCCCGTCGTAGGAATATACAAGCCAAGTTTATTGTATGAAAAGGTAATTCCCACTAGCATATGGAAGTGTCAACATAGGAGACTCTCTATATGAAGAACATGGTGCAACTTTGAGGCATAAGTGTGGTAAAGGATAGTAGCAAAGTCCCTTCTCTCTTTTCTCTAAATTTTTTTGTGGTGGGATTTTCTCCTTTTTTTTCTTTTTGCCTCCACCCATTTTCTCTTTTTTATATGGTGGGATCATTTGGCCTCCCCATCTTTATTTCATTTTTTGTCTGGAGCCTCTTCCCAACTTGTGGGGGAATCATAGTCTCCATCATCCTTTTCTCATTGGGACAATGCTCTAATAATGATGATCATCACACTTTTATTTACTTACAACTCAACATACAGAACTGATATGAGTATATGACTATGTATGAATACTTGTGGCAGTGTACCAGGATGTGCAATGATCTAGCATGACATGTATCAAAAATATGATGAACGATGGCTTTGCCACAAATGCTATGTCAGCTCTATATGATCATCTAGAGTATTATGATGATGAATGAACTACTCATGTGAAGTGACGATGGAATTTGCATGGCAATATATCTCGGAATGGCTATGGAAATGCCATAATAGGTAGGTATGGTGGCTGTTTTGAGGAATATATAATGAGGCTTATGTGCAACAGAGCGTATCATGTCATGGGGTTTGGATGCACCGGCAAATATTTGCACCGATCCTCGAGGTGAGAATGGGCTATGCACAGTACCGAAGAGGCTAGCAAATATGAGAAGGTGAAGATGCGTACGTCCATGGTGTCACATTAGTCTTAAAGAACTAACATACTTATTGCAAAGTTTTATTAGTTTTATCACAAATCAAAGTACTCCTCGCATGCCTCGAGGGAGGATATTGGTAGGAGTTAACCATCATGCGCCCCCGACTCAGAACAACACTAGGATTTCAATGAGGAACATAAATGCTCACACATAATCACCATGCCTATTTAATTTTTAGGTGAATAAAATTTAACACCTCTTAATCTCGACACTTCTACAAATCAACAATTATGCACTCACCGCTTTTTCATATTACCACATCAATGTCATTAACCCACAACTTCTCTATATGTGCTACATGATAGCTTTGATTATCATTCATTGAATACCTAATATTGTTCGACTAGTCTTATGACATTAGAGATGTACCAATCTCTAGCAAGAATCCGCAACTACTAGAAATCATTAAGGTGAACCCAACCATAGCATTAAACATCAAGTCCCCCTCACTCCCATATGTAAACAACCCCCTTACTCGGGTGTAAGCTTCTGTCACTCTAGCCACCCACAATAAGCGAATTATGAACGTATTGCAATGCCCTCTAGCGTGAATCCTTCATTTGTGTGCCTCACAGAAGACACCTTAGGACTGCACCAAAATAAAACATACACTCAAGCCAATCAAGATCATCAGTCAATCCAACGGACAACATAGATCTACTCAAACATCAAAGGATGGCAACATATCATTGATTAACAATATGTGGCATGAAACACCATATTCAAGTAGGGGGTTACAGTTGGGTGCGGGAGTGCGGACCGCTGAAAAGAGATGAGAAAGGTGATGAAGAAGGTGATGTTGATGAAGACGATCACCGCGGCGATGGCTCCTCCGGCGGCACTCCAGCACCGTCAAGAGAGAGGGGGAGAGAGTCTCCCCCTTAGGCTTCCTCCTCCATGGCCTCTCCCCATATACGAAGAGGTTCTCCCTCTAGTCCTTGGCCGCCATGACTCCCGGAGGGGCGAGAGCCCCTCCGAGAATTCGATCTCTCTCTCTCTCTCTCTTTCTCTCCTATTTTTGCTGCTATTTTCTGGCCCTTCACCGTTTCTTAAATATCCGAAGATCCGTAACTCCGATCAGGCTGAAATTTTGAGGAGAATTTGTACGACAAAATATCTTTATTGTGGCGAAAGAATGGGCCCAACCGACTTAAGGGGTTGACACAAGCCATCAGGGTGTGGCCACCCCCCTAACCACGCCATGTTTGCTTGTGAGAGCCTTGGGCATCGTGTGGCATTGATTCTTCTTCCCAAAATTAATGTATATTCCAAAAAAATCTCCGTAAATTTTTATCACGTTTGGACTCCGTTTGATATGGATTTTCTGCGAAACAAAAAACACACAAAAACAGGAATGGCACAAGGCACTGGATAAGTAAGTTAGTCCCAAAAATAATATAAAAAGTTGCCAAAAGTATATGAAAGTTGTATAATATTGGCATGAATACTTTATGAATTATCGATACGTTGAAGACGTATCAGCATCTCCAAGCTTAATTCCTGATAAAAGAAATAATTTATGAATTGTGAATGCTAGCATAGTGTATAAGTTTGATCAATGTTACTTCCAATCTCTTTTTCTAGCATCATAAAAGAACTCTTTTCTCATATAACTTCTCATGATCAAGTAACAAGCTATTCACATGCTAAAGTATATACCATAAACTTTCTTGAAAACTAGGAAACTATGTTGTCAGTCATCAAACAATTACAATTCATCTTATTTTCAGGAAGGGTCTATGTAAGTGCTTTGATTTAGCAAATTCCACATATTCAACTATCATTTAGTCTTCATGATCGCTGACACTCAAGGAATATTTTTAGAACAAACAGTTTCAATGAAACACATAGGAAGATAGGGGCTTAATGTTTCGCCTCCAACTTATTTATCTCAGGGATAATGTCAACAATAATGAATCATGATCACATATATCCAACTGGATATATGTGCGTGGATCTTTCCCCGCCACATGATGCTTGCCAACTAAAGAATTAATAGACTGGAATAGGGATGAACATTATTGACTCTTGCATAAAAGTAAATCTAGAGATACATAAAAGTAAAAGATAGTCCCTTCGCATAGGTAATTAGAGCTTGGCATGCACTTTTTATTTTTGGATGTGCAATCTCTTAATGAAAAGGAAAGTCACTTTATATTGCCCCTTGTGATAGAAAACTTTATTATGCAGTTTGTCGCTTTTATTCCTTTGACATCACAAGATCGTACAAAGCTTATTTTTCCTTACAATAAAAGATCATACATGTGTAGGAGGAACTTTTATTGCTTTGTGCACCGATGAAAACTTACTTGAAGGATCTTATTCAATCCATAGGTAGGTATGGTGGACTCTCATGGCAAGAAAATGGGTTTAAGGGTTATGGATGCACAAGTAGTATCTCTAATTAGTGCGAATTTTTGGCTAGCAAAATATTATAAAAGAAGCACCACATGTTAGAGGATCCATGAAAATATAACTACTATCTGAATATATCAGACATAACCATTACGTTGTCTTCCTTATCCAACGTCAACTACTTGATCAAGTTTGAAAATAATTAATGGGGTCTCACAATCATACAAGATGTCCAAGATAGTATATTTATATGTGAAATCTCTCTTCCTTCAACATTCTTTGATGAATTGTTCAAGTGACCAATGTTATGTTTGCTAACCTCCAATAAATTTTGTTGCTTATACACTTAGTATGTGAAGTCAATAGTCCCCATAGGACAAGCATATGAAGCATATATAATTTAACATTTTATGACATTCAATTCATTCAACATTTTCTCTTAGGATATAAGTGAAGCACAAGAGTGATCATCAAACTACTCTCAAAAATATATAAGTGAAGTCCATAGAGCATTCTTCCATGAATACAAAGATGCCAATATTCAAGCTCGAAATATATAAGTGAATTACATGAAGCATTCTATAAAGCCATACTCAAAAGATTTTAAGTGAAGCACATGAAGCATTCTATAAAGCCATACTCAAAAGATTTTAAGTGAAGCACATGAAGCATTCTATAAAGTCATACTGAAAAGATTTAAGTGAAGCACATGAAGAATTATATAAATAAGACAAGTATTATCCTATACCATCATGGTGCATAAAATAAAAAGGAAAAATAAACACAAAAGATGCTCCAAGAATAGCACATGTGAACAAATAAAAGCTTATGATCATTATAGGCTAACCAATAATTATTGACGAAGAGAGGTGGGATGCATACAATCAGCAAGCTTAGATGCTCGAGACTTCTTGAAATATTGACTTGGGGAGCCTTGGGCATCCCCAAGATTGAGCTTTTGTATCTTGTTCAATCCTCTCATATCCTGGTTTCACCTAAGTCTCAAAAACTTCATCCACATAAAACTTGAAAAGAACTCGTGAGATAGGTTACTACATATAAAAATAAATAAACACTTCATATTCTACCAAGACTAGTTGCATAATAATTTTCAAACATTATGTATTGTATACTATCATTTCAACAGTTTAAATCTACCATTATAAGCCATTAAAACTCTAGGATAAGTAGATAACAAAACTATGACAACAATCTGTGCAAACAGAACGGTCTCTACAAATTCATTTAAGAAGTGTACTTATGTAACTCAAACAATTCTTAAAATTTAGGAAACGTTAAAGAATTTGTATGAAAGAACTGTGTAAAAATTTAGGAAACTTTCCACATTCCAGTAAAATACGAAAATTCAAACACTATAGAAAAAGTTTCTGTTTTTACATAGTCGCACATCAAACCTGCAATTGAAATATCTTAAGGCAATTCTTGGAACATTTTATTGAAAAACATGATTATTGATAACATATAATAGATAAAAGGATGATCCAAGCAAGACACATATTATGTGATGAATAAAAATATATCTCCAAGTAAGGTATACCGATTGTGTTCAAGACGAAGGAGGGGACGCCTTCCGGGGCATCCCCAAGCTTGGACGCTTGAGTCTTCATTGGATATCACCTTTGGATGCCTTGGGTATCCTCAATCTTAGGGTATTGGCACTCCCTATTCTCCTCATATCGGTATCTCACCCAAACCTTGAAAACTTCAATCACACAAAACTCAACAAAACCTTCATGAGATCTATTAGTATAGTAAACATATCAAATACTTTAGGTACTGTTATAAATTTATTCTTATTTTATTATTGCACAAGTTATTGTATTTTAACTTCTCCATGACTTATACCGCCCCATACAATCCATAGCATCATCAAAACAAGCAAACTATGTAAGCAAAAACAGAATCTGTCCAAAACAGAACATTCTGTAAAGATCTGTAAAGAACCTATACTTATATAAATCTAAAAATTTGACAAAGTTAGGAAAACCTGAAGAATTTGTATACCAATATTTATAAGAAATTCAGATCAAACAAATGTTCTAGTAAAATCAGAGAAATTCTGCACTCGACACAAAAGTTAGGCCTTACTTGGCACATGATTGAAATAAAAGACACAAAACATGATTACTAGAGTATATTAATCATGTAAACACTCAAAAACAGAAGGGATAAGTGTTGGGTTGTCTCCCAACAAGTGCTTTTCTTTAAAGCCTTTTAGCTAGGCATGAAGATTTTAATGATACTCACAATAGAATAGTAGACGGAACATGCAAAAGAGCGTCATGATCATTATTTTTATTATACATTGGTATTTACAAGGAGATAATTGTTTTTATGAGAAACTTCCATGAAAAATTTTACATTGTTTCCATGAGCATGAACACAAGTGTTCAAGGTCGACCCTCACTTCTCCAATGCATAACTTTCCAATCGCTTCTCTTATAACAGGCAAGTAAAATTTTGTGTTTTTATTTTTTTTCATTTTTTGTTTGTTTGACCCACAATTAAATAAATAAAACAAGAAAACATAAAAAAAAAGGAAAACAAATCTACTTTGTGATAGAAGCAAACAAGCATACACAAAGATATTAAACCCATGTTATTGCTCCCCGACAACGACATCAGAAAAGAGCTTGATAATCCCCAAGTGAAAGGAATCATCATAGCATGTTCCAAAGACGGAAGTGATAAGTATGGAATGTCAAACCTACAAGGAGATAAAGGAAAGATCAATATCATCTCAAGTCCTATCTACCGATACGACTCTACATACACCGAACATTTGCTTCTATCTAGTAACGAAAAATAAAACTGCGTTGTGGATATAAAGAGGATATCTTTGCATGATATTGGAGAACTAAAATATGAAAATAGTTACTGCACTAGATAGAGTTAGAATACATCACAATATATTACAAATAGCGAGCATGGAATAATGATGGTATGGTGTGCGGAATCATCCTAGGCAATTGAGAACAAGATTGGTAATCATTCTTGCAAATTTATGTGAGGGGGAGGAATGGGCTAACATACTTTCCGTACTTGGATCATATGAACTTATGATTGGATCTCTATCAAGCATCCACAACTACTAGAAATCATTAAGATAAACTCAACCATAGCATTAAACATCAAGTCCTCTTTACTCCCATACGTAAACAACCCCATTACTCGGGTGTAAGCTTCTGTCACTCTAGCCACCCACTATAAGCGAGTTATGACATATTGCAACACCCTCTAGAATGAATCCTTCACATGTGCGCCTCACGGAAGGCACCTTAGGACAACACCAAAATAAAACATACAGTCAAACAAATCAAGATCATCAATCAACCCAAAGGACAACATAGATCTACTCAAACATCATAGGATGGCAGCACATCATTGATTAGTAATATGTGGCATGAAACACCATGTTCAAGTAGGGTATTACAGAAGGGTGCAAGAGCATGGACCGTTGAAAATAGATGAGGAAGGTGATGAAGACAATGATGTTTATGAAGACGATCACCGCGGCGATGGCTCCCGTGGGGGCACTCCGGCCCCACCAGGAGAGAGGGGTAGAGAGTCTCCCCCTTAGGATTACTCCTCCATGGCCTCTCCCAATCTAGGGAGAGGTTCTCCCTCTGGTACTTGGCTGCCATGACTCCTGGAGGGACGAGAGCCCCTCCGAGATTTGATCTCTCTCTGTGTGTTTCTCACCTGTTTTCGTTGCTGTTTTCTGGCCCTTCATCGTTTCTTAGATATACGGACATATGTAACTCCGATAGGGCTGAAATTTTGAGGATATTTTTATCAAAAAAATATCTTTCTTGCGGCGAAAGAAGGGCCCCAACCGACTTAAGGGGTGGACACAAGCCATGAGGGTGCGGCCACCCCCTGGTCGCGCCCTGTTGGCTTGTGAGAGCCTCGGACATTGTGTGGCATTGATTCTTCTTCCCAAAATTCACATATATTCCAAAAAAATCTTGGTATTTTTTTATCGCGTTTGGAGTCCATTTGATATGGATTTTCTGCGAAACAAAAAACACACAAAAAACGGGAACTAACACTGGACACAAGATAAGTAAGTTAGTCCAAACAATAAGTAAATTATCGTCACGTTGAAGACGTATCAACCCACTTAGCTTCTGGTGAGCTTTCATACACTTATATCTCTAGTGCATCTGCTACATGGCAGTCCCTCCTCCTTGTATTGATATCGTTTGATGGGCATCTCAATAGTGAATGCGAGACTTTCTTTCCACTTTGATGCGAGATCTTCTTTCCACTTTGGCTCCTTTTGATCTCTACCACCATATTCTATTCTAGTCATACGATATATCCATGGTTCACACTCATGTATTGACTGAGGTTGAAAATGCTAAAGCGCGTTAGAAGTACAATCTAATTGCAAGAGTTGACACCCGTGGTGCTCATGATTCGTACTTATGTGGTGAAGACGAAGTCATGCCATGCTAGTATGATAAAATGAGTGGGGAGTAATGTTCCTTAAGGATTGTATATTTTGAAAGTTAATGATTATGTTGTTATTTTTATTGATATTATTATGTTGAAGTTTATTAGTTCATCATTTCTCAAAGATCATACCGATACTTGTGATTTGTGTTGTGTTTTCCGTGAAGAGGAACGGTTAATTGCAGCACAATACGGGTAACTATATCCCTTAGTTAAGAAACCAAGGTTTATCGATCCAATAGAAATATCAATCCACATCTGTCTTCAACGGCTGCGCAGAAAAGAGCAAACAACTTGCACCCAACGCGGGTAAGAGGGTCGTCAATCCCCTTGATCTCGTTATTTACAAGCAAGTGATACGTGTAGATAACAGTAGTAAATTGCAAAAGTAAATAAAAGACAAATAATGGCAGCAAGGTAAAGATAGGTTTTGTAAATATATAAGTGAATAGACCCGGGGGCCATAGTTTTCCCTAGCGGCGTCTCTCATGAACGTAAGCATACGGTGGGTAAACAAATTACTGTTGGGCAACCTATAGAAAAGCGCATGGTTATGTGATATTCACGACAATGATCATGTGTATATAGGCATCACATCCAAAACAAATAGGTTGAATCCTGCCTACACCTATTACCATTACTCCACCTCAAGAGTGCTTCTATGCTTGCCTCTCTACGTATTAAGTTCATGCCAAATAGAGTAATGCTTGGAGAACGATGACATGATGTAGACAAAGTAAACTCAATCAATATGAATAAACCCCATTGTTTTATCCTTAGTGGCAACAACACAACGAAATATCTTGTCCCCTTCTGTCACTGGGATATAGAAACCCGTCAGGTTGAACCCACTAGAACGCATCCCTCTCACTTAAGAAAGATCAATCTACTTGGCAAAATAAAATCAATAGATCAGAGAGATTTACGAAGCTATAATTATCATGAAAATAAGAATCGTAATAATTTCAGAGAAGAATAAAATGATTTTCATGAATAATCTAAACATAAACTCATAATTCATCGGATCCCAACAAACGCACCACACAAAAGAATTACATCGGATGGATCAAAGCGAAGATGAGATCAAGAGAGAGGGAGATAGAGAGCCATCTAGGTACTAACTACGGACTTATAGGTCTATGGTGAACTACTCACGCAACATCGTGAGGGAAGTAAGGTTGATGAAGATCCCCCCATGATCGATCCCCCCTCCGACAGGGTGCCGGAATAGAGCTCCGGATGAGATCGCGGACGAACAGAGACTTGCAGCGGCGGAAAAAGTGTTTCAGTATGTCCCCTAGGACTTCTGGAATATATGTGAGTCTATAGGCCAGAGAACTTGGTGTGAGCGAAGCTAGCCTAGGCAACTCAACAAAAGTCAAGATGGATGATGGCATGATCTAGCAAAGCAGAAATTACTTGATCCCAATATTAGTACAATTAGATGCCACCAGGGAGGGTCAAGCCATCAGGGCATGGCCACCCTGTTGGCTTGTGCCTCCCTCATGCCGCCTTCGGTCTTCTCCTGAAGCTTCCAGGTCTTCTTTTGGTCCAGAAAAAAATCATAAAAAGGTTTTGGGGCAATTGGACTTTGTTTGGTACTGTAAATCTGAAAAGTAAAAAAAACATGCAGAAAGCAGGAACTGGCACTGGGCATTGTGTGGGTTAGTGCTCCAAAATAATATAAGTTGATAAACTATTACTCAAAAGTATCCTATAATGATAATATAATAGCATGGAACAACTGAAAATTATAGATACGTTGGAGACGTATCACATACCTAAAAGAGATTACATGTTGGGAAGCATTATTGCATCAAATATTATATTTTTATCCTTTACCTACTCGAGGACGGGCAGGAATTAAGCTTGGAGATGCTTATACTTCTCCAACATATCTATAATTTTTTATTGTTCCATGCTACTATATTACCATTCTTGGATACTTTATATGCATTTATATGTTATTTTATATCATTTTTGAGAACTAAACTATTAACCTAGTGCCCAGTGCTAGTTGTTGTTTTCTGGTTATTTTTGGCCTTTCGGTAATACTGTACCAAACGAAGTCCAAATTCCACGAAACTTTTTGATGATTTTTTCCGGACAAATATAAGACCTAGAAGCTTTAGAGGGAGACCGGAGGCCACATGAGGTGGCTCCAAGACAACAGGGTGCGCTCAAGGGGGTGGTCGTGCCCTAATGACTTGGGACCACGTCCCGGCGCCTCTTGACCTAACTCAGCCACTATAAATACTCATAAATTAGGAAAACACCTGAGAGCCAGCCAAAAAAAAATTCCGCTATCGCAAGTATCTTTTCCCCCATTTTCCCATCTGGAGCCTTGTTCTGGTGCCCTACCGGAGGGGGGGTCGATCACGGAGGTCCTCTACATTAACCTTGTTGCTCCCATGATGATGTGTTATAGCTTCGTATTTCTCTCCGATCTATCGGTTTCGTTTGGCCAACTGGATTGATTTATCTTCAGCGGGAGTGGTGCATTGTGGCGGGTTTAATGTTGTGGTGCTCTATCCTCGTTATAGAAAGGGTCAAAAGATGTATTGTATTGCTGTCATTAAGTGGAAAACAATGGGATTTATTCATATTGATTGGACTTACTTTGTCTACATCATGTCATCTTGCTCTGCATTGCTCTGTTTTTACTTAATACTCTAGATGGGTGTTGGATAGCGGTCGATGGGTGGAATAATAGTAGTAGATGCAGGCAGGAGTCGGTGTACTTCCTTATGGACATGATGCCTACATACATGATCATTATTGTGAATAAATATTTCATAACAATGCGCTTTTGTTTCAATTGCGCAATAATAATTTGTCTACCCACCGTATGCTTTCTTCGAGAGAGAAGCCTCTAGAGAAAACTATGGCCCCTGGGTCTTCACAAAATATATTACAAAAACTCCAAAAATGTTGCTGCCACTTATTTACTGATATTTTATTTTATATTTATGTTATCTATCTATCACTATTTAATCGTTGCAAGTAACGAGTTCAAGGGGCTTGACAACCCTCTTGCCCGCATTGGGTGCAAGTGTTTGCTCTTTTGTGTGTAGGTGTTGATGACGGGAGTTTGCGCTATTCTTCTATTGGTTCAATAACCTTGGTTCTCATTGAGGGAAATATTTATCTCTACTATGTTATATCTCCTCTCGTCTACGAGGAAAATCCCAATGCAGTTTACAAGTAGCAAGAGAGGACGTGGCAGATTCAACAGACGACAATAACGATGTCTTGTTTGTCGGCAGCCAACCGGCTGGGTCAGAACGAAGGGGACAAGCGGCTCGGCTAGGGATGTGGTGTAACACAAAATGGAGGAAATAGAGTTCCGTTCAACCGGCTACGGTCGAAGGGGCTCCAGGGGTGTGGCGTCTCGCACAACTGGACTCCATTGGCTACCGTTCATCCACTGTCGACTTCCGCCAGTCTTCATGGGGTCCTCTTCATTCACCCCCAACACTTGCTGGGGTGTGGCGTACCGCGGCACGGCTTCCTCGATCAGGGTCCTGCTCATCCACTCCAATACCGCTTACTATTATCACGTACGGGGGCCTGTTCATCTAACACCAATCCCCACGGGTTGGGGTGGTACATACGAGCGGGCGGCGGCAACATGAATTAATCACCCATAGCCAACCAATTAAACTCACCATGCGAACCAATGCAAAGTCTCGACTCATTCTACTAGACATATCACGCGTGCGACAACAGTGAGCACTGCTCATTAAGAGGCAACCAACAACAACCAGCTACTAGCTCACCGACTCATGTCTCGCACGGGGGATTGATCACTCGGGTTCGGTTATAATAGCCAAGGAATCGCTCGGGTTCAGTTAGCAGCCAAGGAATCACTCGGGTTCAGTATGTAGTGTGAGGCATTGATTGCTCGCATTCAGTACGTAGTGCGAGGGATCACCGATCACTCGGGTCCAGTAAGCGGGGCCTTGCTCGATCGGGATCAGTTCGCAGCTAGCAAACACCTCACATACACGCGCACATACAAGAGAAACACACAAACGACCACTCAACCCCAACCGCACCCACTGATTTCCCACTGTAACCGAGAAATCCTAGAAAATTTCCTTGCTCTCACTTCTACCATGAGGTTTTACATCATGGACGTCCCAAAGAATGTCATGCAGTTGTGTCTCTGGTCAGCCCATGATGAAAAGCCCATTTACTGTCATATTTTTTGTCATGGAAGTGGGAGGCCACCACATCTATGATGATACATGTTTTGTCACAATTATCGTCGTGGAAGTGTCACATCCGTGACAAAAAAATGTTTTTGTTCGTTCCATAATGTCACGGATGTGTCTTTTTATGTAGTGTAGGTGTGTTAGAAACATACCCATGGGGTTTTCGGACTCCCTAAGAACACCTTACTCCTCTACTTGTCACCGGTAATTTAATAGTTTCCTCAGTTTACTTTTATGTTATTCATTTCCATTTTGTCCTACTAATCAATCAATATTTATTACCGCCCTCACTTTGCTTTTAGTCTACAATCATTTGCACGCACAAAAATACATAATTCACTACAAGAGGTAAAAGTTGAATTCATGTCCTCCCTATGGGATCGATACTCTTACTTCAAAAAGGCTACAATTAAACCCCTTTGCACTTGCATACTATCATTGGTTTCAGTTAGATGGATTATAGGTTTCTTACGATCCTCTTTGATTACATCGGTGGTGCGGATTGGGGGTAAAACTAGTTTACAAACACCTAATCCTAGTCGCGGTGACCTTGGAAGCTCTTTGAGTGGCGGGGTGGGGGCAGTAGCCATCTTCTTGTCTTCCTCCATCGCTTACACCGCACCAACCGCAATCTCGTCGTCATCGTCTTTGTCAAGAACGATGGGTGTACACGGTCGCCTGTCGCCAGCTCCCTGACCACCATCTGCACTACATCGTGGCCGTCCTATGGAACCACCAATGTCCTAGTCCAAAATGCCGCATCACGTCGGTCTTGAGGAGCTCTGAACTCCATGTACATGGACCATCTTGCCGTTTGTCCAGCATCATCGGAGTCTACATGATTCATGGCCTGGCGTAGCATGTCCAGTGACATAGTGCCCTTCACTGGTTCAGGAATGAGTGTCCTCGGCTCCTCCAACATAGCCTTCTTTACAACAGTGTCTGCCTCCTTGTGCGTGTATTCGATGTTGCTAAAGTTCGAGCACATTTACATGGTGTTCTCAAACTTTGTGCAGCCACTGAGCGAGCACCCGAGGAAGAAGGCCCTCCATCCAATCTCCCAGGGGAAAGGGTTGGGGTTGGGGTTCATCCCAATGGAGAGGTGGTGAAACAGAGAGGTGGAAGAGGAGAGACAAACAGGGTTTGAGTGCAATGGTGGGTAAGTAAGGTGGGTAATATATAAGAGTGTTAGGGCGATAGAGATGAATGTTGATCTTTGCAATTCGTGTTGTTCATAATGCAGATCGAAAGGAGCTTGTGTCGCCATTGGACAAGGGCAAGGAGATCATTCCACCATTGGACAAGGGCAAGGGCGTCATACCATCATTGGAGGACTACTTGGTGGTGCATGATCCGTCCAGTGGCAAGTGGAGGAACTACGGGTACCACCATGAGGAGTCAGAGCCAACCCACTTCTGCAAGGTGATCCTTGGTCCGAAGCTGGAGGTTATGCCTTTGTCTCTAGACTCACGAACACTTCCCCTCTGTCCCTATAGAGTGCAGGCTGAAGACGGAACACCGACTGCGCATGGAGGTTCATAGTCCGAGTGGTCGACGACAGGGTCACTCTTGATTGGGTAGGGGGCCTTTGCCGCCGTTCACCAGATCATGAACAGGTACATGGTGACCTTCAAGTTGCCGACTCCCGACACCCTGAAGGTGATCATCTTCAACGACGACAGTGTGGAGGTGGTCACCAAGTGCAAGAAGCACGACAAAGCCTTAATGGTGACCGTCTAGAAAGCTCATGTTGCATGTTGCCTGGTTTGGTTTAAGAGTATGTTATGCGGAGCGATTTGGTTTAGAACTTGTCCTACTATGTTAAACTTGTTCTAATGCGTGGTTAAGACTATATTATGTGTGCCTCTATTTGTTCTGCATGCTCTAGTTTGTTATTACCTATCTATGTGTGCCTTAGCTATGTGTGCCCTTTGTAACCTCACCACGTCGAGGAGGAGGTTACAAGATAATTATCCTGCATATAATTAAACAAGCATACTTGTGTTTTCCCATAAACAAGCCCACAACCAAACAACATGCCTTCTCTTTCGGCACATGCACGCTAGAGGGGATGCATGCAACTAATCAACATGCATATGTTGATTTTTTTTTGCCTGCATTATCTCAGCCAGGCCAACTGGGACAAATACACAAAGTGCCTAAAAACAATGCAGGTAACCAACCATGTCCTTCATGCAGAGGAATGCTTGTGCAACGAAGGCGGTCCACATCACATGCAACTGGTAAGATAGCAGAAAAATAGTGGTGACAACACATAAGTGACATCGTTCTTGAGTTCCAGGGTGAAAGTCTAGGTCTGACCCATGTTGGTTATCCCTAGCAATGACGATGTTTTTATGTCATTACCTTGTTGAAGGCATTGCATGCATAAGTTCAGACCGGTTCATTAGGGTGAAAATCTAGATTCTAGCCTTGGGTGGGTGGCTCCGATTACGGCAGCGCTTGAGGGTCGATCCCTCTTAAAGATGTTGCTAGTGAAGAATCTTGACCTTTATATGGTGTGATGAAATGGTTTGTGCGGATATGAGCATTGTTGTAGTTGTATGAGTAGTATATTTACTTCCGTTTACAAATAAGATGTTTTGGATGTATTAATATAGACTACAGACATGGACAATTATTGTAAAATGTGTCTATATACATTCAAATAAAAAAAATAGAACATTTTATTATATGCTCTCTTTGTAAAAGAAAATATAGTAGTGATCTAAACGCTATTATATTTACTGAGGGGTATTAAATTAAAAAGATGAACTTTTCTAGATGATGATATTATAGTTCACCCCTGATGATTAGAAGCGTGATTCCCTTGGAGCATCTCGTCCCATTTGTATACCCGTTTTGTTCGGATATACTACATGGCTGGAGATTAATATAGACTACAGAAGACGGCGCTGTAAAAATGATGTATCAAAGGGTCCTGCAGTGGATCATTGTTCTCTCAGTCTTGACCATGATGATGGGCGGTATCCTCCACACGTGAACTGATGTCGGAGTTGGAGTGCATCCGGCAAAAAGGTTGAAAGCAAGAGCTGGAAACTCAAAGGACGGCCAGCCAAACTACACTTTAATTCAGTACCAAGTTAACCTCTTGTGTGGTTGCCGATATGTTCTATCCTTCGCCAAACAAAGCTCAAACCAGCTTAGCTTATCGGACAGTTAAGGGAAATGAATTACTTCTACCGAGGCGCCGAGATGGCATTGCCAGAGTGCAAGCGGAGAGAGATTGGGAGAGGCTGCACACACAGTGAACACATTAGTATACCAGGGTACAAGATATGTTAGTGTGGTGTGAGATGCTAACTAATGCCCAAGGAGCAAAAGTATATCTCCATTGTTCCAAGTTGGATGCAGAATTCGCTGTTCTCCAGTTTTTGAGACAGATAATTCCCTTCAATGCGAACCAGTCAATCAGGGAAGACGCGCATGGTGGTAATTTCAAGGATCAACACTAGACTTTCTGGGAAAAATATATAGCAATCAGCCAAAGAAAATCGAGTGTTTAATAGAGTCAACCACGGACTGGACAGATGGTCTACATAACAATGGACTAGACACAAATGGCGCATGACAGGGAGCCAAGAGAAAAAAGTGGGAACTCTGCCCACACTGTTGTGCGTAACAGAATTGTTTCTTAAGAGAAACTTGTGCGTAACAGAATTAGGCGGGGATTGTCTGTCCTCGTGCTGGACCCAGTTTCGGGGCCCGGGAGCTCGTTCGGTCCATCGGAAATGGATGGCCACTGAGCTGTCTCTCCGCCTACTTTTTTCACGTTCATACAGGCCGCACCGCGGTCCGTATCCGCCAGCAGCCCAATAATTCGGCTCTTCGGCCTACACTAAATGATTGGCTGAAATCACTAGTTAAGATATGCTTTACAAAGATCACTTCCATCTTTTTAGGTTGCGATATGTCATGCGCGGCATATGCGTTACTTATCACAACCTGAAGATAGAATCATTTCTTTAAAATGTTTTTATCATTGGATTCCTCGTGTCAAGTTCTTTAAAACTAGATCCTACGTTTATAGATTTTAGCGAACTTTTTTTACAAGAAAAAACAAACAAAGGGACGAAAAAACCGAACCGAGAGCACATTTTTCTTTCATTTTTCGAAAGAGGCACGCCCGTGCCTCGCAAGGAAGAAACTCATGCCTCTCGCGAAAGGAAAAAATATGAGAAAATGCGATTTTTTTGTTTTTCGAGAGTCACGACTCTCGCGGAGAAAAAAACATGTTTTTTTCGATTTCGAGAAGCACAGCCGTGCCTCTCACGAAAGCAAAATCGTGTCTCTCGCGAAAGGGAAAAAAACGTATTTTTTCGTTTCAGAGAGGCACGACCGTGCCTCTCGCGGAAGCAATATTGTGCCTATCGTGAAAGCAAAATTTTCCTCCTGTCGTCTCGCGGAAGCAGAAAAAAAATCCGTTTCCAAAAAGGATGGCCGTATCTCTCGTAGAAGCAACGTCGTGCCTCTCGAGGAAGTAAAATTGTGCCTCTTTCAGAAGCAAAAAAAACATGATTTTTAAGGCAAAAAAATTCGGTGAACCTTGTTTGACCAAAATCTATGAAAGACCGGTGAAAAACCGAAAAGCCGAAAAACCCATAAAACAACTAAAAACCTAAAAACACGTACGGAAAAATAAAAAAAATCCAAAATTAGTGCCCAGAGTGCGATACGTGGCGGTGCGCTCTGTGTAACCATTGGAGGCTTTCGAATAGGTGCCCCTCCAAGTTGCTCTAATGGCCGAAATTACTAGTTAAGGGGGTAGACATATATTTTCTCAAAAAAACAAGGGATCGATATATGTCTTCCGCGGGGGGTATATCATGCTTAGAGCCATATATACGCTCCCCCCGCGAGCAGCTTCTCGCGATAGCAACAGTCCTGGGCGGGTCGAGTACTCTAGGAAAGCTTCTGCATTCTGCATCCTTTTTTGTAGTTATAATTTTTCTTTCATTTTCTTTCGGTTTTCTATTATTGCTTTCAGTTTTTATTTTCAGTTTTTATTCTTTGGTTTCTTTCTTGGTTTTCTATTATTTTTATTTTTTAGTTCTTTGTGTTTTTAACACAAGTCCACATTTTTTGTATAGATCAGTTTTTTTATAGATAATTAACATTGTCAAATACACGATTAACTTTGCTGAAAATAAATGTTTTAATTCCGATTTTGTTTTCATACACATTACACATTTTATACAAATCAAAAAAATTATACATATTTATAATTTTAAAAATACATGACTAAATAAATTATATACTATATTTTCTTATTTATACTTTTTTTCCGAAATATTTTACATATTTGTATACAGTACGAACAGTTTTTATATAGATTAAACATTTTCAAGAAAATGATTACATTTTTTTAGAGATGTTTAACATTTCCAATGCATAGTTAACATATTTTTAGATGTTTTTTCATGCCTAATTTTTTCTTATAGATTGAACATTTTTAATACTTAAGAAACATTTTCTTATACAGGTTTAAAATATTTCAAGTACATGACTAACATTATTTTTCAAACATATGCTTTGATGTCAACTGTTTTTGTATGTATTTTACATTTTTTCTATACATCAAATTCCTTTTTTATACACTTTTAATATACTTTAACCTCCATCCAAAATAAGTGTCTTAACTTCAGTCCAACTTTGTACTAAAGTTAGTATAAAATTAAGACACTTATTTTGGGACATATGGAGTACATGATTAAAAAATTTCTAAAATATATATTTGATATCACTATGTACATCTTTTATACACTTTTCAAAAAAAATGTATATGTTTTGATGTTCTTTTTTTCATACAATTTATACATTTTTTGTATACATAAAAAATACATTAAAAAATTCAAATGCATGATTGACATTTATTTAAAAATGTATGTAAATTTCTTTTAATAGTTTATATGTTTAGTAATTCGAATATAAATAAAATTCAAAATTGTGAAAAAATCTAATGCTTAAGGCCTATGGACCTCCAGCGCGATGGGCCGACCCATTGTCGTCTGCTTCAAGAGAGACATTGTTTGGTCTCGCACGAAGCGACACATCGTCGTGCCCAACGCTCATCGTGACAAGTCTACATCTGTTTGTATGAGTTGAGATTTAACTCGAAGGACCAAGTTTTTATCCTATTCGAGCAAAGATTAGTTAGACCTCGCGCCAATCATTCTTGATAGAACACGAAGCGACACATCGTCGTGCCTAACGCTTCTCGTGACAACTCTACATCTATTTGTATGGGTTGAGATTTATCTCGAAAGACCAAGTCTTTACCCTATTCGAGCAAAGATCAGTTAGACCTTGCCCAATCATTCGTGGTAGGACCTCCAAATAGATCTCAGAAACCTTCGTATACTTATTTTTCAGCAATGTATAATGAGTCTTGGATGCTCTAAACTCACATCTAACTATCTCGAAGATCACAATCTTCAAAATTAATAAGTCATATGTTCACTCAGAATAGATTCTTCAGTGTCGCTCGTAACTTTGGTTGGATACTTGAGGATTTTCCTTGGGATGCACTCAAATGCTTCAGGAGGAGGAGGTTTGCTCTAACTACACTTGATACAAATTATCACGGAGCAGCCAACCAACTTATCGTGGAGAGGCTGGTTATTTATAGCCGGGGTCACAACTCAAGGCCTCGAAGCGGTGTTGAATGGGGCAGGCCCACCAACTAGCTGGCGCGAGCGAACAACGGTCAGAAATTTCAACTCTCAATTTCCTTGTAGTAGGAGAACCAAACTATTGGTTTCCTAACTCTTCAGGAGGACTATCATCTCGGACACCGGAGTAAATAACTATTCTTCAAAAAAAATCATAGTCTTCACTCAAAAAAATAGGTTGGATTGAGCGCACTTCGAAATATTGTCTTTGTATCACCTCTCCCCTCCCCATAACAATACATTTTGCCGTATGACTACGTGAAGAAAAAAGGTCTATAAAAAATACTAAGTTGTAGTTCTTCATCTAATTCTTCATAGCAGGCGCACCTAATTCTTCAATGTTTCCATCACATTTTTAGGGTTCATTTATGATAGTTACACAAAATCTTGAGGGACTTCCACATGTGTATACTCATAAACACATTAGTCTCTTAACTGCATTTGTCATCTCTATTCCAGAACCACAGGAGGACACTAGATGCACACACAATCTTCTCCTTTTTGGTGATTAATCACAAAATAGTTAAAGTTTCCAACATGGATGAATAATAAGTGAAAGTGAAAACCTAAAGATTTTGACTCCATGATATAGAACGATCTCCCTTTGAATATGTGCATATGAAGAATTTGTGTTTGAATACAAATGCACATGGCATGATGAAATTATGGAGACCCCCCCCCCCCCTTAATCTTCGAGTCCAACATAGTGCATTCAAAGTTCAAGCATGAAGTAATAGCAATGCATAGTGGAAAGTGGATTTTGATGAATATTATCATGCATTTAGGATTAGTTGTACATATAGCATGAAGAAATAGCCGTTCAAAAGTTTCAAAGAGCCATCGGGCGTTAATTTCACAACATGTTACAATAAATCAAAAGAGAACAACGAGAGTTGTAACTTAGCAAATATAGCACCCGCCCATATAAAAGGTTGATGAAATGAAGATATCTAAACGTTCCCTAGAGCCACTGATGAAGATGATGGTGAAACCAGGGTGATGATGTCGGTGTTAGGTGGTGAATCAACTTGATTAGAAGCAGTGTCTTGGCGATGAATTTCTTCAAGAACTAGAGAAGTTGCCTCTTAATAATCAATATCACACACAGTGTCTGAGATGAAGAAAATGATTGGGCAACCAGTGAGTTGTCTTGAAGTGCTTGATTTCTATGTAGTCGAAGCATACCAATCGAATTCCTTTTGAAACCCAAATCATCGAGTTATGTATCATCTTATGAAGATTTAGGATACCCCGAGAACACTAAATGTTTTAATGCCAAATTATTGCTTCTTATTTGAAGTATTATGAATGACTGCCACAGACTGAAGAATTTCATAGCATTGATGATACATCCAAACCTGATTCATGTCAACTTTTTGATGCAAGATGACCAATACCACATGGTCAATCATCACATGAGGTTCTTCATACTTAGGAAAATCTTGCTGTGAGGCATTTATACATTTGTTTGTGGCATGATTTCTTTACCGGTATACCTGGATGCAGGATGTCGAAATTGGCTTACCCAATGGTCTAGGGCCTTCATCCATGACACTTTTGCCATTCTCGGGAACTGAGAGAATTATTCTTTAAAGAACGTCACGGGTAGAAGAAAGCCACGGTGATCCTTGCCATCAACATTTGTTTAGAGAAGAGGCGCTTGCCTGGCATGAACAAAACGAAGGCCTTAATGCTTAATACAGATAGATTCAAAATTAAATGCACAAAAAAAAGTTTTGATACAAGCCTCAAGAGGCCCTTGGCTCATAGCCACAACTAACTAAGAAAAACATGTAGAAGATCACACCAACGACCGGAAATGCATCAGTCACTAGGTAAGTTGCCAGCCTCCCTCAGCGCTTGAGCATGTGATCGACAGTTGTTGCAAAGCACCTCAATCGCCTCCACCTCCTGTGGTGTGCTCAATGGTCTCCATAGTTGTAAGAAGATAGTCATTTTGTACAAAGCATCAGTCGGATGTTTGACAGAAGAGCCTCCGATAAGGCTTTGTTATGAACTTTCCACAAGGACCGGGATAAGGCCATGCAAAAAAAATCCAAGTAACCCTCTTAGGAAGACCCGACAATCTCCCGCTAAGTGTGTGGAACGCCGCAAAGGATGTCGGTGCCCAGCTATATGAGTCCCAATGCACCCCACACAAATTGGTTCATGATACACAAGAAGAAAATGTGGTTAATTAGCGTTTTCGGGAGTACCATAAAGAGAGTAAAGTCCATCCACTGTACCATGTCCCTTTTGCACTTCGAATCCGGACGGAAGCCTATCTTTGACTAGTTTCCATAGGAATATCTTAATTTCGACTAGTAACTTGGCCTTCCATATGTCCTTTTCCTGAAATTGAGCTGCTCCAAGATGCAGAGCCTTGTATAGGACTTGGTCGAGAACTGGCCAAAGGATTCAAGCTTTCACCTAAAGGTAACTTGGTCTGCAGACAGTGGGAGACCCCTTAGTCGGGTGGCAAGTTGTTGTCGTTTAATCGCATCCAACGGGCCTATGGATTGACGGGAAAATGGACATCACTTTCCATTCCTCCAAATACCACTAAACAATGCATTTGGTGCAGAACATATCACAAAGAGATCCGGGAAATTGAGCACGAGAGGATTCGAGACAAGCCAAACGTCCAACCAGAAAACCATGGATTTACCGTACCAACTGTGTGTACTACGCCCACCCTTAGCAGATGACGAACTTTTGAGATGGCCCTCCAAAAGACGGACCCATGCTTGGAGGACGTCATGGACACAATAGTTGTTTGTAAATATTTGTGTCTGATAATATCGAGCGAGAGACCACCTTCCATGGTCAGGACCTTCCAGGACCACTTGGCCACCAGAAACCAGTTCATATGTTTGTTTTCCTAGTTCTTTATCCCAAAAGAAGCTCGAGCGAGCGACATCGAAGATAGAGTGTATCTTGTCCTGTGATGACAAAGACATGGATCTTTTCTACACGGCGATGACAATTACTATGGGAGCCGCGGGGTCGGCGAGTTTTTAGTTTGCCCCTTGGTTACAAGGACAAAAGCCGAATCAAGTGTCTCCAAGGCTTTGGTGAACAATGATTGGGAGCCGTATCGACATGCATGATGGCCTTACCGTTGACCTCATTCAACAATTTTTCAACTTATGGGACAAGGTCCAGGAGGTGTAGTTGATGGTCGGAGCTAAGGATATCATTCAATGAAAATTCATTGGATGGGTGCTACCCTGCCGCCACGGCATATAGAATGCAATGCGTAGGATTGATAAAGTTGGACATGTCAAGGATGATCTGGAAAATATGGGCTCCACCAAAAATCAGTTTTTTTTCCTGGCTCATCGTGCGAGATCATGTGTGGACGACGGATAGATTATCTCAAATGAGTTGGCCAAATTATGGTCTTGGTGTAGGAGAGAACCATAAACGACGACGCATCTAATTTTCAAATGCAGCTACTCTGGTAGGATTTGGGATGCGATCGATGCATGGCTGGGGATGCAATCTCACGTCAATTCCATGGACTGAGATCCAGTGCCTTGACAGAGCCAAGGCATCAATGAACAGTGTGGTGCCTTGTCGACTTGGCCGTTGGATTGAAAATGAACATACAAGATCACGTACTGTAGTTCATATAATGTGGGTGGTCCTGTAGCACATGCACTATAAAATAAAGGTTGTAGCAATTTACTATGGATGGGTTCTGTAGCAGTGGTATGTTTATGTTCATCCAACCATCAATTCTCAATCCAACGGTCAGAAATGGGGGACAAGGCACCACACCGTTCACCGGTGCTTTGGCTCTGCCAAGGCACTAGATTTCAGTCCCAATTCCTGGTTCACTTTTCCATTGGTGACAATGTGGTGGAACGAACATGGTGGGATGGTAGGAGTCAATATGAAGGACTATATTCCTTTGAAGACTTTAGTCTCTTAAGAACTTTGGAATGAGAGGAACCGAAAGTGTTTAGCAGCTATCAATTGGTCAGTTCGTAGGTGATGGAGCTTCATTTTTGTTTAGATTACGCAATCGTGTACCTTAGCTTTATAAAAGGTAGAAATGTATAAAAAAGATTGTTACATTAGGGGCCTAACACCATACAACGGGCTGCCAACCGATCCCAAACACTCCACTCCTAGCTCCAACTTCGACTACTCATAAAATACGTTTACTCCACGTCCTCCTACCCTGACCCACGAACGCAGCTCGTCGGTGATGGAGCATCATCAGTGTATAGCTGGTCTTCTGTTGCCGTACGTTCGGGGAAGCGGCGGCGTGGAGCCGGCATGATTGCTTAGTGTTCACATCGAATAGCGTTAGTGGAACTCGAGCCGAGTGCCGTGTGCGAGATCCGGGGACCTGCTGTTTTCCTCGGTTAAGCAGAGAACGTGTGCAGTGGTCGGCATGAGAGGTGCAGATCCAGTGAACCGGCTTCTGAACCAGTTTGAGGCTGAGCGTCATATTTCGATTGATTGCTGAATCAGCTGGACTAGCCGTCCCCCGAACTCATTACAGAACTTGCAGCCATGGAAATGCATGACTGAATTTGTAACGAAATTTCTCCCAGGCGGCGCACACATTACAGAGTAATGAAAAAATTACACTACAAACAGAGGTGTAGTGTTACTCACATAGTATTTCAGATCATCAACCACACACATATACGAACAGTAATCAGGCATAAAAAGATACGCAGGGTGCTAATCAGGTATAAGAAGATACACAGGGTGAAGTAGTAGATAGACCAAAACAAACTGAATATACTTTTATTGATAATAAAGAGTAACTTCCCATGCACACGAGTATACAGAGATCGTACACTACAGCATACACAAAGTGAGAAGAGACGTCTCTTCTAAGTTCCAACACATTCCGACGCTTACATATAACTTACACTAATACTCTTCTGAGTTCCAACACTCAGACGCTTACATATAACTTACACTATTACATACACAGGGACAGAAATAAAACAGCGTGTCCTCTTCAATCGCAGCATTGAAGAATGACCATATATAACTTACTACTAACACATATGATGACTGACTACATATATCACTAACTAAAGTGTTCTGTTCGACGTGGCCTATGAAGAAAAAGAGCGCTCCGATGGACAAGTACAAGCGGGAAAATTCGTGGCCGTGGTAGTATGTACACCTACACCTCCGACATCAAGCTGCTGAACGACGCCGACAGATTGACGGCGACGCTTGCCAAATTCACGCCCCGGCAGCGCGACCGTGCAACCCTGTGTTGCTTGGGCGCCCCGGGGCCATCGTCTTCTTCCTCGCCGTCGGCGGAGGCCTTCGACGGCGTCGCGAAGGCGAAATGCAGCTCCTTAGCAACCACTGTCTGCACAGATCAATTTGAGGAGAACAATGTCAGTCTACATACATGGGTGACGAATTTCACTGCAGGTTCGGGTTTAGGATCAGAAGTGCTTACTGCTTCGCTGACTGGCTTCGACACCAGGAGCAGCTGCCTCAGGTCGCTGTGGTTCACCTTGCACAAGACTTTTACCTGAAATATTTCACCAAATTGGGATATGCAACATATCTAACAGAAGAACAGATTGCAAGGGGAACACACTGGCGACTTTCGGGTGGTAATTACCAGGACATCTTGAGGCAGCGATTCAAGAAGGCAGATGGTGTCGTCCATGTGGAACCTAATGCTGCGCTGCTTGCGCAGAGTCCGCACCGGCGAGTGCGGGCCTGAGGGGCTCGGAGCCGGGGAAACAGCGACCCTCTTCCTCCCCAGGATCCTTGTGCTGCCGCTGCTTGGGAAGCTCAAGCTGGTGGCGAGAGACCCCTTCGGCATGGTCTGTCCAATTGCCATTTTCCCTTTCGCTTGTTGAACTCTACTGCTGCGGTTGCCTATCCGATGTGGGATCTGCACAGGATTATAGACGACAAATGGTTATTCGGCAGCAGATAAATTAAATTCTAGACTGAGGAAAGAAAAATAAATCCCCATCAGAGAAGCAGTAGTATTACTTTGCAACAGTAATTCAACTATTAAACGCATTTTTGTTTGAAACATCTGAAGCTCCCAGCAGCCATTTCCATATGAATCTACAACCCCCCAATTCGAGAGACCGTGGGAGCAATAAACTCCAACAGAAGCCTCAAGCATCCCCCCCCCCCCCCCCCCCCAAAAAAAAACAATACTCTCTTCAACGCATTTTCAAAACAGATTCCCCCCGAGAAAACAACATTCCGCGAACTACTTGAACCGCTTCGCAGAGCTCATGAGCAACAATCGGAACAGAACAGCAAAGTTTAGGAGATTTGCAAATAAAAAAATCCAGCCCGAAACAAACGATTCCAAATAAACATCACGAATTCACCGCAATTCGCCGGAGCGGAACAGAGAAAGGAAACGAGATCCCACGATCGGGGTCGAGAGGAAGCAGAGCAAGCGGATGTAATCGATCTCACACACCTTTCTCCCTTGGGTCTCGGCTGAAGCCTTCCTCCTCCTTCCTATGGAGCACTCACTCCGGTGATTGGGCTTGGCTGATGAAGAAACCTGGCTGAACTCTAAAGCAAACCTACCTGCTAAGTAATGGTGTTGGGAGGACCTGACGAGGTGAATGTGGGAACAGCTTGACCTCAACCCCTCGCTGAATTTATACTCGGGAGGGAACCTACCTCGAAAACTCTTCCAGCAGGGGTGTTTCCAGAAAATTGTAGGAACTGCCTGGAATCCAAAGCTGGGGGGTCGTGCTCCCGCAGGAGATCTTTCGGCGCACGCCCTGGCCGCCACCACAGCCAGAATGTATGGCTGAGAGGTGGGGCAGGAAGCAGGATGGTCCACCGGTCGGTGTGCGGTGGGGAGGTGGTAGCGGGTGTGGACGGTGGGAATTTGTGGAGATATTCTTTTCGAAATCGAGGTGGGTTGGCGCCCAACCGCGTGGGGGGCTTGAACGCGTGGATTGGACGGCGGGGACGCGTCCCTACGCGTGGCGGATCGGGGTACGTGGCGCGATCGCGTCGATCTGAAAACTAGCCGTTGGAGGGGGCTGGGGTTGGTGACGTGGTGGCTGAGATCGGTATTGGCCGCTAGGAAGTCGGCGCAGGTCGGTCGGGGGAGGAGCTACTTTATTGGGGGTTGTTTGCTTGTTTCTTCCGAAACCAAATCAGTGGGAAAGTGGATTAGCACGAACCTTCGCGGGCAAGGAAAACATGATTTGCATCTTGCCACCTGCAAGACATTCGGCTTGTTGTTTCCTCGCGATTTGAACTTTTTATTTAGTACTCACCGTGATCCAATTAATCGCTATGTAAATAGGACTCCCTATCATTTGCATGTGCTAACTAATTCTTTCGCAAAAAAATACACGTTTTCATTCAAGCGAAGAGATCTGGTTTAAAGCCCGCCACGTTATCTTCAGGGAAATGCATTTTATTCTTTTCAACAGGTAAATAACTCAAAACAATATTGTTACTACAAGCAAAATGCCACTTCCCAACAGTTAAGAAAACCATGGATGTGGATGGTACAGACAATGCATAGCACACATGAAGCAAGACACTAGACGTGCATTGGATTCCCCGGTAGAGCTGACAAATAATGTTAGTTTTGTGGCGTGCTAGTACTACAACCTTCATCTCATTTTTTCCCCTTAGAATTCAGTTTCATTTTTTATGGGTACATAGCAAGGGGTACCCTCACAAACTAGTTATCTGTATCATTATATATATATAGTTTCCTGAGGTTTGAAGACCAGCGAAAGCATTGCTCTATTTGTTTATTTTTTGACGTCGCGTTTGAACGCAGGGACGGGGTCCAAGTGGAACCACCCCAAATTTCGTGTCTCACGTATGAAGTGGGTTTGACCAACTACCCTTCGTGCGCAGCGGCTACTGCAAAGTATAGTAGGCTCCTGCTCCCGCTCATGGTAGCGCAACGCCGGCTGCGGGTTGACTCGGTCCCCACTGCGTCCTCTCTGCGTCCAATGATCCAACGCCGTCAGGCCGTGCCTTCACGGTTTCGACCACCGTGCGGCCAGGATTTCGCCGAGCCTTCCCTGGCAGTATTTTGTTGTCCCAGTCGAGGCGCCGGACGCACCAATACCACCCATGTCTTCCCGGTGATTACCACGTGGTAGCTTTCCGACCATGCTTTTTTCCTCCACGAGCGGAGCGGGCGTGCCGGGTCCGCCCATTGGCCGCCGCCGCGTAGCGCCGTAGCCTGTTTGGGTTCTCGCGGATAAAGATTTTACTTGTGGAGGAGACAGGCCGGTCTGCGGGAACGTTGGCGTGGGCCCACCTCCGTGTCCACCATTGAAGCAGGTGATGGGAATTGGGATGCGGCTAGATCAGAGTAGTCCAGAACGCCAGAACTATCCTTGCCAGGCTCGACCTGCATCTCGTTTAACACATCTTCTTCGTGCCTTTTTTTCTTAACACGGTGCAATAAAAGTTGTTTACATACACTGAGATATAGTGTTAAAAAAATATACACCGAATATACTCATCCCTATAAACATATAAGCACACCCTACCTATGAGAAACTTATTGAGCAGATATTATAATTTAAGATTGATGAAGTCGACACAGACGCATTAGTAGGTGATAAAAACGTTTCCTCTCCTGAACGCACATCATCAAAAGGTCTGAAATAAATTCAGAAAAATACGAGTATCAATATCAAATTTGAAACTTGAGCTTTAGTGACATGATACTACTGTATTTCTAGTCATACAACCATATGTTGGTTTGCATGCAAGGTCTTTTCTGGGTGTGTTTGGATTGGCACCAATATCTATCATGCCATTTTTTTTTTCAAAAACCCATTCTCACATAATATTAATACAAGGGATGTGGGCGCTTTGCTACGCAGTGTGAGTTATTGGGATTTGGTAAAGAAAAATCTGGTTTGGTGCGTGAGAGAGATGATGATGTATGTTTTCTTTTCTATAATACGGTATTTTGGTGGGTCCTTTCTTGAGATGTGATTTTGTGTTATGTGGGAAATTATCTTGCGACGGTGTATGCACATACTATATTGTTGTCACAATGTCGCATATTGACGATTTTGGTTGCCAAATGATGAGAGGGTGCATCCATGCATAGGACTCGTGCATTTTTATAGGCTAGAAGTTGCCGTTGGATTTGAGAAATCATTGACTCAATCAAAACCATCAACCAAATTTCAAATTGAACGCCTTCATTGTATAAGTAATATGAACCAAATTCTAATGGCATAATTGGTTTGATGCCAACATTTGGCATTGTCACTATTTGGGAAGCCAACATTTGGCAAAATCAAAAGTTGTCAAATATTGGCAACTTTTTGCGAGGCTAAAATGAAAAGTTGGTAGCCAACCAATATTGGCATGCCAACATTAGGTATTAGTCAAATTCGACATGCCAACATTTGACATCAAACCAATCATACTGTAAATAACCCCAACTGTGATCCAGATCGAAAATTGAACACCTCAACTATACAAAAACTATGAATCAAATTCTTCATGACCGCAATCAAATCGTTGGCTCGATCAAAATGGTGAACCAATCCAGAATTCAACGCCTCAATTGAATGAGAGAGCTCCAAAACAACGAGCATAGTGTATTTACTAGAAAGGCCAGGCTCGCTTTGCTCGATGATGTTCTTGGGTTTCTTTAAAAAATAACTCTATTTCAAAATATAAAGTGTATTTATTTTTGAAAAAGCCAATCCTTTTAAGTTTGGTCAGATTTGTAGAGAAATATATCAAAATCTATAATATCAAATCGGTATGATTAGATTCATGCAATGAATTTCCATACCTTTTTTGTTTAATATTGTGGATGTCAATATTTTTGCTCTGAACTTGGTCAAAGTTAAAGAAATTTGACTTTCCAAAAACTAATACCCCTTATATTTTAGAACTGATGGAATATTTAGTTTGACGGGTGGGGGAGATGATAGAGTGGATTTTATTTTTATTTATAATGCAATGATTTGGTGGGCCTTTTACGCTGTGATTCTGTGTTATCCGCTAACAAATCTATATTTATATGGGGAAATTTCCTAGTCGGTGGCTGGAAGTACTATATTGGTGCTATAATATCTCATGGTGGCACTTTCTTTTCTAGGCGATGAGAGGGTGTGCGAGATTGATATCTTTTCTATAGGCCAATTGTTGCTGATTGTTTTGAAAAATCATTGGTCCGATTAAAATCATAAACTTAAGGGATCCAGGCGTTTTGATCCTATATGAAGCGTTTTGATCTAGTCGAAATCAAAAGACGTCTTTTGGGATGAAGTGCCGCTGTCTCGAGGCGGGACCTAGACAGGAGCACTTTTGCTCTCCCGTGGAGCAATTCCGTCGGGGAAACTCCTCCTCGGGAGGGGGAAATCGAAGCCATCATCACCATTAACGCTTCCTCCATTGTGGGAGGACCAATCTTCCTCAACATATTCACCAAAACCATCTCATCTCCAACCCTAGTTCATCTCTTGTATTCAATCTTTGTCTCAAAACCTGAGATTGGTACCTGTCGGTTGCTAGTAGTGTTAACTACATGTCGTTGTTGATGCTAGTTGGTTTAATTGGTGGAAGATTATATGTTCAGATACTTAATCGTATTCATTACACCTCCGACCTTGAACATGGTCATGATTTGTGAGTAGTTACTTTCTTTCTTGAGGACATGGGACGAGTCTTGTTATCAGTAATCATGTGAAGTTGCTATTCGTTCGATATTTTGATGATGTGTATGTTGCTCGTTCTTTAGTGGTGTCATGTGAACATCGACTACATGACACTTCACCATATTTGGGCCTAAGGGAAAGCATTGGGGAGTAATAAATAGATTATGGGTTGCGAGAGTGACAGAAGCTTAAACCCTAGTTTATGTGTTATTCCGTAAGGGGCTGATTCGGATCCATATGTTTCATGGTATGGTTAGATTTATCTTAATCCTTCTTTCGTAGTTGTGGATGCTTGCGAGAGGAGGTAATCAGAAGAGGGTTGTTTGTTCAAGTAAGAACAGAACCCTAGCACATGTCCACTCACATATCAAATTACCAAAGTACCGAACACGAATCAACTTAACATGATGAACGTGACTACACGACAATTCCCATGTGTCCTCGAGAGCGCTTTACTTCCTATAAGAGAACTTTTTGGCTCGTCATTTGCTATAAAAATGATTGGGCCACCCTGCTTCACCTTTGTTACCATGGTTACTTGCTACTTGTTACGAATTGCTCTACTACAAAACTATCTGTTACCACTACTATCCGTTCTTGCAGGAATTACCTTGTTGAAAACCACTTGACATTTCCTTCTGCTCCTCATTGGGTTTGATACTCTTACTTATTGAAAAGTCTATGATTGATCCCCTATACTTATGGGTCATCAATACTCTTTCTGGCACTGTTGCCGGGGAGTGAAGCTATTGGTCTAGTGGAACCAGGGTACCATGGCCCATCTACTACCGGCCTAGTTGATTACGCGAAGAACGCCCATCCTAGCAAACAACCCACTATTGAAGTCTAAAGACCACCCCACAAGAATTCGGCTCCGGCTCCACGAGGCTCTTTCTCTCTCTCCGAGGAGGGCCAATAGGACACTTGTCCACAAGTTTTGATAGGCCTCACGAGGTATCCCCGCGAGGCTGCCTCCCGTGAAGCCCTCCGCCTGGAGGGGTCATGCAATGCGGGCTGCACAGTCGCATGCCAACCACACGGGTGACGTGCCATGATGGCAGGAGCCGCAAGGACGGCACCAGTGGGCGCATGCAAGGAATATTTCCCATTTTTGATAAAAGGGCAACGAGCAGTTGTCCCTCCCAAATATGAATTGCAAGACATACCTCTGTTGTGCAAGAAGACCAGCATGACACCGTTCGCCAGGACGGACATCACCGACGAGCCCATGAACGCGTCACGAATGATCGTGTTTATTGCAATACGATTATTCATGTAAGTCAGAGAATAATGGTTGTTCTGTTTACATGAATAATACCTTCTATGGTCATGCACCCAATGTGGATGGTTTATTGAATCTCGATCATAGTGACACACATGTTCATAATATTGATGCCAAAAGATACAAAGTTAATAATGAAGGTACCACATACTTGTGGCACTGTCGCTAAAGGTCATATTGATGTAAAACACATGAAGAAACTCCATGCTGATTGACCATTGGAATCACTCGATTTCAAATCTCTTAAGACATGCGGACCATGCCTCATGGGCAAGATGACAAAAAAACCGTTTTCCGACATGATGCAGCAGGCAAGTGACTTATTGGAAATAATACATGCTGATGTATGCGGTCTAATGAGTCCTGAAGCGTGCGATGGACATCGTTATTTTCTTAACTCCACGAATGACTTGAGTGGATATTGGGATATTTACTTAATGAAACACAAGTCTGAAACGTTTGAAAGGTTCAAATAATTTCAGAGTGAAGTTCAAGATCATCGTGACAACAAGATAAAATGTCTACGATATGATCGTGGAGGTGAATATCTGAGTTACGAGTTTGATATGAATTTAAGACAATGTGGAAATTTTTTCACAGCTCACGCCACCTAGAACACCTTAGTGTAATGGTCTGTCCGAACGTCGTAGTTGTGATCTATTGGATATGGTGTGTACTGTGATTTCTCTCACCGATTTGCCACTATTATTTTGGGGTTATGCATTAGAGACAACTACATTCACTTTAAATAAGGGCAACACCTAAATCCGTTGAGATGACACTGTATGAATTATGGTTTGGCAGAAACCTAAGCTATCGATTTTTAAGGTTTGGGGCTATGACACTTATGTGAAAATGCTTCACCTTGATAAGCTTGAACCCAAAGCGGAGCAGTGTGTCTTCATAAGATACCCTAAAGCAACAATTGGGTATACCTTCTATCACAAATCCGAAGGCAAGGTCTTTGATGCCAACAATGGATCCTTTCTAGAGAAGGATGTTCTCTCGAAAGAAGTGAGTGGGAGGAAGGTAGAATTTGATAAGGTTAACGAACCTTCACTTGAATTGGAAAAGTAGGGCAACATAGAAAGGTGTTCCTGTGATGCGTAAACTAATTGAAGAGGAAGCTAATGATGATGATAATGAAACTTTGGATAAAATTACTACCAAACCTCGTAGGTCCACAAGGACACATACTGCCCCGAGCGGTATGGTGATCCTATCTTGGAGGTCATGTTGTTAGATAACAGTGAACCTGCGATCTATGAAGAAGTGATGGTGGACCCGTATTCCAACAAATGGCTACGAGCCATGAAATCCGAGAGAGGATCCATGTATGAAAACCAAGTATGGACTTTGGTAGACTTTCCCGATGAAAGGCAGGCCGTTAAGTACAAATGGATCTTTAAGGAGACAAACGCTGATGGTAATGTCATCATTTATGAAGCTAGACTTGTCACCAAGAAGTTTTCGACAAGTTCAAGGAGTTGACTTTGATGAGACTTTCTCACTCGTAGCGATGCTAAAGTCTGTTAGGATTATGTTAGCAGTTGCTGCATTTTTCGATTATGAAATCTGACTGATGGATGTCAAAACACCGTTTCCTTAACGGTTTCCTTAAGGAAAGGTTTTATGTGATACAACCAGAAGGTTTTGTCGATCCTAGGGATGCTAAAAGGTATGCAAGCTCCAACGATCCTTCTATGGACTGGAGCAATCATCTCGGAGTTGGAATATATGCTTTGATGAGGTGATCAAAGCTTTTAGGTTTATACAAAGTTTATAAGAAACTTGTATTTACAAGAAATTGAATGGGAGCACTATAGCATTTCTCATAAGTATATGTGGATGACATATTGTTGATCGGAAATGATGTAGAATTTCTAGAAGGCATAAAGAGTTGTTTGAAAGGAGTTTTTCAAAGGAAGACCTGGAAAAGGCTGCTTAAATATTGGGCATCGAGATCTATAGAGATAGATCAAGACACATGATGAGACTTTCAATGAGTACATATCTTGACAAGATTTTCAAGGAGTTCAAAATGGAACAGTCAAAGGAGTTCTTGCCTATGTTGTAAGGTGTGAAGTTGAGTAAGACTCAACGCTTGACCACGACAAAATAAAGAGAAAGGATGAATGGCGTGCCCTATGCCTCAGCCATAGTCTTTATATTGTATGCCATGTTGTGTACCACATGTGATGTGTGCCTTGCCATTAGTCCGTCAAGGGGTACAAGAGTGATCTAGGAGTGGATCACTGGACAGCGGTCAAAATTATCCTTAGTAACTAGAGGACTAAGGAAATGTTTCTTGATTATGGAGGTGATAAAGAGTTCGTCATAAAGGGTTACGTCGATGCAAGCTTTGACACCAATCCGGATGAGTCTGAGTAGCAATCCGGGTATGTATAGTGGAGCGGTCGTTTGGAATAGTTCCAAGTGGAGCGTGGTAGCAGCATCTACAGTATGACATAGAGATTTGCAAAGTACACATGGATCTAAATGTTGCAGACCCGTTGACTAAAACCTCTCTTATAAGCAAAACATGATCAAACCCCGGAACTTAGTGGGTGTTAATCACACGGTGATGTGAACTAGATTATTGAGTCTAGTGCAAGTGGGAGACTGTTGGAAATATGCCCTAGAGGTAAATCTGAGAATGGTTTTCTTTAAACCGGGTGTGTTGGGTTAGTTTTCCATCGTGGGTTGTTTGGTTTGGCTGTAAATGGGTCCCGTTTGGCAAGAGGTTTGGTTTAGTTCGATTTCTTGTATAGACAAGTTGGTTTTGGTTTGGTTTGAGCTAGAATAGGTCCAGTTTCACACAAGTTAAAACCATGGTTCTCATTCGGTTGGGGAGATCAGTTCGTAGGCCTATGGTCTCCATTGACAGCCCGTGGTGGCAGCACGGGAGGCGAGGCTCTTTATGGGCACCGACGACCTGCATGCACGCAGGAGCGGGCTAAATGAAGGTCGCAACAGACAAGCGGGGGAATTCACGGAGCAAGCTCTTGACCCCGGCCGGAATGCATGGATGCTCCCGTTGCAGCACCGACCGGAGACCTACTCTTATCCAATGCAGTGAGTCAAGTGAGGTCCTCGTCATGGCCATCGGCTGTCGATTGACCTAGCTTGAGGCACCTCAAAAGGTCGCTGGCCGGCGAGCGACCCAACTCGCGGCACCTCGATAGGCCGCCGGCGGCGAGCGACCCAGCTTGCGGCACCTCGTATGGCCGCCGGCCGGCGAGTGACCCAGCTTGTGGCACCTCATATGGCCGCTGGCCGGCGAGCGAGCGAGAGAGTACATCCATAGCACGCGAGATGCTTCTTACATGCATACATGCTCTGCTGTTCCTTCGTTAGCGTGCAGAGCAAGCACATCTGGGCATGCATTTTTGTGTGTATGAGAGAGACAAAACAAGGGAAGGAGAGAGATTTGCATGTGTTGAGAAGATAATGGACAAGATATAATTATGCACCCATTTGCTCAATCAGTTCTTTACCCATTTCTGTAAACGGTTTGAACCCGTGGTTGAAGGCTTGGTTTAGTTCAGTTTGGGTAAAATTACGAGCAGGTTTGGTCTTGGTTGGGCTGAAGTAAACATCAAATAGGTTTAGTTTAGGTTCAGGTGCCGAGCTAGCTAGCACGGGTTTGGTTGAGGTATGGTCTAGTTGTCAAACCATTCTCACGTTTACCTAGAGGCAATAATAAATTGGTTATTATCACATTTACTTGTTCATGAAAATAGTTTATTATCCATGCTATAATTATATTGATTGGAAATTTAGATACATGTAAGGATACATAGACAACACTGTATCCCTAGTGAGCCTCTACTAGACTAGCTCGTTGATCAAAGATGGTTAAGGTTTCCTAACCATAGACATGATTTGTCATTTGATAACGGGGTCACATCGTTAGGAGAATGGTGTGATGGACAAGACCCAACCGTAAGCATAACATTTGATCGTGTTAGTTTATTGCTACTGCTTTCTTCATGTCAAGTATCTGTTCCTATGCCCATGCGATCACGCAACTCCCTGACACTGGAGGAATGCCTTGTGTGTATCAAACGTCACAACATAAGTAGGTGATCATAAAGATGCTCTACAGGTATCTCCAAGGGTTTCTGTTGGGTTGGCATGGATCGAGAGTGGGATTTGTCATTCCGTATGACGGAGAGGTATCTATGGGCCCTCTCGGTAATAGAAAATCACAAGAATCTTGCAAGCAATGTGACTAAGGAGTTAGTCACAGGATATTGTAATTCAGAAAGAGTAAAGAGACTTGCTGGTAACGAGATTGACCTAGGTATGGAGATACCGGCGATTGAATCTTGGGCAAGTAACATACCGCTAGACAATGGGAACTGCATACAAGATTGATTGAATCCTTGGCATCGTGGTTCGACCGATGAAGATATTCATAGAATATGTAGGAACTAATATGGGCATCTAGGTCCTTCTATTGGTTATTGACCGGAGAGGTGTCACGGTCATGTCTACATGATTCTTGAACACGTAGGGTCCGCACACTTAACGTTCGGTGACCTAGAGTAGTTTTGGGATATGTACATTGGTGACCGAATGTTGTTCTAAGTCCCGTATGAGATCCCGAACATCACTAGGATCTCCATAATGGTCTGGAGGTAAAGATTTATATATAGAAAGTCATATTTTGACTACCGAATTTTTTGTGGGTTTTATCAGTATTGTACCGGGAAGCTTTCGGAAGCTTCTAGAAGGTTCCGGAGAGTTCCAGAGGAGTTTGGAAGGATCCCTATAGAACCAAGGGCATGCATGGGATGTAGGGGGCGTCCTAACCTTGTTAGGCCAGGCGCACCAACCCCCTAAGGCCCATGCGCCTAGGGGAAGGGAAACCGTAAGGGGGAGGCCCTCCACTTGGCTTGGAGGGCGCTCCTCCCCCTTTGGCCGCTTCCCCTCCTTGGAGGAGGGTCTAGGGATGCGTACCCAGCCCTCCAACACACCTATATATAGCGGGGCGGAAGCGCAAGGGCTAGACACAACAATTCCCATGCCCTGCGACCTCCCTTCTCTCCCGTTCTTCCTCGTTCGCAGTTCCGAAGGCGCTTGGCGAAGCCCTGCTAGGATTGCTCAACCACCATCTCCACCATGCCGCCATGCTAGTTGAGATCCCATCTACTTCTCCATCCTCGCTTGTTGTATCAAGGAGACGGAGACATCATCGAGCCGAACGAGTGCTGAACGCGGAGGTGTCGTCCGTCCGGCGCTGGATCGGTTTGGATAGCGATTGGATCGTGAAGAGTACGACTGCATCAACCTCGTTATATATGCTTCCGCTTAGCAATATACAAGGGTATGTAGATACACTCTCCCTCTCGTAGCTATGCATCTCCATGGATAGATCTTCGGTGTTCGTAGGATTTTTTTCCATAAAACGTTCGCCAATAGTGGTATCAGAGCTAGGTCTATGCGTATATGATATGCATGATTAGAGCAAAAGTTTTTGTGGGCATTGATGTTCAGATTGCTTACCTCCTTAGTCTTATTTTGATTCAGCCGTATTGTGGGATGAAGCGACTCGGACCAACCTTACTTGTCCTCGCACAAGAGACCAGTTCCACCTACTGTAGGATCAAAAGTATGCCTAGAGGGGGGTGAGTAGACTACTTGACCAAATAAAATTTCTACCTTTTCCCAATTTTAAGTGTTAGCAGATTTTAGCAATGATAGCAACTCAAGCACACCCTACACATGCATGTCTATGAGTATAGCACCGAAAAGTAAAGACAAGCATATGTAATAGAGGACAGGGAGGAAGATCAAACGCAATTTGGAGACACAAATTTTTCCCGTGGTTCCGATAGGTGGTGCTATCATACATCCACGTCTATGGAGAGTTCAACCCACATAGGGTAACGGTCGGGAGAGTCCATGGAGAGCTCTACCCACGAAGGATTCCACGAAGAAGAAACCTTGTCTATTCCATGATGGCTTACGTCCATGGTAGGCTAGCCTTATTCGGGGTAGATCTTCACAAAGTAGACGATCTCCTTGGCCTTAGAAACTTCTTGGTTCAACTCCACAACACGAAGTAGAAGGCTCCCAAGCAACACCTAACCAATCTAGGAGGCACCACCCTCCAAAAGCTAATAGGCTCGATAATGTCAATGAACTCCTTGCTCTTGTGCTTCAAGATGATAGACTCCTCAACACTCAATCGCTCTCTCACAGATTTGGCTTTGGTAGAAGAGATTGATTGGGTGGAAAGCAACTTGGGGAGTCTAGAGATCAAGATTCATATGGTTGGAGTGGAATGGCTTGATCTCAACACATGAATAGGTGGCTCTCTTTTAGAAAATCTGGTGGGATAAGTGGGGATCTGTTCTGAGTGCTTCTCTTGCGAGTGAGTGGTGGAGGAGGGGTATATATAGGCATATCCAAAAATCCAATCGTTACACCTAAAGCGACCAACTCGGTGACACTGAAGTATAAAAGTTGATGGTACTGAGTTGCTCCAAAAGGTAGCAACTTTTGAATCTCGATGAGACCAATACAGAAGTCTCGACAATACCGATAAGGGGACCAATGGTCAGATTGCACAACTAGGTGACGTCAATCCAAAATCTCAGAAATTCCAATTTTAAGAAAAGAGGCGACAAAAAGTTGGCAACCTAAACTTGGTGGCACGGATGTATAATCGGTTGTACCGAAGACCTAGGGTTTGGCAGGGATCTGTGTGAGATGGAAATCGGTAGGATCGAGTGGGAATAGTTGGTGGCACCGATTTTCATGATAGGCTTTGACACACTTTTGTGGAAGAGTTTGTGGGTGTTTTTGGTGACTATCACTTGTGCACGTACATCATATGGAGCATTTTGTGGGTGTTTTTGACTTTCCTATAGAGTCAAGATGATTTCTCACAAAGTAAAATGTAGAGTCTTCTTGCTTGAAGCTTTGCCAATGCTATTTCTTGATTCTAGGGGTCTCTCCACAATCCTTATGCCATCCCATATTGAAATTTTCCATACATGTACTTAGTTGAAACATTAGTCCAATGAGATATATGTTGTTATTAATTACCAAAACCACCAAGGGAGCAAATGTGCTTCCAATCTCCCCCTTTTTGGTAATTGATGACAACATATAGATCAAAGCTTCGACATATGATATAATCAATGAATATAATCATTGCTTTGAGAAGTATGTGATAAGCAAGAGTTCCCCCTAAATTTGTGCATTATTTTGAATTTGCGTTTGAATGCAAATGCACAATCTATTAGGTACATGGGGCACTCTTCCATGTCACATACAACTTGGTGGTGTGCGAGAATAATATGAATGGACACCATAGCACAACACAAACCAAGGAAAGGTGAATGATCATCTCATAGGCATATCAATGGTAGGAAATAGTAGCAACACACATCAAGTGTATGATCAAACACCAACAAAGTTTAACACAAACAAGCCAAAAGATATCAATGTTTTTGAAAAGCTATAAAAAGCAACTCTCTCTCTCTCTTTCAGCCCTAATGATTTATACAACTTCTCCCCCTTTGGAAACAAGTTACCAAAAGTTCAAAGGTATAGAGCTAAACGCTCCCGTGGGGATGATCTCCTCTGGTAGCTGATGGAGGAGTCGAGAGAACTACATCAGCAAAGACTTCAGCAGACGTCATGGACGGAGTTGGAGTAGCAACTGGAGGTGCTGGTGGAGCTGATGGAGCTGCAGCAGGTGCTGATGAAGAAGGCCCCATCTCTAGGACTGGCACTGTAGGAGTCCTGGCTTGAGTCCTGAACTGAGTGGCTGTCCCGAGGGGTGGACTATCCTCATCATCATCTGTGGGTGGGGATCGGGCACGCCATCAACTTCTTTCTTGAGCTCGTTCACAGTCACTGTAAGCTCATCCACCTTGTTGTTGATAATGTGGAACTTGTTATCAACAATCCTTGCAAGGCTTTCCTAGTTCTTCAAGATGTTCCCGATGTCCTTCTACATACTAAGCATAGAGCTAAGAAGAAGATCCATCTGCTCACTCCAGGTCTTTGGCACCTGAGCACTAGTGTCTCTGGCTGCCTTTGCCTGTGCCTGTGTTGTAGCTGAGGTGGGATGATCTCGATCCATCACCATAACATTGTCTTCTAGCTCTGGAAAGAGTGGCAAATGTGGTCAATCAAGTGCATACACGTGCTTCTCCAGCTAGGAGTTGATAAGCATCTGAATATACGGAGCGTATCCACATGACCTCTTTTGATCTGCAACAATCCTCTTCACGGTCTCAACTATCAAGTCCATCACTCTGAATCTGGTGTGTTGATCAAGATGGAGCAGCATGTTGATAGAGTAGCCTCTGACCATTTTCTCATATCAAAACTTAGGCAACAAGGTGTGCCTCAAGATGGTGTTGGTGGTGCGCAGATCAGCCTGAAGGAAGTAGATGGATCCAAGATTATGTGATTGCAAGTTAGCAGCAGGGATCTCCTTGTACATGTTGGCCATGGCATTGTGGCTTGCCTTGGGCTCAGAGTACACATCTAGGTCACCTTCTTGCACCCGTGGGGCTCCTAAGATGGCAGCCCACTCTTCAACAGTGGATTCATATCTGGTGCCTTCTGTCATCCAAACAATTCTACCATCTCCGTAGAAATGCGCAGTGGAGTAGAATTGCATGATCATCTCGTTGTTCCAAGCAGTGAACTCCTTACCAACAAACTCATCAATGCCAATGTAGTGGAAATTATCTTGCACACTTGGAAAGTAATCTCAGTTCTCCTTGATGTACTTCCAGTCTACATACCTCATATCACTCACTGCATGGCTCTTGTCAAGGAGAACATTTTCATAGAAGTCTTGTTATTCCTTGGTGTAGAACATGTAGTATACAACTGTCTTTTTCCTCTCATAATATGGATCAATGGCTCCCCATTGTCTCAATTCAGAGTCCTTCCTCTTCTTCATGTCCTCAGCAAGCAGATGGCTGGTAGTATGCTCTGGAAGGTGTAGCCTCATCTTCATCAATACTGGCAGTGCTTCCTCCTTAGCTTCTCAGAAGGTTGAACCCTTGTTCTTGTCAGTAGCTGGAATGTCTCTAGTAGTCCTATTGGGTTTTGGAGCAGTGGGTTTCTTGGGTGCAGCTGGCTTGCTCTTGGATGGGGCTTGGCTTGGCATAGCATTAGCATGTAGCTTCTTCTTCTTCTTAGGAGGAGCCTTGGGAGCTGGCTCTTCCTCTTCCTCATCCTCAGCTGGATCTTCATACATTGAGGTTGGTCTTCCTACAACATGTATGATTCTCTTCCTGGTTTTCTTCTCTCTAGCCTTCTTGGGAATGGACTTCCTTAGGGGCTCAACAGATATGGAATCCCTAGCACTCTCATGTGCTTTCACAGCCCCTGAGCTGGCATACTCCTTCTTGACTACCATTCTAGAGGAGGTAGCCTCATTGGTTGGCTTCTTGGCAGTTTTCTCAGCTTTGTCCTATTTTGCTTTGGCAGGAATATCCTCAGGCACAAAGTCAGAATCTTCTTCATCTGAGTTAAGCTTCCTTTTTGCCCTTGTTGCTGCCTTGGGCAAGTCTGGAGAGCTAGGAACATCATCAAAGGAAGATGAGCTTCCATCAGGACTAGTGCCTGGATCTGCATCAACACTTGGCTCTCTGAGGTCATTCTGGCTATCACCTGAAACTGACATCTCTGACCCTATGAAAAGAGCATAGAAGAGCAGATAGGTTGAGCATCACAAAATGCAGAGGTTTTCTCAATTTTGAACTTAGAATTCTTAAGGTTTTCTTTCTACAAAGGGATTCTCGATACAACCGAGTCACAAATTTCAGATCCACCAAGACTCACAACCTTCTTTATAGAAACTTGGCACCCACTTCGGTTTCACCAAAAATGGATGCTCGGTTTCACCGACACTGTCCTTGGTAGACCTAAAAACTGAATCGGTACAACCGATTCTTGCACTTCGGTGTCATCGAGATTCGGATTGCGGACAACAAAACCCTGAAAATTCATCGTTCGCTATTCTAATGGAAAATCTTTGATGATAGAACTATCTCAAACTGTGGCTTATCGATGGAACAATCCTAATGCACATGAGATGGAAAGAGGAGCGCACAAGGGGTCGGATTCGTACCCTAGCATTGTGACAAGTCCGCTACGGCGATGTCGGCGGTGAGTATTGTAGGGAACGTTGCATGGGAAACAAAAAAAATTCATACGCACACGCAAGATCTATCCATGGTGATGAGCATCTACGAGAGGGAGAGTGGATCTACATACCCTTGTAGATCGCTAAGCGGGAAGCGTTAAGAAACGCGGTTGGTGTAGTCGAACGTCTTCGCGATCCAAATCGCCGAGCGTCCCACGATCTCATCACGATCCGTCCCGCGATCCAATCATGATCCGTCCCGTGAACTCATCACGATCCGTCCTGTGATCTCATCACGATCCGTCCCGCGAACTCATCACGATCCGTCCCGTGATCTCATCATGATCCTTCCGATCTAGCGCCGAACGGACGGCACCTCCGTGTTCAGCACACGTTCAGCTTGATGACGATCTCCGCCTTCTTGATCCAGCAAGAGGGAGCGGAGAGGTAGAAGAGTTCTCCGGCAGCGTGACGGCGCTGCGGCGATGGTGGTGGAGCTATTCCGGCAGGGCTTCGCCTAAGCACTGTAGAAAACCGATCTAGAGGAGAAACTATGCACTAGAGGAACGGGTAGCACGTGGCTGAAAATTCTGTGCCAAAACCCTAAAATCCTCTAGTATATATAGGAGGAGAGGAGGAGGAGGCTTGGCTGCCAAAAAGCCAGCCCTAGGGTCGGCCAAAGTGGGGAGGAGAGGAGGACTCCTCCTCCTATCCTAGTAGGACTAGGATTCCTCCTTTTTTTGGCCTTTTTCCACCTTTTTCCCTTTGGGCTTTTTCTCCCAGCCGCATGGGCCTTGTGTGCGACTTCCACCAGCCCACAAAAGGCTGGTATTTACTCTCCCACAGCCCATGAAGTCTCTTGGGTCGAAATACCCCTCCCGGTGGTCTCCCGGTACACTACCGGCACTCCCGATACATTACCGATTAGCCCGAAACTTTTCCGGCGACCAAAATGGGACTTCCTATATATCAATCTTTACCTCCGGACCATTCCGGAGCTCCTCGTGATGTCCGGGATCTCATCCAGGACTCCAAACAACCTTCGGTCACCACCATAAATAACTCTATACTACCAAAACGTCACCGAACCTTAAGTGTGCAGACCCTGCGGGTTCGAGAACTATGTAGACATGACCGAGACACCTCTACGGTCAATAACCAATAGCGGGACCTGGATGCCCATATTGGTTCCTACATATTCTACGAAGATCTTTATCGGTCGAACCTCTATGTCAAGGATTCAGTTAATCCCGTATGATGTACCTTTGTTCTTCGGTATTTTTACTTGCCCGAGATTCGATCGTCGATATCTCCATACCTAGTTCAACCTCGTTACCGGAAAGTCTCTTTACTCGTTCCATAATACAAGATACCGTGACTAACACTTAGTCACATTGCTTGCAAGGCTTGTTGTGATGTTGTATTACCGAGTAGGCCCTGAGATACCTCTCCGTCACACAGAGTAACAAATCCCAGTCTTGATCCATGCCAACCCAACAGACACCCTCGGAGATACCTGTAGAGTACCTTTATAGTCACCCAGTTACGTTGCGACGTTTGATACACACAAGGCACTCCTCCGGTGTCAGTGAGTTGCATGATCTCATGGTCATAGGAAGAGATACGTGACATGCAGAAAACAGTAGCATTAAACTGACACGATCATATGCTACATTTGTAGTTTGGGTCTTGTCCATCCCATCATTCTCCTAATTATGTGATCCCGTTATCAAATGACATCTCATGTCAATGGCTAGGAAACCTTAACCATCTTTGATCAACGAGCTAGTCTATTAGAGGCATACTAGGGACATGGTTTTGTCTATGTATCCACACATGCATCTAAGTCTCCGATCAATACAATTATAGCATGGATAATAAACGATTATCATGAAAAAGGAAATATGATAATAACTGATTTATTATTGCCTCTAGGGCATATTTCCAACAGTCTCCCACTTGCACTAGAGTCAATAATCTAGTTCACATCACCATGTGATTTGCATTGTTATGAATCTAACACCCAATGAGTTCTGGGGCTCGATCATGCTTTGCATGTGAGAGAGGTCTTATAGTCAACGGGTCTGCGACATTCAGATCCGTGTGTACTTTGCAAATTTCTATGTCAAACCGTAAACACTGCTACCACACTCCACTTGGTACTATTCCAAATGGCTGCTCCACTATACGTATCCAAATTGCTACTACGAGTCATCCGGATTGGTGTTAAAGCTTGCATCGACGTGACTATTTATGACGAACTCTTTATCACCTCCATAATCGAGAAACATCTCCTTAGTCTTTTAGTTACTAAGGATAATCTTGACCGTTGTCCAGTGCCCCATTCCAGGATCACTTTGAAACCTTCCGGCCATACTTATGGCAAGGCTGACATCGGGTCTTGTGCACAACATTGCATACATGATAGAGCCTATGGCTGAAGCATAGGGGATGACACTCATCTTTTCTCTATCTTCTGAAGTCACTGGGCATTGAGTCTTACTTAACTTTATACCTTACAAATAAGGCGAGAACTCTTTCTCTGACTGATCCATTTTGAACTCTTTCAAAATCTTGTCAAGGTATGTAATCATTGAAAGTCTCATCAAGTATCTTGATCTATCTCTATAGATCTTGATGCTCAACAATTAGGTAGCTTTATCCAGGTCTTCCTTTGAAAAACTCTTTTCAAACAACCCTTTATGCTTTCAAGAAATTCTATATCATTTCCGATCAACAATATGTCAACCACATATGCTTATCAGAAACTCTACAGTGCTCCCACTCACTTTATTGTAAATACAAGTTTCTCGTAAACTTTGTATAGACTTAAAAACTTTAATCACCTCATCAAAGTGTATATTCCAACTCCGAGATGCTTGCTTCAGTTCATAGAAGGATCACTGAAGCTTGCACACCTTTTAGCATCCTTAGGACTGACAAAACCTTCTGGTTGTATCACATACAACCTTTCCTCAAGAAAGGAAACGATGTTTTGCCATCCATCTGCCAGATTTCATAATTGAAAAATGCAGCAACTGCTAACATAATTCTAACAGACTTTAGCATCGCTACGAGTGAGAAAGTCTCATCACAGTCAACTCCTTGAACTTGCCAGAAACTTCTTTATGACAAGTCGAGCTTTATAAATGGTGACATTCACCATCAGCGTCCGTCTTCATTTTAAAGATCCATTTGTACTCAATGACCTGCCTTCCAACGAGCAAGTCTACCAAAGTCTATACTTGCTTTTCATATATGGATCCTTTCTCGGATTTCATGTCCTCTAACCATTTGTCGGAATCCGGGCCCATCATCGCTTCTCCATAGCTCGTAGGTTCATTGTTGTCCAACAACATGACCTCCAAGAGAGGATTGTCATACCGCTCAGGAGCAATACACATCCTTGTCGACCTACAAGGTTCGATAGTAACTTGATCCGAAGCTTCATGATCATCATCATTTACTTCCTCTTCAACTGACGTAGGTTCCATAGAAACATCTTTCTGCGCTGCGCTACTCTCTGGTTGAAACAAAGGTTCAACAACCTCATCAAGTTCTATCTTCCTCCCACTCAATTCTTTCGAGAGAAACTTATTCTCGGGAAAGGACCCGTTTTAACAACAAACACTTTATGCTTGGATCTGAGATAGAAGGTTCACCCAACTGTTCTTAGGGTATTCTACGAAGATGCATTTGTCCGCTTTGGGTTCGAGCTCATTAGGTGAAAACATTTTCCACACAACGTCGCAGCCCCAAACATCAAGAAATGACAGCTTAGGTTTCTATCAAACCATAATTCACACGGTGTCATCTCAACGGATTTAGATGGTGCCCTATTTAAAGTGAATGTAGTTGTCTCTAATGCACAACCCCAAAATTATAGTAGCAAAATGATAAGAGACATCATAACATGCACCATATCCAGTAGAGCATGACTATGACGTTCGGACATACCATCACACTATGGTGTTCCAGGTGGCGTGTGTTGTGAAACAAGTTTCACATTGTCTAAAGTTATATGCCAAACTCGTAACTCAGATATTCACCTCCACGATCAAATCGCAGATATTTTTCTCTTCTTGTCACGATGATCTTAAACTTCACTCTGAATTTGCTTGAAGTTTTCAAACAATTCAGTGTTTCATTAAGTAAACAGACACTATATCTACCCAAATCATCAGTGAAGGTAAGAAAATAACGATATCCACCGCACACTACAAGACTCATTGGATTGCATACATCAACATGTATCATTTCCAATAAATCACTTGCCCGCTCCGTCAACCAGAAAACAGGGTCCTTAGTCATCTTTGACCAAGAGGCATGGTTTGCATGTCTCAACCGATTCGAAATCGAAAGAGTCCAAAGATCCATCAGCATGGAGTTTCTTCATGCGTTTTATACCAATATGACATTTAGTGGTAGTGCCACAAGTATGTGGTACTATCATTATTAACTTTGCATCTTTTGGCATCAATGTTATGAACATGTGTATTACTACGATCAAGATTCAACAAACCATTCTCACTGGGTGCATGACCATTGAAGGTATTATTCATGTAAACAGAATAACCATTATTCTCTAACTTAAATGAATAACCGTGTTGCAATAAACATGATCTAATCACGTTCATGCTCAACACAAAACACCAAATAACACTTATTTAGGTTTGTTACTAATCCCGAAGGTAGAGAGAGCGTGCGATGTCGATCACATCAACCTTGGAAACACTTCCAACACACATCGTCACCTCACCCTTAGCTAGTTCTCCGTTTATTCCGTAGCTTTTATTTCGAGTTACTAACATTTAGCAACCGAACCGGTATCCAATACCGAGGTGCTACTAGGAGTACTAGCAAGGTACACATCAATAACACATATATCAAATATACTTCTGTTGACGTTGCCAGCCTTCTTATGTACCAAGTATCTAGGGTTGTTCCGCTTCAGCGACCGCTCTCCTCATAATCAAAGCACTTAGTCTCGGGTTTCAGTTCAACTTTGGGTTGCTTCACCTGAGCAGCAACTGACTTGCTATCCATGAAGTTTCCCTCCTTACTCTTGCCCTTCTCGAAACTAGTGGTTTGACTAAGCATCAACACTTGATGCTCCTTCTTGATTTCTACCTTCGCGGTGTCAAACATCGCGAATAGCTCAGGGATCATTATTTCTATCCCTGGCGTTTTATAGTTCATCACCAAGTTCTAGTAGCTTAGTGACAGTGACTTGGAGAACTATATCAATCACTATCTTATCTGGAAGATCAACTCCCACTCGATTCAAGCGATTGTAGCACCTAGACAATCTGAGCACATGCTCAACGATTGAGCTATTCTCCTTCATCTTATAGGCAAAGAATCTTGTTGGAGATCTCATATCTCGCAACATGGGCACGAGCCTGAGATCCTAATTTCAGCTCTTAGAACATCTCATATATTCTGTGACGTTCAAAATGTTTCGGAGCCTCAATTCTAAGCCGTAATTCATGACGCACTAATCTATCAAGTAGTCATTAGAACGTGCCTGTCAGATGTTCACAACATCTACAAACTATGCTAGAGGGGTTGGCGCACCGAGCGGTGCATTAAGGACATAAGCCTTCTGTGCAGAATGAGGACAATCCTCAGATCACGGACCCAGTACGCAATATTGCTACCAACATCTTTCAACTCTATTTCTCTAGGAACATATAAAAATTCAAGGGAGCTACAGCACGAGCAAGTGATCTACAACAAAATTTGCACAGACACTATTGACTATGTTCATGATAATGAGTTCAGTTAATCATATTACTTAAGAACTCCCACTCAAATTGACATCCCTCCAGTCATTCGAGTGATACATGATCCAAATTCACCAACTCAAGTCTGATCATCACGTGAGTTGAGGTGGTTTCAATGGTGAACATCATCATGTTGATCATATCTACTATATGACTCATGTTCGACCTTCGGTCTCTTGTGTTCCGAGGCCATGTCTGTACATGCTAGGCTCGTCAAGTTTAACCCGAGTGTTCTGCATGTGCAACACTGGCTTGCACCCGTTGTATGTGAACGTAGAGTCTATCACACCCGATCATCATGTGGTGTCTCGACACGAAGAACTTTCGCAACGGTGCACACTCGGGGAGAACAGAATTTATCTTGAAATTAAGTGAGGGACCACCTTATAATGCTACCGTCGTCCTAAGCAAAACAAGGTGCATAAAAGGATTAACATCACATGAAAATCATAAGTGACATGATATGGCTATGAACTTGTGCTTTTGATCTCCATCATGAAAGCACCAACATGATCTCCATCGTCACCGGCATGACACCATGATCTCCATCATCTTGATCTCCATCAACATGTCGCCATCGGGGTTGTCACGTCCACCATGCTTCTACTACTATTGCTACCATTTAGCGATAAAGTAAAGCATTACATTGCGCTTAATGATTTACACACAGGTCATATAATAATTAAAGACAACCCGATGGCTCCTGCCGGTTGCTGTACTCATCGACATGCATCGTGATATTCTATACAACACATGATCATCTCATACATCACATATATCACGTCATGTAATTGGCCATATCACATCACAACATACCCTGCAAAAACAAGTTAGACGTCCTCTAATTGTTGTTGCATGTTTTACATGGCTGCTACAGGTATCTAGCAAGAACAATTCTCACCTACGCATAAACCACAACGGTGATACACTAGTTGCTTTTCAACCTTCTCAAGGACCGCCTTTGTCGAATCCGATCCAACTAAAGTGAGAGAAACTGGCACCCGCAAGCCATCTATGCAACAAATTGCATTTGAGGGAACCGGTCTCTCGTAAGTGTACAAGTAATGTTGGTCTGGGCCGTTTCATCTCACAATACCGCTGAACCAAAACACGACCAAGGGAGGAAGCAATCTAAGCATCAACGCCCACAAACTCTTTGTGTTCTACTCGAGATCTCATCTACACATAGGCCTAGCTCTGATACCACTGTAGGGAACGTTGCATGGGAAACAAATTTTTTCCTACGCACATGCAAGATCTATCCATGGTGATGAGCATGTACGAGAGGGAGAGTGGATCTACATACCCTTGTAGATCGCTAAGAGGGAAGCGTTAAGAAACGCGGTTGGTGTAGTCGAACATCTTCGCGATCCGTCCCGTGATCCAATCACGATCCGTCCCGCGATCTCATCACGATCCGTCCCGCGAACTCATCACGATCTGCCCGCGATCTCATCACGATCCTTCCGATCTAGCGCCGAATGGACGGCACCTCCGCGTTCAGCACACGTATAGCTTGATGATGATCTTTGCCTTCTTGATCTAGCAAGAGGGAGCGGAGAGGTAGAAGAGTTCTCCAGCATCGTGATGGCGCTGCGGCGATGGTGGTGGAGCTATTCCGGCAGGGCTTCGCCTAAGCACTGTAGAAAACCGATCTAGAGGAGAAACTATGCACTAGAGGAACGGGTAGCATGTGGCTGAAAATTCTGTGCCAAAACCCTAAAATCCTCTAGTATATATAGGAGGAGATGAGGAGGAGGCTTGGCTGCCAAAAAGCCATCCCTTGGGTCGGCGAAAGTGGGGAGGAGAGGAGGACTCCTCCTCCAATCCTAGTAGGACTAGGATTCCTCCTTTTTTTGGCCTTTTCCCACCTTTTCCCTTTGGGCTTTTTCTCCCAACCGCATGGGCCTTGTGTGGGACTTCCACCAGCCCACAAAAGGCTGGTATTTACTCTCCCACAGCCCATGAAGCCTCTTGGGTCGAAATACCCCTGCCGGTGGTCTCCCGGTACACTACCGGCACTCTCGGTACATTACCGATTAGCCCGAGACTTTTCCGGCGACCAAAATTGGACTTCCTATATATCAATCTTTACCTCCGGAGCTCCTCGTGATGTCCGGGATCTCATCCAGGACTCTGAACAACATTCGGTCACCACCATACATAACTCTATACTACCGAAACGTCACCGAACCTTAAGTGTGCAGACCCTGCGGGTTCGAGAACTATGTAGACATGACCGAGACACCTCTACGGTCAATAACCAATAGCAGGACCTGGATGCCCATATTGGTTCCTAAATATTCTACGAAGATCGTTGTTGGTCGAACCTCTATGTCAAGGATTTAGTTAATCCCGTATGATGTTCCCTTTGTTCTTCGGTATGTTTACTTGCCCGAGATTCGATCGTCGGTATCTCCATACCTAGTTCAACCTCGTTACCGGCAAGTCTCTTTACTCGTTCCATAATACAAGATCCCGTGACTAACACTTAGTCACATTGCTTGCAAGGCTTGTTGTGATGTTGTATTATCGAGTGGGCCCTGAGATACCTCTCCGTCACATGGAGTAACAAATCCCAGTCTTGATCCATGCCAACCCAACAAACACCCTCGGAGATACCTATAGAGTACCTTTATAGTCACCCAGTTATGTTGCGACGTTTGATACACACAAGGCACTCCTCCGGTGCCAGTGAGTTGCATGATCTCATGGTCATAGGAACATATACTTGACATGCAGAAAACAGTAGCATTAAACTGACACGATCATATGCTACATTTGTAGTTTGGGTCTTGTCCATCCCATCATTCTCCTAATGATGTGATTCCGTTATCAAATGACATCTCATGTTAATGGCTAGGAAACCTTAACCATCTTTGATCAACGAGCTAGTCTATTAGAGGCATACTAGGGACATGGTTTTGTCTATGTATCCACACATGCATCTAAGTGTCCGATCAATACAATTATAGCATGGATAATAAACGATTATCATGAACAAGGAAATATGATAATAACTAATTTATTATTGCCTCTAGGGCATATTTCCAACAAGTATTCCATCGACGACGGTGAGTTCCGATGGCGGAGGTGCTCAGGAAGACAATGTCAATGACTGTAACGCCCCGGACACACCCGCCGATAGTCATTACTCCTGGCGGGATCTAGACTGGCCTCACAGATGAATACTAGTCTTTTCTGCGCACTTTGTCCTCACTCATGCGCACCCGGGACCAACTTCCCGGTTGGTCACCCATCCTAGAACTACTCCAAGCTAAGCACACTTAAACTGGGAGTTCTGTTCGACCGGGCTCCCGAAAAAGAAGGAATTCCTTATAGATATGAGTATTCTATCATCCTTAATAAGCCAGGCTATCACATACACCACCACTCAGAGGAACCGACGTCCTCGTCCAGTCACAGGAACGTTCCCTCTTGGCACAAACGTCTATGCTTCTAGTCCGATACATGTGTCATTCCGTGTGCCACGACGGGCCACCAACTTCGTGAACAACATGACCGCGCACCTGTTGTCAAACATTTGTGTAACCGCGAGGGTCGGCTTTGATACCAACTTGTATCAGAGCCCCTGGACGCCATGGTCAACGACGAGGTCGACTAAGACGATGAGCGGACACCGGCGAACTACTCTGAACCTCTCTGAGCTCTCTGAAACCTTACCTGACAGAGGGAAAGAAGAGTGGAGGGAGAGGAAAGGAGAGGGAGAAGGGAGTTGCAGCGGCGCAAGGGGAGAGAGGAACCCTAGCGGAGGGGCACGCATGCCGAGGGGGTTCAAATACCCTCGGGGCTGACAGCGACGGACGGCGAAAAAGGGGACGACGAAGGTGCTTTGTCTTTGAACCTGACGGAGACGACAGACGGAGCAGGTGGCCGTTCCCCTCAAGCGGGCTGGGCCGCAGGGAAGGAAAAGGCCCACTCTGGCGCTCTCTCAGAAAACAAATAAAATAGGGAGGTTTTCTCTCTTTTTTTAAAAATCACAACACACAAGAAAAAAACCCAGATTAAACTAAAGGATTTTTGTGCAGAACAAAAATACTTTTGCAATGAAAATAAAATGCACTATTTACTAAAAATGTCAAGATGATTTTTAGGACAAGTAATTTTAATAGTTTTAAAATAACAGCCCCTGGTTATTTAAACCTCACATGCATAAAAACTCCAAACATCAAAAGAACCCTACTCACAATTGATAAAACATATTAGGCTACCTCTTGAACATTTTTAAACAATTTAATTAGCAATTTAAATCTGCTGATAAAATAACATGGGAAATAAAGGGCATTTTGGAAGGGTTGTTTGAGAAGGAAATAAAGAGGGAGAAAAGGAGAAGTAGATGCACCACCCACATAATCAAACCACATCACACATCACAAGATCATAACCAAACACACAAGGTCACAACAATAGCAAGACATGGCATGATGGATGCTATGATGCATGATGCATGAATGCAAGAACAAGACATGTCATATATCTGTTGGGGAACGTCGCATGGGAAACAAAATTTTTCCTACGCACATGCAAACCTATCCATGGTGATGAGCATCTACGAGAGGGAGAGTGGATCTACATACCCTTGTAGATCGCTAAGCGGGAAGCGTTAAGAAACGCAGTTGGTGTAGTCGAACATCTTCGCGATCCAAATCGCCGAGCATCCCGCGATCTCATCACGATCCGTCCCGCGATCCAATCACGATCCGTCCCATGAACTCATCACGATCCGTCCTGCGATATCATCACGATCCGTCTCACGATCTTGATCACGATCTGTCCCGTGAACTCATCACGATCCGTTCCGCGATCTCATCACGAACCGTCTCGCGATCTTGATCACGGTCCTTCCGATCTAGCGCCGAACGGACGACACCTCCGCGTTGAGCACACATGCAGCTTGATGACGATCTCCACCGTCTTGATCCAGCAAGAGGAGGTGGTGAGGAGAGAGAGTTCACCGGTAGCGTGACGGCACTCCGGTGATGGTGGTGGAGTGATTCCGGCAGGGCTTCGCCTAAGCGCTGCGGAAAACCGATCTAGAGGAGAAACTGTGCACCGATGAAACGGGTAGCACGTGGCCGGAAATTCTGGCCAAAAACCACCCAATCCACTAGTATATATAGGAGGAGAGGAGAGGAGAGGCAGCCAAGGCCTTTGGGTCGGCCGAAATAGGAGGTGGGAAGCAATCCTAGTTCACCTCCAATCCTAGTTGGAGTAGGATTGCCTCCTATTGGCTGATTTTCCACCTTTTGCTTTAGGACTTTCTCTCCTGCGCCATGGGCCTTTGTGGCTGTTTTCCTAGCCCACTAAGGGCTGGTTAATACTCTACCACAGCCCATGGACCTCTTGGGGTCAAGTACCCCTCCCGGAGGTCTCCCGGTACACTACCGGCACTCCCGGTACACTACCGATGAGCCCGAAACTTTTCCGGAAACCAAACTGGGACTTCCTATATATGAATATTTACCTACGGAACATTCCGGAGCTCCTCATGACGTCCGGGATCTCATGTGCGACTCCGAACAAACTTCAGTCACCAACATACATAACTCTACACTACCGAAACGTCACCGAACCTTAAGTGTGCAGACCCTACGGGTTCGAGAACTATGTAGACATGACCAAGACACCTCTACGGTCAATAACCAATAGCGGGACCTGGACGTCCACATTGGTTCCTACATATTCTACGAAGATCTTTATTGGTCGAACCTCTATGTCAAGGATTCAGTTAATCCCGTATAACGTTCCCTTTGTTCTTCGGTATGTTACTTGCTCGAGATTCGATCGTCGGTATCTCCATACCTAGTTCAACCTCGTTACCGGCAAGTCTCTTTACTCGTTCCGTAATACAAGATCCCGCAACTAACAATTAGTCACATAGCTTGCAAGGCTTATTGTGATGTTGCATTACCGAGTGGGCCCCGAGATACCTCTCCGTCACACGGAGTAACAAATCCCAGTCTCGATCCATGCCAACTCAACAGACACCATCGGAGATACCTGTAGAGCACCTTTATAGTCACCCAGTTACATTGCGACGTTTGATACACACAAGGCACTCCTTCGATATCCGTGAGTTGCATGATCTCATGGTCATAGGAACATATACTTGACATGCAGAAAACAGTAGCAATAAACTGACACGATCATATGCTATGTTTGTAGTTTGGGTCTTATCCATCACATCATTCTCCTAATGATGTGATCCCATTATCAAATGACATCTCATGTCCATGGCTAGGAAACCTTAACCATCCTTTGATCAATGAGCTAGTCCATTAGAGGCATACTAGGGACATGGTTTTGTCTATGTATCCACACATGCATTTAAGTCTCCGATCAATACAATTATAGCATGGATAATAAACGATAATCAAGAACAAGGAAATATGATAATAACTAATTTATTATTGCCTCTAGGACATATATCCAACAGTCTCCCACTTGCACTAGAGTCAATAATCTAGTTCACATCACCATGTGATTCGCATTGTTATGAATCTAACACCCAATGAGTTCTAGGGCTCGATCATGCTTTGCATGTGAGAGAGGTCTTATAGTCAACGGGTCTGCGATATTCAGATCTGTGTGTACTTTGCTAATCTCTATGTCAAACCATAAACACTGCTACCACACTCCACTTGGTACTATTTCCAAATGGCTGCTCCACTATACGTATCCAGATTGCTACTACTAGTCATCCGGATAGGTGTTAAAGCTTGCATCGACGTAACTCTTTACGACGAACTCTTTGTCACCTCCATAATCAAGAAACATTTCCTTAGTCCTCTGGTTACTAAGGATAATTCCGACCGCTGTCCAGTGATCCACTCCTGGACCACACTTGTACCCCTTGACAGACTCATGGCAAGGCACACACAGGTGCGGTACACAGCATGGCATACTATACAGAGCCTATGGCTAAGGCATAGGGGACGACGTTCGTCCTTTCTCTTCCTTCTGCCATGGTCGAGCTTTGAGTCTCACTCAACTTCACACCTTACAAATCAGGCGAGAACTCTTTCTCTGACTGATCCATTTTGAACTCTTTCAAAATCTTTGTCAAGGTATGTACTCATTGAAAGTCTCATCAAGTCATCTTGATCTATCTCTATAGATCTTGATGCTCAACAATTTGGTAGCTTTATCCAGGTCTTCCTTTGAAAATCACTTTCCAAATAACCGTTTTATGCTTTCCAGAAACTCTACATTATTTCTGAACAACAATATGTCATCCACATATACTTATCAGAAATTCTATAGTGCTCCCACTCACTTTATTGCAAATACAAGTTTCTCGTAAACTTTGTATAAACATCAAAACTTTGATCACCTCATCAAAGCGTATATTCCAACTCCGAGATGCTTGCTTCGGTCCATGGAAGGATCACCGAAGCTTGCACACCTTTTAGCATCCTTAGGCCTGACAAAACCTTCTGGTTGTATCACATACAACCTTTCCTCAAGTAAACCGTTAAGGAAACGATGTTTTGACATCCATCTGCCAGATTTCATAATTGAAAACACAACAACTGCTAACATAATTCCAACAGACTTTAGCACCACTATGAGTGAGAAAGTCTCATCGTAGTCAACTCCTTCAACTTGTCACAAACATCTTTGCAACAAGTCGAGCTTTACAAATAGTGACATTCACCATTAGTGTCTGTCTTCATTTTAAAGATCCATTTGTACTCAATGACCTGCCGTCCAACGAGCAAGTATACCAAAGTCTACACTTGGTTTTCATACATGGATCCTATCTCGGATTTCATGGCCTCCAACCATTTGTCGGAATCCGGGCCCATCAACGCTTGTCCATAGCTCATAGGTTCATCGTTATCCAACAACATGATTTCCAAGACAGAGTTGTCGTACCACTTAGGAGCAGTACACATCCTTGTCAACCTACGAAGTTCGATAGTAACTTGATCCTGAATCTTCATGATCATCATCATTAACTTCCTCTTCAACTAACGTAGGCTTCACAGAAACATCTTTCTGCGCTGCGCTACTCTCTGGTTGAACAAAGGTTTAACAACCTCATCAAGTTCTATCTTCCTCCCACTCAATTCTTTTGCGAGAAACATTTCCTCGAGAAAGGATCCGTTTAAGCAACAAACACTTTGCACTAGGATCTGAGATTGAAGGTTCACCCAACTGATCTTAGGGTTTCTATGAAGATGCATTTGTCTGCCTTGGGTTCGACCTCATTAGGTGAAAACATTTTCCACACAAGCATCGCAGCCCCAAACATTAAGAAATGACAGCTTAGGTTTCTATCAAACCATAATTCACACGGTGTCATCTCAATGGATTTAGATGGTGCCCTATTTAAAGTGAATGTAGTTGTCTCTAATGCATAACCCCAAAATTATAGTAGTAAAACGATAAGAGACATCATAGCACGCAGCATATCCAATAGAGCATGACTATGATGTTTGGACACACCATCACACTATGGTGTTCCAGGGGGCGTTAGTTCTGAAACAAATTTCACATTGTCTTAAGTTGTATGCCAAACTCGTAACTCAGATATTCACCTCCACGATCATATCACAGTCATTTTTATCTTCTTGTCACGATGATCTTAAACTTCACTCTGAATTTGGTTGAACCTTTCAAACGATTCAGACTTGTGTTTCATTAAGTAAATATACACTATATCTACTCAAATCATCAGTGTAGGTAAGAAAATAACGATATCCACTGCACGCTACAAGACTTACTAGATTGCATACATCAACATGTATAATTTCCAATGAATCACTTGCTTGCTCCATCCAACAGGGTCCTTCAGTCATCTTGCCCAAGAGGCATGGTTCGCATGTCTCAACCAATTCGAAATCGAATGAGTCCAAAGATCCATCAGCATGGAGTTTCTTCATGCGCTTTATACCAATATGAAATTTTGCGGCAGTGCCACAAGTATGTGGTACTATCATTATTAACTTTGTATCTTTTTACATCAATGTTATGAACATGTGTATTACTACGATCAAGATTTCAACAAACCATTCTCACTGGGTGCATGACCATTGAAGGTATTATTCATGTAAACTGAATAACCATTATTCTCTAACTTAAATGAATAACCGTATTGCAATAAACATGATCTAATCATGTTCATGCTCAATGCAAAACACCAAATAACATTTATTTAGGTTCGTCACTAATCCTGAAGGTAGAGAGAGTGTGCGATGTTGATCACATCAACCTCGGAAACAATTCCAACACACATCGTCACCTCACCCTTAGCTAGTTCTCCATTTATTCCGTAGCTTTTATTTCGACGTACTAACATTTAGCAACCGAACCGGTATCCAATACCCAGGTGCTACTAGGAGTACTAGCAAGGTACACATCAATAACTCGTATATCAAATATAGTTCTGTCGATTTTGCCAGCCTTCTTATCTACCAAGTATCTAGGGTTCTTCCGCTTCAGCGACCACTTACCTCATAACAGAAGCACTTAGTCTCGGGATTGAGTTCAACTTCGGGTTGCTTCACTGGAGCAGCAACTGACTTGCTATCCATGAAGTTTCCCTCCTTGCTCTTGCCCTTCTCGAAACTAGTGGTTTGATTAACCATCAACACTTGACGCTCCTTCTTGATTTCTACCTTCGCGGTGTCAAACATCGCGAACAGCTCAGGAATCATTATTTCTATCCCTGGCAATTTATAGTTCATCACCAAGTTCTAGTAGCTTAGTGACAGTGACTTGGAGAACTATATCAATCACTATCTTATCTGGAACATCAACTCCCACTTGATTCAAGCGATTGTAGTACCCAGACAATCTGAGTACATGCTCAACGATTGAGCTATTCTCCTTCATCTTAGAGGCGAAGAATCTTGTTGGAGATCTCATATCTCGCAACACGGGCACAAGCCTGAGATCACAATCTCAGCTCCTAGAACATCTCATATGTTCCGTGACGTTGAAAACGTTTCGGAGCCTCAATTCTAAGCCGTAATGCATGACGCACTAAACTATCAAGTAGTCATCGGAACGTGCCTGTCAGATGTTCACAACATCTAGAGACGACGCTAGAGGGGGTCGGCGCACCGAGCAGTGCATGAAGGACATAAGCCTTCTGTGCAGCAAAGAGGACAATTCTCAGATCACAGACCCAGTCCGCAATATTGCTACCATCATCTTTCAATACTATTTCTCTAGGAACATATAAAACTACAAGGGAGCTACAGCGTGAGCTAGTAATCTAAAACATGATTTGCAAAGACACTTTGACTATGTTCATGATAATGAGTTCAATTAATCATATTACCTAAGAACTCCCACTCAAATTGACATCCCTCCGATCATTCGAGTGATACATGATCCAAATTCACCAACTCAAGTCCGATCATCACGTGAGTTGAGGTGGCTGCAATGGTGAACATCATTATGTTGATCATATCTACTATATGACTCATGTTCGACCTTTCGGTCTCTTGTGTTCTGAGGCCATGTCTGTACATGCTAGGCTCGTCAAGTTTAACCTGAGTTTTCTGCGCGTGCAAATCTGGCTTGCACCCGTTGTATGTGAATGTAGAGTCTATCACACCCGATCATCACGTGGTGTCTCAACACGATGAACTTTCGCAACGGTGCACACTCGGGGAGAACACAATTTATCTTGAAATTAAGTGAGGGATCACCTTATAATGCTACTGTCGTCCTAAGAAAAACAAGGTGCATAAAAGGATTAACATCACATGCAAATCATAAGTGGCATGATATGGCCATTATCTTGTGCTTTTGATCTCCATCATGAAAGCACCGGCATGATCTCCATCGTCACCGGCATGACACCATGATCTCCATCATCTTGATCTCCATCAACGTGTCGCCATCGGGGTTATCACACCCTGCATGCTTCTACTACTATTGCTACCGTAGCGATAAAGTAAAGCATTACATAGCGCTTAATGATTGACACGCAGGTCATACAATAATTAAAGACAACCCTATGGCTCCTGCCGGTTGCCGTATTCATCGACATGCAAGTCGTGATAATATATACATCACATGATCATCTCATACATCACATATATCACATCATGTAATTGGCCATATCATATCACAACATACCCTGCAAAAACAAGTTAGACGTCCTCTAATTGTTGTTGCATGTTTTACGTGGCTGCTACGGGTATCTAGCAAGAACAATTCTCACCTACGCATAAACCACAACGGTGATACACTAGTTTTATTTTCAACCTTCTCAAAGACCGCCTTTGTCGAATCCGATCCAACTAAAGTGAGAGAAACTGTCACCCGCAAGCCATCTAGGCAACAAGTTGCGTTGAGGGAACCGGTCTCTCGTAAGCGTACGAGTAATGTTGGTCCGGGCCGCTTCATCTCACAATCCCGCTGAACCAAAATACGACCAAGGGAGGAAGCAATCTAAGCATCAACGCCCACAAACCTTTTGTGTTCTACTCGAGATCTCATCGAACCATCAACCTAGCTCATGATGCCACTGTTGGGGAACGTCGCATGGGAAACAAAATTTTTCCTACGCACACGCAAACCTATCCATGGTGATGAGCATCTATGAGAGGGAGAGTGGATCTACATACCATTGTAGATTGCTAAGCGGGAAGCGTTAAGAAACGCGGTTGGTGTAGTCGAACATCTTCGCGATCCAAATCACCGAGCATCCCGCGATCTCATCACGATCCGTCCCACGATCCAATCACGATCCGTCCCGTGAACTCATCACGATCCGTCCCACAATCTCATCACGATCCGTCTCACGATCTTGATCACGATCTGTCCCGTGAACTCATCACGATCCGTTCCGCGATCTCATCACGGACCGTCTCGCGATCTCGATCACGGTTCTTCCGATCTAGCGCCGAACGGACGGCACCTCCGCGTTCAGCACACGTGCAGCTTGATGACGATCTCCACCGTCTTGATCCAGCAAGAGGAGGTGGAGAGGAGAGAGAGTTCACCAGTAGCGTGACGGCGCTCCGGTGATGGTGGTGGAGTGATTCCGGCAGGGCTTCGCCTAAGCGCTGCGGAAAACCGATCTAGAGGAGAAACAGTGCACCGGTGAAACGGGTAGCACGTGGCCGGAAATTGTGTCCAAAAACCACCCAATCCACTAGTATATATAGGAGGAGAGAAGAGGAGAGGCGGCCAAGGCCTTTGGGTCGGCCGAAATAGGAGGTGAGAAGCAATCCTAGTTCACCTCCAATCCTAGTTGGAGTAGGATTGCCTCCTATTGGCTGATTTTCCACCTTTTGCTTTAGGACTTTCTCTCCTGCGCCATGGGCCTTTGTGGCTGTTTTCCTAGCCCACTAAGGGCTGGTTAATACTCTCCCACAGCCCATGGACCTCTTGGGGTCGAAGTACCCCTCCCGGAGGTCTCCCGGTACACTACCGGCACTCCCGGTACACTACCGGCACTCCCGGTACACTACCGGCACTCCCGGTACACTACCGATGAGCCCGAAACTTTTCTGGAAACCAAACTGGGACTTCCTATATATGAATATTTACCTCCGGACCATTCAGGATCTCCTCGTGACATCCGGGATCTCATCTGGGACTCCGGACAAACTTCGGTCACCACCATACATAACTCTACACTACCGAAACGTCACCGAACCTTAAGTGTGCAGACCCTACGGGTTCGAGAACTATGTAGACATGACCGAGACACCTCTACGGTCAATAACCAATGGCAGGACCTGGACGTCCACATTGGTTCCTACATATTCTACGAAGATCTTTATCGGTCAAACCTCTATGTCAAGGATTCAGTTAATCCCGTATAACATTCCCTTTGTTCTTCGGTATGTTACTTGCCCGAGATTCGATCGTCGGTATCTCCATACCTAGTTTAACCTCATTACCGACAAGTCTCTTTACTCGTTCCATAATACAAGATCCCGCAACTAACAATTAGTCACATTGCTTGCAAGGCTTATTGTGATGTTGCATTACCGAGTGGGCCCCGAGATACCTCTCCATCACACGGAGTAACAAATCCCAGTCTCGATCCACACCAACTCAACATACACCATCAGAGATACCTGTAGAGCACCTTTATAGTCACCCAGTTACATTGCGACGTTTGATACACACAAGGCACTCCTCCGATATCCGTGAGTTGCATGATCTCATGGTCATAGGAACATATACTTGACATGCAGAAAACAGTAGCAATAAACTGACACGATCATATGCTATGTTTGTAGTTTGGGTCTTATCCATCACATCATTCTCCTAATGATGTGATCCCGTTATCAAATGACATCTCATGTCCATGGCTAGGAAACCTTAACCATCTTTGATCAACGAGCTAGTCTATTAGAGGCATACTAGGGACATGGTTTTGTCTATGTATCCACACATGCATCTAAGTTTCCGATCAATACAATTGTTGCATGGATAATAAACGATTATCATGGACAAGGAAATATGATAATAACTAATTTATTATTGCTTCTAGGGCATATTTCCAACAATATCAAGGTGCAAAAATCAATCACTTCATTAATCTCATGGCAACAAGGTTCATACAATACATATGCCATAAAAGGTAGGGACATCACTTGGGCTGTCACAACTCTCCCACACTACAAGAGGATCTCGACCCGAGATCTAGGAACGAAAGAAGTCTGGAAATTAGGAACGGAGAAGGTCCTCGCGTTCCCAAGTAGCTTCTTTGTTAGAATGATGAGACCACTTCACCTTGAGGAACTTGATAGACTTGTTGCAAGTCTTACGCTCAGTTTCTCCGAGAATTGCAACTGGATGCTCACGATAAGAGAGGTCTTCTTGGAGATCATTGTCTTGGAGGTCAATGGTACGCTCAGGAGTCTTGAAGCACCTCCGGAGCTGAGAAACATGGAAGACATCATGCACATTTGCGAAATTTGGAGGAAGCTCTAGTTGATATGCAAGTCCACCTTTATTGCCAACAACTTTGAAAGGACCAACAAAATGAGGAGCTAGCTTCCCTTTAATTCCAAACCACCGAGTGCCCTTCATGGGAGAGACTCTGAGATAGACTAGATCATCCACTTGAAAGGAAACATCCCGATGTTTGTTATCATAATAACTCTTCTGTCGGGACTGAGTTGCTTTGAGGTTCTCACGAATGACACGACACATTTCTTCTACTTCAGTTATCATGTCATTACCCAATATCTGACGCTCACAGGTTTCAGACCAGTTAAGCGGGCAACGACACTTTCTGCCGTAGAGAATCTCGAAAGGGGCCTTGCCTGAGCTAGCTTGAAAGCTATTGTTGTATGAGAATTCAGCATATGGAAGGCAGTCTTCCTATTTCATGCCGAACAAAATCACACAGGCTCTAAGCATATCTTCAAGGATCTGATTGACTCTCTCAACTTGAACACTTGTCTGCGGATGGAACGCAGTGCTGAAACGGATCTTGGTACCCATAGCAGTCTAGAAGGACTCCCAAAACTTGGATTAAAGAGGCTTCCATGGTCAGAAGAGATGAGCTGAGGAATACCATGCAAAGATACTATCCTTGACGTATACAACTCTGCAAGCTAAGCTGCCGAGATAGATTCTTTGACTAGCAGGAAATGAGCAACTTTTGACAGCTTGTCGATAACCACAAAGATGGCATCGTTGCCTCTCTTGGACTTGGGAAACCCAGTGACGAAATCCATCTCCACATGATTGAATTTCCACTCTGGGATAGGCAAAGGCTGAAGAAGACCTACTGGACGTTGATGCTCCGCCTTCACTCTACGACAAACATCACACTCGTTCACGAACTGAGCAATCTCACGTTTCATGCGAGTCCACCAAAAGGTTTGCTTGAGATCCTGATACATCTTGGAACTGCCTGGATGAATGGATAGAAGAGAATTGTGTGCTTCATCCATGATAACCTTTCTGAGATCACCTTTTGGAACCACAAGACGGTCCTCAAAGAATAAGGTATCTTTGTCATCAACCCGAAAGCACTTATACTTCGGAATGCCCTTGGCCACACCTTTCTTCACTTTCTTCACCATAGCGTCAAGAAGCTATGCTTGGTGAACCTGATCTTCCAGAGTCGGAGAAACTTGAAGATTGGCAAGAAATCCTTGTGGAATGATCTAAAGGTTGAGCTTGCGGAAGGCTTCACAAAGCTCGGGTTGAAGAGGCTTCAAGATGAGACTATTGCAGTATGCCTTGTGGCTGAGCGCATCTGCAATGACATTTTCGTTCCCAGGAGTATACTCAATGCTCAGATTGTAGTCCTCAAGCATTTCCACCCAAGGAGACTGCCGAAGATTGAGATTGGGTTGAGTGAAAATGTACTTCAAGCTCTTGTGATCGGTGTACACCTCAACTGGTCTACCCAACAACAAATGCCTCCAAGTCATTAGAGCATGCACAACTGCCAGCAACTCGAGATCATGAGTGGGGTAGTTCTTCTCGACAGGCTTCAACTGATGCGAGGTATAAGCAACAATCTTGTTATCTTGAATGAGAACACCACCAAGACCTTGGAGAGAAGCATCACATAATACTTGGAAAGGCTTTGACTGCTCAGGAGGAACAAGAACTGGAGCTAAAGTCAGTCTCTGCTTGAGCGTATTGAACGCCACATCACACTTAGGAGACCAAACATACTTGACATTCTTCTGAAGGAGATTGGACAGAGGCTTAGCAATTTGAGAGAAGTTCTTCACGAATCTTCTGCAATAACTAACAAGACCGAGGAAACTCTGAAGCTGCTTCACATTCTGAGGAGGTTCCCACTTCAAGATTGCCTCAACTTTCTCAGGGTGCACTTTAATTCCCTCGATAGAGATCACATGCCCAAGGTATACCACTTCATTGAGCCAAAAATCACACTTGGAAAACTTGGCATAGAATCGATGCTCCCGTAACTTGTTAAGCACAAGGCGGAGATGCTCTGCATGCTCTTCTTCTGTCTCCGAGAACACAAGGATATCATCCAGATAGACCAAGACGAATTCATTCTTGAAAGGAGAGAAAATGAAATTCATCATTCTTGAGAAGGTTGGAGGAGCATTAGCAAGACCAAACGACATGACAGTGTACTCATAAGAGCCAAAACTCGTCCTGAAAGCAGTCTTAGGAATGTCTTCTTCACAAATGCGAATCTGATGATAACCCTGTAAAGATCAAGCTTCGAGAAAACCTTGGCACCTTTCAGTTGCTCAAACAACTCATTGATGTTAGGAAGTGGGTACTTTTTCTGATTGTCTTCTTGTTCAATGGACGGTAGTCGACACAAAGACGATCCGTGTCATCTTTCTTCTTGACAAACAAAACATCACAACCCCATGGAGAATAACTTGGTCTGATCAGGCCTAGACGTTCTTGCTCATCTAGCTGCTTCTTCAACTCTTTCAGCTCTTCGGGGCCAAGTTTATACGGGTGCTTGCAAACCGGTTTAGTTCCGGGGTCGAGATCAATCACGAACTCGACTGGTCGGTGCGGAGGCATTCCTGGCAATTCTTCTGGAAAGACATCTTCATACTCATTCACCACCGAAATTTGAGAAATCACCGAGATTTCACCCTTCTCATTAAGAGCAAAGAGACGGATTGTGTCATCGCAAGCCACGAAAATAATCACATCTTCTGAAGGATGATTCAGCTTAACTTCTTTTGCTTTGCAATCAATATGAGCTTTACTCATAGCCAGGAAGTCCATGCCCAAAATGAGATCAATGTCGGAATTACCGAGAACAATGGGAGAAGTCAGAAAAGAATAATTGCCCATCTTGATAGAAGCATCCGGAACAATCATATGCGAACTCATGCGCATGCCTGGAGAGACCACACGGAAAGGACTAGCTAAATGAGTGAAAACTCATGCATAGCGACAAAAGGCTTGGATATGAATGAATGCGATGCACCAGAACCAAATAACACTTTTGCAGGAATAGAATTAACTGAGAGATTACCCATAATCACATCATGAGACTGCTCTGCTTCAGCTGGATTCACCATATTCACCCGGACTGACTTGGGATTATGCTTCACCATAGCATTGCCTTGAGGCTTGACAGGAGGAGGGGGCAAAAGACGCTGTTGGTTGCACTTGTTTGCATAGTGACCCTTCTGGCCACACTTGTGACAAGTCACCTTAGAAAGCGGACGAACATTGCCTGTAGGAGGAACAAGAACTACCTTGGACGCCTGGGGTCTCTGCTGAAATCTTGGGTTGGGTGGGTGGGAAGAACCACGACCACCGAACTGCTTCTGTTGCTGAGGAGGACGAAACGGAGGAGGATTTGGCACCCAATACTTCTGCTGCTTGGGAACCATCTAAGAGCTGGAAGAAGACGAATAAGAATCCCTTGAATGCTTCCTTGAGTTGTCCAACTTGAGCTGAGTTGCCTCGACCTTCAAAGCCATGTTGTAGAACTGATCAAACTCACGAGGCTCTTGAAGAACTAGGCCTGGTAGAAGCTCATCCTTGAGACCATCTCTGAACTAATAGATCATAGCCTTGTCATCTGGAACATCTTGCTTAGCATAGCGGGCTAGATTCTGGAACTCGATGTTGTACTGATAGACAGACTTGCTTCCCTGCTTCAGTTGCCTGAACTTCTCACGCATCTCCTCGACAAAGCTTGTCGGAATGTAATGAGCCTTGAAGTCACGACAGAAATCGTCCCAAGTAACAACACGATCGCCCCTGGAATCCTTGTACTGCTGCCACCAATCAGCTGCTTGACCCTTGAGCTGGAATGATGCAAATCTGACAAAGTCCTCTGGCCTGACATTGCTGCACTCAAAAAGCTTACTCATATCACGAAGCCAATCATCAACATCAAAAGGCTGCTCACAACAGGTGAAAGACTTGGGCTGGTTGGCAAGAAACTGATTGAGCGTCGCAAACTGAGGTTGATTCTGAAAATTCCCTTGAAAGGCTTGCTGACCCTGCTCCCTTTCTTGCAACAGCCTGAGCAACATCTGAGTGTTCGCATTGGTTGCAGCCATCATAGCTTGCCAAGCTTCTGGAGGAGGAGGTGGCAGCAGCGGGGGTGGTGGTGGAGGTGGAACATCAGCCTGCTCCTCATCACGACCCGGATTGTTGTGAGTTGATGGAGCCATCTTGAAGATGGACAAAACACATCAGCACCGCATTGAAAAGCTGAATCAAAAGCTGAATCAAATGCTTGAAAGAAATTGAACAAATAACATCACAACCTTCCGACTAAAAAATTAGTAAGAATGCTTCTCCGATTTATGATAACATCATCAGAATTTAGAAGCCACTTGCAATAACACAAAAGTATTGAGCTAAGTGCTCGGACAAATGTATATGCCCACATACATCTGAAGAAGATGATCCTAGATAACTACAAGATTTCCCATCTAAGAACTTCCAAAAACTTTCTGGTTATGCAATCCGGTGTGGGGGATACAAGGAGGAAATATCTCACACAACTAGCAATCCTACACCCCAACTATATCCATCCTTCAACACATAACCAGAGGCTTTCGCAAATTCATCTAACTCGAATCCTCGAACTCACAACGATACTAAACCATGGTGGTACCCTGGACACCTCCCCAGTACTGGTGACTCCGACCTTATCTCACCACGACAATTATTGAAGTAATTTCAAACACTCTCCGTCCTGAGATATCAAGGAAGCTGAATGATAACAATGTGCCAACATTCCCTGGAGCTCGACTCCTCAAAAGAAATCAAGTCAGACAGGAGGCACCAAGACAGAACCCTGTCACATCGGTATCATATAGACTCCAAAATACCCGCGTGATCCTAAAATTTTTTTGAGCGAGAAGAGGAGTAGAATCAAAATTCCTAAGTCGAATACCTCACCAGAGCATAGATGAGGAGTAAAAAGAATCCTACTCTCCGATATAACTAGACTCAAAACAATTTTTTAGTAGACTCGACTTGGCCAAATTCGATCAAGTAAAGGCTCCTATGGTCGTATGGCTTTGATACCAACTTGTAACGCCCCGGACACACCTGCCGGTAGTCATTACTCCTGGCAGGATCTAGACTGGCCTCACAGATCAATACTAGTCTTTTCTACGCACTTTGTCCTCACTCATGCGCACCCGGGACCAACTTCCCGGTCGGTCACCCAACTACTCCAAGCCAAGCACGCTTAACCTAGGAGTTCTGTTCGAACGGGCTCCCGGAAAAGAAGGAATTCCTTATTGATATGAGTAGTCTATCATCCTTAATAAGCCAGGCTATCACATACACCACCACTCAGAGGAACCGACGTCCTCGTCCGGTCACAGGAACGTTCCCTCTTGGCACAAATGTTTGTGCTTCCAGTCCGATACATGTGTCATTCCGTGTGCCACGACGGGTCACCAACTTCGTGAACAACATGACCGCGCATCTATTGGCAAATATCCGTGTAACTGCGAGGGTCGGCTCTAATACCAACTTGTCACGCCCAAAATGCATGCCTATCCATTTTAAGGCTTGAGGGCCTCGCAAGGGATAGAGGCGCATCTTGTCGTTCGCAAGTATAGAATCATTGCATCATACATTACAGAAGAGATGAGAATACAAGTTGGCTTACACTCTCCACATAATAAATAACAATTCCACACAGAGTTCAAATCATCAAGATGAAGACAGGGTCCGGCTACGGACGAAATCAAACGATAAAATAGATGCAAATGATACTATCTCGCTATCCCAAAGATCATGACCATGGACCCCTACTCATCTGGATAAGTCACATACATCCTGCCTCTTTCCTCATCATATTCCCACTGGAGCTGGGTCAGATCATCCTGCACGAACTCATCTATACCTGTACCTGGAGTGTTGTAGTAATCTGTGAGCCACAAGGACTCAGCAATCATGCGCCCGGGTATCGAGACTATTCAAGCTTAAGGTTGGAAAGGGGTATGTGTTTAGTTTGCAGCAGCACTAAGCATATATGGTGGCTACACTTACGCAACATGAAAATAAATATGAGTGGCCTACAATGAACGATCGAATCTAGTATGACCTCTATGAGATACTGAACAATTACTTACGTCAATCATAACCCCACTGTGTTCTCTCTCGGATCATGTTCACGAGCAAAGACGATCACGGTTACTCACACAGTTGGTGCATTTTATTTAGAGTTTACTTCAAGTTAACTATAACCGGGTGTTAAACAAATATCCAACTTGCCACATACCGCGGGCACGGCTTCTCGAAAAGATTTAACCCTGTAGGGGTGCTCCAACTAGTCCATCACAAATAACCACACTCCATGGGAATAGCCTCGACCATGGATCTCATGATCATCATAGGTAACTCCAAAGGAATTCTAACACCTCGAGATAACCCGGAGAAAGTCAGACTTCACACGCAAGACACTCAATAAAGGTAAAACAAATCCAGCAAAACCTCCCGACATGTCAACGAACCCGATAAGAGCCTCGTATCTTGTTCTTAGGACACGACGGATGGGCGATGGTTACCACGCCAATCACCGAGTTGCCTCGGGCGGCGTTAATAAGCTGCTCTGGGTTGGACCAACACTCATGGGGAGCACTGGCCCGGGGGTTGATTAATTATCCATGGGGTTGCAAAGCCGTATGCAAATTTATTAAGTTATTAAGCAAATGTAGTACCAATGTTGGGTCTTTCCATACAAGTTTTAATCTCAATCGAATAAACAAGGGGGTCCCCATAACAACCCCGAGCGTGTCAGGAGCGCAAAATATGGAAAACATAACACCGGTAACAAGAACTATGGCGGTAACAGCGGAACAAAACACCTAGCAAAAGGCCAAGCCTGCCACCAACACCAAGATATATATGTGCATTAAATTAAATAACAGATAATGTTGTGATATGTCAAATCCATGTTATCACATGGAACAACCTGAACCTGCAACTAAGAAGGCTATAAGAGGTGAGCAGCGGTAACTTAGCCAATCAAAGGTTGCTAGGATGTGGAGGGTTAAAGGCTATCATGGCAATTAGGAGGCTGATATTCAAGTGGTAGGTAGCACAATTGTAACGATAAGAGCGAGTAACTAGTAAGCGAAAATAGTATCGGGATCCGGGTACGATCATCTTGCCTGTTGGTTCTTCAGTGTAACAAGTAGCGGGATCCTCATAGTTTACTCGCCTGGCTCTTCGTACTCAGGTTAATCGTTCGCGTCTACCCAAAGGAAACAGCAATAATAAACAAACAACCATGGTGCAACGCACAAACAAGAATGATGCATGCTTAGGTGAAGAGTTTTAACATGGCAATCCTAACTAGTCATGTTTCACATGCAAGTATTAGACATTAATGAATCTGGACAGAACCTTATGTTAAGTTATTTAGACATGCATGAACATGGCAAATATGGATGCATCATGTGAAAACGATGAAAATGCATATGAAGAACGTAAGAAACAGAGCTACGGTTCTCACGATACGCTTACGACAAGATACGAAGGCAAAACACAAGACAACAAGGCCATGGGCTAATTCTTGGCATTCCAAGGTAGCCACTGATTAGGCAATGAAAAACCAACCACAATAGACCCAAAGATCAATCAATTCCATGGAGTATAGCTCCCACAAGGCACAAAACAATAAAACAAACAATCTGCCACAAAACAGCAACATAGCAACTTACACAGCCCAGAACATGAGCTACAAGATTCCTACAGCCACAAACAAGGTATTGACAGAAACTACATAACATGCTCATCAACTTATCCAACTACACAATCTGGAAAGGAGGCACACATCAATAAGCATGCAGCTATCAAGTTGGCATGATGAAACAGTTTTCTGGGACTTAGTGAAAATAACAGTTTTCTGGATTCTGAGTTAATCTGGTAGCATGTTAACAGCAGAAGTTAAAGGTGTTAGAGACCACCTCTTGGCATGAAAATTAACAGGATGGTAGTAGGCAACATCTACTCCAAAATACTAGCACTGAGCATGAGCTAATTCGCAACATAGCCGAAGATACCAACCACTCTTCATGGCATAAAAATAACAGCAGATTCTCAGACTTAGAAATATTTAGCATGGTGAAAACAGTAACATCAAGTTAGCCACTTTGCAGCAAGTTTCCCTCTTATATGTGTGATTCTCATGTCAAACAAAAATACCATGGCATATTAGATATAAAACACTAGCACTTCCATGTTGGCACATGCCCCAAAGCAAGCATGGATTAAATCATGCAAAAATGACCATAGTAGCATCACAACAGAAGATGACAGTATTATAGACTTGCTCAAAAGTGAAATCTAATTGCACCAATGGATTCATTGGCTCTTTCTACCCCAAAAACATGTGTCATACTCATATGTTCATGTGAAGCAACATGGCACAATATACTAGCAAGCAACCATCCACTCTCTTATGAGTTAAAACTTACTCTAAATGGACATGATCATAAATGGACATAACCAGATTTGGAAACTTAGTTTAACATGGCAAAAACTAATAATCCCTACAAACATGCATATACCAACAAACAAGGTATGACAAGTGGGGAAAACCCACTAGTCACCTACACATACTCTCTAAACACACACACTACAGAAGCATACACACACATGCTCCATATGCCTAAGGGCATATGAGCACAAATACACCCATGAGGGGGGGTGTTCATCCACACACACACACATGCACCATATATGCATATTGCATATAGGCACATACACACCACCACATGCACAAATGCACATGGCACACACACTCACACACATGCTCATGTGTGTGTGGGTGTTCGTCCACACACATATGCACACATATATGCACAAGGCATATATGCATATGCATATGCATATGACTACACACTCACACACACTCTCACTCACATACACATGCATAAGTTCACACACACACAACTATTGGAAATATGCCCTAGAGGCAATAAATAAAGTGTTTATTATTATATTTCCTTGTTCATGATAATCGTTTATTATCCATGCTATAATTGTATTAGTTGGAAACACATTACATGTGTGGGTAAATATACAACACTTTGTCCCTAGTATGCCTCTAGTGAACTAGCTCGTTATCAAAGATGGTCAAGGTTTCCTAGCCATTGACATGTGATGTCATTTGATAACAGGATCACATCATTAGGAGAATGATGTGATGGACAAGACCCAAACTACAAACGTAGCATATGATCGTGTCAGTTTATTGCTACTGTTTTCTGCATGTCAAGTATATGTTCCTATGACCATGAGACCATGCAACTCACGGACACCGGAGGAGTGCCTTGTGTGTATCAAACGTCACAACGTAACTGGGTGACTATAAAGGTGCTCTACACGTATCTCCGAGGGTGTCTGTTGAGTTGGCATGGATCAAGACTGGGACTTGTTACTCCATATGACGGAGAGGTATCTGAGGGCTCACTCGGTAATACAACATCACAATAAGCCTTGCAAGCAATGTGACTAAGTGTTAGTTGCGGGATCTTGTATTACAGAACGAGTACAGAGACTTGTCAAGAACGAGGTTGAACTAGGTATGGAGATACCGACGATCGAATCTCGGGCAAGTAACATACCAACGAACAAAGGGAACATCATACGGGATTAACTGAATCCTTGACATAGAAGTTCGACAGATAAAGATCTTTGTAGAGTATGTAGGAACCAATATGGGCATCTAGGTTCCGCTATTGGTTATTGACCGTAGAGGTGTCTCGGTCATGTCTACATAGTTCTCGAACCCGCAGGGTCTGCACACTTAAGGTTTGGTGACATTTTGGTAGTACAGAGTTATGTATGGTGGTGATCAAAGGTTGTTCGGAGTCCCAGATGAGATCCTGGACGTCACGAGGAGCTCCGGAATGGTCCGTAGGTAAAGATCCATATATAGGAAGTCATGTTTTAGTCGCCAGAAAAGTTTCGGGCTCATCGGTAGTGTACCGGGAGGCCTCCGGGAGGGGTATTTCGACCCAAGAGGCTTCATGGGCTGTGAGAGAGTGAATATCAGCCCTTAGTGGGCTGGTGGAAACTCCCACACAAGGCCCATGTGGCTGGAGAAGAAAACCCAATAGGAAAAGGTGGGAAAAGGCAAAAAAAGGAGCAATCCTAGTCCTACTAGGATTGGAGGAGGAGTCCTCCTCTCCTAGTAGGTTCGGCCGAACCATAGGAGCCTTGGCCTTGCGCCAAGCCTCTCCTCTTATCCTCCTATATATACTGGTTGGTTTTAGGGTTTTGCACTAGTTTTTTCAGCCACGTGCTACCCGTTCCTCTAGTGCATAGTTTCTCCTCTAGATCGGATTTCTGCAGTGCTTAGGCGAAGCCCTGCCGGAATAGCTCCACCACCATCGCCGGAGTGCCATCACGCTGCCGGAGAACTCTTCTTCCTCTCCACTCCTTCTTGCTGGATCAAGACGGTGGAGATCGTCATCAAGCTGTACGTGTGCTGAACGCGAAGGTGCCGTCTGTTCGGCGCTAGATCGGAAGGATCATGATCAAGTTCGTGGGACGGATCGTGATCAAGTTCGCGGGACGGATCATGATTGGATCGCGGGACAGATCGTGATCGGATCGCGGGACGCATGGTGATTTGGATCACGAAGACGTTCGACTACACCAACCGCATTTCTTAACGCTTCCCGCTTAGCGATCTACAAGGGTACGTAGATCCACTCTCCCTCTCGTAGATGCTCATCACCATGGATAGATCTGCGTGTGCGTAGGAATTTTTTTGTTTCCCATGCAACGTTCCCCAACAGTGGTATCAGAGCTAGGTCTATGTGTAGATGAGATCTCGAGTAGAACACAAAAGGTTTGTGGGCATTGATACTTAGATTGCTTCCTCCCTTGGTCGGATTTTGGTTCAGCGGTATTGTGAGATGAAGCGGCCTGGACCAACATTACTTGTATGCTTACGAGAGACCAGTTCCCTCGACCACAACTTGTTGCATAGATGGCTTGCGGGTGCCAGTTTCTCTCACTTTAGTTGGATCGGATTCGACAAAGGCGGTCCTTGAGAAGGTTGAAAAGCAACTAGTGTATCACCGTTGTGGTTTTTGCATAGATGAGATTTGTTCTTGCTAGATACCCGTAGCAGCCACGTAAAATATGCAACAACAATTAGAGGACGTATAACTTGTTTTTGCAGGGTATGTTGTGATGTGATATGGCCAATTACATGATGTGATATATGTGATGTATGAGATGATCATGTGATGTATAGATTATCACGACTTGCATGTCGATGAGTACGACAACCGGCAGGAGGCATAGGGTTGTCTTTAATTATTGTATGACCTGCGTGTCAATCATTAAGCGCTATGTAATGCTTTACTGTATCGCTAAACGGTAGCAATAGTAGTTGTTGGGCGCGACGACCCCGATGGTGACACGTTGATGGAGATCAAGATGATGAAGATCATGGTGTCATGCCGGTGACGATGGAGATCATGCCGGTGGTTTCTAGATGGAGATCAAAAGCACAAGTTCATGGCCATATCATGTCACTTATGAATTGCATGTGATGTTAATCCTTTCATGCACCTTGTTTTGCTTAGGACGACGGTAGCATTATAAGGTGATCCCTCACTTAATTTCAAGATAAATTGTGTTCTCCCCGAGTGTGCACCGTTGCGAAAGTTCATCGTGTTGAGACACCACGTGATGATCGGGTGTGATAGACTCTACTTTCACATATAACGGGTGCAAGCCAGTGTTGCACATGCAAAACACTCGGGTTAAACTTGACGAGCCTAGCATGTACAGACATGGCCTCGGAATACAAGAGACCGAAAGGTCGAACATGAGTCATATAGTAGATATGATCAACATAATGATGTTCACCATTGAAGCCACCTCAACTCACGTGATGATCGGACTTGAGTTGGTGAATTTGGATCATGTGACACTCAGATGACCTGAGGGATGTCAATTTGAGTGGGAGCTTTAGTAATTTGATTAACTAAACTCATTATCTGGAACAATAGTCTAAGTAAACTTTGCATATTTATGTTGTAGATCAATGGTTCGCGCAGTAGCACCCCTAAATTTTAATGCGTTCCTAGAGAAAGCTAAGTTGAAATATGATGGAAGTAACTTTGTTGACTGGGCCCGTAATCTAAGGATTATCCTCACGGCTTCCCAGAAATCATATGTCCTTGATGCACCACTTGGTGACCAACCAGAAGACATGACCTCCGAAGACGTTAAGAATGCTTGGGAGGCACGTACTGGAGATTACTCAATAGTTCGGTGTGCAATATTGTATGTCTTAGAACTGGGACTTCAAAGACGTTTTGAACGTCATGGAGCATATGAGATGATCCAGGAGTTGAAGTTTATCTTTCAGAAGAATGCCCGGATCGAGAGGTATGAAACCTCTGATAAGTTCTATGCTTGCAAGATGGAGGAGAACGGGTCTATCAGTGAACATATACTCAGAATGTCTGGGTATTCAACTCGTCTAGTGGAGTTGGGAATTGCCCTTCCGCCAGAGGCGATCACTGACAGAGTTCTTCAATCAATGCCACCTAGTTACAAGAGCTTTGTGATGAACTATAACATGCATGGGATGAACAAGTCAGTCGCCGAGCTGTTTGCGATGCTAAAAGTCGCTGAGTCTGAAATCCAGAAAGAACATCAAGTGTTGATGGTCAATAAAACCACTAGTTTCAAGAAAAAATGGCAAGGTCAAGGGCAAGGGCAAGAAGGGTAAAACCAAGAAGGTTGGCAAAGTAGTTGCTACTCCTGTAAACAAGCCCAAGCATGGACCTAAGCCAGAAACTGAGTGCTTTCATTGCAAGGGAACTGGTCACTGGAAGCGGAACTGCCCCAAGTACCTGGCTGACAAGAAGGCGGCCAACGACAAACAAGGTGTATATGATATACATGTTATTGATGTGTACCTTACTAGCTCTTGTAGTAGTGCCTGGGTATTTGATACCGGTTCGGTTGCTCACATTTGCAACTCAAAGCAGGAACTACGGAATAAACGAAGGTTGGCAAAGGACGAAGTGACAATGCGCGTGGGAAATGGTTCCAAGGTTGATGTGATCGCCGTCGGCATGCTCTCTCTTCGATTACCATCAGGATTAGTGATGAATCTAAATAATTTTTATTTAGTGCCTGCGTTAAGCATGAACATTATATCTGGATCTTGTTTATTGCGAGACGGTTACTCATTTAAATCAGAGAATAAAGGTTGTTCTATTTATATGAGTAATATCTTTTATGGTCATGCACCCAGTGTTAGGGGTTTATTCATATTGAATCTTGATAGTGATGACACACATGTTCATATCATTGATGCCAAAATATGTAGAGTTGATAATGATAGTACCACTTTCTTGTGGCACTGCCGTTTAGGTCATATTGGTGTAAAACGCATGAGGAAGCTCCATGCTGATGGACTTTTGGAGTCACTTGATTTTGAATCACTTGACACATGTGAACCATGCCTCATGGGCAAGATGACTAAAACGCCATTCTCTGGAACACTGGAACGGGCGAGTGACTTATTGGAAATCATACATACTGATGTGTGCGGTCTAATGAATGTTACAGCGCGTGGTGGATATCGTTATTTTCTCACCTTCACTGATGACTTAAGTAGATATGGGTATATTTACTTGATGAAACACAAGTCTGAAACGTTTGAAAAGTTCAAGCAATTTCAGAGTGAAGTTGAGAATCATCATAACAAGAAGATTAAATTCCTGTGATCTGATCGAGGAGGTGAATATCTGAGTTATGAGTTTGGCAGTCACTTAAGACATTGTGGAATTGTTTCATAGTTGACACCGCCCGGAACACTACAGCGTAATGGTGTGTCCGAATGTCGTAATCGAACCTTATTAGATATGGTGCGTTCTATGATGTCTCTTGCTGATTTGCCACTATTGTTTTGGGGTTATGCATTAGAGATAGGTGCATTCACTTTAAATAGGGCACCATCGAAATCTGCTGAGACGACGCCATATGATCTATGGTTTCGCAAGAGGCCAAAGTTGTCATTTCTTAAAGTTTGGGGATGTGATGCTTATGTCAAAAAGCTTCAGCCTGAAAAGCTGGAACCCAAAGCAGAAAATGCGTCTTCATAGGATACCCGAAAGAGACAGTCAGGTATACCTTCTATCTCAGATCCGAAGGCAAAGTGTTTGTCGGTAAGAACGGAACATTTCTTGAGAAAGAGTTTCTCTCGAAAGAATTGAGTGGGAGGAAGATAGAGCTTGGTGAGGTTACTGAACCTTTACTTCAACCAGAAAGTAGCGCAGCGCAGAAAGATGTTTTTGTGGAATCTACGACAGTAGAAGAGGAAGTTAATGATGATGATCATGAAGCTTCGGATCAAGCTACTATTGAACCTCGTAGGTCGACAAGGGCGCGTACTACTCCTGAGTGGTACGACAACCCTGTCTTAGAGGTCATGTTGTTGGACAACAATGAACCTACGAGCTATGAAGGAGCCGTGATGAGCCGTGTAGCGGTGGTGAGTTCCCTCTCCATCTTGCAGAGCCAATCATCTGCCACAATGGGCTCGGTGCTGCTGGAGAAAGTTGGTGGATTCAGCCTCAAAAAACGGGTGAGGTTGTCGCCTTGAGGTGGAGGGTGGTTGTTGTGGTTGTTGGTCTGGTTCTGAATAAATAGCCGCATCAGGGTGTTCTGCTGTTGGAGAAGTTGGGCGAGTTCCGGCGGGAAAGTGAAGTCGGGCTCACGTCGCGGAGGCATCTTGCTGTTTTCAGAGGGGTGAGAATTAGAATAGAACAAGGACCTAAAAGGAAATTCACTACCCATATGCAATGCAACAAACATATCACACCAAACACTCATTCATTTATTCAACTCAAGGTTTAAACATCGAGATACAAATCTCCAAATCAAACTAAGCATCGACCTACGCTTTAACGACGAAAATAAAGATACATGGGGGCATAACTAAAGTTCTCCTCAAAAGTACATGGTGAAGTGGCCTCCACCGGTGACGCTCTCCTCATAGTCATCATCGTTGCTGATCAAGGGAGCCATGTCTCCTTCTGGATGAAGATTTTCACCCTTGTCCATCTGTTCCTCCAGAGTTGCAGTGTGAGTGTTCAGCTTATCGATCCTCTCTAAGAGATCCTTCACTTCATACTCATGCTCGTACTTGGCCTCCCGTAAGTCAGCTTTGAGGTCAATCTCGCGGTTCATCAGCCTCTTGATCGTCTTCATGTCGGCACGTACCCGAAGCTCCAAGGTCCTGATGCGCGTCTCCAGAGTCTGGATATTGGAAATGGTGGTGTCTTCAGTGGGAGTGGTTATGATATTTCCATTGGGATCCCTGCGGCAAACCACGCTGAGTCCTGGTGAAATGGGTCTACCCCTGTATTCCTCCTGAATACGTCCAAGGGCACGGTGAATTGCCAAGTCTCTCCCAAGTATCCAGCTGGGTCCCACAAACTTGAAGTCGATGGGTTCCTTACAATTTCCGAAGGTCTTCCCAGGGATGTGCACCTCGATCCTGTAGTGACCGTCTTGTGGAAAAGTCATGATAGGAGTCCTGGTGATGCTTGGAAAGGCAATCCTTACGTCCCTGAGGATCCTCATCAGCTCCTTGCCAAAGGGCATTGTCACGTCAGGCTGACAAAACTCTGTGATCAAAACTGGGATGAAGGTGGCCATCTATAAATTTTGAAATAAATCAGAGGGAAGTCAGAAACGAGTAGATGAGAGTATAAGAATTTTAAAGGCAAAAGAGAAATAAATCCTAAGGCTTTTCCAATCCTAGAGGTTACGTCCTACGGTCAGCGTGTGCTCTGATACCATTTTTGTAGCGACCCGACCTGAAAGGTCAAATCTCCGGTGTTTCTGTACCATCCCAAGATCATGCTGGTACACACACGGTACATCAATAAAGTGGCTGAAGGCCAACTCATGAGAATAACTAATCTTGCGGAAGCTTCAAAGGTAGTTGAGTCCATCTGACTCCAAGGGCATCTCACTGAGCATAGAGCATATCCTCACTCCTGGTCGGAAATGTACTCTGCAACATGATACGTTGCGGCCGTATAGGTCAGCATATTGAATATGCCGGCAATGTCACAAAAGAGGGGGTAAAGTAATCATCTAGTCTATATGCATATATGGTAGGTGGGGTAGTAAGTTTTTGCATAAAGCCAGTTTTTTTCCTACAACAAGAGAGGGCAAAAGCATAATTACTACAATGTTGGTTGATTAATGAGATGGTTCCACCAACCAATTCTCATACCCAAGTTGACAGTAATACCCACATCAATGTAATTAATTGTGTTGAGAGTTCCAGATAGTTTCAGTTCCTTTGGCTCAAACTGTCCATGACCATGGACACGGCTAATCGATTAGGTTTGGGTACTCTGTAGAGTTTTGCACACGTTCCCCACAAGATTTGATCGCCTCCGTTGGATTTCTCGCACTTCAGGGTGTTTGAGAAACGGATGACCAAAACATGGTCTTCTAAAGGGTTTCCCCGAGACTCTGTCGGTGCCCATCCTTTCCTACCGTTCTTCTACATCTCGTAGCACCGCCTGTCCAGGGTCACCACGATATCCAACCAATCCAGAGCCCATAATGGCATATGGCTGTGCAGGTAAGCCTTGGGTCTTGAAGCATCCATCCATCTCTGTGTGCCTGGGTGGACCTTTCCGCATGAATACTGGCACTTCTCCAGCAACATCTAGGCTAACCACTGGTTTCTCCAGGGCGCCGTTCAACCATCATCCACCCAGAGGTATGTTGAAAACTCGGAGTCTTGAAGACTTGATCATCATGTAGGTCTTGAAATTATTAACTCACTACTCTCATGAATCACACAACCAACCTCATCTACTAATAACATAGCAAAATTAAATCAACATTTCCCGCGGCCAATGTGTCAAAGGGTTGAGGGGTGCCTACCACATGATACTACAACAAGTAACCAAGTTTCCAAATTACCTACTTTGCATGCAATTGGGGAGATGGTAGAACTAATGCAATAAAAACATAGGTATACATGGTCAAAGTGACTTGCCTTGCTGACGATCCTCGTATTCAAGTGACTCAAGATAACAAGCTTCGCACTCCGGATGATCTAACGAATCAAACAAAACACACAATAAGCATAACCACAATACAATTCATACAACAGCAAGGCAAACAAATACTTCAACAAACAAAAGCACAATCAAAAGGAAAAACCACTCAAAGTATAAGACTAAATTTTTTGGTGTCAAAACTCTACTAAGACATAAAAAGTCAAAAATTTGTTTTGAACAACTGGGCATTTAGATAACATAAAAGTAAATATAAAATTTTATTAGAAAACATAAAGTATTTGATTATAAAATTTTTGTGCAAAAGAGTTACTACAAAACTTTTTTTTATAAACAATACTAAAGGTGAAAATAAGATGTACCTATTCAAACTAGAACACAAAACAAATAAAAAAATATTTTGATTAACAGAAAATAATACACCTAATGTTGAATCAACAGAACCTAATGAAATCTATAAACAAAAGTTAAACTAACTCAGATTCAAACTAAACGAAAATAAATTTAAATAAAATCTATTAAGAACTAGACAGATTCTGTTTTTGTTAAAAAGATTAACCAAATTTATCTTAAAAATTCTCAAACTTTTTGGGATGATAGGTCTAACTAATACAAAACAGTGGCAAAACGATTCACTCAAAAATATATTTTTAAACTCGAGTTATACAGATTTTAGTAATTTAAGAAAATTTGGTTAGATTCAAATTTAAAAGTTCAAATTTGAAATCTAAGACTACAGGATGAAACTACATGAAATTTGTGACCTAATGCAAAAAAGAATCAATTAAAAACACTAATTAGTTTAAAAGTTACAACTAAAGCAAAAACAAAAAACATTCTGTTTTCTAAAACAGAAAAGAAAAGAAAAAGAATCTGATTGAACGGACAGGGTATACGTGGCATGTTGCGATTGGTTGAGAGAGTGTGCGTGCGGAATCTAGCGAGCGGACGACTGAAACTTAGCGCGTACCGATTCGTTTTATAAAACTTCTAATCTAGCGCGTTGGATCTAGATCGAACGGATGCGGGTGGAGGTGGCGGCTTACAGAGGAGGGGTCGGGGTTCCGGCGAGGTTTGACGGCGGCCGGAGGGCGGAGGTGGTCGGAGATGATGGTGCGGTGGTTGGGGGCGGCGTCCGAAGTGCTCAGGCGATGGCAGCGAAGCTCCGGCGTCGATTGGTGGCGTCGACCAGACTGGGGGCGACGGAGGTGACGGCCTCGTGCTCAGGGAGTTTCGGGTGGAGGTAGAACTCCGGCGAGGTCGTGCGGTAGCGTTCTGGTGAGGGTAGAGGGGGTTTCAGGGTGGAAGGGAGACCGAAGGGACGGTTTTTTTATAGGGGTGGTGCGGTGGTCGGGGAGGGATAGAGGGGCGAGATCTGTGGGGAGGGATCGCCGGCGACCTTGGAGGCATGGTGAAGGAGATGAGCGCGCTGTCGCCGCGGTCGAACGGTGGGTCCCGCACGTCAGTGAGGGTGGGACGCGGTGTTTGCGCGTCGGTGGCCGACCCGGATTGATTTCGGGTTTTAAAGGCTATGGGCCGGCCCATTTCTGTTTAATCCGTTTCCTTATTTATTTACAAAGCGTTTAAAACATCTTTAAGGCATTCAAATCATTTCCAAACATAGGAAATGTATATATCAAAATGATCAGAGGATTAAATGCTATTTAATGAACATTTTTCCTCTGTCATATTGAATATCTTGTTAAAATTTATTTTCAGAAAAAAGCCTAATTGATTTTAAATCCTTTTGAGATAAACTTTCAAATAAACCCCTGGTTTCATTGCTCAATTATTTCACCAAGATGCTCCTGGTGTGGAGTGTCATGTTACTCCCCTCTTTGTTTGAACACCAAAGGTTTTCAAATAGGTGAAACAAATACATGGAAAAATTGAAATGGCCTTTCAGAAATTCAAAGGAAGCACTTCAATCATTCATTTCATTCAAACAAAGTGATGATGATGCATAGCTATATTTCATAACATTCCAAAATGAAATTTTGGGATGTTACAGGCCCGGATTCCAAGAAATGGTTAGAGGCCATGAAATCCGAGATGGGATCCATGTATTAAAATAAAGTATGGACTTTGGAAGTATTACCTGAAGGGCCAAAGGCCATTCAAAACAAATTGATCTTTAAGAAGAAGACAGACGCGGACGGTAATGTCACCGTCTATAAAGCTCAACTTGTGGCAAAGGGTTTTTCACAAGTTCAAGGAGTTGACTACGATGAGACTTTCTCCCCCGTAGCAATGCTTAAGTCTGTCAGAATCATGTTGGCAATAGCTGCTTATTTTGACTATGAAATTTGGCAGATGGATGTCAAAACGGTGCTCCTCAATGGTTTCCTTGAGGAAGAGTTGTATATGATGCAACCCGAAGGTTTTGTCGATCCATAGAATGCTAACAAATTCTGCAAACTCCAGCGATCCATTTATGGACTGGTGCAAGCATCTTGGAGTTGGAATAAGCGTTTTGATGAGGTGATCAAAGCGTTTGAGTTTATACAAGTTTATGGAGAAGCTTGTATTTACAAGAAGTGAGTGGGAGCTCTATAGCATTTCTACTATTATATGTGGATGACATATTGCTCATTGGAAACAATATAGAAATGCTGGAAAGCGTGAAGGAATATTTGAACAAGAGTTTTTCAATGAAGGACCTAGGAGAAGCTACTTTCATATTAGGCATTAAGATTTATAGAGATAGATTGAGACGCTTAATAGCACTTTCACAGAGCACATACCTTGATAAAGTTTTGAAGAAGTTCAAAATGGATCAGTCCAAGAAGGGGTTCTTGCCTGTGTTACAAGGTGTGAAGTTGAGTAAGACTCAATGCCCAGTGACTGCAGAAGATAAAGAAAACATGAGTGTCATCCCCTATGCTTCAGCCATAGGCTCTATCATATATGCAATGCTGTGCACAAGACCCGATGTCAGCCTTGCCATAAGTATGGCCGAAAGGTTTCAAAGTGATCCTGGAATGGAGCATTGGGCAGTGGTCAAGAATATCCTTAAGTACTTGAAAAGGACTAAGGAAGTGTTTGTCGTTTATGGAGGTGATGAAGAGCTCGTCGTAAAGGGTTACGTCGATGCAAGCTCTTATACTGATCCAGATGACTCTAAGTCGCAAACCGGATACGTATTTATTCTCAACGGGGGAGCGGTAAGCTGGTGCAGTTCGAAACAAAGCGTGGTAGCCGATTCTACGTGCGAAGCGGAGTACATCGTAGCCTCGGAGGCGGCAAAGGAAGGTGTCTGGATGAAGCAGTTCATGATAGATCTTGGAGTAGTGCCCAATGCACTGAATCCAATGAACCTGTTCTGTGACGACACTGGTGCCATTGCTCTGGCCAAGGAACCAAGGTTTCACAAGAGGACCAGACACATAAAGCGACGCTTCAACTCCATCCGCAATTACATCAAGGAGAAGGACACAAATATTTGCAAAGTGCACATGGATCTGAATATTGCAGACCCTTTGACTAACCTCTTCCAAGGGCTAAACATAATCAACACCAGAACTGCATGGGTGTTCGATTCATTACAATGTAAATCACATAGAGATGTGAGCTAGATTATTGACTCTAGTGCAAGTGGGTGACTGTTGGAAATATGCCCTAGAGGCAATAAATAAAGTTATTATTATTATATTTCCTTGTTCATGATAATCGTTTATTATCCATGCTATAATTGTATTAGTTGGAAACACAATACATGTGTGGGTAAATAGACAACACTTTGTCCCTAGTATGCCTCTAGTGAACTAGCTCGTTAATCAAAGATGGTCAAGGTTTCCTAGCCATTGACATGTGATGTCATTTGATAACAGGATCACATCATTAGGAGAATGATGTGATGGACAAGACCCAAACTACAAACGTAGCATATGATCGTGTCAGTTTATTGCTACTGTTTTCTGCATGTCAAGTATATGTTCCTATGACCATGAGATCATGCAACTCACGGACATCGGAGGAGTGCCTTGTGTGTATCAAACGTTGCAATGTCACTGGGTGACTATAAAGGTGCTTTACAGGTATCTCTGAGGGTGTCTGTTGAGTTGGCATGGATCAAGACTGGGATTTGTAACTCCGTATGACGGAGAGGTATCTCAGGGCCCACTCAGTAATACAACATCACAATAAGCCTTGCAAGCAATGTGACTAAGTGTTAGTTGCGGGATCTTGTATTACGGAACGAGTAAAGAGACTTGTCAATAATGAGGTTGAACTAGGTATGGAGTTACCGACGATCGAATCTCAGGCAAGTAACATACCAAAGAACAAAGGGAACATCATACGGGATTAACTGAATCCTTGACATAGAGGTTCGACCGATAAAGATCTTCGTAGAATGTGTAGGAACCAATATGGGCATCCAGGTCCCACTATTGGTTATTGACCGTAGAGGTGTCTTGGTCATGTGTACATAGTTTTCGAACCCGCATGGTCTGCACACTTAAGGTTTGGTGACGTTTTGGTAGTATAGAGTAATGTATGGTGGTTACCAAAGGTTGTTCGGAGTCCCGGATGAGATCCCGGACATCACAAGGAGCTTCGGAATGGTCCGGAGGTAAAGATTCATATATAGGAAGTCTTGTTTTGGTCGCCGGAAAAGTTTCGGGCTCATCGGTAGTGTACCGGGAGTGCCGGTAGTGTACCGGGAGGCCTCCGGGAGGGGTATTTCGACCCAAGAGGCTTCATGGGCTATGGGAGAGTAAATATCAGCCCTTAGTGGGCTGGTGGAAACTCCCACACAAGGCCCATGTGGCTGGAGAAGAAAACCCAATAGGAAAAGGTGGAAAAAGGCAAAAAAAAGGAGCAATCCTAGTCCTACTAGGATTGGAGGAGGAGTCCTCCTCTCCTAGTAGGTTCAGCCAAACCATAGGAGCCTTGGCCCTTGTGCCAAGGCTCTCCTCCTCTCCTCCTATATATAGTGGTGGGTTTTAGGGTTTTGCACTAGTTTTTTCAGCCGCGTGCTACCCGTTCCTCCAGTGCATAGTTTCTCCTCTAGATCGGATTTCTGCAGTGCTTGGGCGAAGCCCTGCCGGAATAGATCCACCACCATCACGGAGCGCCATCATGCTACCAGAGAACTCTTCTTCCTCTTCACTCCTTCTTGCTAGATCAAGATGGTGGAGATCATCATCAAGTTGTACGTGTGCTAAACGCGGAGGTGCCGTCCGTTCGGCGCTAGATCAAAAGAATCGTGATCAAGTTCGTGGGACGGATCGTGATCAAGTTCGCGGGACGGATCATGATTGGATCGCGGGACAGATCGTGATTGGATCGCAGGATGCACGGCGATTTGGATCGCGAAGACGTTCGACTCCAGCAACCGTGTTTCTTAACGCTTCCCGCTTAGCGATCTACAAGGGTACGTAGATCCACTCATCCTCTCGTAGATGCTCATCACCATGGATAGATCTGCGTGTGCGTAGGAATTTGTTTTGTTTCCCATGCAACGTTCCCCAACAACAACACATGTAGCAAATATATATACTCACATATGCTACACTCACACACACATAAACAAAAAAGAAAAACTCACATGCTAGTTTTCCCTACACATACACGTATAACAAAGGAACCCAAAATAAAGCAAAAGAAACAAAAAAAGGGGGAGGGTTTCGGGCTCGAACCCGCGACCTCTGGGTCGATCCCATCGAGCCACACCACTGCACTATCGACGCAGCTGTTAACAGAGGAGGCAATGCTGCCCTCTAATACACACTTGCACGCCTAACCTGGCGGAGCTGATGGAATCGACACTTACGGCGACAGGGCACGACGGCCCGCAATTCCGGCGAACCACGGCCTCACCGGCGAGGGGAAAAGGAGCAGGGAGAAGCTGCACCTACGGGGGTCGCATCCCTACCTCTAACGTCGACGAAAACGCACGGCAACACCACCTACAACTACGGCGGAGCTAAGGCGGACACGAGCACGGGCACGTCGGGCACGATGAGCTCGCGCACGCATCGGGACAGAGGGGGGCACAACGGAGGACCAGCTGCTCAGCACGGGGCTGCCGAAGTCAAAGACGACGACGGAGGGGGGGAGACGCGCCGAAGTCGAAGCAGGGGAAGGAGACGAGGAGCAAAACGTCTCCGACGAAGACGAAGACGGGGCCGTCGCTACAGAGCCTCTCTAGGGATCCTAGAGGTGGGAATTGAATGCGGGGAGGATCTTCGAGCCCTTGGACGCCATGGTCGACGGAGATGACGAGCGGACGCCGACGAACTACTCTGAACCTCTCTGAGCTCTCTGAAACCTTACGTGACAGAGGGAAAGAAGAGAGGAGGGAGAGGAAAGGAGAGGGAGAAGGGATCTACGGCGGCGCGAGGGGAGAGAGGAACCCTAGCGGAGGGGGCACGCATGCCGAGGGGGTTTAAATACCCTCGGGGATGACGGCGACGGACGGCGAAAAAGGGAACGATGGAGGCGCTTTCTCTCTGAACCTAACGGAGATGACGGACGGAGCAGGTGGCCGTTCCCCTCGAGCGGGCTAGGCCGCAGGGAAGGAAAAGGCCCACTCTGGCGCTCTCTCAGAAAACAAATAAAACAGGGAGGTTTTCTCTTCTTTTTTTTTAAAAAACACAACACACAAGAAAAAAAATCCCAGATTAAACGAAAGGATTTTTGTGCAGAACAAAAATACTTTCGCAATGAAAATAAAATGCACTATTTACTAAAAATGTCAAGATGATTTTTAGGACAAGTAATTTTAATGGTTTTAAAATAAGAGCCCCTGGTTATTTAAACGTCAATGCATAAAAACTCCAAACATCAAAAGAACCCTACTCACAATTAATTAAACATATTAGGCTACCTCTTGAACATTTTTAAACAATTTAATTAGCAATTTCAATCTGCTGATAAAATAACATGGGAAATAAAGGGCATTTTGGAAGGGTTGTTTGAGAAGGAAATAAAGAGGGGAAAAAGGATAAGTAGATGCACCACCCACATAATCCAACCACATCACACATCACAAGATCATAACCAAACACACAAGGTCACAACAATAGCAAGACATGACATGATGGATGCTATGATGCATGAGTGCAAGAACAAGACATGGCATATATCAAGGTGCAAAAATCACTTCATTAATCTCATGGCAACAACGTTCATATAAGACACATGCCATAAAAGGTAGGGACAACACTTGGGCTGTCACAATGACTAGGGGTCCACGAACGATAGCTAGGGTTTGGAGGAACGAACGTTTGAAGAAGTAATTTCAAAAGTTAGGTCCACCACATTAAGTACCCATCGTTGTCGGTGATACTGGTTCAGAATTATCGGTGCCACCGAGTTCCTCAACTGTCAGCTCACAGGGAAACTCGGTGAAGCCGAGAAGATGGAATCGGTGTTATCGAGATTGGAAAACTAGATCAACCCTAGGCTTCGGCGATACATGGATTTGTGTGTTAGTTTCACCGAGATGCACTTGGGAGATTTTAGTGGCCAGTCCTTGTCGATACGGAACTCTGAGTGCTCCTCACATAGAGAGATCGAGAAGTACTTGTTCAAGTTTTGCGATGCAGCAAGAATAGAATATGAGACGAGAAAGCACAGATAGCTAGAGAGGGGTTATACGTGTCCAACGTATCAATAATTTTTGATTGTTCCGTGCTATTATATTATCTGTTTTGGATGTTTTATATGCATTAATATGCTATTTTATATTATTTTTGGGACTAACCTATTAATCTAGAGCCTAGTGCCAGTTTCTGTTTTTCCTTGTTTCCGAGTTTCACAGATAAGGAATATTGAACGGAGTCCAAACAAAATAAAATCTCCGGAATGATTTTTTCTGGAATAAAAGGAAGCCACGAGATTGGAGAACCAAGGCAGAGGAGCTGCCACAGGGCCACAAGCCCGCTTGTCGCGACCAGGGGGGTACCCTGCACCGGGCGGACTTGTGGACCCCTCGCAACTCCCCTAACCCTAATCATAAATACCCAAATATTCCATCATTATCAGAATGAGCCACGAAAACACTTTTCCGCCGCGAGAAGCCTCCGTTCTCGAGAGATCCAATCTTGGAGCCTTTTTCGGTAATCTGCCAGAGGGGGATTTGATCACGGAGGGCATCTACATCAACTCCATTTCCCCTCCGTTGATGCGTGAGTAGTTCACCATAGAACTACGGTTCCATAGCTAGTAGCTAGATGGCTTCTTCTCTCTCTTTGCTTCTTAATACCATGTTCTTCATGATCTTCATAGAGATCTATCTGATGTAATACTCTTTTGCGGTGTGTTTGTCGAGATCCGATGAATTGTGGGTCTATGTTCAGATTATCCATGAATATTATTTGAGTCTTTCCTGAATTCTTATATGCATGATTTCATATCTTTGCAATTCTCTTCGAGTTATTGGTTTGGTTTGGCCAACTAGATTGGTAATTCTTGCAATAGGAGAAGTGCTTAGTTTTGGGGTCAATCTTGCGGTGTCCTCACCCAGTGACAAAGTAGGGGTAGCGTGGAATGTATTATATTGTTGCCATCAAGGGTAAAAAGATGGGGTTTTCATCATATTGCTTGAGTTTATCCCTCTACATCATGTCATCTTACTTAATGTGTTACTCTGCTCTACATGAACTTAATACTCTAGATGCAGGCAGGAATCGGTCGATGTGTGGAGTAATAGTAGTAGATGTACAATCGTTTCGGTATACTTGTCACAGACGTGATGCCTATGCATAATCATTTCCTTGGATATCTTCATAATTATTCGCTTTTCTATCAATTGCTCGACAGTAATTTGTTCACCCACCGTAATACTTGCCATCATGGGAGAAGCCATCTAGTGAAACCTATGGCCCCCGGGTCTATTTTCCATATTATATTTTCAGATCTAAAACCAAAAATACCAAAAATACTTGCTTCCCTATTTTTACTTTTAGTTTTACTTTCCGTTCAAGCATCCTATTATATCTATCTCTATGAGATCTCATCCTTGCAAGTAATCGTGAAGGGATTGACAACCCCTTTATAGCGTTGGGTGCAAGAGTTTGATTCCTTGTGCAGGTACATCTATTGGTGGCTCGTTTGTATCTCCTACTGGATTGATACCTTGGTTCTCAAAAACAGAGGGAAATACTTATCTACTTTTCTGCATCAAACCGTTCCTCTTCACAGGAAACCAACGCATGCTCGAGAAGTAGCAAGAAGGATTTCTGGCGCCATTGCCGGGGAGATACATAGCAAGTCAATGATACCAAGTACCCATCACAAACTCATCTCTTGCATTTACATTATTTGCCATCTGCCTCTCGTTTTCCTCTCACCCACTTCTAAAATGATTTTCAGAAAATACCAAAAAGATTTGCCTTTTTATTCGCCCTTCTTCCGTTTGTCTTTTCGTTGCTACGTTTGCTTGTGTTGCCATGTGCCTTCTATTTGCTCGCAAATTTGCTTGCTATAAATCTATTTATATAGATCCTCATCCATTTTCTAATATTTTCAAAAGACCAAATTATGATGAACCAATTGCTAGTGAGTTGAGTGCACTTGATTATCTCTATGAAGTTTTGCTTGAAATTCATGAATCTGAAAATTGTGATGAAGTGGTTCACGATGTTTCCTTGAATGAAAAGCATGATTGCAATGATATTGTTATAAATTTTATTAATGTCAATTATGTTAATGATATGCAAAACTACAAGCTTGGGGATGCTATATTTGATGAGTTTGCCATGACCACTACTTATTGCAATGATCACGATTGGGGTGATAATGCTTCTTATGATCTTGATAATTTATTTAATACTCATGATGAATATGATTTTGAAAGTGGGTTTGTAAGAGTGTCAACTTTAGGCATTATTGATCCCACTATTTTGGAGAGTGTTCATTCTTATGATTTTTTTGATAAAAGTAGGTTTGGAGATGTCATGACTTTAGTTAATGATAATCCCACTATTTTGGAAGAGTATTAACTTTGCATGCATATGGATCATGAAGAGAAAATTTTATATGATAGTAATATTGTTGAATTCCTTCATGATTATACTGAAATTTATTATGAGGGAGGAACATATGCTTGTAGGAATTGCAATAATATCAAGTTTCCTCTCTATGGGTTCAAAGTTTTGAAGTTATGCTTGTTTTGCCTTCCTATGCTAGTTAATTCTTGTTCCCATGAATTGTTTGCTCACAAAATCCCTATGCATAGGAAGTGGGTTAGACCTAAACATGTTTTTAATGCCATTAATGATGCTATTTTGCATATCTCAACTACTACATTTTTTGTGAGCATCATTGAAATCGTTATGCCTAGCTAGGGGCGTTAAACAATAGCGCTTGTTGGGAGGCAACCCAATTTTATTTTGCTTTATGATTTTTGCTTCTGTTTTGGTGTGTTTGGCACATTATTACTCCTGTATTAATTGTGTTTTTGTGTTTTTATTAGTGTATGATCCAAGTAAAACCTTTGGGGTGATCTATGGTAGTTGTTGATTTGATCTTGCTGAAAAACAGAAACTTTTGCGCTCAGTCCAGGAATTCTCCAAATTTTTCAGAGCGCCGAATTGATATTAAATGTGTACACAGTATTAATATACAAATTTAACTGATTTTACTATTTTTTCAGAATTTTAAGAGTTCCAGAAGTATTCGAAGTTTACAGATTGCTACAGACTGTTCTGTTTTGGCAGATTCTGTTTTCTTTGTGTTGTTTGCCTATTTTGATGCATCTATGGGTCGTATCAGGGGGTATGAGTCATGGAAAAGTTAGAATACAGTAGGTATTACACAAATACAACTAAAGAATAAAGTTCACAACAGTACCTAAAGTGGTGACTTATCTTTTTATACTAACGGATCTCATGAGTTTCTGTTGAGTTTTGTGTTGTGAAGTTTTCAAGTTTTGGGTGAAGATTTGATGGACTATGGAATAAAGACTGGCAATTTCCTAAGATTGGGGATGCCCAAGGAACCCCAAGTCATATTAAAGGATAACAAAAAGCCTAAGCTTGGGGATGCCCCAGAAGGCATCCTCTCTTTCATCTTCAATCCATCGGTAAATTTACTTGAGGCTATATTTTTATTCACCACATGATATGTGTTTTGCTTGGAGCGTATTGTATGATATGAGTCTTTGCTTGTTAGTTTTCCACAATCATGCTTTATGCACACATCTTTTGAGAGACACACACTAATCGTGAATTTATTAGAATACTCTATGTGCTTCACTTATATCTTTTGAGCTAGGCAATGTTGCTCTAGTGCTTCACTTATATCTTTATAGAGCATGGTGGTGTTATATTTTATAGAAATTATTGAACTCTCGTTCCTCACTTATATTATTTTGAGAGTTTCTTAAAACATCATGGTAATTTGTTTAGCTTATGAATTTAGTCCTAATATAATGGCATCCAAGAGGGATATAATAAAAACTTTCATATTAAGTGCATTAACAACTATGAGAAGTTGGATTCCTTGCATATAGTTTTGAGATAATAGGGATGGTAATATAAGAGTCATGCTAGCGAGTAGTTATGAATTGAATAGATACGTGTGTTAAAGCTTGTGATTCCCGTAGCATGCACGTATGGTGAACCGTTATGTAACGAAGTCGGAGCATGATTTGTCTAATGATTGTCGAGCTTTGTGTGAGGGTCGGGAGCGCGCGATGGTTAACTCCTACCAACCTCTCCCCTAGGAGCATGCGTCTAATGCTTTGTTTGATAACTAATAGACTTTTGCAATAAGTATGTGAGTTCTTTATGACTAATGTGAGTCCATGGATTATACGCACTCTCACCCGTCCATCTTTGCTAGCCTCTCTAGTACCGCGCAACTTTCGCCGGTACATCAAACCCTCCTTGCTCAAAACAGCCACCATATATTCCTTAAAACAGCCACCATACCTACCTATTATGGCATTTCCATAGCCATTCCGAGATATATTTCCATGCAACTTCCACCATGTAGTTTTTCTATGACTTGCATCATCACTTCATATTGCATATAGAGTTATATCTTGTGATAGGAATCGAGTTGTAATTTCTTTTTCTTTGAGTTATAAGTAAATAAAAATGTGATGATTTTTCATTAATAGAGCATTAATTGTCCCATGAGAGAAAAGGATAATGGAGGCTATGACTCCCTCACAAGTTGGGACAAGTATCCGGACTTTACAAAAAAATAAAAGAGGCCAGTGAAGCCCAAACAAAAAAAATAAAAGAGACAAAATAAGCCCACCAAAATAAAAAAATGAGAGAAGAGAGAAGGGACAATTGCTACTATCTTTTTCCACATTTGTGCTTCAAAGTAGCACCATGATCTTCATGATAGAGAGTCTCCTATTTTGTCACTTTCATATAACTAGTGGATATTCATTTTGCACGACCACTTAGTTTTCTTTTTGAGCTTTCATACACTTATAGCTATAAGTGAATTTGTTGCATGGCAATCCCTACTCACTCACATTGATGTCTATTGATGGGCATCTCCATATCCCATCGATACGCTTAGTTGATGTGAGACTATCTTCTCCTTTTTCTTTTGCACCTTCTCAACATTCTATTCCACCTATAATGCTATATCCATGGCTCACGCTCATGTATTGCGTGAGAGTTGAAAAGGTTTGAGAACACCAAAAGTGTGAAACAATTGCTTGAATTGTTCATCGGGGTTGTGCATGATTTAGATACGTTATGTGGGGAAGATGGAGAATAGCCAGACCATATGATTTTGTAGGGATGACTTTCGAAGTCCATGTTATTTCGAAAGGACACGACTACCTTGTTGGTGTGCTCGAAGTATTACCTTTTTTATGTCAATATTAGACTATTGTTTCGAATCTAACGGATCTGAATATTCATGCCACAATAAATAATATTACATGGATAAATATGTTGGGTACCATTCCACATCAAAATTTTGTTTTTATCATTTACCTACTTGAGGACAAGAAGGAATTAAGCTTGGGGATGCTGATACGTCTCCAACGTATCTATAATTTTTGATTATTCCATGCTATTATATTATCTGTTTTGGATGTTTTATATGCATTAATATGCTATTTTATATTATTTTTGGGACTAACCTATTAATCTAGTGCCTAGTGCCAGTTTTTGTTTTTTCCTTGTTTTTGAGTTTCGCAGATAAGGAATATTAAATGGAGTCCAAACGGAATAAAACCTCCGGAATGATTTTTTCTGGAATAAAAGGAAGCCACGAGACTTGAGAACCAAGGTAGAGGAGCTGCCATGGGGCCACAAGCCCGCTTGCCGCGGCCAGGGGGATACCCCGTGCCGGGCAGGCTTGTGGGCCCCTAGCAACTGCCTTAACCCTAATCTTTGGCCTATAAATACCCATATATTCCATCATTATCAAAACGAGCCACAAAAACACTTTTCCTACGTCAGAAGCCTCCGTTCCCGAGAGATCCAATCTTGGAGCCTTTTCCGGTAATGATTCGATCACGGAGGTGTAACAGCCCTGGACCGACGCTCTAGAAGATTCCCCTTTTATTTCCATTCTCGTATGTGTTTCATCTGGGTGTTGCATTCATCATTGCATCATTCGCATCATCTGCATAGTATTGTCACTCGTTTTCGAAAACTTGCATCCGTTTGTAATTGCCGGTTCTCTCCGTTCTTGCTGTGGCCCGTTTCGAGATCACACACACACACGCGCCCGTGACATTGTTTAAAAAACCATTTTAAAAGTGTGCGAAAGATATTCTTGGATTCGGTCGAGACCTGGTGTGCGGTCTTATTATATTGTAGGTACGCCGCTTGCTTTTGTCGCAACCAGAGTTCATTTGATATTCCGACGGTTGCCCGTAGTGGCACCGTCATCGAGTTATTCGTCGCATGTTTTCGGTTTTGCAAAACTCGTGTCACGGGCCACCATTCTCTCTCTCTTCTCAGCCTTAGCCCACTCCACACACAGCCCACCAACCTTGTCCCGATCCGGCCGTCCAATTGTGATCGCACGGCCAAAATCAGCCCTGAAACCCCTAACCTAGCCCTCCCCCTGCTACAAATAGCCACCCCTTGTCCATTTTTGACCTACTCCCACCTCTGTCTTGAAAACCGTGCCACCCAGCCGCCTCCCACCCCGCAGCCACCAGCCTCGCATCGGTTTCCGCACCAGCCCTGTCCACCGCTGCCACGTCCCTTCGCCCAATCGCATGCCGCCACGTCGCCTCCCCATAATCCCTCAGCCAATCGGCGCGCGCCACGCGTCCCCTGCGCCACCACCTCCACCGCGCAGCCGCCTGAGCCCGCAACCGGCCCGCCCCGGGCCGAGACGGGGCCGAATCCCGCCGCCGCGCCCGAGTCTCTCCGGAGCCCGAGCTCCTCCCGTTGCCTTCCCCCGCGCGATGGCTCGGCCTCCTCGCTGTCTCCTTCCGCCGGAGCAAGTCGTCGGAGCGTCTCCGTCCCCGCCTGGTCCGGACCTTGCCGTCGCCCCAGGAACCAGTCACGGCTTTCCAGAGCTCCCATGGCGGCCACATGCAGAGGAGCCACCTCCCGGCCTGGCCGGCGGCTAGATCCGGCCGGATCCCAGCTAGCCTCGCCATTCCCCGCCATCCCAGAGCCTCGCCGGAGCCTCCGGTCGCCGCCCTATTGATCCGCATCGGCGCCGCCCCTGCGCTCGGGTGGAGAAGCCACCGCATCGAGCCAGCGCGCCCGCATTGAATGCTGCGCTCGCCTGGGCCACCCAACGCCCCGTGGGCCGTGTCAGGCCTCCAAGGCCCAGCCACCGCCACGCCTCCGACCTAGCCTGTTCCTTCGACCGGCCCATAAGGCCCAGGGTGAGCCGCCCCTATCCCCCCACCCAGAGCACCCCTTAGTTACCGTGCGCCCATGTGTCCTGTTGGGCCAGCGAGATTCCGTCCAAGGAGTATATTTTTTCTATGCCGCGAATTTTCTAATTAACCTGTGAATTTCAGAATTACAGAAAAACCCATGTTTTTAAATTGTGAATAACTTTTTAACCGCGCATCGGATTAAAAAAGTTTATATATGAAACTTGACTAGAATTTCGTGTAGATTCATAATATCCAAGTTTCACACATGTTTAAAATGTTTAACCTGCTGTTTTCATGCAATTTGCATAAATGCCATGCTAAAATGATTTATTTCATAACTACTAAACCGTAGCTCCGATAAAAATGTTCCATATATGTAACTTGGCTAGAAAAATGTGTAGAATCACATGGTGAAATTTATTCTACTATTTAACAACTCTAAAATATGGTTAGTACAGATCTGGATCAAATTCATATTATGCTTATGGGGATGTTTCGGGAATGCTATATGTTGCTTCCGGCCCCATTTAAAATGCCTAGATGATATAGATGTGTATGCTTCACCTCTTGCCATGTTAAAAACATTTAATATTGATGAGTACCTAACAAGAGTGAACTAAATAATTCGAACATGGAGTTTCATCAATATGCAACTCGTTGCATATTGAACTTCACTTAATATGTAGTGGTTGTTTTTTGTGCTTGCCATGCCATGCCATGCGTTGCATATTAAACCGGACATGCATCATACTTGTTTGCGCCTCATGCCATGCATATGTTGTGGTGTATCATGTGTTGATTGTTTGTTTTGGATTGCTTCTTCTTGATAGAGTTCCGAAAGCGTTCAGAGTGTGAGGATTCGTTCGACTATGTTGGTCCGTCTTCTTCATGGACTCGTTCTTCTTCCAAGCGGGATCTTAGGCAAGATGACACATTTCCCTGGATACCACTACTATCATTGCCATGCTAGTTGCCCCGCTTTTATCGTTATGTCTGGGTACCTATCATTTGTTTGTCAAGCCTCCCAACATTGCCATGAAAGCCTCTAACCACTCCACATCCCAGCAAACCATTGTTTGGCTATGTTACCGCTTGCTCAGCCCTTCTTATAACGTTTCTAGCTGCAGGTGCAATTGCTTTCATGTGACAACATGGACATTCTTTTGTTATCACAATATTATTGCTATTTAATGTAATGCACTTATACACTTGGTAAAGGGTGGAAGGCTTGGCCTTTTGCTCGGTGTTTTGTTCCACTCTTGCCATCTTAGTTACTTGTGAACCGGTGTTATGTTCCATAATTGAGCATTCCTAACATGCTCGGGGTTGTTATGGGGACCCCCTTGATTTTCGTTTTAGGATAAAGCTTGTCTGGCATGGCCCAACATTGGTACTATTTGCTTAATAACAACTAAAATTTGCATAGGGCATGATCACCCCATGGACTAATCAACAACCCGGGCCAGTGCTCCTCATGTGTGTTGGTCCAACCTGTAAACCGTCGGTGGCTACCAGTGGCAACTCTGCGATTGGCCTACCGGAAGTTTGGACAATCCATCGTGTCCTGAGAACGAGATACGCGGCTCCTATTGGGATCGTCGACACGCCGGGCGGCCTTGCTGGATTTGTTTTACCTTTCTCGAACGTCTTGAGTGAGGAATTCCGATTATTCTTCGGGCTGTCTCGAGGTGGCGGATTTCCTATGGAATTTCCTAGGAAGATCACGAGATTCATGGTCGAAGTTATTCCCGATGCCTGTGGTTAATTTGTGATGGATGAGTTGGAGCACCGTGCAGGGTTTAATCTTTCAGAAAGCCGTGCCCACGGTTATGTGGCAAACTTGGATACTTTGTTTAACACTCGATCATAGCAAACTTGAAGTAAACTCAAATAAAATACACCAACTGTGTGTGTAACTGTGACTATCTCTTCTCGCGAGTTCTTATCTGAAAGAGAACACGGTGGGGTTATGATTGACGTAAGTAGGTGCTCAGGATCAGTTAGTGATCATTACTAGTTGACGTCCGTTGTGCGTAGACCACCATACTTTGATTTCTGTATTCTTAAGTTAGCCACTCAAATAAATGCTTAGTCGCTTGCTGCAGCCTCACCATTTAACCATACCTCACCGATTAAGCTTTAATAGTCTCGATACCCTTGGAAATGAGATTGTTGAGTCCCTGTGGCTCACAGATTACTACAACAACAGCTGCAGGTGCAGGTAATGCGATGATTTGACATGAGCGCGATGCTTGTTTGATTTGGAGTTCTTCTTCTTGTTCTTCATCAATCTAGGATGGGTTCCAGGCGGCAGCCTGGGATAGCAAGGGTGGATGTCATTTTATCGTTTGTTTCCGTCCGTAGTCGGACCCTGCTCTTCTGTATGATGTTTGAGTATGTTGATGTATTAATGTGATATTGATGTAGCTTGTGGTGAGTGTAATCCAATTCCATATACTGATCTCGTCTGTACATGTACTTGCAATGATATCCATTCTTGCAACACGACGAGATGCACTTCTGTTAGTGCATCTAGTGCCCCCTAGTGATTTTGGTGTATTGAAGACTTATAGGTTAAGGTACTAATGTGTTTGTAAGTGTACACAGGATCTATAAGTCGATGAGGAGTTTGATATATTCAGAGATTATCGACCCCTAAAAATGTTTATCTTCAAGTGAAGACTTTGCTGAAGACTTTCTGAAGACTTTGGTGAAGACTTTGTGACGACTTTGAAAATGAAGAAGTTGGTGTGACCTTGAAGATATGAACGAGGAATATGAAGCATGAAGACTTTTGTTTTCGTAGTTTCATTTCCTTTATTTGAGTCATAGGAAACACCGTACTGTTAAAGGGGGCCGAGGTAATACTAAGGAAAACTTCCAACTGATGCTCAACTCCAAAATCCTCAACCTATACAATCCTTCGAGTGATGCCTTTGGAAATCTCTTACGGTTCAGACAAGTTCTTTAGTGACAGAGACGAAGTTCTCTGGTCTCTGAGGAAATTGATCTGACTGAGGAGTTAGGATTTCACCATTGCGAATTGCCTATAAGTGAGGAACATGATAAGCCTGAGGACTTTCATAGTTCGAAAATCCGACCATTGCTGTGCTTAGCGCCAGCTATCCCCAATCACAAATATCCACATAACGGTCATATCATTGGGGGCATTTCTGTCTTATCATGTCAGATTGCACCCTGGCTATAAGTAGCCACCCCCCACAACCACTAGTTGGTTGGATGCTCCGAGAGAGAACTACCACTTGTCATTTGAGAGCAAACCATCCTCCGAGGACTTTGAGTGAAAATCATCAGTGAGGAAAAATCCACAATAAAACCACCAAACCCAAAGTGATTGAGCATCACTAAAGAAATTCCTGTGTGGAACTAATGCTTGTTACCTTTGAGGACTGTGCATCCTCTAGACGGTTAGGCATCATGGTCTGGTGCTCCTGCAGTCAATTGGGGATCACGAAGTGACCTTGGTCTAGAGCATCCAACAGTAAATTGTGGATCGCTAGGTGACCAGTTTGTGAGGGTTTTGGAAGTCTACCCTGAAGACTTACCACGAGTGTTGGGCGAGGACTGTGTGACCTTAGCTCAAGGAGAATACGGTATGGACTGTGTGTCCTAGGATTATGTGTCCTCTGGTTTAAATACCAGGCCGCTCCAAACCAGACGTACGACTATGACAACAGTTGGAACTGGGTCATCAAATCATTGTCTTCATCAAGCTACCTTGTTCTATTTCCTCAACCCTTTCATTTCCTTGTATAACTGTTGATGAAATTAAACTTTACTGTTTGAAGTATTTGACTGAATACTGTCACAATTTCCTAACCTCAAATTCTTCAAGTTACCTTGTTCCTCACCTGCTTATCCTTTATCACGCTACTTGTAATCTGTGCATGTTTCATTTCATCATGATGACTATGCTGTCGCTATGTTCCTCAAGGAGAATACGGTAATGACTGTGTCCTGGGACTGTGTGTCCTCTAGTTTAAATACCAGGCCACTCCAAACCAGACATACGACTGTCACATCAGTTGGAACGGGGTCATCAAACCATTGTCTTCATCGAGCTATCTGGTTCTATTTCCTCAACCCCTCTAAGTCCTCATATACCTGTTGATGAAATTGATTGTTATTGTTTGAAGAATTTGACTAAAGACTTTCACAAATTCCTCACCTCAAATTCTTCAAGTCACCTTGTTCATCACTACTTATCCTGTATCATGCTACTTGTAATCTGTGCATGTTTCATTTCATTATGATGACTATGTTGTCACTATGTTCCTCATGCACTTGAGTAGTTATTCTGCTGCTAGTTATTCATCACATTTCAAATTCCTCAAAGTTGAAATTCCTCAAGTGATGAATTTTTAAAAATTGCCTATTCACCCCCCTCTAGTCGATATAACGCACTTTCAATTGGTATCAGAGCAGGTACTCCCTCGCTCTGTGTGATTTTGGTTTAACCACTTGGAGGTCTAGTTATGTCGACTACTGGTATGATCAAGGTTTCCGTGGAGTGTCCTACCTTTGATGGGACGGACTACCCCTACTGGAAGAACAAGATGCGTATGCACCTTGAAGCTATTGACAACGATCTCTGGTACGTTGTGGAAAATGGTGTGCCCTCTGTCACTCCCACTATTACTACTGCTGATGTGAAGAGATTCAAGCAACTCGATTCTCAAGCGAAGAATATCATCTGTGGCCATCTAAGCAAAGGTCAGTATGGAAGAGTGAGTGCTTTGGAGACTACTAAGCTTATCTAGGATAGGCTGTCCAAAGTCAACGAAGGTTTATCCACTCAACATGACTCTCGTGTTGATGTTCTTCGCAATCTCTTAAACCGCTTCAAGAGACTTGACAATGAAAATGTTCAGCAAACTTTTGATCGTCTCACTGATATCTCCAATGAGCTTCAAGCACTAGGTGCCACCGATATCACTGACCATGAAGTAGTGAAGAAACTGCTAAGATCTCTTGACTCCTCATTCGATACTCTGGCATTGATGATTCAAGAACGTGGAGACTACAAAGCACTTGATCTTGCTGACATTCTTGAGAGACTCAATACTCATGAATTTCAACAAGTTGAGAAGAGAGACCTCTACGGGTCAAGCTATGGAAGATCTCGTGCTCTGAAGGCAAAAGCAATTTCCTCATCTGAAGAAGACGATTCTGATAGCAGCCTTGGTGATCCTGAAGAACTAAGTGAGGAACTAGCAATGCTTGTGAGGAAATTCCAGAAGTTCTCAAGGAGAGGTGGATTTGGAAAGTCATCAAAAAGTGGCTTGAGGAAATCAAATTCCTGAGAAGACTACAAGAAAAGAACTTGTCATTGTTGCAAGAAGCCTGGTCACTTTATCTCTGACTGTCCTCTCTGGGAAAAAGATTCAAAGAAGAAGAAGAAATACAAGGATGATAGTTCTGATGACTCGAAGAAAAAGAAGAAATCTTCAAAGTCCTCATCTGCAAAATCCTCAAAGCACAAGAAGAATGGTTCCAGAAAGGCACGAGCATTCATCGACAAGGAAATGGATTCTGAGGAAGAATCTGAAGAATATGAAGAAGAGGAAGAATCTGAGGAGGAATTAGAATCTGGTGTCGCTAGCCTTGCTCTCGCTACTGCTTTCATCAGCAAGTCCATCTTCAACTATGAAGAATATGACTACTCCAACGACTTTGACGTGAGCAATGATGATTATGCTTCCACCTATTGCTTCATGGCTAAAGGCTCAAAGGTACACAAACATCATTCCTCATCTAAATCAAGTGAAGGTGAATCTGATGAATATGTGAAACCTAGCTATGCTAAACTTGTTAAAATTGCCACTAAGCAACACAGTGCACTTGAAAAGCTTCAGAAAATGCTAGACAAAAGCGATGATCTATTGAACTATGAAGTGGATCGGACTCAAACTCTGTGTGACGATCTCAAAAGTCTTCAGACAAAGTATGATAACCTTCAGAGTCATCATAATGACCTCTTAGCCGATCATGAGAAGCTTTCTTATGAATTTCTTCAAAGAAAGCAAGATCTTGAGAAACCGAGGGTGTCACATGAGCATCTCCAAAGGGAAAACGATTCCTTACTAGCTCAACAGATCAGTTCCGCTCAGGAAGAATTTGTTCCACCTTGTTTGAAATGCATCGAACGTGAAACTGCTAATTCTTCACCTGAATGTTCAAATACTTCTATTGCTGCAAATTCTTCAACTATTCCCGTGGTCTCAAATTCCTCATCTGAGGATACCACAAGTATCACTGATGACAATGCAGGGTTGAAGGAATTGTATGCGACAAGCATGTACAAAAGTCTCAAAGGGCATCAAACCCTTTGTGATGTCCTCAAAAAGCAGATTCTGAACAGGAACCCTAGGAAAGAGGGTATTGCATCTGTGAGGAAACTCAACACTGATGGATCCTACTGGACACCTGAGCAGTACCCCAAAACCTCATGGGTTGCTGCAAAAGGACCTCCTGTAGATCCATCCACTTTATCTGGCTTTACGTGTGAAACTTCATATTCCTCTGATGAGTCACTTGACTCCAACTACAAATTCTTCAAAAATCAGAAAGGTGAAGTATTTGCTAGATTTGTTGGAACTAACTGCAGGAACGGTTCTCCTATGAAGAAAATCTGGGTTCCCAAGATCTACCTTCAAAATATTCAAGTGAATGTCCTCACGACACCACTCATGAAGAATAGGATCCTCATATCAAATTCCTCATATGGACCAAAGTCCTCACTTGGACCAAATTCCTCAAATGGTCAAAATTACCATTCTCGTACTAATGCTTCTGTTTCGCAGGGAAAACCTAAGAGTTATGAATATGTGCATTTATTCTTCAAACCATTATGTTCATAAGTCCTCGAAGAATTTCTCTGCTTATTCATTTGAGTATTCTAACCCTCGCCCTGTGAAACAAAGCGCACATGCTTCTATGCCTCCCTTCTCGTATGGTGCTCGCAGAATGATGAACTCTTTGCCACCCCTCCAGATGTGTGTGGTGAAGAAATTGAACTAACATCATATGCAGGGTCAGGTCTCCAGATGAACATCTGATGAATTTGCTGGAGACCTGAGGAAATGCTTGAAAGGATGCTAGCTAACTATGCAGAAATGAATTCCTCATTTCTCTTGCCCTCACACTACTTGCTTACTATCTTGTGTGATGAAATTCTGTCTGATGAAATTGATGTCATATTCTTCACTTTGAAGCATATGAGTTCATAAGTTGTACTAATTCATCTGCAGGATGATACTCCAAAAGCTACTGAGTGGGTCCTCGATAGTGGATGTACAAACCACATGACTGGTGACAAGAATCTACTGATGAATTTGCCACTCAATCCATTTCCTCTGAAGCATATCACCTACACAGACAAAGGAAAAAAATCAAGGTATTGGGACTTGGTAAGGTTGCTATCTCAAAGTACCGAACCATGGATAAGGTGATGCCTGTTGAATCCCTTGGGTTCAACCTTATGTCTGTCTCAATGCTTTGTGATCTTGATATGATCGTCGTATTTGGAAAATATCGTTGTGTTGTCATCATGGAGTCTGACAATTCCAAAGTCTTCGAAGGAGTTAGGAGAGGAGACTTGAAAAAGCACGTCATTGGCATCGAGGGTGTCAAATTCCTCAAGGACCACCTCTGCGGTGCATGTGAATCTGGGAAGATGACCAGATCAAAGCATCCCTCAAAGACAATCATGAACACAACTCGACCCTTTGAATTGCTTCACATGGATCTCTTTAGCCCTACTCATTACTCCATACTACAAACGCTTCAAGTTTGTATGGCTTTGTCATTGTTGATGATTACTCTCATTACACTTGGGTGCATATTATTGTGTACAAAAATAAAGTGCAGGATGTCTTCAAACGATTTGCTTCAAGGGCCTCCACCAACTTCGGAGTCAAGATCAAGCATATTAGGAGTGATAATGGGACTGAATTCAAGAACACTAATCTTGATGAATATATTGATGAACTTGGTATTACTCATGAGTTATCTGCCCCTTATACTCCTCAACAGAATGGCATCATGGAGCGCAAGAACAAGACTCTAGTTGAGATGGCTCGCACCATGCTTGATGAATACAAGACTCCTTGTCGCTTCTGGCCTGAGGCAATTGATACTGCTTACCACATCATCAACAGGGTATATCTTCACAAATTCTTCAAGAAGACTTCATATGAACTTATGACTTGCAAGAAACCCAATGTAAGTTATCTCAAAGTCTTCGGTGCAAAATGCTGGATCAGAGATCCTCACCACAGTTCTAAGTTTGCACCGAAAGCACATGAAGGTTTTATGCTTGGTTATGGAAAGGACTTGCACACCTACAAAGTCTTCAACATCTACCATCACAAGGTTGTTGAAACTATAGATGTGCGGTTCGATGAAACTAATGGCTCGCAAAGAGAGCACATGCCTTCTGTGTTAGATGAACAGTCTCCTGAGGAATCCATCAAGCTGAAGGCAATTGAAGATATCATACCCACTGAGGAAGTCATTCCAACGAATGAAGACTTTCATGTTGATAAACCCGAAGAAAATGATGCTGAAGGAAGTCGTCAGCCACGTCAACCTGCTCATCCTAGAGTTGCAAATGAAGTACAGATTGACAAAATCATCGATGACATAATGCACCAGGTCCCCTCACTCGCTCAAAAGCTTCACATTTAACTAACTTTTGTGGGCACTTTGCCTTTGTCTCTATCATAGAGCCCACCAAAGTTGATGAAGCATTCAAGGAGCCTAAGTGGATTGAAGCTATGCAAGAGGAATTGCATCAGTTCAAGCTCAACAATGTGTGGGAACTTGTCAAGCGCCAGATCCTCGCAAACATAACATCATAGGTACCAAGTGGATCTACCGCAACAAGCAAGATGAAAATGGCCTTGTGGTGAGGAATAAGGCTCGTCTTGTAGCTCAAGGCTACACACAGGTTGAAGGAATTGAATTTGATGAACCGTTTGCACCGGTTGCTAGACTTGAAGTTGTTCGCATATTGCTTGCTTATGCCAACCATCATAATATCATCTTATATCAAATGGATGTGAAAAGTGCATTCCTCAATGGTAAGCTTGAGGAAGAAGTATATGTTGATCAACCCCCAGGTTTTGAAGACCCTAAGCATCCTGACAAAGTCTTCAGACTCAACAAGGCCCTCTATGGCATCAAGCAGCCCCCTCGGGCGTGGTACGACACTCTGAAGGAATTCCTCATGAAGAAAGGCTTCAAACCCGGTTAACTCGACCCCACTCTTTTCACAAAATCCTATTACAATGAACTTTTCATATGCCAAATATACGTAGACGATATTATCTTTGGCTGTAGTGACAAACGTTACAATGATGAATTTGCCTATATGATGAGTGAAGAATATCAAATGTCTATGATGGAGAGTTGAAATTCTTCTTAGGTCTTCAAATTCGTCAACAAGACAATGTCATCTTCATCTCCCAAGAGAAGTACCTCAAGGATGTTCTGAGCAAATTCGACATGCAAGATTGCAAAGGCGTCAAAACTACAATGCCTTCAAAAGGCCACCTCTGCGCTGATGAAAATGGTAAATATTTTGATCAGAAGGTATACCTCTCCATGATTGTCTCATTATTGTATCTATGTGCATCTAGGCCTGATATTATGCTGATTGTTTGCATGTGTGCCCGATTCCAAGCAACACCGAAGGAATCACACCATAAGGCTGTGAAACATATTCTTCGATACTTAGCTCACACACCAACACTTGGATTATGATATCCCAAGGGCTCAAATGTTCACCTCGTCGGATACTCTAATGCTGACTATGCTGGAGATCATGTGGATCGCAATTCAACCTCGAGCACATGTCATTTCCTCAAACGATCCTTAGTCTACTGGTGCTCGAAGAAGCAGAACTGTGTGTCACTCTCTACTGCTGAAGCTGAGTACATTGCTGCTGGCTCATGTTGTGCTCAGTTACTATGGATGAAGCAAACCCTCGAGGACTACGACATTAATTTGAAGAATGTGCCTCTCTACTGCGACCACAAGAGTGCCATCAAGATTGCATACAACCTAGTTCAGCACTCCAAGACCAAGCACATCCAGATTCATCATCACTTTCTTCGAGATCATGTACTCAAGGGCGACATCTCCATCGACCACATCCCCACTAAAGAACAACTGGCCGATATCTTCGCCAAGCCCTTGGATGAAAAGAGATTTTGCAAGTTGCGGTGTGAGCTAAATATCTTAGAATCTTCGAATGTCATTTGAAGAAGGACACACATCCTAACACTTATGCAAAATTGATGACTCTGATGTGCAACACACGAAGTAACATTTTTCTTCAATCAATGAAGAATAACCCTCTAAGTGTGATGAAATTAATGAAGAATTTGATTCTCATAACCCTACGACAATTGTATGCGGTGTCTGAAATCATCATTCTTATACGGTGGGTCATGCCACCAACCAAAGTTGAAATTCTTCAAAATCGAGTTTTCGTTATTTTTGCAAATTCTTCAAATTATCAAATTCCTCAAATTTGTAAATTCCTCAAGTTTTCAAATTCCTCAACTTTACAAATTCTTCAAACTTTGAAACTCATGTTCTTCATTGACTATATATATATATATTTGAGTTTTCAATGTCCTCAACAGCATTCACTTATTGCTAATTCTTCAAGTTGATTTTCATCTAAGTGAATGTGATCGGACCCTTTCCCCTCTATGCTAAACTCAACCGAGTCTGTTCACAAATTCTTCATATGCATTCTACTTTGAAACTTGTTCAAAGTCTTCACTGTGTCCTTGACAGCTGAAGAATTTGTGAACAAAAACTTTGAAATTTTCACTATCAAAATTTTCAGCGGTTCCCGCTCAAACGGTTCCGATTCCCACGACTAGATAACCCACGATCGCCCATAATCTCCTCTACTCAGAACGTGGGTGACACCTGTCGCGTGGAGAGCAAGGGTTAGGGGCAATCTTGTCCAAAATCTTTGGGCAGATTGGTTTTCACTCCCTCTATAAATACCCCATCCCCTTCAAATGTGCTCGGTAACTCCTCATCTCATCCCTCTCCCGAGCTCCAACCTAGCACCGCCGCTAAAGTCATCGTCGCCGGCGAGGAAGAGCTTCACTGCCTCAACCTCGTCGTCACCGTACTTGCATCGGCCGCGGAAGTCCTCATCCCGCCGCCGCTGTAGCTGTCTCCCTCTGCCAAGCTAGGGCGTGGGAGATGTGAACGGACGAACTTCCCAATCTCATCTCTTGTTCGTCGTGTTCTTCATCAGGGTAAATAAAATTTATTTTTACTGCCCTTGTTTGATCCTCAAATGCTCTTCATATTCCTCAAAAGGTGTTTATTCTTTATGAACCTTATTCTAAAAGCACCTTACATCTTCACGTACTTGATGTTTCCTCCCTAAGTAATGTTTTTTCTTCAAGATTCCTCAATTGTGTGAATCCTCAAAATTTGCACAACTCTGGAACCTGAGACAAAGAACACTTAGTGAAATTCCTCAAGACACCCATGGTCAAATACTTCTCACCTATTTTATTTCAAAATTTCTAAGAACGCATATGACCTCTTCAAATTCCTCGCACCTATACTCTGTTCACGGGTACAACATGTCTGCTGATGAATCACTAGGTTCTCATCAACTTAACTCATTTGCAACGCTCGTTGAGGAAAAACTGTGTACTTCTTCAGAGTCCTCAAGAATTCATATTCCTCAAGTGAAGAAAATGGCTGACAGAAAGAAACCTCAGAAAGGTGGAAAGAAGCCAGATGTGCACACTGTCTTTGAGATCCCAGATGACGTGTATGAGGAATACTGCACACCCGATGAAGAAACTCATGGCAAAGAAACGACCAAGCAGAGAAAAATTCATCTGTAGAAAATTGAGAGGAGATGGGCAAGGGAAGGGAAGGAGTATCATTATGTAACTCCAAAATACATGATGAAATTTGCAGTAAAACCTCCTTGCAGCAGGCCTCCCCTTGCTCCAAATCAAATTGCTGATCCCACTAGCATCAAGACTGGTGAGGAATTTCCTCACATGTGGGAGAAGTAGCAAGCCAAGCTGGCGAAGAAAGCCAAAGAGGCAGTGAAGAAATTCAATGAAGATTCTGCTGCTGCTGCCTCTGCCGGAGCCTCTGCAAGTGCTCCGAAGAAAATCATGAGGAAGAAATCTGCATTGACGACAAGTTCTTCAACCTCAAAACCTTCACAGCAGATCCCTCAAGGTCAAAGGCCTCGGCCTACAAAGTCTTCAGCTGCTGGAACGGTTGTTGCGCTGTCTTCTGCGACATCTTCAACTAGCCCTTCTGTGTTGAAGCTAAGGAAAACTGCTGGACGAGGTCAAAGACCAAGTCCTCACTTAAACAAGGTTGTGGTGACCATACCCTCAGGTTCTGAGGATGATGATGATGATGAAGCTGATGATGAGGAATTGGAAGAAATCATCAAGCACAGTCAGCAAAAGGCTGCTATAGCAAAGAGCAGCTCTGTTCCTCTCATGCTGGATCCCAAAATGATCCTCAACTTCATCGATATATGGCATGAAGACCCAAGCACCCCACTTTCTTCACTAAATTTGCCTCTTGGAGTGGATCATGTCCTCACCCACTTCATCTCTGAAGAAAAATGGAAGAGAGAGCAAGCTCTGAGAGCTAAGAGGAATAGGGTTCGGAAGGAAAAGTTTCTGAGAGACAATGTGATGAATTTGACCCCAAATCAACTCGTCACTGTTTAGTCTGAAATTCGCACACTCTCTAAGGATCAAGAGAGATATGATGCTGAATGGAAGGGCACAAAGGTGAGATTCGTCAGGGCTGCTCAAGCTGCCGTGAAGGATCACAACACTAGGGTTGCTGCTCGATCGCAACCACAAAATCCTCAGGCTGATGAAATTGCCCAGCCTGATGAAACTGCTGATGGAAATGCTTCTGCAACAGAAGCAAATGCCAGTGCTGCTGAGGAAACTCAGACCACTAATGATCATGCCAGGACAACCACCACAGTTGTGCCTAAAGAAACTGAACACACCAGGGCGACTGCATTAGTCGTTCCTGAAGAAACTGACACTTCTGAGGAAAAGACTCTCAAGAGAAAAGCATCAGATTCAAAAACCTCAGTCGTGAAGAAATTGAAGACTATGCCAAGTTCTTCAACTAGACCTATTGATGCTACACCAATTTCCTCAGCACGTGCCTATGAAATTGTACCATTTGGGGTGGATTATGTCATCCCAGATGAAGATGAAGATCAGTCTAATGCTTCGACAGACTAGATTGATGAAGAAATTGAAGTTGCGGACATTGCTTCAACTCCAAAGGTATCATCGCCCCAGCCTCAGTTCATTGCTGAAGAGGCTGGAGTTGAAGAAATTGATGAGGACGTAGACACTGGCAATACAACGCCTGTCATCAATGATGAATATTGGGAATCAGCACCCCCAAATTCACCAATGACTACTCCTCTGACACAGATTTCTCAATCGCTTGCTCCAACTGATGAAATACATGAAGAATCTGCCAATCTAAACACCCACGTCACTAAAGAAATTCCAGCTGCAACGGCTGATGATCTTGAGACCCCCGGCGCAACTGAGGAACCAACTCTACAAATCGTTCTGTCTGAAGGTGTTCCTCCCATGCCGAAGGAGATTAAGGGGCGCTTCAAGCCAAATCTTCAACCGAAGCCAAGAATGGCATTGACAGGCTCAGTACGCCCCAAATTCCTCAAGAGAAATTTCTTCAATGAGCATATGTTCTTCACTGGTCCAAATCCCTATGACTTTGCAAGGGCCGATCGCAACAGATTCTGGATGGCAACACAGCTCAACTACTATGCATTAGTTCTTTTTGAGAAGAAGAAAGTCTTCGAGCACCACCAAATTCCTCATGCTGGCATGGAAACACTTCCATCATTCACACCGGTGCTCCAGGTTCTTCATGATGCAGGCATTCTCCCATTCTGCATCGACATCTGCGACTGGAATGAAGAACTCATTCTGCAGTTCTATGCCACATTGCATATCAGCGGAAATGCTTCAGACGTCAACTCCTGGATATTGGACTGGATGACAGGATCAACACACTTCACTGCTCAAGCTTCTGAATTGCTTGAGTGTGTACCTTTTCCAATTCCCTCAGATGAAGCTCGCAAACTGTTTGATGAGCCTGCACTTCCAAATCAGCTGATGCAAGTGTTGATGAAGACATTGCCTCCTGGAAAGCCTTAACGAAAACCCTTCCTTGTGAAGGATCTGCTATATGTGCCCAGGACTGTCTACCGTATACTCATAAATACGTTATGTCCTCAGAAGGGCCACAATTCTGAAGAAGAAGAAGTGGAAAGAGTCATAAAGAATATGCTCTTCAACATCATCCATGGGATTCCCATTGATTTGCACGACTTCTTTATGAGGACTTTGGCCAGTGCTACTTTAGCTCCATTTGAACAGAAGCCCTATGCGCCTTGGATAATGAAATTCATCAGGGCGAAGTCCTCAGTTCCCTTCAAGGCTGATTTCCAGAACCACTTTGGCTTCCTGCCTCCAATTGAAGTCATCAAGAGCACAATTGCCTCAGTTGAAGGAAAAGGCAAGGTTGTCATTGATGAAGGCACTCGTCCATTGGATGGACAGTTTCGCAAAGCCGCTTCCTTCTCCACCAATGATGACACTGCCACCCAAGACTCCGATGCAAAGGCCTCAACTCACAAACCTCAAGAGTCTGCCCCTCGAGTGATGACTGATCGCGAGCTTCTAATAAGTCTTGATCAGAAGGTCGATCGCAATCACAAGTGGGTGAAGCGTCAACTTGGTTACATTGTGCAGAACATGACTGTGACGCAGAACACTGTGAAGAGGAATCACTACTATGTGCATGAAAACCTCATCCGCTCTTGGGCCGTACTGTCTCACCTTATGTCTTCTAAAGAACTGAATGAGCTGGATCTTGAGGAACATCCTGACTGGGCTCATCGACCTAAGAAGAAATTCAAGAAAGTTCAAGTTCCTCTGATGGTCACAAGTTCATTTTCTTCATCTCGAGAGCGCGATGACGATGAAGACATTGATGACACTACGACAGGCCCTGCATCGATAAACGACCCCGACAACGCTGGCGCTCCTTCCTCAGCAACACGTTGAAATTCTTCAAAGGGGCATTAGTCCTCACTTTTTTGTCCCTTTTGGTCTTCGATGACAAAGGGGGAGAAAATTTGAGTTAGTTTTCAAGCGGGTCTCTCTCTATATGGGCTATTTTTGTTGAAGTTACAACTCTCGCTCTTTTGAAAATTTTGTGGTTGAATTGTAAACTTAAGTCCGATGGTGGTCTGACACTTTTGAACTATTTCCCCGCATGTTTATTTCCTCAAGTACCTTAATGCATACATGCTGAATTTCGCCAGACACCATTTTCCTCACGCATTTCAAATTCTTCATATCATATGTTCAAATGCATGTATGAATTACAAGATATAGGGGGAGTTCTCCATGTTTTAACCTGCCATGTGCATTTGCAGTCTAAAGCGAATTCCTCAAATATGCACATCTTTAGGGGGAGTTCTTCTATATCTTGCAATCAAATTCCTCAAAATATGTACTTTCACTTCATATGTTTATCCCTGTTGAAAACTTAACCTATTTGTCATCAATCACCAAAAAGGGGGAGATTGTTAGTGCATCTAGTGCCCCTTAGTAATTTTGGTGTATTGAAGACTTATAGGTTAAGGTACTAATGTGTTTGTAAGTGTACATAGGCTCTATAAGTCAATGAGGAGTTTGATATATTTGGAGATTATCGACCCCTAAAAATGTATGTCTTCAAGTGAAGACTTTGCTGAAGACTTTGTGAAGACTTTGGTGAACACTTTGTGAAGACTTCGAAAATGAAGAAGTTGGTGTGACCTTGAAGATATGAACGAGGAATATGAAGTGTGAAGACTTTTGTTTTCGTAGTTTCATTTCCTTTATTTGAGTCATAGGAAACACCATACTGTTAAAGGGGGCCGAGGTAATACTAAGGAAAACTTCCAACTAATGCTCAACTCCAAAATCCTCAACCTATACAATCCTTCGAGTGAAGCCTTTGGAAATCTCTTATGGTTTAGACAAGTTCTTCAGTGACAGAGACGAAGTACTTCTCGTCTCTGAGGAAATTGATCTGTCTGAGGATTTAGGATTTCACCAGTGCGAATTGCCTATAAGTGAGGAACATGATAAATCTGAGGACTTTCATAGTTCGAAAATCCAACCATTGCTGTGCTTAGCGCCAGCTGTCCCCAATCACAAATATCCATATAACGGTCATATCATTGGGGACATTTGTGTCTTATCATGTCAGGTTGCACCCTGGCTATAAATAGCCACCCCCACAACCACTAGTTGGTTGGCTACTCCGAGAGAGAACTGACACTTGTCATTTGAGAGCAAGCCATCCTCCGACGACTTTGAGTGAAAATCATCAGTGAGGAAAAACCCACAACCAAACCACCAAACCCAAAGTGATTGAGCATCACTAAAGAAATTCCTATGTGGAACCGACGCTTGTTACCTTTGAGGACTGTGCATCCTCCAGACGGTTAGGCGTCATGGTCTAGTGCTCCTGCAGTCAATTAGGGATCACGAAGTGACCTTGGTCTAGAGCATCCAGCAGTGAATTGTGGATCGTCGGGTGACCAGTTTGTGAGGGTTTTGGAAGTCTACCCTGAAGACTTACCACGAGTGTTGGGCGAGGACTGCGTGACTTTAGCTCAAGGAGAATACGGTAAGGACTGTGTGTCCTCTGGTTTAAATACCAGGCCGCTCCGAACCAGACGTACGACTGTCACAGCAGTAGGAACTGGGTCATCAAACCATTGTCTTCATCGAGCTATCTGGTTCTATTTCCTCAACCCCTCTAATTCCTCATATACCTGTTGATGAAATTGATTGTTACTGTTTGAAGAATTTGACTGAAGACTTTCAGAAATTCCTCACCTCAAATTCTTCAAGTCACCTTGTTCATCAATGCTTATCCTGTATCATGCTACTTGTAATCTGTGCATGTTTCATTTCATCATGATGACTATGCTGTCGCTATGTTACGCATGCACTTGAGTACTTATTCCGCTGATACTTATTCATCACATTTGAAATTCCTCAAAGTTGAAATTCCTCAAGTGATGAATTTGTAAAAATCGCCTATTCACCCCCCTCTAGTCGATATAACGCACTTTCAGCTTCTATCCCTGTCGAGGCCCTCATGCAGATATAAGGCTAGGATCGCATCTTGGGCGTGACAGGAGGGCATCTACATCAACTCCATTTCCTCTCCGATGACGCATGAGTAGTTCACCACAGACCTACGGGTCCATAGCTAGTAGCTAGATGGCTTCTTCTCTCTCTTTGCTTCTCAATACCATGTTCTTCAAGTGTTGAAAATATGCCCCAGAGGCAATAATAAAGTGATTATTATTATATTTCCTTGTTCATGATAGTTTTCTATTGTTCATGCTATAATTGTATTAATCGGAAACCGTAATGCATGTGTGAATACATAGACCACAACATGTCGCTAGTGAGACTCTAGTTGGCTAGCTCGTTGATCAATAGATGGTCATGGTTTCCTGGCCATGGATATTGGATGTCGTTGATAACGGGATCACATTATTAGGATAATGATGTGATGGACAAGACCCAATCCTAAGCATAGCACAAGATCATGTAGTTCGTGTGCTAAAGCTTTTCTAATGTCAAGTATCATTTCCTTAGACCATGAGATTGTGCAACTCCCGAATACCGTACAAATACTTTGGGTGTGCCAAACGTCACAACGTAACTGGGTAGCTATAAAGGTACACTACGGGTATCCCCAAAAGTATCTGTTGGGTTGGCACGAATTGATACTAGGATTTGTCACTCCGTGTGACGAAGAGGTGTCTTTGGGCCCACTCGGTAAGACATCATCATAATGAGCTCAATGTGACTAAGGAGTTAGCCATGGGTGTTGCGTAACGAGTAAAGAGACTTGCCGGTAACGAGATTGAGCAAGGATACCAACGGTCGAATCTTGGGCAAGTAACATACCGATGGACAAAGGGAATTGTATACGGGATTGATTGAATCCCCGACATCGTGGTTCATCTGATGAGATCATTGTGAGCATGTGGGAGCCAACATGGGTATCCATATCCCGTTGTTGGTTATTGACCGGAGAGGTGTCTCGGTCATGTCTACATGCCTCCCGAACCCGTAGGGTCGACACACTTAAGGTTCGATGATGCTAGGGTTATAGGGGAATTGTGTACGTGGTTACCGAAGGTTGTTAGGGGTCCCGGATGAGATCCTGGACGTCACGAGGAGTTCTGAAATGGTCTGGAGGTAAAGAATGATATATAGGAAGTGAGGATTTGGTCACCGGAAGTGTTCCGGGCATCACCGGTAATGTATCGGGACCACCGGAAGGGTTTCTGGGTTCCACCGTGAGGGCCACCGGCACCAGAGGCCTGTGTGGGCCTAGAGTGGGGAACGTAGTAGTAAATCAAAATTTTCCTACGTGTCACCAAGATCAATCTATGGAGAATCCAGCAAGGAGTGGGATGAGTTCATCCTCATACCTTTGAAGATCGCAAAACAAAAGCATTACTAGAACGCGGCTGGTGGAGTCGTACTCGCAGGGATTCAGATCGCGGTGGATTTTGATCTAAGCACCGAATAGCGGCGCCTCCGCGTTCAACACATGTGCAGCCCGGTGACATCTCCTACGCCTTGATCCAGCAAGGAGGAAGGAGAGGTTGAGGGAGAGCTCCGGCAGCACGACGGCATGGTGACGGTGGAGCTGCGTGGTTCTCCGGCAGGGCTTCGCCAAGCACTACGAAGGACGAGGAGGAGGGGTGGGACTGCGCCGAGAGAGAGAGAGAGATGTATCTCCAGCAGCCCCAAGGGCTCCACTATATATAGGAGGAGAGGGAGGAGGGTGCGCACCCCTAGGGTTCCCACCCTAGGTGGTGCGGCAGACCTAGATGGGATCTGGCTGGCGGCCAAGAGGGGAGAGGGGAGGGGCGGCGCCCTAGGTGGGCCTAAGGCCCATCTCGGCTAGGGTTTGCCCCCCTCTCCTCTTGTGCTGTGCCTTGGGCCCTTGTGGGGGGCGCACCAGCCCACCTAGGGGCTGGTTCCCTCCCACCTGCGGCCCATGCAGCCCTCTGGTGCCGGTGGCCCCACATGATGGACCCCCAGAACCCTTCCGGTGGTCCTGACCCGTTACCGGTGATGCCCGAAACACTTTCGATGACCAAAACCTCACTTCCTATATATGAATCTTTACCTACAGACCATTGCGGAACTCCTCGCGACACCTGGGATCTCATTTGGGAATCCGAACAACATTCGGTAACCACATACACTATTTCCCTATAACCCTAGCGTCATCGAACCTTTAGTGTCTAGACCCTATGGGTTCGGGAGGCATGTAGACATGACCGAGACACCTCTCCGGCCAATAACCAACAGCGGGATCTGGATACCCATGTTGGTGCCCACATGCTACACGATGATCTCATCGGATGAACCACTATGTCGGGGATTCAATCAATCCCGTATACAAATCCCTTTGTCTACTGGATGACACTTGCCCGAGATTTGATCGTCGGTATCCCTATACCTTGTTCAATCTCGTTACAGACAAGTCTCTTTACTCGTTCTGCAACACATCATCCTGTGGCTAACTCCTTAGTCACATTAAGCTCATTATGATGAGGTCTTACCGAGTGGGCCTAGAGATACCTCTCCGTCACATGGAGTGACAAATCCTAGTCTCGATTCGTGCCAACCCAAATACCTGTAGTGTACCTTTATAGCAACTCAGTTACGTTGTGACTTTTGTCACACCCAAAGTATTCCTACGGTATCCGGGAGTTGCACAATCTCATGGTCTAAGGAAATGATACTTGACATTAGAAAGCTTTATCAGACGAACTACACGATCTTGTGCTATGCTTAGGATTGGGTCTCGTCCATCACATCATTCTCCTAATGATGTGATCCCGTTATCAACGACATCCAATGTCCATGGTCATGAAACCGTGACCATCTATTGATCAACGAGCTAGCCAACTAGAGGCTCACTAGGGACACGTTGTGGTCTATGTATTCACACATGCATTACGGTTTCCGGTTAATACAATTATAGCGTGAACAATAGAAAATTATCATGAACAAGGAAATACAATAATAACCATTTTATTATTGCCTGTAGGACATATTTCGAACAGTCTCCCACTTGCACTAGAGTCAATAATCTAGTTACATTGTGATGTATCGAACACCCATAGAGTTCTGGTGTTGATCATCTTTTGCTCGTGAGAGAGGTTTAGTCAACGGATACGCGACATTCAAATCCGTATGTACTTTACAAATATCTATATCTCCATCCTGGACATATCCATGAATGGAGTTGAAGCGGCGCTTGATGTGTCTTGTGTTCTTGTGAAACCTGGGCTCCTTGGCAAGGGCAATAGCTCCAGTGTTGTCACAGAGTAGAGTCATTGGGCCTGATGCATTGGGAATCACTCCTAGGTCGGTGATGAGCTCCTTCATCCACACTCCTTCCTGTGTTGCTTCCGAAGAAGCTATGTACTCTGCTTCACATGTAGATGTCGCCACGATGCTTTGCTTGCTGCTGCACCTGCTGACTGCCCCTCTGTTCAAAATATACACGTATCCGGTTTGTGACTTGGAGTCATCCGGATCTGTGTCGAAGCTAGAATCGAAGCTAGAATCTGTACTCCGCTTCACATGTAACCCTTTACGACGAGCTCTTCGTCACCTCCATATACGAGAAACATGTCCTTGGTCCTTTTCAGGTACTTCAGGATATTCTTGACCGCAGTCTAGTGTTCCGCTCTGGGATCACTTTGGTACCTCCCTACCAAACTTATGGCAAGGTTCACATCAGGTATGGAACACAATATGGCATACATAATAGAGCCTATGGTTGAAGCATAGGGGATGACACTCATCTTTTCTCTATCCTCTGTCGTGGTCGGGCATTGAGTCGTACTCAATCTCTCACCCTGCAACACAGGCAAGAACCCCTTCTTGGACTGATCCATATTGAACTTCTTCAATATCTTGTCAAGGTATGTGCTTTGTGAAAGACCAATGAGGCGTCTCGATCTATCTCTATACATCTTGATGGCTAATATGTAAGCAGCTTCTCCAAGGTCCTTCATTGAAAAACACTTATTCAAGTAGGCCTTTATACTTTCCAAGAGTTCTATATCATTTCCCATCAACAATTCGTCATCCACATATAATATGAGGAATGCTACAGGGCTCCCACTCACTTTCTTGTAAATACAGGGTTCTCCATAAACCTGTATAAATCCAAACGCTTTAATCACCTCATTAAAGCGAATGTTCCAACTCCAAGATGCTTGCACCAGCCCATAGATGGAGCACTGGAGCTTGCATACCTTGTTAACGTCTTTAGGATTGACAAAGCCTTCCGGCTGAATCATATACAGTTCTTCCTTAAGGAAACCATTAAGGAATGCCGTTTTAACGTCCATTTTCCAGATCTCATAATCGTAAAATGCGGCAATTGCTATCATGATTTGGACGGACTTTAGCATCGCTACGAGTGAGAAAGTCTCATCGTAGTTAACTCCTTGAACTTGTCGATAACCCTTAGCGACAAGCTGAGCCTTATAGACGTTCACATTACCATATGTGTCAGTCTTCTTCTTAAAGATCCATTTGTTTTCTATGGCTCGCTTATCATCAGGCAAGTCCACCAAAGTGCATACTTTGTTCTCATACATGGATCCTATCTTGGATTTCATGGCTTCAAGCCATTTGTTGTAATCCGGGCCCGCCATCGCTTCTTCATAGTTTGAAGGTTCACCGTTGTCCAACAACATGATTTTCCAGGACAGGGTTGTCATACCACACTAGTGCGGAACGTGTCCTGGTGGACCTTCGAGGTTCAATAGCAACTTGATCTGAAGTTTCATGATCATCATCATTAACTTCCTCTCCAGCCGGTGCAGGCTCCACAGAAACAACTTCCCCTGCTGTGCTACTCTCCGGTTCGAGTGGAGGTACAATTACCTCATCAAGTCCTATTTTCCTCCCACTTACTTCTGCCAAGAGAAACTCTTTCTCTAGAAAGGATCCATTCTTGGCAACAAAGACTTTGCCTTCGTGTTGGGGATATAACCCCACGGTGAGACCCGCCCTACAGGCTCCAGGTCACACTAGGCGGCTCGTACGTTAATCCAAAAGTGGGCTGCGAAGACTGAAGCCCAAGACGTTTGGCGGCTTGGCGGGATGGGCTGGAGCGAGGCCCGGATAGAGAAGACCCGGGCGAGTAAGCCGCCTAGAGACAACTTGGTCAGGAAGGCAAACTAAGGTAGAGATAGACTCGGACATGTAATGAGAGTTGGCTACAACTTGTATGACCCGTGGTCTTGACCTCCTATATAAAGGTGAGACCCAGGGCGACTTAGACATTAGGCGATCGAGAGCTAGGTCAAGCAATACCTCCCTTGTAATCGATACATCAAGCAATACAAACACAAGCAGGACGTAGGCTGTTACCTCAACCTGAGGGGCCGAACCTGGGTAAACTCGTATCCTTCGTCCCAACCAACCCCTTTGAGTCCATCACTTTGGCAATGGCCTCGAATCCAAGTCCGTTCACCCGGACATCTTCCATGATAAAACCACGACAGTTGGTGCCCACCGTGGGGCCTACGCTCGGTGGTGTGAAGTTCTCGAAGGGTTCTCTCCCAGGGCTCGAGGGATACGTGGTCTAATGGATAAACAAGAGTCGCCACGGCCGGCTCTACATCGACGACACCGGCTGGGGGCTTGATGCCGGTTCGGTGGAATACGGATTCCAGGTTCCTTTCGGCGGGATTCATGTCTTCATCGGCAGGATCGACGGATATACACCCGGGCCGAACGTCTGCACCGACATCATCGAGCCGGCTCGGGCGTGCAACCCACCCGTGCTGTGCAACCCGCCCGTGTTAACCCGGGCCGGAAGCACGTCTTTGTAGGCTTCACTCAAGGTATGGATCTTGAAGCTTCTACATCACAGGAGACTCTTGTCTATTCAGAGGACAAATCTTCGAGCGGGGAAACAGAGTTGATCTACCAGCTTCACAATGGTGGGCTCGGGGGCTACGACGAGCTTTACCCTGAGTTGGATCACTCTGAGCCGGACGATCTTGAGCCGTTGGTTCATGCGGCAGTGTTCTTGGCGGGGTCAGCCCCGGGTGCGAGTAGCACCGCCGCTGGAGCAGCAGCCTAGAGGGCTGACCCACCACCACTGGCTCAAGTTCTTCTGGATCTGATGAACGAGCTTGCGGCCCTAATGGCCACTGAAGTTACACCAGATAACCAAGCCGCTCGGAACTTAGATATTGTGATGCTCAAGGACTGGATGGTGGAGGAGCAATAGAGGATAGCTGAGCTAAAGGTTCTGATGGAGGAAGAGGCACAAAGTATTAAGACAGATGCTTTTCGCCTTGGGCTGGAACAGCAAACAGCGGCTGTGGTGCATCGGATGAGGCATCAATCCCGCTTACCAGAAAGTTATGAGGCTACGAATCTCTTCAACACGCTAGAAATGAGACGGGCAGCTGATGCACCTGGAAGCCGGCCAGCGGTTCAACCGATGCCACACCCGACCTGTCGTAGTTTCGTCACGGCAGATGCCATAGGTAGGCTTATCGAGAGGGGTCGAAGGACGCCGGCGGGCTCCGGGAGTGGGATTAGGCACAAGCGGTGGCTGACACACGATGTACCCAGGTTTGGGGCCCTCCGTGGGAGGCAGTAACCCTAGTCCTGCTCGGTTTAGTTGAGACAACGGTCGGGTTACAAAGGTGCTCCTCGAGGAGTATGAAACGAGGAGGAAGAAGGAGCTACCCTGCTCTTCCACCTCTCTATGTGTGTGTGCGTGGTGGATGTGGAGGGAACTCCCAGAGAGCAGTTGATCGATCCCCCCTGCATGGGGGTGGCCCAGGGGGTTTTATAGACCAACCCCTCGGAATACAATATGAGTAGAAGACCAAAGGGGCCCCTAGCCGGTAGCCTCTCCGGCCGGCTGCGTGGGCCCGGCCGTGGGGACTTGTCATCGGTAGGTCCCGCCGGCTGAAGAGTCTCGTCAGGAACTGGAGGGGCCCGCGAGGCGGACCCCGACGCCGGTCATATCGCGGCACGGGCCGCGCCTTGCGTCATCGTCTTGCGGCGGCCGGCCGGGGTCAGCGATATGGCCGGCCACCCTGTAGCCACGCCGGGGCAGGTAACGGAGTGGTTGAAGGCATGTCGGCACTGTTGGAAGCCCAGTCGCCATCCGCCAGGGTCAGAGGCCCTAACGCCTTTGCTGTAGCCATATTGGCGCTGACCCTCGACGGGATGGGGGCCACTGTTGCCATGCACGCCCTGCAGACGGTATCCAATGCTCAGTCGGCTGGGCGTAGCCGGCGGACCACCTCCGATGAGGCGTAGCCGGACCGCAGGGGGAGGCGGCCCGCACTTTAGTCGCGTTAAGAGGCGGGGGAAAAGGGGCGCTTGAGGCTACCCCGGGGTCGTCCCCCCGTCAGTAGTACCCGAAGCCGGGAAGGACCCGCCGATGGGCTGCGGCGGTCCTCACCGGCTTGAAGATCGTTCTTGTGCTGCAGGCGGCCTTGAGAGTCGAGCTGAACCAGAAAGCGATGGCCGGCTCCGCAGCCGGCCGACGCTTTGCGTGCCGCCTTGGGCTCCCCGCCTGGTTGGGGAGACGCGCCATGCGGCGGACAAGACCGGGCAATGGGGGCGGGGCCTCCCACGGCCGCAGCCTCAGCCCGTGCGCAGGGATCCTTTATGGCGCGGGGCGGACGGTTGGCATTCCTGAACGCCACGATGTCCACCCCGCGCGCTGTGGGAATCGTGGGGGTCATGCGTAGTGAATCCGGCCCCCACGATCGCCCGCGTGGGGTATAAATGTCGAGAAGGGGGAGGCAGAACGGCCCGTTCGCTCCCCCTCCTGCCGCCGCATCGCCTTCGTCGCCTCCCTCCCCCCGCCACGAGAGAGAGAGAGAAAGAGTCTGAAACATGAGGACAAGCCGCGCTGTTGCGTGCCACCGAACACTCGCACCCATTGACGCGACCGCACGCCCCCTCGGCGGCCATGGCGGGCAAGGGCGCCTGGGATGGCAGTGATGTGGACGAGACCTTCATCGAGCACCTCCGCCACCGCCGCAAGCTCCCGGCAGAGGAGCACCTGGTGGCGCGCCCGGCCGGGCCAGAGAACTCTCCGGCCCCGCAGGAGGGCGAAGTGGTCGTCTTCGCCGACCACTTCCTCCGCGGGCTCGGGCTGTCGGCGAGCGCATTCTTCTGCCGGTTCCTGACACGGTTCGGCCTGCAGCCGCACCACCTCGCCCCCAACACCGTCCTGCAGCTGGCGGCGTTCGTCACCCTCTGCGAGGGATACTTGGGAGTCGCACCGAGGCTTGACCTCTGGTGCCGGCTCTTCTTCCTTAAAAGGCAGACGGCAAAGGACCCGACGATGAAGCAGATGGTGATGACCACCTGCGGAGGCGCCCTGATCCACATTCGCAAGGGAACCGGCTTCCTGAAGCTCCCGCTGCACGAGTCGGTGAAGCGATGGCAGCGGGGGTTCTTCTACATGAAGAACGCGAAGCCGGAGGAGGACTACATCAACCTCCTCGACTTCGCCAACCACCTGCCTATTGCGATGCTAAATTGGCGAGTGGTCGCGTCTCCGGCGCCCGAGACGGCGGACTGGCTCTACGAGCGCCTGCTCGTGATGACCGCGTCGGAGGGGCTCAAGGCCACGGACCTACTGGCCACGATGGTGGCGCGCCGGGTGCAGCCGCTGCAGAGCCGACCACACCTCATCTGCCAGATGGGAGGACGCCATGACCCCTGCCGGCTCTCCACCAAGGAGATGAAGCCGGCCTATGTGGCGAGGGGGGTGAACGCCATTTTGACAGCGAAGATGGCGGAGGGAGAGTGGCAATGGGGGAAAACCCCGTACAGCCGGAGCTGCCCGGCACCACGGGTAAGTGACAAGCCGGTTCCCCCCCTCCATCTTTTAGAGGTGATATCCCTCCCCTTGGTCTAACCGTGAGCCGTCCGGCCCGCCCGCAGCTCTTCCCTCTGCTGCAGAACTACGGGGAGCTGGCCCCCGACACGGCGGAGTCGGATCCAGAGGAGGTCGAGGACGCCGATGACGTGGAGCCGACCGACTCCAATCAAGCCGGAGAGTCTGGTGCCGTCGATGTAGAGACGAAGACGGAGGGGGCCGAAGAGGCCGAGTCGACGGGAGAGTCCCCTCCCCCAACGCGCGTTGTCGAGGCCTCGGAGAAGTCCGAGGCTTCAGAGGACGAGGTCACGGCACCACGGAGGCGCCAACCTCGAGATGGCGGCGGCTCCAGCCGGGGAGGCCCAGGTGCGGGCGACAAGGGGAAGGGGTCGGCTGCCACCAAGCCGGTGCCCAAGGATGTGGCGACCGCGCAGCCGGGCGGCAACCGCGGAGGCAGCGGCAAGAAACAGAAGGTCACCCAGGCGGGACCCGTGAGGAGGGCAATCCCCATCATCGCCGGGTAAGTCCATCCTCTTCTCCATCTTGGTTTTCTGGTTTGCCTCCCCCCCAGTCTCTTGTTTGTTCGTGACCAGGGATGCGCGCGCCCTTGGGAGGACACTGGGTGGCGGGACGGAGAGGGCGACACCACCGATGGCGGCCGAAGAGAGGGAGCGCCAGGCATGGCTCAATTTTGAGGCGGCCGAGCGGGAGCGGCCTGTCCAGGAGCTCCGCCCCTGGGAGGAGGCGGCGAAGAGGCGAGGGGGAGCCAACGGGGAGGCTGCTGGCGGAGCGTGGGAGCCGTTCCCCCTCCTCCAAGGAAACGGCAGGGAGACCGCATGCGGAGCTTGGGAGCCCTTCCCCCGCAGCCGGGAGAAGAGGCCGAAGAGCCACCATGGCTCCGGGCGAAGGGCAGAGGCGAGCGCGATGGCCGCGAGGGTGAGGAGGCAACAGGCCGTGACGCCGCCCGGACGATCGCGGGCGTCGTGCCATCGAGGCAGGAGCTACCGGCTCCGGAGGCACCACCACCGGTCGTGCCGGTTTCTGAGGCGCCAGCTCTGGAGGCGCCGGCGTCGACAGAGAGTCATCCTGGAGCAGCCGGAGGTGGGGTGCTGGATGGGGGATCCGTGATGGCCACGAAAACGGCTGCCGCGAGTGCGTCGACGGCGCCCCCCTGCAGGAAAGCGACAAGAGGGGTCGGTCGCATCGAGGTCTCCGATAAGGGAGAACCTGCAGACGGGGGCCGGCCGTAGCAGACCTGGGTAGCGGCTGGGAGCCCGTCTTCTGGCTGGCCGTCGAGCGCCCTCGGAGCGGCGGTGGCGGCTGCCGTGGAAGCGTTTGCGGCGGCCCGCGCCCAGGCGACGCAAGATGCTCCGGCCGCCAGCGACCGGCTGGTGAGTTTGGAGCGGGCGGTTGCGGTGAGTCTTCTTTCCTTGCATTCTTCCGTCTTTTCCAGTGTGGACGCGCTGGCGCACCCACTGGGTGTAGCCCCCGTGGCTCGAGCCGGCTGAGGCGCAGGCGGGTCGAGTCTAAAGTTCTTGTTTTGCAGGCGGCGCACGACTGCCGGGTGGCAGCGTACAACACCCTGCTAGGGTTGTACCGGGGAGCTGAGAACCGGCTCGCCGTCGTGTCCATGGACCTGCGAGGTACGTTGCCCTTGCGAGCATCTTGCGATCTTCCAGTGGGGGCGTGCAAGTGCACCCACTGGGTGTAGCCCCCGGGGATCAGGTCGGCTTCCCCGGAGGCGGGCTGAATCCTTTCTGACTCCCGTGTCTTATGCAGTCACCCATGTCGAGACGGTCTGCCTCCGACGCCAGGTGGTGCGTCTTTACCAGTAGCGGGAACTCCTAACGATGGAGGGTGACCGGCTCCGTGGGGAGGCGGATCGGGCGAATGCGGAGCGGGAGGGCCACGAGGCGGCCCATTGTTGAGTGCTGGCGGACCAAGAGGCGGCCCTCCGGCAGGAGGCGGAGGGGTGGGAGAAGGCGCTCCGCGAGGAGCTGGAAGCCAAGGACGCCGCCTTGGCCAAGGCGACCGAGGACGCGCAGGCGGCCCGGGACGAGCACAAGCGCCGGTGCCACGAGTGGTCTGCCATGGAGGTGCGGTTGCAGGAGAAAGGGCACGAGGTGGACCATATGCTGCACAGTAAGTTTCCGCCGCCTTACTCTTCCTTCTTGGTTTTCTGGTTTGCCTCCCCGCTCATCCCCCACCCTCTTCTTAGGGCTCTTCCCTGGCATGCGGGAGGTCGCGGAGGCGGCCGTCGAAACCGATCGTGAGGCCCGGCGGGCGCAAGGAGAGGCCGTCAGGCCGCTGGCCCCCTGGACCCTGGATGAGGTGGGGATCGCTGCCGAGGCACGCCTATCGGAGGTGGTCCGCGCCCTGAAGCGGCTCCAAGTGGCCGGCATGACGCTGGTCCGCACGCTCTGGCCCGGCGTGGTGGAGCCGATCTCCATGAACCGGCTGTCGAGGTGGTTGGAGTTCGGGACGGCGCGGGTGAATGCCTAGAGGGCCTCCGCGGCATGAGCCGGCGCGGGCATGGCGCTCCACATCGCCAAATCACGGTACCCCGAGCTGGACTTGGGCTTGCTCACGGCCCAGCACGCTGGCGCCGACCCGGAGCTGGAGGCGGTGGCCGACGAGATGCTGGTGAGGGCGAGCGATCTTGCGTCCTTCGCCGCATGGGACGAGTACGTCTCAGAGCGCGGGGCGGACGGCGTGGTGGTCCTGGAGGACCAGTATGGGCTCGCCCTGGACGACCCGGATGGGAGCGCCGCCGAGAAGGCCAATGAAGGCTCCGACACCGACGAATACGCCGAGTCCGGGCTGACTCCGGCTGCGGGGGCTTCTACCTCGGCCGCCCCGGAGGTGCCGGCTTCAAAGGCGCCCGCGCTGCCGGCTCCTAAGGCGTGAGCACCGTCGGCTCCAGCGGCGTTAGGACTTGGAGGAAGGTCGGCCCGATGTTGCCATAGCTTAGGACTTTTCTTTCCTGCATTTCTGTTTTTAGACTGGAATTCTACCCACTAGGGGTGTATATGTAATGAACTCATGGCCGTGGGCCTTTTATATGTAATGAACTTGTGCTATTTGTCCTAGAAAGAATGTGCGTGCTGACTCTTCTTTCACCCTTTGCCTTTTGACTTGTGTTTGCGCGCCAGGATTCCTTCCGGCTTATACCCCGCCTGCCGGCCAGCCGGGAATCGGTCTGGGACAGGGACGGGGCTTCATCCATAGGAAAAATAGCAGTCTCCTAGAGTCAACTGGCTAGGGCTAGGTTGAGCCGGCAGAGGCTGGTTACTAAGATTAACATAGCTCGGTTGGGCCGATCCGGCCGCCGCGCGTGTCGGCTGACCTTCGTGTGAGAAGTTCCTTCGTATCCCGTGGTCCCTTCAACCGGACAGCCGGGGGCCGGTCTGTAGCTGGTTAGGGAAGGGGAGGCGAAGGGTTGCTTGCTCACATTATTTGTCTGCCTCGGTGGGCAGTCGGGCGAGCCCCCGGGCCCGGGAGCCAGACCCGATTGACGTGCCTTTAGACAACAGAACTTTGTAGGAATCGAAAATGGCATGCCCCCAACATAGGCTTGGGGGCCGCCATCGCGTTTATAGGCCCAAAAGAGGGAGGATACATACAGTGGTTTTCAGCAATAAAACGGGCGGAGGAGCGCCGCGTTCCACGGGCACTCCGTCTCCTCGCCGGAGGCGTCTCTCTTGCGTTTCTGCGGCTTCTGAGCATCTATTAGATAGTACGCGTTGTTGCGCAGCGCCCGGCTGACGATGAACGGGCCCTCCCATGGGGAGGATAGCTTGTGCTGGCCGGCGGTTCGCTGGATCCGCCTGAGCACCAAGTCTCCTTCGCGGAAGGAGAGCAGCCAGATCCGCTTGTTGTGGTAATGCCGGAGCTTCTGCTGGTAGATGGCCGTCCGGCTCAAGGCCAGCTCGCGGTCCTCCTCGAGGAGGTCGACGCCGTCTTCCCTTGCCTCCTTTGCGTCCTTTTCGGTGTATAGGGTGACCCGAGGCGAATCGAATTCGATGTCGGTTGGGATGATCGCCTCGGACCCGTAGACGAGAAAGAATGGAGTGTAGCCGGTCGATCGGTTGGGCGTGGTCCGGAGGCTCCAATGGACAACCGGCAGCTCTTCGACCCAACAGTCGGCCGACCGGACCAGTGGTGTTACGAGCCGAGGCTTGATGCCGGACAGGAGCAGGCCGTTCATCCTCTCAACCTGGCCGTTTGACTGCGGGTGGGCGACGGACGCCAGGTCGAGCCGGATGCCCCGCCTCGAGCAGAATCGTGCAAGCGCGCCCTTGGCGAAGTTTGTGCCGTTGTCGGTGATGATGCTGTGGGGGACGCCGTAGCGTACCGTGATGTCTTCGATGAACCGGACGGCCGTGGGGCCGTCTAATTTCTTGATTGGCCGGGCCTCAATCCACTTGGTGAATTTGTCGACGGCTACCAGCAAGTGTGTCATGTCGCCTCGTCCGGTTTTGAAGGGTCCCACCATATCCAGCCCCCAGACGAAGAAGGGCCATGAAAGGGGGATGGTCTGGAGGGCGCTAGCCAAAAGATGGCTCTGCATGCTGAAGCGCTGGCAGCCCTCGCACTTGTCAACCAGCTCCTTGGCCGCCTCCAGAGCAGTCGGCCAGTAAAAACCGTGACGGAATGCTTTGGCCACCAGGGACCTGGAGGCGGCATGATGCCCGCACTCGCCCTGGTGGATGTTGAGGTGGATTTCTTGCCCTTTCTCCGGCTCGACGCAGCGTTGGAAGACGCCGATGGTGCTGCGATGAACCAACTCGTGGTTGATGATGTTGTAGGCCGGGGCCCGGCGCTAAATCTGCCTTGCAGTGGCCTCATCGGAGGGGAGCTTGCCATGCTGGAGGAACGCCAAGATGGACTGGGCCCATGAGGGAGACGAGACAAGGGCCAACCCAACCCCCGAGACCAGCTCGCCAGTCCCCGGGACCAGCCTGCCAGCCCCCGGGAGCGAGACGATGGTGGGAGCGTTAACCGTCGTCATGACGGCGACGAGGCCGGTGCCGGCGCGTGTAGGCATGGCCGGCTCGATTACTATGTCGGACGGCACCGGCCCGGTAGCTGGTGGTGGTGAAGCCGGCAGAGCTACCGCAGCCGCCGGGGCCGGTTGGGCGGCTGGTTCCGCCGGGGTGCCGGCCGCGTTTGCCGGCACGAAGATGGACTCCGATTCGGGAGAAGGCTTGAGCGAAGGCTTCATCAGCCGCTCGAGGGAGACGCCGGCTAGGATGGCCTGCTGGGTGGAGCTGATCTTGGCCAGCGCGTCGGTCGCCTCGTTATCCGCACAGGGGATGTGGTGGAACTCGCAGCCCTCGAAAGAGCCGGTGAGCTACTGGACAAGGAAGTGATAGCTGGCCATGTTGGCGTCCCTGGCATCCCATTCGCCAGAGACCTGTTGCACCACGAGGTCAGAGTCATCGAAGCAAATGATGCTCTGGATGCTGATCTCCTTGGCGAGCCGGAGGCCATGGACGAGGGCCTCGTATTCGGCCACGTTGTTGGAGGCAGCAAAGTGGATCTGGAGGGCGTAGAGGAGCTAGTCTCCTCTGGGGGATGACAGGACGATGCCGGCTCCCAGGCCGGCATGCATCTTCGAGTTGTCGAAGTGGATGTGCCAATGCGTGTAGTCGGGTGGAGGCGGCAAGAACTGGGTTTCGGCCCAATCGACAAGGAAGTCGGCCATTGCCTGGGACTTGATGGTGGTGCGTGGCTCGTACCATATTTCGTAGTCGGCCAGGGCGATGGCCCATTTGGCGATCCGGCCGGTGGCATCCCGGCCGGCCATGATTTCGCCCAGCGGCACTGTGCTCACGATGGTGATGACGTGCTCCTGGAAGTACCGATTCAGCTTCTTGGCAGCAAAGCACATCTTCTGGTAGTGGGGGTAGTTTTGCTTGGAGGTGGAGAGGACCTCGCTGAGTTAGTAGACGGAATGTTGCGTCGGCAGTGCCTTGCCTTCCTCCGGCCGCTCCACCATGAGGACGACGCTGACGACGCACGTGGTCGCTGCAATGTAGGCGAGCAGAGGCTCCTTGTTAGCCGGCGCAGCCAGGATGGGCGCGCTGGTGAGAGCTCGCTTGAGGCCGCGGAATGCCGCGTCCGCCTCGTCGGACCAGTCGAACAGGGTCGGCTTCTTTGAGAGGTCGTGGCCCAGCTCGACCAGGGCCGACTTGTGTAGGAGCCCGTAAAGGGGCAAGGCCTTTTCGCCCAGCCGGCTGACAAACCGGCTAAGGGAAGCGAGGCAGCTGGTGAACTTCTGGACGTCCCAGAGCCGGACCGGCTTGGGCATGCACTCAATCGCCCGGATCTTCTCGGGGTTAGCTTCGATGCTACGGGCGGACACGAAGAAACCCATGAGCTGGCCGGCTGGGACATCGAAGACACACTTCTCTAGGATGAGCTTGATCTTGTATTCGCGCAAGTTGGCGAACGTCTGCCGGAGATCGTCGAGGAGGCTGAAGTGCTTCTTGGATTTGACGACGATGTCATCCATGTAGACGTGGACGTTCCTGCCTATCTGAGGCAGGAGGCACTTCTACATGCAGTGCTGGAAAGTAGCGCCTGCGTTCTTCAGGCCGAAGGACATGGTGATGTAGCAATAGGCCCCATAAGGGGTGATGAAGGAGGTCTTGAGCCGGTCGGTCGGGTCCAGTTTTATCTAGTGGTAGCCAGGGTAGGCGTCCAGAAAAGACAGCAGATCGCAGCCGGCCGTGGAGTCGATGACTTGGTCGATCCGCGGCAGGGCGAACGGGTCCTTGGGGCATGCCTTGTTCAGGCTCGTGTAGTCGATACACATGCGCCAGGTCTTGTTTTTCTTCAGCACCATGACTGGGTTGACCAGCCAGTCCGAGTGAAACACCTCGATGATGTAGCCGGCTGTGAGCAGCCGGGCGATTTCTTCTCCTATAGTACGCCGCTTCTCCTTGGAGAAACGGCACAGGGGTTGCTTGACCGGCTTCGCATCCGGCCGAACGTGTAGCTTGTGCTCGGCGAACTTCCTCGGAACACCCGGCATGTCCTTGGGGGACCATGCAAAGATGTACCGATTCTCATGGAGGAAGTCGACGAGCTCGCTTTCCTATTTGCTATCGAGGCGGGAGCCAATGGTCACGCATTAGGTGGGGTTGGCCGGATCGAGTGGCACCTGCCTGGTGTCCTTGGATGGCTGGAACGAGCCTTTGCTGACCGACTGGGACGAAGGTGCCGATACGGCCGGCTGGGCAGAGGCAAGGGCCACCAGCCGATCGAGCTGTCGCTTCTCTTCGGCTATCCCCAGGGCCTCAGCCAGCCGGCTGCCATCTCGCGTGCACGCCATTGACATTTGGTACTTGCCGGCGATGGTGATGATGCCCATGGGTCCCGGCATCTTGAGCTTGAGGTAGGCGTAGTGGGGGATCGCCATGAACTTGATGAGAGCGGGTCTACCGAGCAATGCGTGGTAGGGACTGTCGAGGTCCACTACCTCGAACAAACCGGCTCGCGGCGGAAATGACCAGCGTCGCCGAAGAGGACGTCGAGCTTGATGTTGCCGACGGGGGTACAAGACTTTCCCGGCACGATGTCGTGGAAAACGGACCGACTTGTTTTCAGGTCCTCCACCTTGAGCCCTAGCTTGAGCAGGGTGTCGAGGTAGAGGATGTTGATGTTGCTGCCTCCATCGATCAAAACCCGCGAGAAGCGGCACGAGCACTCCTCGGAGGCGATGGTGGGATCGAGGACGAGGCAGTAGCTGCCGGGGTTCGACATCACAGCCGGGTGGTCCGCCCGGCTCCAGGTGATCGGCTTCTCGGACCAATGCATCAACTGGGGAGTTGCGGGCATAGTGGCATTCAGCTCGCGGTGGATCCAAAGCTGGGTAAGCTTGTCCGTCTCTTCGCTGGTGAAGACGATGTAGCAGTCGTCGTGTTCGGGGAACCGGTCGTGTAGCCGGTCGTCGCCCTGAGCCGGAGCCGGGTCCACCTGAGCCGGACCGGGGGCCGGGGCCTGAGCCGGGGCCGGCGCCGGTGCGGGGGCTGGCTGCGCGGGGGGAGCCGGGAGGCCATCCCCTCAGGCCAATCGCTGCGAGAAGCTGCACTGCCGGAGCGTGTGCGTGGCCGGCTTGGCGCCAGAGTGGTTTTTGCAGGGGAGGTCAAGCATTTGCTCGAAAGTCAGCTTGGGATGCCAGGCGGCCTTGCCGATGCGCTGGCGCTAACCGAAGGCCTGGCTAGCCGGCTGCTCCCCCTCGATGGAGGCGACCTGCCGGCTCCCGTAGCGAGAATCGGGCTAGTCATTCTTGCACTTGCCGTTCTGCGGCTGACGGTTGTCGATCGCCGCCCGCGGCGCGGCGGGGGGCGTACCCGGCTTGGCCGGTGCGTTAGCCTTCGTCCTCATCGAGGGTTCAGCCGTGTCGTATTTGTCCGCTTTGGACATCAGGTCCGCTAGGGAGGTTGGCTCAGAGCACAAGAGCTTGTGCTTGAGGGGGGTGCCATCGTAGCAGCCCTCGATGAAGTACTGGATGGCCTGTACCTCGTAATCCTTCACAGGAGTTGCGGAGCTCGGTCCAGTGCATGAGGTAATCTCAGAGGGGCTCATCCGGCCCCTGGACGCACATAGCTAGCTCGCGGGGCCGACCAGGGCGTTTGTAGGTGCCGGTGAAGTTGCGGACGAAAGCCTCCTCGAAGTCCATCCAGGTGTTGACGCTGCCGGCGGCTAGGCTATTCAGCCAGGTACGGGCCGAGCCGATCAGCATGTGGGGGACATAGCGGACAGCTACGCGCTTGTTCCCCCTGGCGATGCCGACGGCGGTGGTGTAGTCGATCAGCCAGTCCTCCAGCTTGGCGGCCCCGGTATACTTCGAGGAGTCGTGGGGGAGCGTAAAGCCGGGTGGAAAAGGCTCATTGCGGATTCATGGACCGAAGCAGGCTGGACCAATCGAGCCATCCTCCTCGAGGAGAGACGACTATGCCAGCCGGTCAAGACGGAGCCGCGCGTCGTTGTCACTGTGGGGGACGCAGGGCCCGAGCCGGGCGACAAGCTCGGGGTGGACGGCCGGCGGGTTCCTGCCGTGCCGGCGGGTTCTTGCCATGGCGGCGGAGTATGCTCGTGGGTGTGCCGGCTGCCGCCAGCCGGCGCCTTGTCGTGGCGGTGGCTGCCAGCCTGATTGTTGCTGCATTGGCTGTTCACAGCCGGCAGCTCGTTTCCACGTGATGGGGCACGCCGAGGGTTGCTCCCTCGGGCGTTCCGGCCGGAGGGACGAGGGGTGCTGGAGTGCTGAGCCGGCCGGCGGTCAACGGCACCAGTGTCCTCGCCCTCGGGATGGGGAAACTCGGAGACGGCCCCACCGGGGTGAGGACGACCTGTTGTGCGTTGGCGGTGTCGATGAGGTCCTTGATGTGCCGCTCTTGTGCGGCCCGCTCCTCGCCCTCCATGGTCTCCAACTCCTCGTAGGCAACCTTGGTGGCGCGCAGGTTGGCCGCCGGGGTGTCATAGACGGGGAAACGGCCGCCAAGGATTTCTGCAACCACGCGGCCGCGTTCTCCCACAGCACCACGTTAGCTAGGCTCGGGGCCAGCCAGGGTGAGACCGTACGCGGAGTTGTATTCCTGCTGCGCAGCCTCCATCCGGCGCCGCTCGGCAACGAGGGCGCTGGCGTCTTCGAACAGCAGGCAACGGGCCGCCTCCTGCTCGGCCCTGGCGGCGACCGGGTCCGTCGTTATGGCGATAGGAGTGCCCAGACCCTAGAGGGTGGCGGCGAGTGGGTCGGAGGTGCCGGCGCGAGCGGCAGCTGCGTCGGCCTCGGCCGCTTGCACACGGCCTGAAGTGGCGGAGGAGACGGTGACCATCACTCCACGCGGGTGTGGGGGCCGATGGCCTCGCCCGTGGCGAGCGTGCCCACGGACGAGGGTGGGTCGGTGCAGTCGAACACCTGACTAGGGTACTCGTCGGTCTCTGGTTCTTCGGCGAGGCTCAGCTTGCCGAACCGCCTGGCGAGCGCGGCGACGTCGAGCGCTAGGTCGTGGCCGAGGCACTCGTCAGGGATGCCGGCCGCGCTGTCTGCAAGGCTCGCCGTAGCAAGCCCCATGAGCACGCAGTTCTGCCCGGACGCGAGGTGGTCAGGAGAGGCGGCGAAGGTTCCCGCCCAGAGCGTGACTCCGGCCGGCGCCACGGACGGCCCCACGGTGGGCGCCAACTGTTGTGGTTTCGTCACGGCAGATGTCATGGGTAGGCTTATCGAGAGGGGTCGAAGGACGCCGGCATACTCCGGGAGTGGGATTAGGCACAAGCGATGGCTAACACACGATGTACCCAGGTTCGGGGCCCTCCGTGGGAGGCAATACCCCTAGTCCTGCTCGGTTTAGTTGAGACAGCGGTCGGGTTACAAAGGTGCTCCTCGAGGAGTATGAAACGAGGAGGAAGAAGGAGCTAGCCTGCTCTTCCGCCTCTCTACGTGTGTGTGTGCGTGGTGGATGTGAAGGGAACTCCCAGAGAGCAGTTGATCGATCCCCCCTGCATGGGGGTGGCCCGGGGGGTTTTATAGACCAACCCCCCGGAATACAATATGAGTAGAAGGCCAAAGGGGCCCCCAGCCGGCAGCCTCTCCGGTCGGCTGCGTGGGCCCGGCCGGGGGGACTTGTCATCGGTAGGTCCTGCCGGCTGAAGAGTCCCGTCAGGAACAGGTGGGGCCCGCGAGGCGGGCCCCGACGCTGGTCATATCGCGGCATGGGCCGCGCCTTGCGGCGTCGTCTTGCGGCGGCCAGTCAGGGTCAGCGGTACGGCCGGCCACCCTATAGCCACGCCGGGGTAGGTAACAGAGTGGTTGAAGGCGTGCCGGCACTGTTGGAAGCCCGGTCGCCATCCGCCAGGGTCAGAGGCCCTGACGCATTCGCTGTAGCCATATCGGCGCTGACCCTCGACGCGATGGGGGCCACTGTTGCCACACAAGCCGTACAGACGGTATCCAATGCCCAGCCGGCTGGGCGCAACCGACGGACCACCTCCGACGAGGCGTAGCCGGACCGCAGGGGGAGGCGGCCCGCCCTTTAGTCGCATTAGGAGGCAGGGGAAAAGGGGCGCTTGAGGCTACCCCGGGGTCGTCCCCCTGTCATGACCCGACGAAACCAGGCCTCACCAGTGGTCTTTCCAACACCGGCGGGTCATTATTCTAACCCAGCTGAGAAAATGGTGGCCGTGGCCACCCGGCTTGAAACAATCCCTATTCCGGATGAAGCGCCTTTTGCGGAAGAGCTAAGGAATGCCATTGGATACCTTCAGATGGTGATGGCCCAGCAGGAGAAGTATGCGCACAACCGGAGCCGCATTCATTCAACCCCCCTCCCCAGCCGGAGCTTTAGCCGGTGCTATGAGTTGTCGGCGGTTTCCAGTAGCGATCGGCATAAAGTTTTGGAAATATGCCCTAGAGGCAATAAATAAAGTGTTTATTATTGTATTTCCTTGTTCATGATAATCGTTTATTATCCATGCTATAATTGTATTAATTGGAAACATGGATACATGTGTGGATACATAGACAAACACAATGTCCCTAGTATGCCTCTACTGAACTAGCTCGTTGATTGAAAGATGGTTAAGGTTTCTTAGCCATGGACATGAGATGTCATTTGATAACGGGGTCACATCATTAGGAGAATGATGTGATGGACAAGACCCAAACTACAAACGTAGCTTATGATTGTGTCAGTTTATTGCTACTGTTTTCTGCATGTCAAGTATATGTTCCTATGACCATGAGATCATGCAACTCATAGATATCGGAGGAGTACCTTGTGTGTATCAAACATCGCAACGTAACTGGGTGACTATAAAGGTGCTCTACAGGTGTCTCCGAGGGTGTCTGTTGAGTTGGCATGGATCAAGACTGAGATTTGTTACTCTGTGTGACGGAGAGGTATCTTAGGGCCCACTCGGTAATACAACATCACAATAAGCCTTGCAGGAAATGTGACTAAGTGTTGGTCACGGGATCTTGTATTACGGAAGGAGTAAACAGACTTGCCAGTAACGAGGTTGAACTAGGTATGGAGATACCGACGATCGATTCTCGGGCAAGTAACATACCGAAGAACAAAGGGAACATCATACGGGATTAACTGAATCCTTGACATAGTGGTTCGACCGATAAAGATCTTCGTAGAATATGTCGGAACCAATGTAGACATCCAGGTCCTGCCATTGGTTATTGACCATAGAGGTGTCCCGGTCATGTCTAGATAGTTCTCGAACCCGCAGGGTCTGCACACTTAAGGTTTGGTGACGTTTCGGTAGTATAGAGTTATGTATGGTGGTGACCGAAGTTTGTTAGGAGTCCCGGATGAGATCCTGGATGTCATGAGGAGGTCCGGAATGGTCCAGAGGTAAAGATTCATATATAGGAAGTCCTGTTTTGGTCGCCGGAAAAGTTCCGGGCTTATCGGTAGTGTACCGGGAGTGCCGGTAGTGTACCGGGAGACCTCCGGGAGGAGTATTTCGACCCAAGAGGCTTCATGGGCTGTGAGAGAAATAATATCATCCCTTAGTGGGCTGGTGGAAACTCCCACACAAGGCCCATGTGGCTGGAGAAGAAAACCCAAAAGGAAAAAGGTGGAAAAAGGAAAAAAGGAAAAAAAAAGAATGAATCCTAATCCTACTAGGAGTGGAGGAGGTGGACTCCTCCTCTCCTAGTTCGGCCGAAGCCTAGAAGGCTTGGAGGCCAAGCTGCCTCCTCTCCTCCTCTCGTCCTATATATACTGGTGGTATTGAGGGTTTTTGCACTAGATTTTCAGCCACGTGCTCCCCGTTCCTCTAGTGCATAGTTTCTCCTCTAGATCGGTTTTCTGCAGTGCTTGGGCGAAGCCCTGCCGGAATGATCATGATCGGATCGCGGGATGGATCGTGATTGGATCGCAGGATGGATCGTGATTGGATCGCGGGACGCACGACGATTTGGATCGCGAAGACGTTCGACTACACCAACCGCGTTTCTTAACGCTTCCCTCTTAGCGATCTACAAGGGTATGTAGATCCACTCTCCCTCTCGTAGATGCTCATCACCATGGATAGATCTTCATGTGCGTAGGAAATTTTTTGTTTCCCATGCAACACTCCCCAACATAAAGGACCTCCAGGGACGATCAGGCGGCTCTCGATGCGCAAACTCTCATAAACCGGGTGAGAAACCGGCAAGAGTTGGCAGCTTTGGCCACGGCGACTCACCAAGAGCCCACGCCCTCTGTATCAGTAGGAGCAAGAATAACCACCAGGGTCGTGGGAGTGCCATGCTTATCACCGGCTCTACGAAGTGAACGGTTGCCGAAGGATTTCAAAGGACCTCGCAAGGTTCCGAATTACACTTCTGATTTACCTCCGGAAGCCTGTGTCGAAAGTTATGAGCTGGCTATGGAGATGCTGGATGTCAGTGAGGCGGTGTGTACTAAGTACTTCATCATGATGCTTCAAGGTCTGGCTCGCACATGGTTAAAAGGGTTGCCCCCCAATACCATCAATTTGTGGGCTGAGTTAAGGGCAAGGTTCATCAAAAACTTTCAAGGGACTTGCAAACAACCTATGACCATTGTAGATCTCGACCATTGCATCCAACAGGAGAGTGAGTTGGCTCATCATTGGGTCCGACGGGTGTCGACCATCATCCATTCATTTGAAAAGATCACGGCGGCTCAAGCAGTGTTGATCTTAGAGAAGAACTGTCACTTCATCCCTCTAAAACAGAAGCTTGGCCGGCTCAAGCGTACGTGTCAGGACATGGGAGAACTCATGACGGCTCTTACAAAGTACGCTGACTTTGATAACACGAAGGATCGAGGCTCTGATGAGGAGAAGGCTGACCAAGGTAAGAGGAATAACCGGGCAAGGGTGCGGCAAACAATTGTAACTAGAGTAAGTGGAAAAACCCAGATGGCAGGTCAGAATTGGTGGCCAATGCAAGCACCGGTTAGAATCCTCCTAAAGGCAATGGGAAATTCAAGCCGCCTTTTAATAAAAACAGGACTCCTTTCAATTTGGAGGAAATGCTCAAAAATCCATGTCCGGAACACAGCCAGCCCGGTAAGCCTTCAGCGCACACATGGGGTGATTGCCATATCATGCAGAAGTTCAAGAATTACCACATGCAGCAACACAACAACCATGGCGGTGGCCCACCCGGCGGCCCAGGACCAGGTGGGTTAGGAGCCGGGTTTGGATCCAGCGGCTCAAGATCCGGTCATCATGGTCAGGGCAATCAAGGAGGGCATCCTCAGAACCCTGGTAACATCAATCAACAGCAGCATAACCAGTCTGGGTATCAGAGTAATCAGAAGCAGCTCAGCTCGGGCCAGTATCATGTTTTCATGACCAGCCTTAACAAACGGGATCAAAAATTGCGTAAGCGGGCAGTTAATGCACTTGCGCTGGCTCTACCGCAGTACTTGAAGTGGTCTGAATATGACATAACGTGGAGCCGGGAGGATCACCCGCCGTGTGTTGATGACCCGGGGCGGCTGGCCTTGGTGGTTGCCCCCCAAGTGGGAGGATATATGGTGCATAAGGTACTTATGGATGAAGGCATTAGTATCAACATTCTCTATTATGATACCTTCCGGCGGATGAAGCTGCTTGACTAGGATCTTAAGCCCTCATCCACCGTTTTTCATGGTGTGGTGCTAGGAAAGTCGGCTTATCCGGTGGGCAGGATTTCGTTGGAAGTCGCCTTTGGTGACGAATATAACTAGAGGGTGGAGTCCTTGTGGTTTGAAGTGGTCAAGATCAAGAGCCCTTACCATGTGTTGTTTGGGCGTTCGGCTTATGCTAAATTCATGGCTAGGCCCTGTTATGTCTACTTGCGTCTCAAGATGCCCAGGTTAAGAGGTATGATTACCATTCATGGTGGTTGGAATACGGCCATTGAGTGCGAGGAAGGAGACGCGGCTTATGTAGAATCCAGTTGTGCTCAGGAGGAGCTTAAGTTTTATAAGGAGGATGTGGACCCGGAGGATATGACCCCGCTGAAAAAGCCCACAACGGAGGTTGAGCTGCCCCTCAAGTTTTTGGTGGATGATACCAAGGCAATAGATTTCACTCTGGGCGATTCATCCAAACAGTTCATCATTGGGGCCAACATGGATCCCAAATAGGAAAGCGCGCTCATCGAATACATCCGTGAGAATCGGAACATCTTTGCATGGAAACCTTCACACATGCCAGGTGTACCGAGAGAGTTCGCTGAGCACAACCTTAATGTGGCTCCTAAGTTTAAACCTGTCAAGCAGTTTCTACGGCGGTTCAATGAGGAGAGACGCAAGGCCATTGGAGAAGAGGTTGCCTGGCTCTTAGCGGCGGGTTTCATTGTCGAGGTCTTTCACCTAGAGTGGCTTGCTAACCCAGTGCTGGTGCTCAATAAGAACGGCACGTGGCGTATGTGCATGGATTATACGGACCTTAACAAAGCTTGTCCGGTTGATCCTATGCTTCCTGGATGCTTATTCAGGATATCATCAGATCAAGATGGCGGTTAAAGACCAAGAGAAGACGGTTTTCATTACACCTTTTGGAGCCTTCTATTATGTGTCTATGCCTTTTGGGCTCAAGAGTGCCCAGGCAACTTATCAGTGTTGTGTGCAGAATTGCCTTCACAGTCAGATCGGGCGCAATGTTCACGCTTATGTGGATGATATTGTCATCAAATCAAGGAAGAAGGAGACCCTTTTGGACGACTTAAGGGAAACCTTTGACAATCTCCGGATCTATAAGATGATGCTTAACCCAGCAAAGTGCGTCTTTGGTGTTTCGGCTAGCAAGCTCTTGGGATTTCTGGTTTCCGAGCGTGGCATTGAGGCTAACCCGGATAAGATCAAAGCTATCACCTCCCTGGCAAAGCCAGCTTGTATTAACGATGTCCAACGCCTGGCAGGGCGGATCGCCGCGTTGAGCCAGTTCATAAGCCGCCTTGGTGAGAAAGCTATCCCGCTATATCAGATGATGAAAAAGACAGGCAATTTTGTCTGGAGTACGGCGGCGGGTGAAGCATTTGAGGCGCTCAAGAAGCAGCTCACTGAGCCGCCGGTATTGGCTCCTCCAGCTAAGAAGGAACCTTTGCTCCTGTACGTGGCGGCTAAAAACCGGGCTGTCAATGTTGCAATTGTAGTCGAGGGCAAGGTAGCAGGGAAGGAGTATCCGGTTTAGAGGCCGGTTTATTACATCAGTGAGGTCCTGACAGAGTCTAAGCAAAGATATCCACACTGGCAGAAGCTAGTGTATGGGGGTTTATGGCCAACCGCAAGTTAAAGCATTATTTCTTAGGGCACTAGATCACAGTGGTCAGCTCTGCTTCATTGGGGGACATAATTCAAAATAGAGAAGCCACTGGTAGGATCGCTAAGTGGGCACTAGAGTTGGGACCTCTCAATCTGAAATACGTCCCTCGTACGGCTATTAAGTCCCAAGCCCTTGTGGATTTTATAAATGATTAGACGGAGTGTCAGGCTCCCGAGGAAAAGCCGGATAACACGTACAGGACTATACACTTTGATGGATCCAAGCAGCTAGAAGGATCAGGGGCAGGAATTGTTCTCACATCCCCCAAAGGTGATAAGTTATGTTATGTGCTCCGGCTGATGTTCCCTTGCACCAATAATGCGGCTGAATATGAGGCCCTGCTTCATGGCCTCAGAGTGGTTAGGAAATGAATTTAAGCCGGGTAAGGTGTTTTGGTGACTCGGATCTTGTGGCTCAGCAAGTTTCAAGCACTTGGGACTCCAAGGACCCGCGGATGGCGGCTTATCGTCAGGCGGTGGATGTCATTGCTGGTCACTTCAAAGGTTATCAGGTGGATCACATTGATTGTCGCAGGAATGAGGCGGTTGATGCCTTGTCAAGGTTAGGCTCTCAGCGAAAGCCGATGCCGCCCAATGTCTTTCTAGACGTCTTACATCACCCGACTGTCAAGTTACGTTCAGAAGGAGATTTGGTTGTTCCTCACCCGGAGGGGAAATTGGTGGCTGCTCTACATGCTATTCCGGATTGGACCGTGCCCTACCTGACATATTTGACTCGGGGCGAGTTACCTGAGGATGAAAATTTAGCCAGACAGATCACCCGGCGGTCTAAGTCCATGACAATAGTTAATGGTGAGTTGCATAAGTGCAGCGTTACCAAGGTGTTTCAACGTTGCGTCTCACCAGAGGAGGTTAAGGAAATTTTGAATGAAATTCACGCTAGAGATTGTGGACACCACGCCGGCTCGAAGTCTCTAGTGGCTAAGGCTTTCTGGCACGGCTTCTTCTGGTTGACGGCTCATAAGGATGCAAAGGATCTGGTCCGCAAGTGTGACGGCTGTCAAAAATTCGACCGGCGTGCTCATGTTTCGGCTCAAGAATTGTGCATGATACCAATTACTTGGTCGTTTGCAGTTTGGGGCCTTGATATGGTCGGGCCTTTCAAGAGATCCAAGGATAAGAAAACGCACCTCTTGGTGGCGGTTGATAAGTTCACCAAGTGGATAGAAGCTGAGCCGGTCAGCAAGTGTGACGCGGCTACGGCGGTTCAGTTTATTAAAAAGTTAATCTGCCATTTTGGTTACCCTCACAGCATCATCACGGACAATGGCACAAACTTGTCCAAGGGGGCTATGAAATTTTTTTGCGACGAGGAGCACATCCAGCTTGATGTTTTGGCGGTCGCTCATCCATAGTCCAACGGTCAGGCGGAATGGGCTAATCAAGAAATCTTGAGAGGTATCAAGCCACGGCTGATGGTCCGTTTATAGCGGACACCGGGTTGTTGGGTGGAAGAATTGCCATCCGTCTTATGGAGCATCAGAACTACCCCCAACAGATCCATAGGGTATACACCTTTCTTCATGGTTTACGGTGCAGAGGTCATGTTACCAACTGACATCCGGCATGACTCGCCACGAGTGGCGGCTTACGTTCAGACAGACAATGAGATGGCGCGTCAAGACGCGTTGGATGCTTTGGAGGAGGAACGAGAGCTGGCGGCTGCCCGTTCGGCGATCTATCAGCAAGACTTGCGCCACTATCATAGCCGCAGGGTCAAGACCCGGACGTTTCAAGAGGGCGACTTAGTGCTTCGGCTAATTCAAGACCAGAAAAATATGCATAAATTATCTCCTCCATGGGAAGGACCTTTCGTGGTCAGCAGAAATCTCAACAACGGGTCGTATTACCTCATTGACATCCGGGAGGACTCAGATACTTCGGGTCAGGAGACCCGCCGGCCGTGGAACATAGCGCATCTATGGCCTTATTACACCTGAGATTGTTGATAATCACCACTATACACTATCATTGTACATATCATATTTATATATGAATAAAGTAGCATCCCTGCAAGCTGGGGCCTCTGCCATTTCGCGTATATTCACCGATGCAAGGAAAATCCAAAACATTGGTTGTCGAAGGGGGCTTCCTACCTTTTGGTATAGCTTATCTAACCCTAACAGCCGGCTTTATGCCAAAAAAGTTGACAAGTCAACTTTGGTTGTCAAATGGGGCTTCCCACCTCCGGGTGTAGCTTATCTATCCCTAACAACCGGCTTTCAAGCCAAAAATGTTGACAAGTCAGCATTGGTTGTCGAAGGGGGCTTCCTACCTTCGGGTATAGTTATCTAACCCTAACAGCCGGCTTTATGCCAAAAAAGTTGACAAGTCAACTTTGGTTGTCGAAGGGGGCTTCCCACCTTCAGGTGTAGCTTATCTATCCCTAACAAGCGGCTTTCACGCCAAAAATGTTGACAAGTCAACATTGGCTGTCGAACGGGGCTTCCTACCTTCGGGTATAGCTTATCTAACCCTAACAGCCGGCTTTATGCCAAAAAATTGACAAGTCAACTTTGGTTGTCGAAGGGGGCTTCCCACCTCCGGGTGTAGCTTATCTATCCCTAACAACCGGCTTTCACACCAAAAATGTTGACAAGTCAACATTTGCTGTCAAAGGGGGCTTCCTACCTTCGGGTATAGCTTATCTAACCCTAACAACCGGCTTTATGCCAAAAAATTTGGCAAGTCAACTTTGGTTGTCAAAGGGGGATTCCCACCTCCAGGTGTAGCTTATCTATCCCTAACAACCGGCTTTCATGCCAAAAATGTTGAAAAGTCAACTTTGGTTGTCGAAGGGGGCTTCCCAGCTCTGGGTGTAGCTTATCTAACCCTAACAACCGGCTTCTATGCCAAAAATGTTGACAAGTCAACATAGCCGTACAGGGGGCTTCCTGCCCTACGGGTGTAGCTCATCAAACCCTATCGGCCGGCTCTTAAGCCAAACAATTGACTCCGTCAAACGCGTTAGGAAGACACAACATCTTTGGGTTATGCTTTCAAGCCGCCCTCCTAACGGAACATTTATTCTTGGAGGAAATTAAGCTGCTAAGAGCCGGTAAGGCATACAATGAGAAGAACAAAGAGGATGACATATATGTTAAGCCGGACTTTTTCATATGTGCATGATGGCACAATTCAAAGAAAGGCAAAAAAATACTACTAGTCTATTACAGACGCTCTCTGTGGAACCCAAAAATATCATCAAGTTTTTACACTGCTCATGGCGGGTCATAAAGAGCCGGCTATCAACAAGTATCTACTACGTGATCAGCTGGCTGGCGGGTCACCCTGCTCCGGGTCTTCGGCTGCTTTGATCTGGAGATTTTCCAAGTCCCAGTTGCAGTTGGTTAAAGCCGCAAAGGTTCCTTCTTCAAATAAGGGGGACGGGTCAAGTTCAGAGGCGAAAAGATTCTTACTGCGGGCGGGTGTCAGATCCTGGCATTCAAAGAGAGGGCCACAGATCCTTTTCTGATCGTCGCTGTAAGCCGCCTGGTAAGTCGCCAGATTGACCTCTTCTGCTAAGACGGAGGCTAGGACTTTGGAATCCTTCACACATCGGGCATAGTCAGTGTCTGTGAATTCGGAGCCGTCATCCTTCTTGGAGGGAAAGCCATCCATCATATCAGCCGGAGTTAGCTTCAGAGCGGAAGCCAACGCTTGGCTTATGGCCGCGATCGCCCCCTGGCGGGCGGCTGATCTCTTCAACTCCACAATATGTTTCAGCATCGTCGACGTAAGCTCTAAGACCCCTTTGAGAGTTGAAGGGATATTTTCCTTGTACTGCACAGCTTTGATTGTGCATAAAACGCCATAGTAGAGTTGTTCTATCAAAGTATATATGGCTTTCAGGGGCAGCAAACTGTCGAAAGCAAGTTGGCGGCTCCTAGGACCTGCATGAGACGGAGGCTTCGTTACGAGTCGCCAACGCAAATACAATACAGAAATTGAGTTAAGTCATCAAATACTTACCAAAGAGGGCGGTTTTCATCTTCATGATATGATGCTTCAAGGACTACAGTTCTTCGGATACAATCATAAGCCGCTGATCAGCATCATCCGCCCGTTTGGTCGAGGCGGCTTGTTCAGCTTTAGCGGAGTCCTTGAAAGTGGCGAAGTCGGCCTTGATTTTGGTCAGCTCTTCACAAAGGAGCCAGCATTTCTCATCATCTTCGCTCCGAGCGGATTGCTGAGCAGCTAGATTGCTTTTTAAGCTGGCCAATTCTGACCTGGCTTCGATTAAAGCTTCCTTCGACATATAAAATCATGGCATAAACCGATAGGGGGAGAAATTTCAAAGATAGAGCAAGTCTCAAACAGATTGAAGGCAATATGCATGACACTTGGGGGCTAATGTCTATTTTCAAGACAGTTCCGGATCATCTTTATCAAGTTCACCCGGAACTTGGGGGCTACATATTGGTTTTTCAAAGCTATTAAGAATGAAAGTCCTGGCTCAACTTTGACAAAGATTGAGCCGGCCCTTGGGGGATACAGTTGGTTCTATTACCCATGCTCAATGAAGTCCCACCTCAAATTTGACAAAGATTGAGCCGGCCCTTGGGGGATACAATTGGTTCTATTATCTATATTCCATAAAGCTCCGGCTCAATGTTACCAACTTTGAGCCGGCCCTTGGGGGCTGACAACGATGATTTGAGGTTACTTCTAAGTACGATTAGACCTACGTGCTAAGTATTTCTACCTCTACCAAGATGGAAGAACCGGATTATCATCAGACAATGTTAACCCGGTTCTTGGGGGCTGAGTAAGAGTATAAAGAGGAAACATAATACCTCATATTTCTTCTTCATTAAGTTGACAAGTTTGAGCTCCAGATCCCGGCTTGTGGACAACCGGTTCATATAGCCAGCATGAAGTTCATTGGTTGTCATCTTTTAGAGCGCGGGGAGCTCAAACTCCGGCTTCATGGAGGCTTTAGCCGTCTCAGCATGCTTTGTCAACACGTGAGGAGAAGGAGAGCGAAAGCCGGTGCCGGTAATCATGACGTTAGGAGCAGTGGTGTCATCAGCAGCCTTGGTAGGGCTCGGCGGCTTGGAATGGTCCCTCTGTGGGCTCTGTGGAATAGTGTCATCAGCTGCCGGCTCTACAGAAGCCGCTAGACGGTTTGCGTTCGGCATAAGAGCGTCCGGCCTAGCAAGCTCCGGGTCTTGAGCGGTACGGCTAGGGGAGGACTTGTTGGTTTTCCTTCGCTTGGCTTGAGCCCTGGAACATCATAAAATTAGAGCCGGAAGTTTACAACCGCCAAAGAGTCGAATGCAAGGTTTGAAAAAACACATACAGCGGGTTAATCTTTGGAGGCGGCAAAGCGGTGGCCGTAGAGTCGCCAGATGAAGGCGAAGACCCCTGAAAGACAGTTTAGATAATGTAAGGTATTGTTAGAATTATAAAGGAAGAGCTAGTATAATCAAACAGAGAAGGAGTATATACGTCTACGGAGCGTTTCTTCTGAGCAGGGGAGTTCGGTAACCCAGACATAAGATCAGTAGAGCCGGCACTCCGGGTCTGGTGTCGGTTGGCTTGCTGTTGCTTTTTCAAAAGAAGTTGAGGATCCAAATAACCAAGAGGATGACAAAGGGGAACTTTTCGAATGACCCGCCATATCTTCTGGGGCAGAAAATATTCTGAGTTGGACGAAATATAAGTTACCTCAGGGGCGTTGGCGCGGCTCGTCTCTGCCTCGTCCTATGAATGGCTGTTGTCAGTAAAGTGAGTAAAAAGTAGCAAAAAAGTAGTCAAGTTATACCTGTGAGCCGTCTAATTCCGGCGGTTCAAACCATTCTTCTTGAGGAGTGGTCTTCTTTGTCTTGTTGGCTGGGGCCTTCTTCCTAGCCTTCTTGAGAGGAGGGATATTTTTCTTCTTCCAGAAGTCAAAGTCGGCCTGAAAAGGCAAACCGGCATGTGGTAAGGAAGTGTCAAAGTCATAACTAAATAAACCGAAAAGACTATGGAGAGATGCCTTTCTTCCGGAACCGGGTTAATAGCACAGAAAGGTGCCAGCCCAATAGCGCCGCAAGCACCAAATGTCTCGTGGACAAGGCTTTGGATGACAGTTGTAATATCATCCTCTGTTAACGTCGTCCCGCTAACGTAGAGGGAATCATCGTACTGACCCGGATACTTGCACATAAGGCGATTTCTCCGGCTCAAGGGCATAATCCTCCAAGAGATCCAGTAGCGGATCAAGTCTAGCCCAGTCAGCCCATTGTCCATGAGGGCCTTAATCTTGGCATGAGCCGGCTCGTGCCTCGCCCGTTCAGCAGTGGATAGTCGGTCGAGAAGCTCGGAGGTCGTCTTCATCCGGGACGGGTGATAACCCGGCAGCGGACGTTCACCTTCTAGAGAAGTGTCTTTGCAATAAAATCAGGTCTTATTCCAATCCTTTGGGTGACTCGGCATCTGAACAGCCGAAAAGGATATGTCCCGGTGCCTTTGTATTGAAATTCCACCAAGCTCTAAGCTTGGGTCGGCCTTCACCTCGGTCTGGCGATTTGCATAGAAGAACTCTCGGAAGAGACCAACAGACGGCTCGGCTTGCATATAAACTTCGCTGAGCACTTAGAAATTGCAGATGTTGGAGACAGAATTGGGGGCGAGGTCTTGAGGGTGCAACTTGTAAAAGTGAAGAACATCCCGGAAGAATTTTGAGCCGGGGTTACAAACCCATGCTCGATGTGATCTGAAAACACCACTACTTCGCCCTCTCGAGGAATGGGCTTCAGTTCATCGCCTGGAACCCGCCAATGGATTACATCCTTGGCGGGAAGGGTTCCCGCGTGCACAAAGTCCATAAGGAACTCTTCGGTGATGCAACAGCCGACCCAGTTGTAGGAGTTGGATGCGCGAGACATGGTGGCGGCTTAAAACTGCGTAAAGTAACCATATATGGCGAGTCAAGGATCGGCAAATATCTACGGGCGGCTAAAAGCTTGAGACCTTAAGGTTGAGCCGCCAGAGCCAGTTCGTGAGAGCCGGAATACATGGCGGGTCAAGGTTATGAAAAGGCAAGGTGAAAATACGACTAAGATTGCGGATCTACAAAACATAGGAAATGTTCCTATTACACACCTAGAGACGAACTGACAAAAGCGGAGAAAGTTTAAGAATGGCAGGCGGAGTTGTTGCAAATCCGTGCAGTAGTATTATCGATCTCCTACATAACGCCGCCTCAGAGACAAGTTATCGTCAAGTTTCTAGGACCTAAGCTTGGCCGGCTTTGAAGGAGGCTCGTGCTCTACGTGGCGAAAAGAACTCCATGAAACCCTATCGAGATAGCTATGGATCCAGGGGAAGAAGGACTCACCGGAGACGGCACGGCGGACGCAGAGAGAGCTCTGGAACGAAACAGGTTGATGCAGTGACCTTTGTTAACGGCGATGAGGAAGCGGCGCTGGAGTGAGATGCATTGGAGCGGAGCCGTCGGAGGGAAGGAGATGAAGAGTGAGCGGGAGGAGGGCAAATGTTGCCCCTCGTGGTCCTATTTAATAGGAAACGACGAAAACAGGCGCGAAAATCTAGGCATCGGTTGTCATTTGACCGAGGCGAATGCCTTGATTCCTGGACTATCCATTTAATAAGGGAAGATCCGTTGCGTGCATCAGAAAATCTTTTTGTCAAATCTGGCATGACGTCACGGCGGGTCATTATTTTCAGGGTAACTCACTGATGATTAAGAAGGAGGCTGAAGTGAGCAAGCTCAAATCAACCTGGGGCCTAATGTTGGGGATATAACCCCACGGTGAGACCTGCCCTACAGGCTCCGGGTCACACTAGGCGGCTCGTACGTTAATCCAAGAGTGGGCTGCAAAGACTGAAGCCCAAGACGTTTGGCGGCTTGACAGGATGGGCCAAAGCAAGGCCCGGATAGAGAAGACCCAGGCGAGTAAGCCGCCCGGAGACAACTTGGTCAGGAAGGCAAACTAAGGTAGAGATAGACTCGGACATGTAATGAGAGTCGGCTACAACTTGTATGACCCGTGGTCTTGACCTCCTGTATAAAGGTGAGACCCGGGGCGACTTAGAGATCAGGCGATCGAGAGTTAGGTCAAGCAATATCTCCCTTGTAATTGATACATCAAGCAATACAAACACAAGCAGGACGTAGGCTGTTACCTCAACTTGAAGGGCCGAACCAGGGTAAACTCGTATCCTTCGTCCCAACCAACCCCTTTGAGTCCATCACTTTGGCGATGGCCTCGAATCCAAGTCCGTTCACCCAGACATCTGCCGTGATAAAACCACGACACTTTGGATCTGAGGTAGAAGGAATACCCAATAGTTTCTTTGGGGTATCCTATGAAGACGCACCTTTCTGCTTTGGGTTTGAGCTTCTCAGGTTGAAGTTTCTTCACATAAGCATCGCATCCCCAAACTTTCAAAAACGACAGCTTAGGTTTCTTTCCAAACCATAATTCATATGGTGTCATCTCAACGGACTTAGACGGGGCCCTATTTAAAGTGAATGCGACAGTCTCTAATGCATATCCCCAAAATGACAGCGGTAAGTCGGTAAGAGACATCATAGATCGCACCATATCTAATAGAGTGCGATTATGATGTTTAGACACACCATTTCGCTGAGGTGTGCCAGGCGGCATGAGTTGTGAAACAATTCCACATTTTCTTAGGTGCGTGCCAAACTCGTGACTCAAATATTCTCCGCCATGATCAGATCATAGACACTTTATTTTCCTGTCACGTTGATTCTCTACCTCACTCTGAAATTCCTTGAACTTTTCAAATGTTTCAGACTTGTGTTTCATTAAGTAGACATACCCATATCTGCTGTCATCAGTGAGGGTGAGAACATAACGGTAGCCACTGCGAGCCTCTATGCTCATTGGACCGCATACATCGGTATGTATTATCTCCAACAAGTCAGTTGCTCGCTCCATTGTTCCGGAGAACGGAGTCTCGGTCATCTTGCCCATGAGGCATGGTTCGCACGTGTCAAATGATTCAAAATAAAGAGACTCCAAAAAGTCCATCAGCATGGAGTTTCTTCATGCGTTTTACACCAATATGACCAAGGAGGCAATGCCACATGTAAGTGGGACTATCGTTATCAACCTTACACTTTTTGGTACTCACACTATGAACATGTGTAACATCACGTTTGAGATTCATCAAAAATAAACCATTGACATGTGGGGCATGACCATAAAACATTTCTCTCATATAAATAGAACAACCATTATTCTCTGATTTAAATGAGTAGCCATCTCGCATCAAACGAGATCCAGATACAATGTTCATGCTCAAAGCTGGTACTAAATAACAATTATTGAGGTTTAAAACTAATCCCGAAGGTAGATGTAGAGGTAGCGTGCCGACGGCGATCACATCGACCTTGGAACCATTCCTGACGCGCATCGTCACCTCGTCCTTTGCCATTCTCCGCTTATTCCGCGGCTCCTGCTTGGAGTTACAAATGTGAGAAACTACACCGGTATCAAATACCCAGGAGCTACTACGAGCGCTAGTAAGGTACACATCAATAACAAGTATATCACATATACCTTTAACATTGTCGGCCTTCTTATCCGCTAAGTACTTGGGGCAGTTCCGCTTCCAGTGACCGGTACCCTTGCAATAAAAGCACTCGGTCTCAGGCTTGGGTCCATTCTTGTTCTTCTTCTCGGCAAATTGCTTACCGGGCGCGGCAACTGCTTTGTCGTCCTTCTTGAAGTTCCTCTTACCCTTGCCTTTCTTGAAACTAGTGGTCTTATTGGCCATCAACACTTTATGCTCCTTTTTTATCTCGACCTCCGCTGACTTCGGCATCGTGTACAACTCAGGAATGGACTTCTCCATCCCCTGCATGTTGTAGTTCATCACAAAGCTCTTGTAGCTAGGTGGAAGCGACTATTGATTTTGTCAATAACCGAGTCATCCGGAAGATTAACTCCTAGCTGAGACAAGCAATTGTGCAACCAAGACATTTTGAGTATGTGCTCGCTGACAGAACTATTCTCCTCCATCTTACAACTGAAGAACTTGTCAGAGACATCATATCTCTTGACCCGAGCATGATCTTGGAAAACCAATTTCAGCTCTTGGAACATCTCATATGCTCCGTGTTGCTCAAAACGCTTTTGGAGCCCCGGTTCTAAACTGTAAAGCATGTCGAACTGAACCAGGGAGTAATCATCACAGCGTGACTGCCAGGCGTTCATAATGTCTTGAGTTGCTGGGAAAACGGGTGTGTCACCTAGCGGTGCATCAAGGACATACAATCTCTTGGAAGCTATGAGGATGATCCTCAAGCTATGGACCCAGTCCGCATAGTTGCTTCCACCGTCTTTCAGCTTGGTTTTCTCTAGGAACGCATTGAAGTTGAGGGTAACATTAGCGTTGGCCATTGGATCTACAATATAGATTGTAAAGACAATTTTAGACTAAGTTCATGATAATTAAGTTCACATAATCAAATTATTTAATGAACTCCCACTTAGATAGACATCTCTCTAGTCATCCAAGTGATACATGATCCACGTCAACTAGCTCGTGTCCGATCATCACGTGAGACGGACTAGTCATCCATGGTGAACATCTCCATGTTGATCGTATCCTCTATACGACTCATGTTCGACCTTTCGGTCTCCCGTGTTCTGAGGCCATGTCTGTACATGCTAGGCTCATCAAGTCAACCTAAGTGTATTGCGTGTGTAAATTTGGCTTACTATATTGATTGCATGCGATGCTTATCATGTTTAACATCTTATTTGCTTAGAACGACAGTAGCTTAAATAAGATGATCTCTCACTAAAATTTCAAGAAATGTGTTCCCCCTAACTGTGCACCATTGCTAAGAATCGTTGTTCCGAAGCACCACGTGATGATCGGGTGTGATAGGTACTAACGTTCGCATACAACGGAATACACTTAGGTTGACTTGACAAGCCTAGCATGTATAGACATGGCCTCAGAACACGAGAGACCGAAAGGTCGAACATGAGTCATATAGAAGATACGATCAACATGGAGATGTTCACCATTGATGACTAGTCCGTCTCACGTGATGATCAGACACGGGCAAGTTGACGTGGATCATGTGTCACTTGGATGACTAGAGAGATGTCTATCTAAGTGGGAGTTCATTAAATAATTTGATTATGTGAACTTAATTATCATGAACTTAGTCTAAAATGTCTTTACAATCCATATTGTATATGCAATGTCCCATGCTAATGTTGCCCTCAACTTCAACGCATTCCTAGAGAAAACCAAGTTGAAAGATGATGGAAGTAACTATGCGGAATGGGTCCTTAACCTGAGGATTATCCTCATAGCTGCCAAAAGAGCTTATGTCCTTGATGCACTGCTAGGTGACGCACCCGCTCTCCTAGTAGCTGCAGAGGTGGCGAACGCCTGGCAGTCGCGCTGTGATGACTACTCCCTCGTTCAGTGCGGCATGCTTTACAGTTTAGAACCGGGGCTCCAAAAGCGTTTTGAGCAACACGGGGCATATGAGATGTTCCAGGAGCTGAAAATGGTTTTCCAAGCTCATGCCCGGATCGAAAGATATGAAGTCTCCGACAAGTTCTTTAGCTGTAAGATGGAGGAGAATAGTTCTGTCACTGAGCACATACTCAGATTGTCTGGGTTGCACAACCGCTTGCCTCAGTTGGATGTGAATCTTCTGGATGAGGCGGTCATTGACAGAATCCTTCAGTCGCTCCCACCTAGCTACAAGAGCTTTGTGATGAACTACAACATGCAGGGTATGGAAAAGACCATTCCTGAGTTGTACTCGATGCTGAAATCAGCGGAGGTCAAGTTCAAAAAGGAGAATCAAGTGTTGATGGTCAATAAAACCACTATTTTCAAGAAAGGCAAGGGTAAGAAGAACTTAAAGAAGGACGGCAAAGCAGTTGCCATGCCTGGTAAGCAAGTTGTCGGGAAGAAGAACAAGAATGGACCCAGGCCTAAGACTGAGTGCTTTTATTGCAAGGGTACCGATCATTGGAAGAACTACCCCAAGTACTTAGCGGATAAGAAGGCCGGCAACGTTAAAGGTATATGGGATATACTTGTTATTGATGTGTACCTTACCAGCACTCGTAGTAGCTCCTGGGTATTTGATACTGGTGCAGTTGCTCACATTTGTAACTCCAAGTAGGAGCTGCGGAATAAACGGAGACTGGCAAAGGACGAGGTGACGATGCGCGTCGGGAATGGTTCCAAGGTCGATGTGATCGCCATCGGCACGCTACCTCTACATCTACCTTCGGGATTAGTTTTAAACCTCAATAATTGTTATTTAGTACCATCTTTGAGCATGAACATTGTATCTGGATCTCGCTTGATGCGAGATGGCTACTCATATAAATCTGAGAATAATGGTTGTTCTATTTATATGAGAGAAATGTTTTATGGTCATGCCCTGCTGGTCAATGGTTTATTTTTGATGAATCTTGAACGTGATGTTACACATGTTCATAGTGTGAGTACCAAAAGATGTAAGGTTGATAATGATAGTCCCACTTACATGTGACACTGCCGCCTTGGTCATATTGGTGTCAAACGCATGAAGAAACTCCATGCTGATGGACTTTAGGAGTTTCTTGATTTTGAATCATTTGACACGTGCGAACCGTGCCTCATGGGCAAGATGACCAAGACTCCGTTCTCCGGAACAATGGAGCGAGCAACTGACTTGTTGGAGATAATACATACCGATGTATGTGGTCCAATGAGCGTTGAGGCTCGCGGTGGCTACCATTATGTTCTCACCCTCACTGATGACTTAAGAAGATATGGGTATGTCTACTTAATGAAACACAAGTCTGAAACCTTTGAAAAGTTCAAGGAATTTTAGAGTGAGGTAGAGAATCAACATGACCGGAAAATAAAGTGTCTACGATTTGATTGATGGCGGAGAATATTTGAGTCATGAGTTTGGCACGCACCTAAGGAAATGTGGAATTGTTTCACAACTCACGTCGCCTGGCACACCTCAGCAAAATGGTGTGTCTGAACATCGTAATCGCACTCTGTTGGATATGGTGCGATCTATGATGTCTCTTACCGACTTACCGCTATCATTTTGGGGATATGCATTAGAGACTGACGCATTCACTTTAAATAGGGCACCGTATAAGTCCGTTGAGACGACACCGTATGAATTATGGTTTGGAAAGAAACCTAAGCTATCGTTTTTGAAAGTTTGGGGATGCAATGCTTATGTGAAGAAACTTCAACCTGAGAAGCTCGAACCCAAAGCGGAAAAGTGCGTCTTCATAGGATACCCCAAAGAAACTGTTGGGTATACCTTCTACCTCAGATCCGAAGGAAAAGTCTTTGTTGCCAAGAACGGATCCTTTATAGAGAAAGAGTTTCTCTCGAAAGAAGTAAGTGGGAGGAAAATAGAACTTGATGAGGTAATTGTACCTCCACTCGAACCGGAGAGTAGCGCAGCATAGAAAGTTGTTTCTGTGGAGCCTGCACCGGCTAGAGAGGAAGTTAATGATGATGATCATGAAACTTCAGATTAAGTTGCTATTGAACCTCGAAGGTCCACAAGGACACATTCCGCACCAGAGTGGTACGACAACCTTGTCCTGGAGATCATGTTGTTGGACAACGATGAACCTTCAAACTATGAAGAAGCGATGGCAGGCCCGGATTCCAACAACTGGCTTGAAGCCATGAAATCCGAGATAGGATCCATGTATGACAACAAAGTATGGACTTTGGTGGACTTGCCCAATGATCGGCGAGCCATAGAAAATAAATGGATCTTTAAGAAGAAGACTGGCGTGGATGGTAATGTGACCGTCTATTAGGCTCGGCTTGTCACTAAGGGTTATCAACAGGTTCAAGGAGTTGAGTACGATGAGACTTTCTCACCCATAGCGATGCTGAAGTCCGTCCAAATCATGTTAGCAATTGCCGAATTTTATGATTATGAGAACTGTGTATGGTGTAGCCGAAAGGCTTTATCGATCCTAAAGATGCTAACAAAGTATGCAAACTTCAGTGCTCCATCTATGGGCTGGTGCAAGTATCTCGGAGTTGGAACATTCGCTTTAATGAGGTGATTAAAGCGTTTGGATTTGTACAGGTTTATGGAGAACCCTGTATTTACAAGAAAGTGAGTGGGAGCTCTGTAGAATTTCTCATATTATATGTGGATGACATATTATTGATGGAAAATGATATAGAACTTTTGGAAAGCATAAAGGCCTACTTGAATAAGTCTTTTTCAATGAAGGACCTTGGAGAGCTGCTTACATATTAGGCATCAAGATCTATAGAGATAGATCGAGACGCCTCATAGATCTTTCACAAAGCACATACCTTTACAAGATATTGTAGAAGTTCAATATGGATCAGTCCTGTCGTGGATTTATCACGGCAGATGTCTGGGTGAACGGACTTGGATTCGAGGCCATCGCTAACGGGGTGGACTCAAAGGATTTGATCGGGACGAAAGACACGGATTTACCCAGGTTCGGCCCCTCAAGTCGAGGTAATAGCCTACGTCCTGCTTGTGTTTGTATTGCTTGTGTATCGATTACAAGGAGCTAGAAGCTTGATCTAGTTCTCGATAACCTATCCTCTAAGTCGCCCCAGGTCTGCCTTTATATAGGAGGTCAGGACCACCGGGTCTTTACAATTATCTATCCGGGTCTTCTTGTGACTCCGAGTCTCTTTCTGTCCAAGTTGTCCTTGAGGCGGCTTACACATCTGTGTCTTCTACGTCCGGGCCATCATGCGGCCCACATCTTGAGCCGTCTATCTTCCTGGGCCACCAGTCTTACAGCTCACCCATGGGCCGGCTTACAAGTCATCAATATGAACTGGAGCCTCTAAGGCGGGTCATATTGCGGGGTTATATCCCTAACATTAGGCCCCAGGTTGAATTGAGCTTGCTCACTTCATCCTTCTCTTCTGATTTTGGCGAGCCGCCCGGAAATGACCCGGCGTGACGTCATGAGATTTGCCGACGTATCACCAAATCTTTCATTAACTGTCATCTCGAGAATCGAGGTGTCCGCCTCGGTCAAACGTTGTCGTCGCCTAGATTTTCGCGCCTTCCTCATTCCTTCTTTAAATATGACTCGTGCGGGTCGAAGGTTTTCATCCTCCCGCTCGTGCCTCTTCTTCTTCTTCCTGTCGCCGCCCCAGCGTCTTCGAGCTTTGCTTCGGCGTCGTCCCCAACTTGGCCGCTGCATCACCCTGAACATACCAGAGATTCTTCCGCCTCCACCGCGCCTTCTTAGGTGAGTTCTCATGTTTTCTAGATCACCACCGTCGTACTAGGGTTTTCACCAGGAGCTCCGCCGCCGTCGCTCGGGCTCCGGTGCCCCCGCCTGCAGATATACCCCGACGCCGTAGGCGTTTTTAGAACGTGCGCTCGCTCCGCCGCCACGTACGGGCCGGCCACACGCAATGCATGGACCACGATGGCTGTGGTCCATTTCCTTCCTTCGGCTGTTCGTTGCTAGGTCAGGATAAAATCTTTTCCTCCATTTTTCTAGATCCGTAGCCATAGCAATAGTTTGCGGAATCTGTTTTTTAGGACTTAGCCGATTTTCAATCTTCCTTTCCCTGGATGAGTCGCTAAGCCACGTCCGACCCTGGTCACCCGGACGGAAGCATGATATCGTAGAGTCCTTAAAATTGTAAGCCGTCGTAGATTCCTGCTTGTTCTTGACTTGCCGTCCTTATCTCCTTTGTATAGTAGTTAAGCCGCCGCCATGTCTCGTGTGTCCAACTCATTGTAACATCCCAAAATTCTAAATTTTGAAATGTTATATTAAATATATAAGTAGGATTGTTTGCTTGAATGTTGTGTGATTGATTGTGTGAAATTGAGTGGAATTTTGAAACTTTTGAAATTTTAATGAGAGGGAATAAAATGACTTTTCCAAAATTCTCTATTTCGAATCCCTATTCAATTTTGAGTTCAAATATTTTCAAAACCCTCTTATAAAATCAAATGAGAGGAGGTAAATGACACTCAAAAATCAGATACAATGTTTTGACTCAAATTTTAAAATAAAAACTATTTGCCATTTATTTGAAATTCTAGTTTCTTTTCATTTTGGAGTTATTGCAAAAAAATACTATTTTTTAAGGTATTTTATTCGGCCCTAAAAAATGTTCATGTTTTTGGAAATATTTTTCTAAATTTTTTGATATATAATATGCCTATATAAAATGTGTTTCTGTTTTTGTTTATTCGTTTTTCTTTGCTGGTTTTTTTAAAAAAAAACCCAGAAAACACTGTTCATTGCGGACACTGTTCATCCGGGACAAAAAAAATTCTGCAGCCACCGAAGCCCATGTGGCCCTCTTCTTCTCTCTTTTCCTCTTTGCCTATGATTTTAGTCCCAGCTCGCTTAGCTTTAGACCTTTGCACCTCCTTCCACCTATAAATATAGACCCATAGGTAAACCCAAAAGTCATCCACTTTGGGTTGAATCGAATCGTTTCGATTTGACTAGCTTTATAAAAAAAATTCTTCTCTCCGACGGGATTTCTGGAAGTCATCTCCTCTTTGGATTTATATCTTCTCTGCATTCTAAAGGTATTCTTTTCGTATTTTCTTTTATACTCCTGTAGTTTAATATCCCTAGACTAGTATTTCTATAGTAGTATACGATAGAGTAATTAGATTATTAATTAGTCTCCGTATTTACTCATTAGTCCTAAAATTCTTTTAGACATAGCATTTTTCCTCCGTAAAACAGCTTGGCCCAAAATTTTCAAATAGCCATAACTTTCTACTCGTTTATCAAAATTAGATGAAACCAACGCCTAGAGTTTCGTCTTGACTTCACCTATCCAATCAACCTATCACGTCAACTTTTTCAAATTTTCAAATTTCGAAATTTATTCAGATTTATATTCAAACTTCTTTTGATCATATCTTTTTATCCGTAGCTCCATTTCCGATGAATCCAATTGCGTCGGATCCGTATCAAAGTAATCTTTTCGTTCACATCCTTAGTGTTATCATTTCAACATATAATTTTGATCTTGCTCATACTTCTCTATTAGTCCACAAAATGTGTTCACACACTGTACTAAGCTAACTCAATGTCGTATTGAATTGCTTATAACTTTTGATCCGTCATTCTAAACCTAGTAATTCTTTTTATACACGTTCATATTGACTTCCCATATATAGTAACATCATTAATTTAAATCTTTGAAACTTTCAAATTTGAGCGATTTAATTTGAATCCGAACCTTCATTTGATCATATCTTGCAAAGTGTAACACCGTTTCAATTGATTCTTTTTGCCCCTAAATACTCGTGTCATATATTTCTATTCATAACCATCGTATTTCGGTTCAACTTCTTTTGACCTTTGTGAATTCAGATTCAATTCATACTTGAATTTACAATTTATTTCATACTTCAATTCGCTATAACTTGTGTTGTAGTGCTCCATTTCAATTAAATTCTTTCTACAAATAAATTCTTATGTCTTACACTATTTGTTAAACAACATTCATGCTGTTCTCCCATTCTTTGGATCGTCTTCCGTAGTCTCTCCAACCTAAGCTTATATAGCAATAGTTCATCATCCATTAACTCTTTTGATTCCTCCACTTTCACTTTACAACACCGTTAGAACCTATCTTTTCTTATTTAACCTTAGTATGTTGTTATATTCGCTCCAAGACATGTTTTGTTCTTGCGTTTTTTCGGTTCTTTGTTTTGGCATGAATGTTTATTGAATGTTATTTGCTTACGATAGATTTCTCGGAGTGTGACGAGTAGAATTATCCAGATTGTGAGAGCGACTATGTTCATCAAGTAATACCAGGCAAGTCACTTTGATCATATATACCTATGTTTTATTGCATTAGTTCTTCCATCACCCCAATTGCATGCAAAGTAGGTAAATTGGAAACTTGGTTACTTGTTGTAGTATCATGTGGTAGGTACCCCTCAACCCTTTGACACATTGGCCCCGGGAAACGTTGTTTTACATTTTGCTATGCTATTAGTAGACGGGGTTGGTTGTGTGATGCATGAGAGTTGAGAGTTAATAATTTCAAGACCTACATGATGATCAAGTCTTCAAGACTTCAAGTTCTCAACTTACCTCTGGGTGGATGATGGTTGAACGGCACCCTGGAGAAACCAGTGGATTTGCCTAGGTGTTGCTGGAGATGGCCAGTATTCACGCGGAAAGGTCCACCCAGGCACAAAGAGATGGATGGATGCTTCAAGACCCAAGGCTTACCTGCACAGCCACAAGTCATTATGGGCTCTGGCTTGGTTGGATATCGTGGTGACCCTGGACAGGCGGTGCTACGAGATGTAGAAGAACGGTAGGAAAGGATGGACACCGACAGAGTCGCAGGAAAACCCTTTGGAAGACCATGTTTTGGTCATCCGTTTCTCAAACACCCTGAAGTGCGAGAAATCAAACGGAGGCGACCAAATCTTGTGGGGAACGTGTGCAAAACTCTGCAGAGTACTCAAACCTAATCGATTAGCCGTGTCCACGGTCATGGATAGTTTGAGCCAAAGGAACTGAAACTATCTGGAACTCTCAACACAATTAATTGTATTGATGTGGGTTTATTAATGACAACTTGGGTATGAGAATTGGTTGGTGGAACCATCTCATTAATCAACCAACTTAGTAATAATTTTGCCCTCGCCCTCTCTTGTAGGAAAATTTTGGCTTTACGCAAAAACTTACTACTCCACCTACCATAACTGCATATAGACTAGATGATTACTTTACCCCCCTCTCTTGTGACTTTGCCGGCATATTCAAAATGCTGACCTACATGGCTGCAACGTCTTATGTTGCAGATATTCTTCTATGATGGGTAAGAGTACGATTCAGGGTTACGGTCCGCACTCAACTTGCCGTTGGTGTTATTGGGACTCCACTCCCGTTGACTGTATTCCGCTGCTATTTTAAGGTATATATCTGTTTTACGTTAATTACATGTGATTGTACTTTGATATATACATTGATGTACTGTGTGTGCCAGCATACTGATCCAGGGATGGCACAGAAAACACAGAGGCTTGACTCGTTTTGAGTCGGGTCGCTACAGAAATGGTATCAGAGCACATGTTGACTGTAGGAATCAGAGCACATGTTGACTGTAGGACGTGACCCCAGAAAATGGAAAGCCCTAGGAAAGGATCTCTCTAAAACTTTATTTTCAAAGAGGTCTTTCCCCCCCCCATCTTTTCTGAGTTTTACAAAATATTCCCTATTACCCCAAATAGCTATACAACATCCCTTTCCCTTTCGACCACACGGAAGATCAAATGAGGCCACTCCGAGAAGGATAAGATATCACACAACCGATGACCAACCCAGAGTAAAAGGAGGATTACCCTATACATCATGAAGAATTGAAGCTACAACAACTAAAGACTCTGAGGACCCGAAGAAATTGAAGACCCTGAAGAAATTCCAAGATTTATATGACCCCTAGAAGACCAAACCCCTGTTATATACTCAGGTTAGAGACGATGATTTGTGAGCTGTCATTTGTGTGTGTTTTTCTAGAGCCATAAAGGAAACCATTTTCAAAACTATTGCTTGTATTGTGTGTATCTCCCTCTATCTCTCCCTCGTATCTCATCCCAAACCCTTGGACCCAATAGATGATGAATGAAGCTGGACTCGTGTATTCTGGATCGATGACTCGATTAGAAACAGGAGAATGGATGTAGAACATGGAGGATCATCTAAGTAGTAACCATTTTGCAAGAAAGGAGATGGTCCAGTATGCTCTTCGGTACCTTGCAATAGGAGTTGCAAATTGGTGGAAGATGCATGAAGCTATCCATGATAGGCAAGCATCCAACACTTGGGAAGAATTCAAGAGGACTCTGCAAAAATCTCATGTTGTTACCAACACCCAGAAGCCCCGTTGTGAAGAAGATTTGTGCATGCAGGATATGTGGAGAGATAGGACACACCCAGGAAGAACACAAGGATGGATGGCCTCATTGTGAAGAAAATCACCGAGCTGAGGAATGCCCAACTGGGCAGGTAACATGTTTCTTGTGTGAAGGAACTACGTATTACCCGGCTCAATGTCAAATGTACCCAAAGGTACAAGAAGTCATCAAGCAGCAGAAGGAAGCCATGGAGGTAACCTTCATAGAAAACTTAGGAGAACTTATGACGAAGGAAGATGTTGAAGACCCTAATGGAGAAGGCCTAACCAGATTTTACTCCAATGTCTGCCATTCATGTGGGGAAGAAGGACATTTCTCACAGGACTGTACGAAGGAAAGAAAAGAGTATCTAGGAAACTTCCCGACAGAAGAAGTGGAGTTTGATCCACAGGAAATGTAAAGTTTGAATGGAACAAAGAAGCCCAGTAAGAGAAACCAAAGACGTTCTCAGAACAACCCAATTTCTGCAAAGAAGGACCTGAGTCATATCAGATGTTTGAAGTGTAAGGATATGGGCCACTACACCAATAAGTGCCCAAGAAAGGAACTAGAACTCCAAGGAGCAAACACCAACATCAAGAAGCCCCGAGACTTGTCAGAAATCATCTGTTTTCGTAGCAAGGAAGCAGGACATTACTCTAGTAAATGTCCAAAGGAGAAGAAAGCTAGAATGAGTTAGTAAATTTTTGAAGATGGAAATAAGTGTATCATGAAGCACTCTTGGTTTCATGACATTATTTTGTAACGGAAGTCTCTGAGATTGTAACAACTTCGTAAATCAATGAAATTTGTTGTGTCATGATTTTTCTATGAGTTGTTACCCCATGAACAAAGATCTCCGACTATTTTTGAGGGTGTCAGTACTCTGCAACATGTTCGGAAGTATAAGTGATGCTTACCCAAGAAGAAACACATGTTAATTTTTGAGTACTTTTTCTGATACCTACAGATGACTACCCTCAATGAGTCTTTTCTCAAGGGCTGGAGATGATCATGACCCTGACTAGTGACCATGATTACCCAAAGATCCTGAAGGATATGACGAAACACATCAATCTGGAAGGAGATGCGGTCTATAAAGACTACCCATTCATGGAAACTGGAGTGGAACTCTGGTATGTGGAGGTACACCTCCACCGGGAGAAAGGAGTATGCCCAAAGACTATGGGACAATACTTTTTCATATATCATGTACCACGAGCAACGTTCTTTGACGCTGTTCGTGAAGCTGCCATGGAAGCCATACGGCAGATTGGAGAAATACTTGAAGCAAGACTCCGTCATACTCAGGAATACCTGCATGAGGTGCATACGGAGATGATGGAGATGAAGCTCAAGTCCACCCTGATCAAGGAGAACATGGGTGATTTCAAGGAGCACATCACAAAGTTCCAGTGGTACTAAAATATCTCCAAGAGGGGATAAAGGAATAAAGTTGGGAGTGAAGATGAACCATACCAAACTATGTGGATGGCAGCACTTGTAATAAAGTATTTTGGAATTTTAAGAAGAGATTGAAGTTATGTAACGGAAGTCTCAGTGTCTCTAATAAAAATCATGAGATCAATGGAATTTATGATGTCATGACTCTCCTGTGTTGAACTATATGAGTTGCCATTCTAAGAGCAATAGTCTCCGACCAATTTTCGAGGATACGAGAAAAAAATTTGGTCTAAGCATACCTGAGTGCATTTCATTTTAAGTGTGGTAGTGACCACAGGTACCTCCCGGTTAAGGAATTTGGATAAGTGAATACGGATGAAGAGAATGTGGAACCATCGTAAACTATCCGGATAATAACCTTTGAGGCAAAGAGATTTCGAAGCTGGAATGCTGAGAAACGGAATGATTGTGATGAAACCATACCCAAGGTTAAACAAACCAATGGAAAGGAAAATGAATTCCATGGAGTGGAATCCAGACAATAATAGGTCTGTAAATTGTTACCTCAAGGGTATAATGGAGTGAACTGAAGGTAATGCTGGAATATGGATCGATAGTCACCCCACGGGTGAGATGAAGTTGTTCAAGTATTCAAGTAAATCCACAAGTCACTGAACTCAGGATTAATAAGGATCAAGCCCCACCTTTGTGAAGGCAGGGACCTGGAAGAAGCTACGACTGACCAGCAAACGTATTTCTTAGGAGTATTACGAAAACCTGAGAGTTGTGAAGAAACGATAGATGTTTTTGTTCGGCTTGCAGAAATAAATGGATTTATCCGAACTTCGTTCATTGACAAGAGAAATTTTCTGCAACGCTTGTGAGGAAGCCCAAGTGCTAGAATACGAGATTCACTAAACCTTATACAAGGTAATGATTTCAGTGCGGCATGGCTTGGCCACCATGACGACTTACTCTTATCATTCTCTTGCTATTCGGAATGGTAAATCTGAGTGACTTACCCATAGTAAAGAGACGACATTCTTTGAAGCTTTTGTTTAAGCCTTAGAATGGTATGATGAAAACCCCTTGTACATGGCAGTTGTTGCCACATGTAGGAATTTTTACGGTGAGGAATGAAGCCAAGACCCATTTCACTGCAAGATAACCACTAATGGTAGACCACCATGAGATCATCGATAAGTGACTTAGAATGAACGCGAGACCTGTCAGTTAAGAAGACCCAATATCGGAGGAAATACATTTTGTTATGAGCTCACAAGATTTTGATATTAAACGGAGGAGCATCACCGAAGAAGCTACCGTGAAGAATGTGAACAGACAGATGCACCCAAAGGTGTGTCATGATTTGAGGGACTAGTAACTCTCATTTTAAGTGTGGTAGACCCCATGCCTTCTTGGTCAATGGTTTTGATAGAAGACCCCAAACCTTAACCTTTTCTTTCTAGCCTTTTCGAATCTCGAGGACGAGATTCATTTTAAGTGTGGTAGTTCCTTGTGCTTCAGCAAATCGACCTTAACAAGTTTGCGCTCATGGCCAATGGATTAACAGGAATAGATCTGATCCGCTGCTGGGTTTCTTGGTGGATCATGCCCTTAAGCCGCAGGGGCCGGCTAATGTGCGAGTACGAAGGCAAGTATGATAGCTCCTTGTGCTTCAGCAAATCGACCTTAACAGACGATGTTATCGCCATGACCGTCCGGAGTCTTGTTCACGAAGCCTCTGGCTCCTGCAGCACCATCGGGCTGGCGCCTTTCTACATCACTAACCCCGCTCCAGACGTAAGTTGATCTCTTCACGTCCGTCTCTTGTATGTTGCTTGTAACTTGCTGATTCATTCCCCTTTTTCCGGGTCACTTTTCTAGGCTGACTCGGACTTCTGGAAGAAGGAGTATGTCCCTCCTCCAAAGAAGGCCAAAAAGAAAACTATGGGCAAGAAGCCAAAGAAGAGCACTCCACAGGAAAACTGGCTTGAGCCGCCTCCGTCGTCCGACTCAGAGGTAAAGTCTTGATTTGCCTGCTTGACCCTTTGCCCCCTCTGCTTGTTATTAATGTTTATTGTATTCGCAGGATGAAATGGAAACCAGCCATGCCGATGCTCCCGAGGTAACTTATATTTCTTCCGACTCAGAACGTTTTGTCCCCCGAAAGCCGCGGCGAGTTATCCGAAAACATCCTCTTTCTCATCCTCTAGCTTACCTGGCTCCCGACTTTCTTTTGAAAAAGCAACAGCAGGCCGAGCGTCGAAAGACTCGGAGTACCGGCTCTACTGAGCTCGTGTCCGAGTTACCAAACTCTCCGGCTCCCAAGAAGTGCCCCGCGGAGGTTTACGTCTCTACTTTTATTTGTCTCTCCTTTGTAATCGTGATGCTTTCTCATTTTTCCTGTTTCATTCTTTTAGAAAACCCCATCCTCTGGCAACTCTTCGGCGTCGGCTCTACCACCGCCCAAGATCAATCCGCTGTAAGTATTCTTTATCATGGCATCCGGATCTCCGGCTCTTAATATGATAGTAACCTCTTCAAATGCTGCTCTTGCCATTTTGCAGTGCTCAAGCAAAGCATCGTAAGACCAACAAGCCCTCCCCCGGCCCTGTCATCCAAGACTAGGAAATCAAACACCCGGAGGAGGTTCACCCGGAAGCAACTCCACCGGCTGCCTCTGCGGAGCCGGCCGCTGAAGATGTCATTATGGAGAGTCCTCCCAGAGCTCCTTCCAAGCCGTCGACTCCTGCAAAACCTCCTGCAACCCCGAACGTTGTCATCACCGGGTCAGCTTAGCAGACGCCTCCGGCTCATGTGCTGACTAAACATACCAATCCGTCAGAGGCCTCGAGGAAATTAAACTTTGATTCTTCGTACGAGAAGATGACAACTGATGAGCTCCATGCCGGATATATGAACCGGCTAAATACCAGCCGTGACTTGGAGCTTCGGCTGGTGACTTTGATGAAAACCAAATATGAGGTACCTTTCCTTCTTACCATATCCTTACTTAGCCCCCAAGAGCCAGTTTAATCTAGTTGATAGTTGAACCGGGTCTTTCTGTGACCTCTGTAGATATTGTCATGCCAAATTCACTTAGAATTGCTTTAGCTTAGTACTGTAGATAAAGTGAACTGCCAATCGTAGCCCCCAAGGGCCGTCTCAGATTTTATTTGAGTCGGGTCTTTAATGTAGACAGCTTGAAGATCTAATCGTAGCCCCCAAGGGCTGAGTCAACTTTGAAAAAATTGAGTCGGATCTTCCATCAGAAGTAGTCTTTGAAGAGCCAAATTGTAGCCCCCAAGGGCCGAGTCAACTTTAAAAAAAATTGAGTCGGATCTTTCATCAGGAGTAGTCTTTGAAGAGCCATAGTGTAGCCCCTAAGTTCCGGATTAACTTTGAAGGAGATGACCCGGAACTGTACTGCATACTGAAAAAGCAAATATACATTAGCCCCCAAGTGTCAAATATATTGCTTGCAATTTGTTTGAGACTTGCAGAAATTCGCTTATAGCACTCGTCCTATATTTTGGCGACTTATCCTGCATTTTGATGTGTTATAGGAAGCCTTAAACGAAGTCGGGTCTCAGTTGACGGATCTGAAGGCCAACTTGGCGGCTCAGCAAGAAGCCCGAAGCATTGCTAACGAAAAGTGCTGGCTTCTCTCTGAGGAGCTGGCCAATGCCACTACTGAGCTTACCTCTTTGAAAGAAACGGCAGAATCTGAAAAGGCCGCTCTGACCAAACGAGCGGACGGCACCGACCAGCGGCTTATAGCTGTGGCGGAGGAACTCCAAGGCCTGAAGTGCCACATAGCGAAGATGTCCGTCACCCTATTTGGTAATCTTCTGTTTTACTTTGTATTTTAACATTGCTATTGAAAACTGACGACTCATTAGCTTTATCCGGCTTATCCAGGTCCCAGGAGCCGATAGTTGGCTTCTGATAGCCTTCTGCCACTGAAGGCCATCTACACCTTTGCGGAACAACTATACTGCGGCACCATCTTCACGATCAAGAGTGTTCAATATAAGGAGAAGATCCCCACCGCTCTGAAAGTGGTCTTGGAACTCTTCTCCACCATGCCAAAACAGATTGAAGAACTAAAGAAATCAGCTTTTCGTCAAGGAGCAGTCGCCGGATTGAGCCGGGCTCTGGCCTTCTCCCCTGAGCTGACGCCGGCTGAAATGATGGATGGCTATCCATCGAAGAAAGACGACGACTCAGAATTCCCAGAGGCGGACTACATCCAGTGTGTCAAGGACTCCCGCTTCTTGGCGTCTGTACTTGCAGATGAAACCAACTTAAATGTCTACCAGGCGGCTTATGATGGTGAGCATAAGAGGATCCGCGGGCCTCTCTACGAGTGGAAATCTCTAACACCCGCCCACAATAAGGAACTATTTCCTAATGATCTCGACACGTCTCCCTTTTTTGAGGAAGGGTCCTTCGCTGCGCTGGCTGACTGCAACTGGGATTTGGAAACTCTCCAGATGAAGCCAGTAGAAGAGCCAGAGCAGGATGATCCGGCCGTCTGACTTTGCATTTTGTAACCTTCTGAGCGATGGCTCATGCAATGATCCGCCGTGGGCGGTAGAAACTTGGTAACGCCTTTGATCCTTCTGAGAGCAATTTTTGTAATAGCTTAAGGATGACTCTGTCGTTCTGAAGATAGTGCCGGCTGTATATATTTCCATCTCTTTGTGTATACTTTCCGTCTCTCCGTGTTTCAATTTGATGTGTTGTCGGCTCTCCATTGATTGATCGCTCCTTTGCATAAATATACCTTGAGCTTTTCTGATGAGGGGTGTTTGTCTTTGAAGACGTCATTCCTTCTCTAGAAGATTAGAGCTAGATAATATCTTTGAAAACTTGAATTTTGACAACTGGAGCAACATGGCTCCGGATCTTGTCGGATGAATCCATTAAGGAGCCGGCTGTCTTAGGATAATGTAAGCTATACCTGATGGTAAGAAGCCTCTATCGACAACTGCGGCTATTGATGAACCGGAAGCAGCCTAAAGCCGGCTGTATGAAGGGTAATGTAAGCTATACCTGACGGTAAGAAGCCTCCTTTTAACAGCAAATGTTGTATGCGCGAACGCCGGCTATCGATGGGAGATGTAAGCTATACCCCAAGGCAAGAAGCCTCCATCGACAGCCGCGGCTAATAACTAGCCTGAGATGGCATAAAGCTGGCTGTTTGAAAGGAGATGTAAGTTATACCCGAAGGAAAGAAGCCTCTTTCAACAGCTACAGTTGATAAGCAACTGAGTTTTGGCGTAAACGCCGATTGTTAGGGTGAGATAAGCGAACCCGTTAGTAAGAAGCCCCCTTCGACAACCGCGGTTAATAAGTAACCAGAAGTGGCATAAAGCCGGCCATTAGGGTGAGATAAGCGATACCCGTCGGTAAGAAGCCCCCTTCGATGGCCGCAGTTGATAAGCAACTGGAATTTGGTGTACACGCTGTTGTCTTAGGGTCATGTAAGCTATACCAAAGGTAAGAAGCCTCCATCAACAACAGCGCTTCATGTAACCAAACTAGGCAGAAAGCCAACTGTGCAAGGGAGATGTAAGCTATACCCGAAGGCAAGAAGCCTCCTTGCAACAGTTTAATAACAGCTGGCTGTGCAAAGGAGATGTAAGCTATACCCGAAGGCAAGAAGCCTCTTTGCAACAGTGCTTAATTGGGCATAATGCCGACTGTGCAAGGGAGATGTAAGCTATACCCGAAGGCAAGAAGCCTCCTTGCAACAGCGTAAAAGCAGACTGTGCAGGGGAGATGTAAGCTATACCCGAAGGCAAGAAGCCTCCCTGCAACAGTGCTTGATAGGGCATAAAGCCGGATGATAGATCAGTCGTTTTGACGGCGAACAAACCACTTCAACTCAAAGTTTTGAGCCGGAAAAATTTCATCTTGATTGCACAAAGATATACATAAGAGCAGAGGCCCCAGTCTTTGCGGTGATGCTAGCTTTTACTCATGTAAACATGATATATACAATGATAGCGGCTTTCAATGCCTGCTAAGTAAAGTATGGTCGCAGATGCGCGATATTCCATGGCCACAATGTCTCTTGACCCGCGGTTTCTGACTCATCTCGGATATCAATGAGGTAATATGACCCATTGTTAAGGTTTCTGCTGATCACAAAAGGCCCCTCCCAGGGTGGAGATAACTTATGCGTTCCAGATTGGTCTTGAATCAACCGGAGCACCAAGTCACCTTCGTGGAACGTCCGGGTCTTCACCCTGCGGTTATGATAGTGTCGTAGGTCTTGTTGATAAATTGCCGACCTGGCTGCTGCTAACTCTCGTGCTTCATCCAAGGCGTCCAACGCATCTTGGCGTGCTACCTCATTGTCCGTCTCAACATAAGCCGCTACCCTTGGTGAGTTGTGCCGGATATCGCTGGGTAGAACCGCCTCAACACCATACACCATGAAGAAAGGCATGAAACCTATAGATCTGTTAGGGGTAGTTCTGATGCTCCATAAGACGGAAGGCAACTCCTCAACCCCAACATCCGGGTGTCCGCTTCAAAGGAACCATGAGCTGTGGTTTGACTCCTCTTAAAATTACCTGATTGACACGCTCCGCCTGACCATTAGACTGTTGATGTGCCATGGCTGAAACATCAAGCCGGATATGCTCCTTCTCACAGAACGCTTTCATAGCTCCTTTGGATAGATTTGTTCCATTGTCCATAATGATACTGTGCGGGTAACCAAAGCGATAGGTCAGCTTCTTAATAAATTGAACTGCTGTAGCCGCGTCACATTTGCTGACCGGCTCTGCCTCTACCCACTTAGTAAATTTATCAATCGCCACCAGAAGGTGTGTTTTATTATCCTTGGATCTCTTGAAAGGTCCTACCATATCAAGCCCCCAGACCGCAAACGTCCAAGTGATTGGTATCATCCTCAACTCTTGAGCCGGAACGTGAGCACGCCGGCCAAACTTCTAACAGCCGTCACACTTACGGACTAAGTCTTCTGCATCCTTGTGAGCCGTCAACCAGAAAAACCCATGTTGAAAAGCCTTGGCCACTAAAGATTTTGACCCGGCATGATGTCCACAGTCGCCAGCATGAATTTCACTCAAGATCTGCCGGCCCTCCTCCGGTGAGATGCAGTGCTGAAAGACACCCGTCACACTACACTTATGTAACTCACCATTGATAATCGTCATAGACTTAGAATGCCGGGTGATCTTCCTGGCCAGATCCTCCTCCTGAGGCAACTTGTCGCGTGTCAGATATGCCAAATAAGGAATAGTCCAGTCTGGGATAGCATGTAGAGCCGCCACCAATTCCGCCTCCGGGTCAGGAATAGCCAGATCCTCCTCAGAGGGTATCTTGACAGTCGGATGATGCAATACGTCCAGAAAAACATTAGGTGATACCGGCTTTCGTTGAGAACCTAACCGTGATAAGGCATCAGCCACCTCATTCCTGCGACGATCAATATGATCCACCTGGTACCCCTTGAAGTGACCGGCAATGATATCAACCGCCTGTCGATAAGCCGCCATCCGCAGATCCTTGGAGTCCCAAGTACCTGAAACTTGCTGAGCCACAAGATCTGAGTCGCCTAAACATCTGACCCGGCTTAAGTTCATCTCTTTAGCGAATCTGAGACCATGGAGCAGTGCCTCATACTCAGCTGCATTATTAGTACAAGGTAACATTAACCGGAGCACATAACAAAACTTGTCACCCTTCGGGGAGGTGAGAACAACCGCTGCACCGGACCCCTCTAGCTGCTTGGACCCATCAAAGTGTATAGTCCAATATGTGTTATCCGGCTTCTCTTCGGGAGCTTGACATTCGAACCAATCATTTATGAAATCCACCAAAGCTTGAGACTTTATTACTGTACGAGGAACATATTTGATGTTAAGAGGACCCAGCTCTAAGGCCCACTTGGCAATCCTCCCTGTGGCTTCTCTATTTTGAATGATATCTCCCAACGGGGCAGAACTGACCATGGTTATCTGGTGCCCCGAAAAGTAGTGTTTTAACTTGCGGTTAGCCATGAAAACTCCGTATACCAGCTTCTGCCAATGTGGATACCTCTGCTTAGACTCTGCCAAAACTTCACTGATGTAATAAACTGGCCTTTGCACAGGATATTCCTTCCCTGCCTCCTTGCACTCAACCACAATTGCTACACCGATTGCTCTGTTGTTAGCTGCCACATAAAGGAGCAACGGCTCTTTCTCAGCTGGAGCGGCTAACACTGGCGGCTCAGTCAATTGTTTTTTAAGAGCTTCAAGTGCTTCAGTCGCTGCCTTGCTCCACTTAAACTTGTTTGTCTTCTTCATCATCTGGTATAAGGGAATGGCCTTCTCCCCAAGCCGGCTTATGAACCGGCTCAACGCAGCAATCCGTCCTGCAAGGCGCTGAACGTCATTAATGCACGTCGGCTCTCCTAAAGAAGTGATAGCCTTAATTTTATCTGGGTTAGCCTCGATGCCCCTCTCAAAGACCAAGAAACCCAAAAGCTTTCCTGCTGGAACACCAAAAACACACTTCGTCGGGTTAAGCATCATCTTGTAGACCCGGAGATTGTCAAAAGTTTCCTTCAAATCCTCTAGGAGAGTTTCTTTCTTTCTGGATTTAACCACGATGTCGTCTATGTAAGCGTGAACATTTCGGCCAATCTGACTGTGAAGGCAGTTCTGCACACATCGTTGGTAAGTCGCCTGGGCACTCTTGAGCCCGAAAGGCATGGAGACGTAGCAGAACGCCCCAAAGGGTGTAATAAACATCGTCTTCTCCTGATCTTTCATTGCCATCTTGATCTGATGATAACCTAAATATGCATCCAGGAAGCATAAACTTTCACACCCGGCTGTAGCATCAATAATCTGATCGATACGAGGGAGTGCAAAAGGGTCAGCCTTGTTAAGTTTCGTGTAATCTATACACATACGCCAGGTGTCATTCTTTTTTAGCACTAGCACCGGGTTAGCCAACCACTCCGGGTGAAAAACTTCCACTATAAAGCCTGCAGCCAAGAGCCGGGCAACTTCCTCCCCAATAGCTTTACGTCTCTCTTCGTTGAACCATCGTAGAAACTGTTTAATCGGCTTAAACTTCGGATCCACATTAAGGTTGTGCTCAGCGAACTCTCTCGGTACACCCGGCATGTCAGAAGGCTTCCATGCAAAGATGTCCCGATTCTCATGGATGAATTCGATGAGCACGCTTTCCTATTTGGGATCCATGTGAGCCCCAATGATGAACTGCTTGGATGAGTCGCCCGGATTGAAATCTACTGCCTTGGTATCATCTGCTGAAAACTTGAGTGGCGGCTGAACTTCTGTAGTAGGCTTCTTCAGCAGGGTCATATCCTCCGGGTCAATGTTCTCCTTATAGAACTTCAGCTCCTCCTGGGCACAACTAGACTCTACATACGCCGCATCTCCTTCCTCACACTCGAGAGCTGTTTTCCGATTATCGTGAACGGTAATTGTACCATTTAAGCCGGGCATTTTGAGTTGTAAATAAACATAGCAAGGCCTAGCCATAAATTTGGCATAAGTCGGCCTCCCAAACAGTGCATTATAGGGACTTTTGATTTTAACCACCTCAAACCACAAGGACTCCATCCTGTAATTATACTCATTGCCAAAAGCCACTTCCAAAGAAATTCGGCCGACCAGGTATGCCGACTTACCCGGGACCACACCATGAAAGACGGTGGAGGAAGGTTTAAGGTCTTTGTCAAGCAACTTCATCCGTCGGAAAGTGTCATAATAAAGGATGTTGATACTGTTGCCTCCGTCCATGAGCACCTTATTCACCATATAGCCATTCACCTGAGGGGCCACAACTAAAGCCAGCCGGCCCGGGTCATCTACCCGCGGCGGGTGATCCTCCCGGCTCCACATTATGTCATACTCAGACCATGGTAAGTACTGTGGGAGAGCCGGAGCAATCGCATTAACCGCTCGCCTCCGCAACTTCTCGTCTCCTTTACTGTGACCGGTCGTGAACACGTGATACTGTCCAGAACTGAGCTGCTTCGGGTTACTCTGAAACCCGGATTGATTGCGCTGCTGCTGCTGCTGATTGTTTTTATTGTTGTTGTTGCCAGGATGCTGTTGGTGCCCCCCCTTGGTTATTCTGACCCGGATGCCTGGCTCCTGAACCGCCGGCACCGAATCCAGCGCCTGATCCGTCGTGCCCTAAGCCGCCAGACGAGCCATCGCCTTGGTTATTGAATCTCTGCATGATAAAGCAATCACCCCACGCATGCAACGACGGCTTATCAGGCATGCCGTGCTCTGGACAAGGCTTCTTAAGCACTTCTTCTAAATTGAAAGGACCCCTCTTCCTTTGGTGAAACGGCCTGAATTTTCCATTCCCCTTGGGATGGTTCTGTTCTGTGTTGGTGTTTGCCACTAGCTCTGACCCGCCGTCAGCGTTCTTCCGTTTATTCTGATTCCCATTGTTCACAAAGCCTTTGCCTTGATTGTTATTCTTCCCTTGATTGGCTTCTCATCATCCGAGCCTGGATTCTTGGTGTTATCTGAGTCGGCATACTTTGTCAGGGTCGTCATGAGCTCTCCCATATCCTGACACGTGTGCTGGAGTCGGCCGAGCTTCTGTTTCAATGGAACAAAATGACAGTTTTTTTCCAGAATAAGCACCGCTTGAGCCGCCGTGATCTGCTCCGAAGAGTGAATAATGGTCGACACCCGCCGGACCCAATGATGGGCTGACTCATTCTCCTGTTGAACATAATGGTCCAAGTCTACAATGGTCATAGGCTACTTACAGGTCCCCTGAAAATTCTTAATAAACTTCGCTCTCAGCTCCACCCATGAACTTATCGTGTTAGGCGGTAGACCTTTCAACCATGTGCGAGCCGGACCCTCAAGCATCATGATGAAATATTTTGCACATACCGCTTCACTGACGTCCAGCATCTCCATGGCTAGCTCATAACTCTCAACCCAAGCCTCAGGGGATAGATTAGTTGTGTAATTCAGAACTTTTCGAGGCCCCTTAAAATCTTTCGGTAGTCGTTCACTTCTCAGAGCCGGAGTTAAACATGGCACCCCTACGGCTTTGGTACTAACTGCTCCCATTGAGACGAAAAGCGTCGGCTCTGGACGGGTTGCCGCTATCTCCGCCTCTCGCCTATTCCTCGCCCGGTCCGCGAGGGCTTGTGCATCTAGAGTCGCCTGCTCATCCTTCGGTGGTCCCTGACGTGGATGACTACTGGAACACGCCGGCGACTTGTAGCGCCGGCTGAAACTTCGACTGGGGAGGGGGGTAGAGTGAACCCGGCTCCGGCTGTGAGCATATCTCTCTTGCTGGGCCATGGCCATCTATAAATATCCAATGGCGTTTCGCACGTCCTCCGCAAAGGGTGCTTCATCTGGGATGGGAATCGTCCCAAGCCGGGTGGCCGCCGCCACCATGTTCTCGGTCGGGTTAGAGTAATGACATGCCGGTGTCGAAAAAGCTCTAGGTGAAGTTTGGTTATGCTAGGGTGGATGAGTTGTCGGGCGTTCCATCGGGCGGCTTTCCGGCACGCCCGCAACCTGCCCCGCACCAGGGGTATTAAACAGGTTCCTTGCTTCGTAACGTTCTGGCAGACGGGATTGATGCCTCCTCCGGTGCACCGCGGCTGCTAACCTTTGTTCCATCTCCAGATGGAAAGCATCTGCCTTGATACGCTCCGCTTCTTCCTCCATCCGGATCTTCAGCTCAGCCATCCTTTGTCGTTCCTCTGCCATCCGGCCCTTGATCCGTGCCACCTCTAGATTCTGGGCTGCTTGATTATCCAGTGTTACTTCCGTGGCCATGAGAGCTGTAAGCTCGTCCATCAATTCCACTAGAACCTGAGCCGGCGGTGGCGGGCTATCACCCGCTATGGCGGCTCCCGCAGGTGTGTGACCGGCGGCTGGAGTCGATCCCGCCATGAACACCGCCGCATGAACCGGGGGTCTCAGAGCATCCAACTCAAAGACCTCTACCTCAGAATAGGTGTTGTAGTAGCCCCCAAGGCCACCGTTACTGAGCTGATACACTGACTCTGTCTCCCCAATGGAGGACTCATCTTCCGAGCAAACAAGAGTTCCCTGTGACCCGGACGCTTCCAGGTCCATACCTTGAGTGAAGCCCACGAGAACATGCTTTTGACCTGGATGGGCATGGGCAGGCTACACACCACTCGCAGATTGGAGACACCGAGCCGGCTCGACGATGTTGGTGCAGATGTCCGGCTCGGGTGTAGATCCATCAACCTTTCCAATGAAAACCTGGATCCCGCCAAACGGAACCCGGAATCCATACTCCACAGAATCAGCATCAAGCCCCCAGCCGACGTCGTCGATGTAGAGCCGGCCGCGGCGACTCTTGCTCATCCTTCCAACCACGTATCCCTCGAGCCCTGGGAGAGAGCCCTTTGAGAACTCAACACCACCAAGTGCTTGCCCCACGGTGGGCGCCAACTGTCGTGGATTTATCACGGCAGATGTCCGGGTGAACGAACTTGGATTCGAGGCCATCGCTAACGGGGTGGACTCAAAGGGGTTGATCGGGACAAAAGACACGGATTTACCCAGGTTCGGCCCCTCAAGTCGAGGTAATAGCCTACGTCCTGCTTGTGTTTGTATTGCTTGTGTATCGATTACAAGGAGCTAGAAGCTTGACCTAGTTCTCGATAATCTATCCTCTAAGTCGCCCTGGGTCTGCCTTTATATAGGAGGTCAGGACCACCGGGTCTTTACAATTATCTATCCGGGTCTTTTTGTGACTCTGAGTCTCTTTCTATCTTTCTGTCCAAGTTGTCCTTGAGGTGGCTTACACACCCGGGTCTTCTACGTTCGGGCCATCATGCGGCCCACATCTTGAGCCGTCTATCTTCCTGGGCCACCAGTCTTACATCTCAGCCATGGGCCGGCTTACAAGTCATCAATATGAACCGGAGCCTCTAAGGCAGGTCATATTGCGGGGTTATATCCCCAACAAGTCCAAGGAGGGGTTCTTGCCTGTGTTACAGGGTGTGAGATTGAGTATGAGTCAATGCTCGACCACGGCAGAGGATAGAGAAAACATGAGTGTCATCCCCTATGCTTCAGCCATAGGCTCTATTATGTATGCCATGCTGTGTACCAGACCTGATGTCTACCTTGCCATAAGTTTGGTAGGGAGTTACCAAAGTAATCCCGGAGCGGAACACTAGACAGTGGTCAAGAATATCCTGAAGTACCTGAAAAGGACCAAGGACCTGTTTCTCATATATGGAGGTGCCGAAGAGCTCGTCATAAAGGGTTACGTTGATGCCAGCTTCGACACAGATCCGGATGACTCCAAGTCACAAACCGGATATGTGTATATTTTGAACGGAGGGGCAGTCAGCTGGTGCAGCAGCAAGCAAAGCATCGTGGCGGCATCTACAAGTGAAGCGGAGTACATAGCTGCTTCGGAAGCAGCACAGGAAGGAGTCTGGATGAAGGAGTTCATCACCGACCTAGTAGTGATTCCCAATGCGCCGGGCCCGATGACTCTACTCTGTGACAACAGTGGAGCTATTGCCCTTGCCAAGGAGCCCAGGTTTCACAAGAAGACAAGACACATCAAGTGCCGCTTCAACTCCATTCGTGGATATGTCCAGGATGGAGATATAGACATTTGTAAAGTACATACGGATTTGAATGTCGTAGATCCTTTGACTAAACCTCTCTCATGATCAAAACATGATCAACGCCAGAACTCTATGGGTGTTCGATACATCACAATGTAACTAGATTATTGACTCTAGTGCAAGTGGGAGACTGTTGGAAATATGCCCTAGAGGCAATAATAAAGTGATTATTATTATATTTCCTTGTTCATGATAATTGTCTCTTGTTCATGTAATTGTATTAACCGGAAACCGTAATGCATGTGTGAATACATAGACCACAACATATCCCTAGTGAGCCTCTAGTTGTCTAGCTCGTTGATCAATAGACGATCATGGTTTCCTGGCCATGGACATTGGATGTCATTGATAATGGGATCACATCATTAGGAGAATGATGTGATGGACAAGACCCAATCCTAAGCATAGCATAAGATCGTGTAGTTCGTCTGCTAAAGCTTTTCTAATGTCAAGTATCACTTCCTTAGACCATGAGATTGTGCAACTCCCAGATATCGTATGAATACTTTGGGTGTGCCAAATGTCACAGCGTAACTGGGTGGCTATAAAGGTACACTACGGGTATCCCCGAAAGTATCTGTTGGTTTGGCATGAATCGAGACTGGGATTTGTCACTCCGTGTGACGGAGAGGTATCTCTAGGCCCACTCCATAAGACATCATCATAATGAGCTCAATGTGACTAAGGAGTTAGCCACGGGATGATGTGTTGCGGAACGAGTAAAGAGACTTGCCGGTAACGATATTGAACAAGGTATAGGGATACCGACGATCAAATCTCGGGCCAATAACATACCGATGGACAACGGGAATTGTATACGGGATTGATTGAATCCCCGACATCGTGGTTCATCCGATGAGATCATCGTGGAGCATGTGGGAGTCAACATGGGTATCTAGATCCCGCTGTTAGTTATTGACCAAAGAGGTGTCTCGGTCATGTCTACATGCCTCCCGAACCCGTAGGGTCGACACACTTAAGGTTCGATGACGCTAGGGTTATAGGGGAATTGTGTACGTGGTTACTAAAGGTTGTTCGGAGTCCCGGATGAGATCCCGAACGCCACGAGGAGTTCTGGAATGGTCCGGAGGTAAAGAATGATATATAGGAAGTGAGGATTTGGTCACCGGAAGTGTTCCGGGCATCACCTGTAACGTATCGGGACCATCGGAAGGGTTTCGGGGGTCCACCGTGAGGGGCCACCGGCACCAGAGGCCTGCGTGGGACGAGAGTGGGAAGGGACCAGCCCCAGAGTGGGCTGGTGCGCCTCCCACCAAGGACCAAGGGGGTGCACCCCCCTCCTCCTCCTCCTATAAATAGTGGAGGGTTTGGGGGCTGCCAACAACACAAGTCTCTCTCTCTTGGCGCAGCCCTACCTCTCCACCTCCTCGTCCTCCGTAGTGCTTGGCGAAGCCCTGACGGAGTACCACACTGCTCCACCACCACCACGCCGGCGTGCTGCTGTTGGAGTTGTCTTACCCAACCTCTCCCTCCTCCTTGCTGGATCAAGGCGCGGGAGACATCATCAGGCTGCACGTGTGTTGAACGCGGAGGCGCCGTTGTTCGGCGCTTAGATCAGAATCGACCACGATCTGAATCACTGCGAGTACGACTCCACTAACCGCGTTCTTGTAACGCTTCCGCTTTGCGATCTTCAAAGGTATGAAGATGCACTCCCCTTTGCTTGTTGCTGGTTTCTCCATAGATTGATCTTCATGACACGTAGGAATTTTTTTGATTTACTACTACGATCCCCAACATCATTATCTTCATAGAGATCTATCTGATGCAATACTCTTTTGAGGTGTGTTTGTCGAGATCCGATGAATTGTGGGTTTATGTTTAGATTATCCATGAATATTATTTGAGTGTTTCCTGAATTCTTATATGCATGATTTCATATCTTTGCAAGTCTCTTCGAGTTAATGGTTTGGTTTGGCCAACTAGATTAGTAATTCTTGCAATAGGAGAAGTGCTTAGTTTTGGGTTCAATCTTGCGGTGTCCTCAGCCAGTGACAAAGTAGGGGTAGCGAGGCACGTATTTTATTGTTGCCATCAAGGGTAAACAGATGGGGGTTTCATCATATTGCTTGAGTTTATCCCTCTACATCATGTCATCTTACTTAATGCGTTACTCTGTTCTACATGAACTTAATACTCTAGATGCAGGCAGGATTCGGTCGATGTGTGGAGTAATAGTAGTAGATGCAGAATCATTTCGGTCTACTTGTCACGGACGTGATGCCTATATGCATAATCATTGCCTTGGATATCTTCATAATTATTCGCTTTTCTATCAATTGCTCGACAGTAATTTGTTCACCCACCGTAATACTTGCCATCATGAGAGAAGCCATCTAGTGAAACCTATGGCCCCCGGTCTATTTTCCATATTATATTTTCAGATATAAAACCAAAAATACCAAAAATACTTGCTGCCCTATTTTTACTTCTAGTTTTACTTTCCATCCAAGCATCCTATTATATCTATCTCTACTAGATCTCATCCTTGCAAATAACAGTGAAGGGATTGACAACCTGTTTATAGCGTTGGGTGCAAGAGTTTGATTCCTTGTGTAGGTACATTTATTGGTGGCTTGCTTGTATCTGCTACTAGATTGATACCTTGGTTCTCAAAAACTGAGGGAAATACTTATCTACTTTGTTGCATCAAACCATTCCTCTTCATGGGAAACCAACGTATGCTCGAGAAGTAGCAAGGGATCATAGGCATTCTTGTCCATCCAATTGGCAAAAAGAAAATCAAAGTCCAAATAGGAACAATTGGATGTCCTCGAATGGATAAAGAAATGCAGACCAACATGCTCACACAATAAGATGTCAAATGAAATCGTGGCAAACATGCACAACATCCTAGCATCTATCAAGCATTTTTGGAGATGACATAGTCATCTATATATGAGTATATTGACTTAGGAGCCAAGTAAGAATACTTGATCATAGGTCATACACATTGTTTAAGCACGAGTGGGGTCACCACTTTTACATAAAGTTTGTTAATGTTGTCACATGCTATGAGATGCTTTGACTCAAGTCTTAGAGTAAAGCCCCCCTTGATGTGACATCCCCCCTTGAGAGGGATAAACTAACCTTGGGTTTTGTCGATGAAGACTTCATGTAGGTGAAGTAGTGATGGATGTTCAAAATTGATGGAGATCACCATGAGTTGGGAGCATCCTTATTGTTTCTTACTCTTCTCACCTACATGGATTAGTCCCAACACACAAGAGACAAACACAAGGATATCTATGGACATGGAGTGCAAAACATACATGATGATGTCCCTGGATTTGTTAATTACCTTGTCCGTTGCTTACCTTTGAGGGAATGTGTGACTCCTTGAACCATTTGCATGGTGTTGATGTTGATTGCAACTAGTACTTGCCAGTGAGTGAATTTCATTGGCGGAGTCACCCCTCAAGAACTTCTCTAGTTCTTCTTCTCGGGGACCCATATCATGTTGATGGGGATCCTTGGTGTTGAAGTGGCACTTCTAGAAGTTGAGCTTGAAGTATCCTTGGGAACCCACTTGACCAAAGCTTGGGTTTCATCTTCATATGAGTCAATGTCCTCTTGAAGCTTTTCCTTGCCCTTGAGCTCGTGGTCTTATGGTGGAAGGTCATCTAGAGCTTTTGTTCCCTTGGGAAGAGTATGTTCATGCTTATCCCTTTGAGGAACAAATTTGGGCTTGGGGTATTGACCTTCTTCCCATTCAACTCCATTTGCGGTGAAGTAGCCAATACCATGGTTCTTCTGGTATCCTCCGTGCTTGCGTACAATGCCCTCAAATTTCTTACACCCGGCAAGACTCTTTTAGATACCTTTCTCTATAATCCCTTTCAATAGTTCATTTTCTTGCTCAAGTGTAACTTGGCTAAGAGGAGTGTTAGTGGGATCAATAGAACTACTAGAAGTAATATCATTGGATTTATCCTTTTTATTGCTACTAGTTGAAGAACCTTTCTTGACTTTGTTACTAGTTTGCTTAGCCTTAACTTGTGGAATGAATGTAGACAAGAGAAGTCATTTGGCTAGATAAGAGGAAGTCTTCTTTTGAAGATCGTCATCGATAGCTTTAAGGAATTCATGCTCTTGCTCCAAATTGAGCTTCTCGAAGCGCAGCTTCTCATGTGTCCTTACAAGCTCTCTATGATCTTGTAGAGTAGACTCGTGGGCTAACTTCACAGTGTTTAGTTCTTGAGTTAGTCACTCTATTTCCAACTTATCATCATCGCATGACTTATCTTGACTAGAGTCATTACTAGCAAGTTCATTTTGACTAATATCATTAGATTTTTCAAATAGCAAGTCATCATCTCTTAGCAAGTCATCCTCATCACTATTGAAATCAAGATACTCAGGGTGTGATACCTTCGGGCCTTGAGCCATGAAGCAACTTCCACTCCCTTCATTTGGTGAATCAAATATGTAGGAGTTGGTTGTCACTAGTGCAAGTCCGGCAACACCTTCATCTTGACCATAGTCGGAGTTGGAGTGATAGCTTCTCTCGGAGTGGTTGTCGGATTCCGAGCCGGAAACCCATTCACCAATGTGAGCTTGATGTATTCTTCTTGAGTAGATCTTGGTGTACTTGTCCTTCTTCCTCGAGTCCCTACTTCTCCTTGAGGGTCTTTGTTCATAACGGTCATCTCTACTCCTTCTCTCACTTCAAGGTGACTCATCTCTTGAGCTTCGTCTTCTAGGTGACTCTTCTTTTCATTTGTAGGGAGCCATGCATTCATTCGAGTAGTGTCCAGGCTTCCCACAATTGTAGCAGTTTCGATCACGACTTGACTAATGCTTATCTTCATATCTTGAGTTGGAGATTCGATCTTTGCCTTTATTCTTGTAGAACTTGTTGAATTTCTTGACCATGAGGCTTGTCTCTTCATTGGTAACAAGGTTGTCGCTTGAAGTTGTGGGAGCATCACTTGTGGCTTTCTAAGCACCGCTAGATTGGCTGTGAAGCTCTTCCTTGTCTTTGAGTGTCATCTCATAACCAACAATCCTTCTAATCACTTCCGTAGGCTTGAGATCTTTGTAGTTGGGCATCATTTGGATCAATGTGCACACAGTGTCGTATCTCTCATCCAAACTCTAAGTATCTTCTTGATATTTAATTTGTCGCTCATTTCTTTGATTCATAAGCCGACAATCTCATTTGTGATGAGAGCTAGCCTAGAGTACATCTCTGCGACGCCTTCACCATCCTTCATCTTGAACTTTTCAAGCTTACTCTGAAGAACATCCAACTTGGACTCTCTCATGGATTCGGTACCTTCGTGCATATCAACCAAAGTGTCCCAAATTTCCTTGGCATTCTTAAGACATCTGATTTTGTTGAATTCTTTGGGGCATAGGCAGTTGAAGAGAATGTCGCATGCTTGAGCGTTGTATTGCAACATCTTCAATTCTTTAGCGGTAGCTTCATGATCCGGTTCCCTTCCATCAGCAAAGAATTCACCTTCCAATCCAACACGAACAACATCCCAAATAGCGGGGTTATGACCAAGAATATTCATTTTCATTTTGTGCTTCCAACTAGAAAATTTTGTGCCATCAAAATATGGACCTCTACGGTGATAATTTCCCTCACTAGACGCCATACTCTCCTAGGTTGTCAAACCAATGCGATGGAGACCAAAGCTCCGATACCACTTGTAGGATCGAAAGTATGTCTAGAGGGAGTGATTAGACTACTTGGACAAATAAAATTTCTACCTTTTCCCAATTTTAAGTGTTGGCGGATTTTAGCAATGATAGCAAGTCAAGCACACCCTACACATGCATGTCTACGAGTATAGCAGCGGAAAGTAAAGACAAGCATATGTAATAGAGGATAGGGAAAAAGATCAAGCACAATTTGGAGACACGAAGTTTTTTCCCATGGTTCCGATAGGTGGTGCTATCATACATCCATGTTTATGGACACTTCAAACCATGGAGGGTAATGGTTGCGAGAGTCCACGGAGGGCTCTACCCATGCAGGGTTCCACGAATAAGAAACCTTGTTTATTCCATGATGGCATACTCCACGGAGGACTAGCCTTACTCTGGGTAGATCTTCACGAAGTAGGTGATCTCCTTGCCCTTACAAACTTCTTGGTTCAACTCCACAACACGAAGTAGGAGGCTTCCAAGCGACACCTAACCAATCTAGGATGCACCACCCTCCAAAAGGTAATAGGCTCGGTAATGTCGATGAACTCCTTGCTCTTGTGCTTCAAGATGATAGACTCCTCAACACTCCGTCACTCTCTCATATATTTGGCTTTGGTGGAAGAGATTGATTGCGTGGAAAGCAACTTGGGGAGGGTAGAGATCAAGATTCATATGGTTGGAGTGGAATGGCTTGATCTCAACACATGAGTAGGTGGCTCTCTCTCAAAAAATATGATGAGATAAGTGGGGATCTTTTATGAGTGTTTCTCTTCCGAGTGAGTGGTGGTGGAGGGGTATATATAGGCATCTACAAAAATCCAACCGTTACACCTAAAGTGACCAACTCGGTGACACGAAGTATAAAACTCGGTGGTACCGAGTTGCTCCAAAGGTAGCAACTTCTGAATCTTGGTGAGACTGGTACAGAAGTCTCAGCAGTGCCGATATGGTGACCAACGGTCAGATTACACAACTTGGTGGTGCCGATCCAAAATCTCGGAAATTCCGATTTTAAGAACCGAGGCAACAGAAAGTTGGCAACCTAAACTCGGTGGCACCGATGCATAATCGGTTGTACGGAAGACCTTGGGTTTGGCAGGGATCTGTCTGAGGTGGAAATCGGTAGGACTAAGTGGGGATAGTTGGTGGCACCAATTTTCATGATAGGCTTTGACAGAGTGGAAGAGTTTGTGGGTGTTTTTGGTGACTATCACTTGTGCACGTGGAGCATTTTGTTCACCAACAATAACTTACCCCCTTTTAATAGTATTGGTTTTCCTATAGACTCAAGGTGATTTCTCACAAAGTAAAATGTAGAGTCTTCTTGCTTGAAGCTTTGCCAATGCTATTTTTTGCTTCTAGGGGTCTCTCCACAATCCTTATGCCATCCCATCATTGAACTTTTCCTGAAATATACTTAGTGGAAACATTAGTCCAATGAGATATATGTTGTTACTAATTACCAAAACCACCAAGGGAGCAAATGTGCTTTCACTGACTAACATGTAACCTGGTTGCATAAAGGTGGTTGGCGGGTGTTTGTCTCTCCCACTTTAGTTAAATCGGATTCGACAGAGGCGGTCCTTGTAGAAGGTTAAAAGGCAATGTTATTATCACCATTGTGGCTATAATAGTTCTTACTAGTTGCCCATAGCAGCCATGTAAAGCTTGCAACAACAAAGTAGAGGACGTCTGACTTATTTTTGCAAGGCATGTTGTGATGTTATTGTTGGAAATATGCCCTAGAGGCAATAATAAATTAGTTATTATCATATTTCCTTGTTCATGATAATCGTTTATTATCCATGCTATAATTGTATTGATTGGAGACTTAGATGCATGTGTGGATACATAGACAAAACCACGTCCCTAGTATGCCTCTAATAGACTAGCTTGTTGATCAAAAGATGGTTAAGGTTTCCTAGCCATGGACATGAGATGTCATTTGATAACGGGGTCACATCATTAGGAGAATGATGTGATGGACAAGACCCAAACTACAAACGTAGCATATGATCGTGTCAGTTTATTGCTATTGTTTTCCGCATGTCAAGTATGTGTTCCTATGACCATGAGATCATGCAACTCACAGATATCGGAGGAGTGCCTTGTGTGTATCAAACATCGCAACGTAACTGGGTGACTATAAAGGTGCTCTACAGGTATCTCCGATGGTGTCTATTGAGTTGGCATGGATCGAGACTGGGATTTGTTACTCCGTGTGATGGAGAGGTATCTCGGGGCCCACTCAGTAATGCAACATCACAATAAGCCTTGCAAGCGATGTGACTAATTGTTAGTTGCGGGATCTTGTATTACGGAATGAGTAAAGAGACTTGCCGGTAACGAGGTTGAACTAGGTATGGAGATACCGACGATTGAATCTCGGGCAAGTAACATACCGAAGAACAAAGGGAACGTTATACGGGATTAACTGAATCCTTGACATAGAGGTTCGACCGATAAAGATCTTCGTAGAATATGTAGGAACCAATGTGAACGTCCAGGTCCCGCCATTGGTTATTGACCGTAGAGGTGTCTCGGTCATGTCTACATAGTTCTCGAACCCGCAGGGTCTGCACACTTAAGGTTCGGTGACGTTTCGGTCGTGTAGAGTTATGTATGGTGGTGACCGAAGTTTGTTTGGAGTCTCGGATGAGATCCCAGATGTCACGAGGAGCTCCGGAATATTCCGGAGGTAAATATTCATATATAGGAAGTCCCGGTTTGGTTTCCGGAAAAGTTTCGGGCTCATCGGTAGTGTACCGGGAGTGCCGGTAGTGTACCGGGAGGCCTCCGGGAGGGGTATTTCGACCCCAAGAGGTCCATGGGCTGTGGGAGAATAATAACCAGCCCTTAGTGGGCTAGGAAAACAGCCACAGAGGCCCATGGCGCAGGAGAGAAAGTCCTAAAGCAAAAAGTGGAAAATCAGCCAATAGGAGGCAATCCTACTCCAACTAGGATTGGAGGTGAAGTAGGATTGCTTCCCACCTCCTATTTCGGCCGACCCAAAGGCCTTGACTGCCTCTCCTCTCCTCTCCTCCTATATATACTAGTGGATTGGGTGGTTTTTGGACAGAATTTCCGGCCACGTGCTACCCGTTACACCGGTGCATAGTTTCTCCTCTAGATCGGTTTTCTGCAGCGCTTAGGCGAAGCCCTGCCGGAATTCCTCCACCACCATCACCGGAGCGCCGTCATGCTGCCGGTGAACTCTCTCTCCTCTCCACCTCCTCTCCCTGGATCAAGATGGTGGAGATCGTCATCAAGCTGCACGTGTGCTGAACGCGGAGGTGCCGTCCGTTCGGCGCTAGATCGGAAGGACCGTGATCGAGATCGCGAGATGGTTCGTGATGTGATCACAGAACAGATCGTGATGAGTTCGCGGGACAGATCGTGCTCAAGATCGTGAGACGGATCGTGATGAGTTCGCGGGACGGATCATGATGTGTTCGCGGGACGGTTCGTGATTGGATCGCGGGACGCTCGGCGATTTGGATCGCGAAGAAGTTCGACTACACCAACCGCGTTTCTTAACGCTTCCCGCTTAGCGATCTACAAGGGTACGTAGATCCACTCTCCCTCTCATAGATGCTCATCACCATGGATAGGTTTGCGTGTGCGTAGGAAATTTTTTGGTTCCCATACGACGTTCCCCAACAGTGGTATCAGAGCTAGGTTGATGGTTCGATGAGATCTCGAGTAGAACACAAAAGGTTTGTGGGCGTTGATGCTTAGATTGCTTCCTCCCTTGGTCGGATTTTGCTTCAGGGGGATTGTGAGATGAAGCGGCCCGGACCAACATTACTCGTACGCTTACGAGAGACCGGTTCCCTCGACGCAACTTGTTGCTTAGATGGCTTGCGGGTGACAGTTTCTCTCACTTTAGTTGGATCGGATCCGACAAAGGCGGTCCTTGAGAAGGTTGAAAAGCAATCTATGTATCACCATTGTGTTTTATGCGTACGTGAGAATCGTTCTTCCTAGATACCCGTAGCAGCCACGTAAAACATGCAACAACAATTAGAGGATGTCTAACTTGTTTTTGCAGGGTATGTTGTGATGTGATATGGCCAATTACATGATGAGATACATGTGATGTATGAGATGATCATGTGATGTATAGAATTTCACGACTTGCATGTCGTTGAGTACGGCAACCGGCAGGAGCCATAGGGTTGTCTTTAATTTTTGTATGACCTGCGTGTCAATCATTAAGCGCTATGTAATGCTTTACTTTATCGCTAAGCGGTAGCAATAGAAGTAGAAGCAGGGCTGGCGCCACAACCCCAATGGCAACACATTGATGGAGATCAAGATGATGGAGATCATGGTGTTGTGCCGGTGACGATGGAGATCATGCCGGTGTTTCGAAGATGGAGATCTTAAACACAAGTTCATGGCCATATCATGTCACTTATGAATTGCATGAGATGTTAATCCTCTTATGCACCTTGTTTTGCTTAGTACGGCGGTAGCATTATAAGGTGATCCCTCACTTGAATTTCAAGATGAACTGTGTTCTCCCCGAGTGTGCACCGTTGCGAAAGTTCGTCGTGTTGAGACACCACGTGATGATCGGGTGTGATAGACTCTACGTTTACATACAACGGGTGCAAGCCAGATTTGCACGCGCAGAACACTCGGGTTAAACTTGACGAGCCTAGCATGTACAGACATGGCCTCGGAACACGAGAGACCGAAAGGTCGAACATGAGTCATATAGTAGATATGATCAACATAATGATGTTCACCATTGCAGCCACCTCAACTCACGTGATGATCGGACTTGAGTTGGTGAATTTGGATCATGTATCACTCGAATGATCGGAGGGATGTCAATTTGAGTGGGAGTTCTTAAGTAATATGATTAATTGAACTCGTTATCATCAACATAGTCAAAGTGTCTTTGCAAATTATGTTGTAGATTACTAGCTCGTGCTGTAGCTCCCTTAAATTTTTATATGTTCCTAGAGAAATAGAGTTGAAAGATGTTGGTAGCAATATTGCGAACTGGGTCCGTGATCTAAGGATTGTCCTCATTGCTGTACAGAAGGCTTATGTCCTTAATGCACCGCTCGGTGCGCCACCCCCTCTAGCGTCATCTATAGATGTTGTGAACATCTGACAGGCACGTTTCAATGACTACTTGATAGTTTAGTGCGTCATGCATTATGGCTTAGAATTGAGGCTCCGAAACGTTTTGAACGTCACGGAACAAATGAGATGTTCTAGGAGCAGAGATTGTGATCCCAGGCTCATGCCTGTGTTGCGAGATATGAGATCTCCAACAAGATTCTTTGCCTGTAAGATGAAGGAGAATAGCTCAATCTTGAGCAAGTACTCAGATTGTCTGGGTACTACAATCGCTTGAATCAAGTGGGAGTTGATCTTCCAGATAAGATAGTGATTGATATAGTTCTCCAAGTCACTGTCACTAAAGCTACTAGAACTTAGTGATGAACTATAATACACCAGGGATAGAAGTATTGATCCCTGAGATGTTCGCGATGTTTGACACCGCGAAGGTAGAAATCAAGAAGGAGCGTCAAGTGTTGATGGTTAATCAAACCACTAGTTTCGAAAAGGGCAAGAGCACGTAGGGAAACTTCATGGATAGCAAGTCAGTTGCTGCTCCAGTGAAGCAACCCAAAGTTGAACTCAAACCCGAGACTAAGTGCTTCTATTATGAGGTGAGAGGTCGCTGAAGCGGAACAACCCTAGATACTTGGTAGATAAGAAGGCTGGCAACATCGACAGAAGTATATTTGATATACGAGTTATTGATGTGTACCTTGCTAGTACTCCTAGTAGCACCTGGCTATTGGATACCGGTTCGGTTGCTAAATGTTAGTAACTCGAAATAAAAGCTACGGAATAAACGGAGAACTAGCTAAGGGTGAGGTGACGATGTGTGTTGGAAATGTTTCCAAGGTTGATGTGATCAACATCGCACACTCTCTCTACCTTCAGGATTAGTGACGAACCTAAATAAATGTTATTTGGTGTTTTGCGTTGAGCATGAACATGATTAGATCATGTTTGTTGCAATACGGTTATTCATTTAAGTCAGAGAATAATAGTTATTCTGTTTACATGAATAATACCTTCAATGGTCATGCACCCAGTGAGAATGGTTTGTTGAAATCTTGATCGTAGTAATACACATGTTCATAACATTGATGTCAAAAGATACAAAGTTAAATAAAGATGGTACCACATACTTGTGGCACTGCCATAAAATGTCATATTGGTATAAAGCGCATGAAGAAACTCCATGGTGATGGATATTTGGACTCATTCGATTTCGAATCGTTGAGGCATGCGAACCATGCCTCTTGGGCAAGATGACTAAAGGACCCCATTGGATGGAGCGGGCAAGTGATTCATTGGAAATGATACGTGTTGATGTTTGCAATCTAGTGAGTCTTGTAGCATGCAGTGGATATCATTATTTTCTTACCTTCACTGATGATTTGAGTAGATATAGTGTATATTTACTTAATGAAACACAAGTCTGAATCGTTTGAAAGGTTCAAGCAAATTCAGAGTGAAGTTTAAAGATCATCGTGACAAGAAGATAAAAATGACTGCGATATGATCGTGGAGGTGAATATCTGAGTCATGAGTTTGGCATACAACTTAAGACAATGTGAAATTTGTTTCACAACTAAACGCCACCTGGAACACCATAGTGTGATGGTGTGTCCGAACATCATAGTTATGCTCTATTGGACATGGTGCGTGTTATGATGTCTCTTGTCGTTTTACTACTATAATTTTGGGGTTATGCATTAGAGACAACTACATTCACTTTAAAAAGGGCACCATCTAAATCCGTTGAGATGACACCGCGTGAATTATGGTTTGATAGAAACCTAAGCTGTCATTTCTTAATGTTTGGGGCTGCGACGCTTGTGTGGAAAATGTTTTCACCTAATGAGGTCGAACCCAAGGCGGACAAATGCATCTTCATAGAATACCCTAAGATCAGTTGGGTGAACCTTCTATCTCAGATCCAAGTGCAAAGTGTTTGTTGCTTAAACGGATCCTTTCTCGAGGAAATGTTTCTCTCGAAAGAATTGAGTGGGAGGAAGATAGAACTTGATGAGGTTGTTAAACCTTTGTTCAACCAGAGAGTAGCGCAACGCAGAAAGATGTTTCTGTGAAGCCTACGTTAGTTGAAGAGGAAGTTAATGATGATGATCATGAAGCTTCAGGATCAAGTTACTATCAAACTTCGTAGGTCGACAAGGATGTGTACTGCTCCTGAGCGGTATGGCAACCCTGTCTTGGAGGTCATGTTGTTGGACAACGATGAACCTACGAGCTATGGAGAAGCGATGATGGGCCCGGATTCCGACAAATGGTTGGAGGCCATGAAATCCGAGATAGGATCCATGTATGAAAACCAAGTGTAGACTTTGGTAGACTTGCTCGTTGGACGGCAGGTCGTTGAGTACAAATGGATCTTTAAAATGAAGACAAACACTGATGGTGAATGTCACTATTTGTAAAGCTCGACTTGTTGCAAAGATGTTTGTGACAAGTTCAAGGAGTTGACTACGATGAGACTTTCTCACTCGTAGTGGTGCTAAAGTCTGTTGGAATTATGTTAGCAGTTGCTGTGTTTTCAATTATGAAATCTGGCAGATGGATGTCAAAACATCGTTTCCTTAACGGTTTACTTGAGGAAAGGTTGTATGGGATACAACCAGAAGGTTTTGTCAGGCCTAAGGATGCTAAAAGGTGTGCAAGCTTCGGTGATCCTTCCATGGACTGAAGCAAGCATCTCGGAGTTGGAATATACGCTTTGATGAGGTGATCAAAGTTTTGATGTTTATACAAAGTTTACGAGAAACTTGTATTTGCAATAAAGTGAGTGGGAGCACTATAGAATTTCTGATAAGTATATGTGGATGACATATTGTTGATCAGAAATAATGTAGAGTTTCTGGAAAGCATAAAACGGTCATTTGGAAAGTGATTTTCAAAGGAAGACCTGGATGAAGCTACCTAATTGTTGAGCATCAAAATCTATGGAGATAGATCAAGATGCTCGATGAGACTTTCAATGAGTGCATACCTTGACAAGATTTTGAAAGAGTTCAAAATGGATCAGTCAAAGAAAGAGTTCTCGCCTGATTTGTAAGGTGTGAAAGTTGAGTGAGACTCAAAGCTCGACAATGGCAGAAGAAAGAGAAAGGACGAACGTCGTCCCCTATGCCTTAGCCATAGGCTCTATATTATGCCATGCTGTGTACCGCACCTGTGTGTGCCTTGCCATGAGTCCGTCAGGGGGTACAAGAGTGAACCAGGAGTGGATCACTGGACAGCGGTCAAGATTATCCTCAGTATCTAAGAGACTGAGGAGATGTTTCTCGATTATGGAGGTGATAAAGAGTTCGTCGTAAGGAGTTACGTCGATACAAGCTTTAACACTAATTCGGATGACTCGTAGTAGCAATCTGGATAAGTATAGTGGAGCAGCCATTTGGAATAGTACCGAGCGGAGTGTGTTAGCAGTGTTTACAGTTTGACATAGGTATTTGAAAAGTGCACACGGATCTGAATGTTACAGACTCGTTGACTATAAGACCTCTCTCACATGCAAAGCATGATCGAGCCCCAGAACTCATTGGGTGTTAGATTCATAACAATGCGAATCACATGGTGATGTGAACTAGATTATTGACTCTAGTGCAAGTGGGAGACTGTTGGAAATATGCCCTAGAGGCAATAATAAATTAGTTATTATCATATTTCCTTGTTCATGATAATCGTTTATTATCCATGCTATAATTGTATTGATCGGAGACTTAGATGCATGTGTGGATACATAGACAAAACCATGTCCCTAGTATGCCTCTAATAGACTAGCTCGTTGATCAAAAGATGGTTAAGGTTTCCTATCCATGGACATGAGATGTCATTTGATAACGGGGTCACATCATTAGGAGAATGATGTGATGGACAAGACCCAAACTACAAACGTAGCATATGATCGTGTCAGTTTATTGCTACTGTTTTCCACATGTCAAGTATGTGTTCCTATGACCATGAGATCATGCAACTCACAGATATCGGAGGAGTGCCTTGTGTGTATCAAACGTCGCAACGTAACTGGGTGACTATAAAGGTGCTCTACAGGTATCTCCGATGGTGTCTGTTGAGTAACATACCGAAGAACAAAGGGAACGTTATACGGGATTAACTGAATCCTTGACATAGAGGTTCGACCGATAAAGATCTTCATAGAATATCTAGGAACCAATGTGGACATCCAGGTCCCGCCATTGGTTATTGACCGTAGAGTTGTCTCGGTCATGTCTACATAGTTGTCGAACCCGTAGGGTCTGCACACTTAAGGTTCGGTGACGTTTCGGTAGTGTAGAGTTATGTATGGTGGTGACCGAAGTTTGTTCGGAGTCCCGGATGAGATCCTGGACGTCACGAGGAGCTCTGGAATGGTCCGGAGGTAAAGATTCATATATAGGAAGTCCTGGTTTGGTTTCTGGAAAAGTTTCGGGCTCATCGGTAGTGTACCGGGAGTGCCGGTAGTGTACCGGGAGTGCCGGTAGTGTACCGGGAGGCCTCCGGGAGGGGTATTTCGACCCCAAGGGGTCCATGGGCTGTGGGATAATAATAACCAGCCCTTAGTGGGCTGGGAAAACAGCCACAAAGGCCCATGGTGCACGAGAGAAAGTCCTAAAGCAAAAAGTGGAAAATCAGCCAATAGGAGGCAATCCTACTCCAACTAGGATTGGAGGTGAAGTAGGATTGCTTCCCACCTCCTATTTTGGCTGACCCAAAGGCCTTCTCTGCATCTCCTCTCCTCTCCTCCTATATATACTAGTGGATTGGGTGGTTTTTGGACAGAATTTTCGGCCACGTGCTACCCGTTACACCGGTGCATAGTTTCTCCTCTAGATCGGTTTTCTGCAGCGCTTAGGCGAAGCCCTGCCGGAATTGCTCCACCACCATCACCGGAGCACCGTCATGCTGCCGGTGAACTCTCTCTCCTCTCCACCTCCTCTCGCTGGATCGAGACGGTGGAGATCATCATCAAGATGCACGTGTGCTGAACGCGGAGGTGACGTCCGTTCGGCGCTAGATCGGAAGGACCGTGATCGAGATCGCGAGACGGTTCGTGATGTGATCACGGAACGGATCGTGATGAGTTCGCGGGACAGATCGTGATCAAGATCGTGAGACGGATCGTGATGAGTTCGCGGAACGGATCATGATGTGTTCGCGGGACGGTTCGTGATTGGATCGCGGGACGCTCGGCGATTTGGATCGCGAAGAAGTTCGACTACACCAACCGCGTTTCTTAACGCTTCCCGCTTAGCGGTCTACAAGGGTACGTAGATCCACTCTCCCTCTCATAGATGCTCATCACCATGGATAGGTTTGCGTGTGCGTAGGAAATTTTTTGTCTCCCATGCGACGTTCCCCAACAGTTATATGGCTAAGACGTGATTTGATATATGTGATGTATGAGACGATCATGTTTTGTAATAGTTATCATGACTTGCATGTCGATGAGTACGGCAATCGGCAGGAGCCATACGGTTGTCTTTAGTTTATTTGTCCCATTTTCTTTACTTTATCGCGATGAGTTGGCAATAGTTGTAGAAGCAATAGTTGGCGCGAGAACCATGTGAGGATACGATGATGGAGATCATGGTGTCATGCTAGTGACGATGGAGAACATGCCGGTGCTTTGGAGATGGAGATCAAAAGCATAAGATGATGATGGCCATATCATGTCACTTATATGATTTGCATGTGATGTTTATCCTTTGATGCATCTTATTTTGCTTAGGACGACGGTAGCATTATAAGATGATCCCTTGATACTCGTGATTTGCGTTGGATTTTTCGTGAAGAGGAACGGGTAATCGCAGCACAAGGTGGGTAAGTATTTCCCTCGGTTATGAAACCAAGGTTTAATGAACCAATAGGAATACCAATCCTCAACTGTTTTCAGCGGCTGCGCACAAAGGAACAAACAACTTGCACCCAACGTCGACAAGAGGGTTGTCAATCCCCTTGATCTCCTTATTTGCAAGCAAGTGAGCTGTGTAGATAATTTTAGATAATAGTAAAGTGAAAAATAAAATAAAAGGTAATAAATAACAACAAGGTAATGATAGCATTTGTGAATTTATAAGTGAATAGACCCAAGGCCATAGAGTTCTCTAGTGGCATCTCTCATAAGCAAAGCATATGGTGGGTAAACAAATCACTGTTGGGCAATTGATAGAAAAGTGAATAGTTGTGCGATGTTCACGGCAATGATCATGTGTATATAGGCATCACATCCATAAGAAAATAGGCCGACTCATTCCTGCACCTACTACTATTACTCCACTTCAAGAGCTCTTCTATGCTTGCCCCTCTACGTATTAAGTTCATGAGAAACAGAATAATGCTTGGAGAATGATGACATGATGTAGACAAAGTAAGTCCAACTAATATGAATAAACTCCATCATTTTATCCTTAGTAGCAACATCACAAATACGCAACTTGTCCCCTTCTGTCATTGGGATATAGAAACTCGTCAAGTTAAACCTACTACAACCCACCACTCCCATCAAAGAAATATCAATCTAGTTGGCTGATACGTCTTCGTTGTATCTATAATTTTTTATTGCTTCATGTCAATATTCTAAAACTTTCATATACTTTTGGAAACATTTTATAATATTTTTGTGACTAACTTATCTAGTGCCCAGTTCTAGTTCCTGTTTTCTGTGTGTTTTTTGTTTCACAGAAATTCCATATCAAGCGAAGTCCAAACGCGATAAAATTTTACGGAGATTTTTTTGGAATATATGTGAATTTTGTGCATCAGAATCAATGAAAGAAGGTGCCCGAGGGAGGCACAAGCCAACCGGCCGCAACCCCAGGGGGCAGCCAGATGGATGGTTGTCCCTCCTTAAGTCAGTTGATGCTATCCTTCCGTCACAAGAAAAAAAAATTGCGATAAAAATCCCCTCAAAATTTCAGCCCGATCAGATTTACGAATCTCTCGATATTTAAGAAACGGTGAAGGGGTCCTAAAATAGTCGCGCAAACAGGAGAGAAACAGAGAGAGAGATCCAATCTCGGAGGGGCTCTTGCACTCCGGGAGCCATGGCAACCATGGACTAGAGGGGAAACCCTCCTCCCCCTAGGGAGGAGGCCAAGGAAGAAGTAGAAGGAGGGGGTCTATCTCCCCCTCTCTCCGGGTGGCACCGGAGCGCCGCCGGGGCAACCATCGTGACGACGATCTACACCAACAACTTCACCACCGTCATCACCACCACCATCACTTTCCCTCATCTATATTTAGCGGTCCACTCTCCCGCATCCCTTTCTACCCCTACTTGAACATGGTGTTTTATTCCACATATTATTATCCAATGATTTGTTGCTATCCTATGATGTTTGAGTAGATCCCTTTCATCCTATGGGTTGATGGATGATCTTGATTGATTTGAGTTGCATGGTTTATATTGGTGTTGTCCTAAGGTTCTTTCCGTGAGGTGCACACGTGAAAGATTCATGTTGGAGGGTGTTGCAATATGTTTATGATTCGCTTATAGTAGGTGGCGAGAGTGACAAAAGCTTACACCCGAGTAAGGGGTTGTTTACGCATGGGAATAAAGGGGATTTGATGATTAATGCTATTGTTGGGTTTTACCTTAATGATCTTTAGTAGTTGTGGATGCTTGCTGAAGTTCCAATCATAAGTGCATATGATCCAAGTACGGAAAGTATGTTAGCTCATGCCTCTCCCTCATATAAAACTTCAATAAAGATTACATATCTAGTTATCGATTGCCTAGGACAATCTCGTAAATACTATCACCATTTTTTCACACTTTATACATTTGCTTTTATTGTTCTTTTATTAAAACATCACCTAACTTTTATTTCCACGTTCTTTATTATCTTGCAAAACTATCTTTACACCTACAAAGTACTTCTAGTGTTATTCCTCCAAAGTAGTTTCATATTTGTTCTAGGTAAAGTAATCGTTAGCGTGCGTGGAGTTGTATTGGTGGTCAATAGAACTTGAGAGAGTATTAATTCTACCTTTAGCTCCTTGTTGGCTTAGACACTCTTACTTATCGAAAAAGTCTACAAACGATCCCCTACACTTGTGGGTTATCATTGGCCAAACTATCTCAATAGATCGGAGAGCATTACGAAGCTATGATGATCATGCAAATAAGAGTCATAGTAATCAGGTTTGACTAAAATACTTTTCATGAATAATCTGAGCGGAAACTCACAATTCATCGGATCCCAACAAATACACCATACAAAGGGATTACATCGGATAGACCAAGGCAAATATGCGATGAACATTGTATTGAAGATCGAGAGAGAGATTGCCATCTAGGCACTACCTACGGACCCGTAGGTCTGTGGTGAACTACACGCACATCATGGAAAGGTTAGCAATGTTTATGAAGAGGCCCTCCGTGATTGGTCTCCCCTCCAGAAGGGTGCCAGAATGAAGGTGTAGATGGCCTCCCGTCGGAACAGAGACTTGCGGCACCGGAAAAAGTGTTTCGGGAGCGCTTTTGGTGTTTTTAGGGTGGATGTGAATTTATAGGCCAGAGAACGACGTCGAGGGACGCTCCAGGGGGTCACCACATATCTAGCCGTGCCACCTAGGGGCGGCAGTTGTATATGTGGTGGGCCCCTGGTGCATCTTCTGGACTCGTTTCGTGGCAATTGGTCCAGAAAAACCACCAAAAAGTTTTGTGGCAATTGGACTCCATTTGGTATTGTAACTCTGAAAAGGCAAAAACATGCAGAAAACATGAATTATCACTGGGCACTAGGTCAATAGGTTAGTGCTCAAAAATATTATAAATTGGTAAATTGATACCCAAAAAGTATCCTAGAATGATTGTATGTCAGCATGGAACAATAACAAATTATAGATACGTTGGAGACGTAACATCCCTCACTAAATTTTCAAGATAAAATTGTGTTCTCCCCAAGTATGTACCATTGCGAAGGTGTGTTGTTTCGAAGCACCTTGTGATGATCGGGTGTGATAGGCTCTACATTCGCATACAACAGGCGTAAGCCAAATTTACACACACGGAATACTTGGGTTAAACTTGACGAGCCTAGCATGTATAGACATGGCCTCGGAACACAGGAGACCGAAAGGTTGAACATGAGTCATATAGTAGATATGATCAACATGGATATGTTCACCATTGAAACCACCTCATCTCACGTGATGATCGGACTTGGGTTGGTGGATTTGGATTATGTCACACTTAGACAACTTGAGGGATCTTGATTTGAGTGGGAGTGCATTAGTAGTTTCATTAACTGAACAAATTATCATGAACATACTCAAAATGTCTTTGCATATTATGTTGTAGATCAATAGCTCACGCTATAGCTCCCATGTATTCTGATACATTCCTAGAGAAAACTAAGTTACGAGATGATGGTAGCAACTATGCGGACTGGGTCCATGATATGAGGATTGTCCTCATTGCCGCATAGAAGGATTATATCCTTGATGCACCGCTCGATGTGCCACCCTCTCAAGCATCGTCCGTGGATGTTGTGAACATCTGACATGCATGTTTTGATGACTACTTGATAATTCAGTGTGGCATGCTTACGGCTTAGAATTGAGGCTCCAAAGACGTTTTGAACATCACGAAGCATATGAGATGTTCCAAGAGCTGGAATTGGAATTTCAGGGTCATGCCCGTGTTGAGAGGTATGAGACCTCCAACAAGTTCTTTTCTTGCAAGATGGAGGAGAATAGCTCAATCGGTGAGCATGTGCTCGGATTGTCTGAGTGCTTCAGTCGCTTGAATCAAGTGGGATTTAATCTTCCAGTTAAGGCAGTGATTGACAAAGTTCTCCAAGTCACTGCCCCCAAGCCATTAGAGCTTTGTGTTGAACTATGACATGCAAGGGATGGGGATGATGATCCCTGAGCAATTCGCGATGTTTTACGCCGCGAATGTCGAAATCAAGAAGGAGCATCAAGTGTTGATGGTTAGTAAGACCACTAGTTTGAATAAGGGCAAGGGCAAGAAGGGAAACTTCGAGAATGATAACCAGTTGTCGCACCAGTGAAGAAACCCAAGGTTGGACCCAAACACGAGACTAGGTGCTTCTGTTATGAGGGGAACGATCATTGAAGTATAACTTCCCTAGATACTGGGCAAATAAGAAGGCTAGAAACATCAACAAAAGTATATTTGATATACATGTTATTGATGTGTAACTTACTAGTGCTCGTAGTAGCCCCTGGGTATTTATTACCAGTTCAGTTGCTAATACTAGTAACTCGAAACAAAAGCTACAAAGTAAATGGATACTAGCTAAAGGAAAGGTGACGATGTGTGTTGGAAGTGTTTCCAAGGTTGATGTGATCATCATCGCACGCTCCCTCTACCTTCAGGATTAGTGTTGAACTTAAATAAATGCTATTAGGTGTCTGCGTTGAGCATGAACATGATTAGATCGTGTTTATTGCAATACGGTTATTCATGTAAGTCAGAGATTAATGGTTGTTCTGTTTACATGAATAATACCTTCTATGGTCATGCACCTAATGTGAATGGTTTATTGAATCTCGATCTTAGTGACACACATGTTCATATTATTGATGCCAAATATACAAAGTTAATAATGATAGTACCACATACTTGTGGCACTGCCGCTAAAGGTCATATTGGTGTAAAGTGCATGAAGATACTCCATGCTGATGGATCTTTGGACTCAGTTGATTTCGAATCGCTTGAGACATGCTGACCATGCCTCATGGGCAAGATGACTAAAACCCAGTTTTCCGACACAATGGAGAGGGCAAGTGACTTATTGGAAATAATACATGATGATGTATGAGGTCTAATGAGTCCCGAAGTGTGCGATGGACATCGTTTTTTTCTTACCTTCACAAATGACTTGAGTGGATATAGGTATATTTACTTAATGAAACACAAGTCTGAAATGTTTGAAAGGTTCAAACAACTTTAGAGTGAAGTTCAAGATCATCGTGACAACAAGATAAACTGTCTATGATATGATCGTGGAGGTGAATATCCGAGTTATGAGTTTGGTATGAATTTAAGACAATGTGAAAAAAAATTCACTTCACGCCACCTAGAACACCTTAGTGTAATGGTGTGTCCGAACGTCATAGTCGTGCTCTATTGGATATGGTGCATACTATGATGTATCTTACCGATTTGCCACTATTATTTTGGGTTTATGCATTAGATACAACTACATTCACTTTAAATAAGGGCACCATCTAAATATGTTGAGATGACACCATATGAAATATGGTTTGGCAGAAACCTAAGTTGTCATTTCTTAAGATTTGGGGTTGCGACGCTTATGTGAAAAGGCTTCAGCCTGATAAGCTCGAACCCAAAGCGGAGAAGTGCGTATTCATAAGATACCCTAAATAAACAATTGGGTATACCTTCTATCACATATACGAAGGCAAGGTCTTTGATTCCAATAATGGAACCTTTCCACAGAAGGATGTTCTCTCGAAAGAAGTGAGTGGGAGCAAGGTAGAACTTGATAAGGTTAACAAACCTTCACTTGAATTGGAAAAGTAGCGCAACACGGAAAGGTGTTCCTGTGATGCATAAACCAATTGAAAAGGAAGCTAATGATGATGATCATGAAACTTCGGATCAAGTTACTATCAAACCTCGTAGGTCGACAAGGACACATACTGGCCGATACGGTGATCCTGTCTTGGAGGTCATGTTGTTAGACAACAGTGAACCTATCTTGGAGGTCATGTTGTTAGACAACAATGAACCTACGAGATATGAAGAAGCGATGTGGGCCTTGATTCACACAAATGGCTAGGAGCCATGAAATCTAAGAGAGGATCCATGTATGAAAACTAAGTATGGACTTTGGTAGACTTGCCCGATGAATGAGGCCATTAAGTACTAATGGATCTATAAGAAGGAGATAGACGTTGATGGTAATGTCACCATTTATGAAGCTCGACTTGTCACAAAAAAGATTCTGACAAGTTCAAGGAGTTGACTATGATGAGACTTTGTCACTCGTAGCGATGCTAAAGTCTCTTAGGATATGTTATCAATTGCTACATTTTTCAATTATGAAATTTGGCATAAACTTGTATTTACAAGAAAGCTTTTGGGTTTATACAAAGTTTACAAGAAATTTCGTAGTGATCAAAGCTTTTGGGTTTATACAAAGTTTATAAGAAACTTGTATTTACCAGAAAGTGAGTGGGATCACTATAGCATTTCTAATAAGTATATGTGGATGACATATTGTTGATCGGAAATGATGTATAATTTTTGGAAGGCATACAAGGTTGTTTGAAAGGATTTTTTCAAAGGAAGACCTGGAAAAAGCTGCTTAAATATTGGGCATCAAGATCTATAGAGATAGATCACGACGCGTGATAAGACTTTCAATCCGTACATACCTTGACCAGATTTTGAAGGAGTTCAATATGGAGCAGTGAAAGAAGGAGTTCTTGCCTGTATTGTAAGGTGTGAAGTTGAGTAAGACTCAAAGCTCGACCATGGCAAAAGAAAGAGAAAGGATGAATGTCGCCCCCTTTGCCTCAGCCATAGGCTTTATACTGTATGTCATGTTGTGTACTGCATGTCATGTGTGCCTTGCCATTAATCCGGCAAGGGGTACAAGGTTGATCCAGGAGTGGATCACTGGATAACGGTCAAAATTATCCTTAGTAACTAGAGGACTAAGGAAATGTTTCTCGATTATGGAAGTCATAAAGAGTTCATCATAAAGGGTTACGTCGATGCAAGCTTTGACACCAATCCGGATGTCTCTGAGTAGCAATCCGGATACGTATAGTGGAGCAGTCGTTTGGAATAGTTCCAAGTGGAGCGTGGTAGCAGCATCTATAGTATGATATAGAGATTTGCAAACTACACACGGATCTGAATGTTGCAGACCCGTTGACTAAAACCTCTCTCACAAGCAAAACATGATCAAACCCCAGAACTCATTGGGTGTTAATCACATGGTGATATGACCTAGATTATTGACTCTAGTGCAAGTGGGAGACTGTTGGAAATATGCCCTAGAGCAATAATAAATTGGTTATTATAATATTTCCTTGTTCATGATAATCATTTATTATCCATGCTATAATTGTATTGGTTGAAATTAAGATACATGTGTGGATACATAGACAACACCGTGTCCCTAGTGAGCCTCTAAAAGACTAGCTCGTTGATCAAAGATGGTTAAGGTTTCCTAACCATAGACATGAGTAGTCATTTGATAACGGGATCACATCATTAGGAGAATGGTGTGATGGACAATACCCGACCATAAGTATATAATTTGATCGTGTTAGTTTATTGCTACTACTTTCTTCATGTCAAGTATCTATTCCTATGACCATGAGACCATGCAACTCCGTGACACCGGAGGAATTCCTTGTGTGTATCAAACATCACAACGTAACTGTGTGATCATAAAGATGCTCTACATGTATCTCCGAGGGTGTCTGTTGGTTTGGCATGGATCGAGACTGGGATTTGTCACTCCGTATGACAGAGAGGTATCTCTGGGCCCTCTCGGTAATACAAAATCACAAGAATCTTGCAAGCAATGTGACTAAGGAGTTAGTCACGGGATCTTGTATTAAAAAACGAGTAAAGAGACTTGCTGCTAACAAGATTGAACTAGGTACGAAGATACCGACGATCGAATCTTGGGCAAGTAACATACCGCTAAATAAAGGGAACTGCATACATGATTGATTGAATCCTAGGCACCGTGGTTTGACTAATGAAGATCTTCGTGGAATATGTAGGAACGAATATGGGCATCCAGATCCTGCTATTGGTTATTGTCCGGAGAGGTGTCACGATCATGTCTACATGATTCTCCAACCTGTAGGGTCTGCACGCTTAACGTTTGGTGACGCTACAATAGTTTTGGGATATTTACGTTGGTGACCGAATGTTGTTCAGAGTCCCGGATGAGATCCCGGACATCATGAGGAGCTCATATATATATATATATATATATATATATATATATATATATATATATATATATATATATATATACGGGGAGTCGTATTTTGGCTACCGGAAAAGTTTCGGGTTTTATCGGTATTGTACTCGGAAGCTTTCGGAAGGTTCCAAAGGATTACGGAAGGTCCCTCCAGCACCTAGGGCACGCATGGGTTGTAGGGGGGCGTCTTAGCCTTATTAGGCTAGGCGCACCAGCCCCCTAAGGCCCATGCGCCTAGGGGAAGGAAAACCCAAGAGGGAAGGCCGTCCACTAGGCTTGGAGGGCACTCCTCCCTCTTTGGCCGCCTCCCCTCCTTGGAGGAAGGGCTAGGGCTGCGTCCCCAGCCCTTCAACACCCCTATATATAATGGGGAGGAGGCGCAAGGGCTAGACACAACAATTGCCATGCCCTGCAGTCTCCCCTCTCTCCCGTTCTTCCTCGTTCGTAGTTCCGAAGGCGCTTGGCGAAGCCCTGCTGGGATTGCTCCACCACCATCTCCATCATGCCGTCGTGCGAGTTGAGATCCCATATTCTTCTCTGCCCTCACTTGATGGATCAAGGAGGCAGAGACGTCATCAAGCCACACGTGTGCTGAACGCGGAGGTGTCGTCCGTTCAGCGCCGGATCGGTTTGGATCGCGATTGGATCGTGAAGAGTACGACTACATCAATCGTGTTATATACGCTTCCACTTAGCGATCTACAAGGGTATGTAGATACACACACACACACTCTCTCTCTCTCTCTTGTAGCTATGTATCTCCATGGATAGATCTTCGGTGTTCGTAGGAATTTTTTTGTTTCCCACGCAACCTTCCCCAACATGAACTAGGTTCTTGAGAGGTTTCCCGGAGTCACAAAACCAATCTCTGACATTTGGTGTGCCGGGTAGGGGGAATACTTCCGCATCTTGTTCCTCGAGCTTGCTCGACATCGAAATGGCCGAGCCGCGTCGCGAAAGGTAAGCTCTCATGGCTCAGATGGCTCGCACGGAGCTTGTCATCAACAACAATCGTCACAGAACGCTCCCACCGCCACTGAGCCCGCGATGGGGGAGGCACAGGCTTCCTCCGCCCACCCGTTCGTGGAGGCGAACCCTCCGCCCCTGCACACCGCCACCGAGTCTTCCCATGGGCACCGCGACTAGCTGGCTCCGTAGGCCACGCTCCTCATGGCGCGTGAGCTGCTGCGCTACTGTCCCACCACGGCAGGCTACGATGCGTGGCTGGCATGCAGCATCAAGCTGGTCAACACCGCCAAAGAGGCCCCAACTATATATCTCTTGTTGTGAGTCCTAAGTAGTTCTTCCCTCTCGCGGGAGGTATATGGACTAGCCCAATATGAATTCTCGAGGAGCGGGTTTTCAAGGAATTTTTTTAATCATTTTTTTGTGTGGTTTTAGGAGTTTGTTTTTGTGGTGGATCCAATCAACTTTTCACGTGGTTTCTTCTGATTCTTTTGTGGTGATTTTGATCGTTTTTCGCATGATTTTTTGTTTGTTTTTCTTATATGGTGGTTTATATGTTTCATTCATTAGTTTTTCTTCGATTTTCTTTGTTTTTCCAATGTTTTTATATTTTTCCTTTTCTCTATATTTTTCAACGTGTGTCTACTCTTTAATACAAATTGTACATTCTTCATATACGCGCAAAAAAAATTATATACGTTGAACAATTTTTAAATACATGGTGTACATTCATTTTTAAGTACACATTTTTGAAAATTTTAAATAAGTGTTAAAATTTTATGGAATGGATGACGGTGCATTTTTTTCGATTGATCCCAACGATGTTTTAAACTAGTTGAACATTTCTTTATATCCATTAATAATTCCTTTCAAATTTCACGTACATTTTTTAAACACATGAATATTTTTCTAAATGTCGCATTCATTTTTTTGAATTGTACACAGCAATATTTTTGAATTATGTGAACACTTTTTTACATTTTTAAATGTCACACACAGTTTGTTGAAACGCAAGAAACAATTTTCATGTATATTTATTTTGAATTGCTATTTACATTTTTAAAAAGTTATGTGAACATTTTGATAACTCAATAAACATGATTTTAATACCGTATAATTTTTCTAAACATTAATATTTATTTAAAGTATATTTCTGAATATAAATGAAAGTATAAAATAAAAACGTTAAATTAAAAAATGAAAAACACAACTGACCGAAGCAATGTCCCGCGGTTATGTTTCTTGGGCTGGTCCATTTAGGGTGTGTTTTAGGCGACCCTGAGCTCGAGATCCGCACTAGGGACCTCTTATCCGGCAAACGCTCCACTGTTTCTTTTTTCTGTTTGTTTTATTAGTTCAGGATATCGAAAATATCTAAAATTCAAAGAAGATTGTGTATTTGTACAAAACATAATCAAGAATTCCCGAAATGGTCACGATGTGATTTTTTGGGGGGATTTCAAAAAATATTCAAGGTTTAAGAAAATGTTCATGAATTCGTAAAATATGTTCTTGAAATTAACAATTATGTATGAATTTAAGAAATTTTAGTTAATTCATTTTCTTACAAGATTTCAAAAACTATCCAAGAATTTTAAAAGTGTCATCATGTAAGAATGTTTTTCCAGAATTTTCGAAAAGATCACTAAGTTTGGAAAAGTTGGTGATTTCTAAGAAATTTCGTAATTTATTTTTTATCAATTCATAAAATGTACACGAATTTAAAAAAAATTCACAATTCAATTTTTTTTAAATTTTTGATTGGAAACATTTATAAATTTCGAAATGATTGAGAAAGTTTTTGATTTCGAAGAAAATTCTTAATTAGTTTTTTCATAATTCATAAAATTTTCACGAATTTAACAAATGTTTACTTTTAATATATTTTCCAATTTTTCTAAAATATTTATAAATTTCAAAAATGATTGAAATTTCAAAACAATGTTCAAGTATTTGCAAGATGTTCATTGTTTCAGAAAATATTCACAGTTCCAAAGATCTTTATGAATTTGAAACATGTTCGCAAATTGAAAATGAAAAGGTAAAAAATAAAAAGGAAAAAGGAAAAAAGAAAAAATTGAAAGAAGAAGAAAATAAACAGGAAAAGAAAAATAATAAAATAAGGGGAAAAAAACCAATGCGTGAGCACGGATGCGCCAGGTCTCTCACGTGCGTCATGCGCCAAATAGGAGATGCCCCTTGTGGAATCCAAGTGCATAAGTCTTCATGCATATGCGTGCAAGTAGTAACTTTATTTTTCGGCGTTGAAAGAGTAAGCTCGAAGCACAGTACTAATTTGAAGACATTTCCTCACCTTGCTTTGGTTCTTGCAACCAAGGATACTATTAAATGCTTAACACATCAGTTATGACTTATTTGTAAGTGGTCCCTATGCCCGATCTCCTCGCTAACTTAACATGCAAACCTAAAAGGTACCTCTTCAGGGTGTTTCTATGCAGCACTTTAGACTTTGGCCAAAGACAACTGCTGCCCACTCGCCCTCTCTGATAGGCCGGCTCGCTAGTCGCGACGTTGTCGCTCGTAGCATGGACCCGCCTAGCCTTCGTTTAATCAGGTCAACGTTGACCCATTTACCTTTCACTTTTCACAAAAATTAAAAAATAGAGATTGAAAAAAGTTCACCCATTCAATAAAATTTCATCAACTTTGACAAAAAATCATAAATATAAAAAAGTCATCAGTTTAGAAAAATGTTCATAAATTTGAAAAAAGCTCATGGAATTGGACAAAATCTTCATATTTTTATTTAAAAAGTTCATCGAATTTGGAAAAAGGCATCAAGCTTGAAACAATTCCATCAAATTTCAAGTTCATCATTTTGAAAATGTTCATCAAAATTTGAAAGAGCTCATCGAATTTTACAAGTAGTTCACTTGATTTGGAAATATTCACCGAATTTGGAAAAAGCTCATTGAATTGGAAAAAAATTCATCAAATTTGAAAAAGTTCATAAAACCTGGAAAATGTTCAACGAATTTGAAAAAACGTTCGTTCAGTTTAGAGAAAGGTACACAGATTTGAAGAAGTTCAAAAAGTTTGGAAAAAAATCTCATCAGTTTTGACTTAAAAGTCCACAAATTTGAAATTAGTCCAGCAATTTTGGGAAAAAGTTCACTAATTTGAAAAAAATGCATACTTAAGAAAATGAAAGAAAAGAGAAAAACGCAAAAAGAAAGAAAAATACTTAATAAAACACGCAAACTGAAGGAAGGAAAGAAAGTAAAAAAATATAATTGTAGGAACGCGGGGAAGATATCCCTGTGTTTTTTTTTGACAAGGAAGATATCCCTGTGTTTACCGTGGTTCGCTTTGACGCAGAAGTTATGAGTTCGAACCCGTTACGCGCAACTTTTTTGTTGATTAAACAAAACCAGATTGGCCGGCCCAGCGCGAGAGGGTGTGTGCACCTCTTTTGCAGAATACAGATTGATGGGCACGTGAAGCGCCAAATAGGGTGTGCCGTTTCTTCACAACATCATTTTTCGGAACCTTCTTGCTTTTGATTTTTTGTCTGGTTGGCCTGGTTCTAGTGTTTCACCGGTTTTGTTTGATTTCTGTCTTTTTTCGTTTTTTCCTTTTTAGTTTATCTTTTTCTCTTTGTCTTATTTGTTATTAATTTATTTTTAATTTCTTATGAAAATTTTAAATTGCGCGATCATTTTATTTCATGATTTTCTTTCAATTATATGAGCTTTTTCGATTGTTTTAAAAAAGAAGATACATATTTTTTATCTGTGAAGTTTTTTAAAATTCAAAAGCTTCTTTGTGTGCATTCAATTTTTCTAAATTCGTAAATTTTCTTAAAGGTTTTAACTTTTTTTGAATTCATGAACTATTTTCAAAAGTCAACAGTCAATTGATCAACGGTCGACCGTTAGACCAAGGGAGTGAGCAGTCAACGCATGGGCACCTAAGCGGTTGTTGCTGGCCGGCCCATGAGAGTTGGCGTATGAGCGCCGCTTTGGTGTGGATGCACAAGGCGTCGAAATAGGAGATCTCTTCGCAGCCAGCATGTGTCCTGGTGCTGTCACTACATTTTTTTCCTTGCCGACCACAGTTATAGTAGTTCTGTTCGTTTTCCCTTAAAGGAGTACGGGGTAGGATGTTGGCCATAGCAGCATCCCCCGTAGGAAAAAGTTCCGTAATGCCAACATTTTGTTTTTTAAAACAAGGCAAAAGACTTGTCATTTTCATTGATAGAGAAGAGAGTTTAAGAAAAGGATCCCAACAAAGGGTAAATAAAAGTTGATCACTCTCGCAGCATTACAACACCCAAGTTTTTTGCTCCCGCCGTCGCCCATAATCTAACTTCCTCCTTAATGTTGCGCACTAGGATTGCAGTGGGGGTCACCGAGTTGTGAAAGACTCTCGCATTACGCTCCTTCCAAAGTTTCCAAGAGACAAGCATCAAAAGAGAGGTCGTCGTTGACCACGAGGGGGCCTTTGATTGGGCGATCCGAAGCCACCAATCGCCAACCAAAGTGGCAGAGCTCCACTCCGAAGGGTTGACCTCCTGAAGCCCCAACCATTGAACGATGTCGCACCACACCCTCACCGAAAAGCGACAGTGGCAAAGAAGATGCGTGGAAGATCCCCGGTTTGCTTACAGAGTGGGCAAAGACCGCACTTTGGCCAACCACGGCGAGCAAGTCTATAGGCAATCCATACTCAATCTTGCATCACCAACCAGGTGAAAAATTTGCATTTTGGCGGCGCCCAAGATTTCTAAACAGTGACATAAATTGGCGAGCGAGTGTGCCCCTCGAATTACGCGCTATAGGCCGACCTAGTCGAGTAAGTGTCGTCCGTAGTGAATTTCCAAGTGATCTTATCAGGGACATCCGCAACAAGATGGATGACACTAAGCATGCCCCAACGGGAGGCAAACTGCAGGATGTGTGTTCCAGGGAGAGGCCTTGGTGCATATTGATTTGACTCACCCATAAGTTGTTTTGCATGGCTATTTGAACCGTTGAATTTTTCTGTCTTGAGCACGCGAATTTTTTGGAGCAACGTCTTTCGGTCTACAACCATTCAGAAAAGAGCAATAGCTCCATCTCTAATAGTGACAGTCGTAGCCGAGGCGAAATGGGCTTGTGGGTTTCCCAAGCCGATCCAAGGTTTCGACGGTTCAGTCCATTGGAACCAAAGCCATCTAAGCCGTAGGGCCGAAACAAACTTTTCCAGATTAAGAGGTGGCGCAAACACCAATCGACATAGGAGGTGGAGTAAGCGAACAAGGTGGTGGCAGGGCGAGTGTGTCCAACTATAGAAGATGTCGATGCACACAAAAGGCGCCAGTGAGGATATATGTTGCTAAAGGTTAGTAAATGATCCTTCAACGTCTATTGAGCGGGCCTGGGTGTTGTTGCTCTCGCTACACTGTGTCTCACACTCTCACTATGTGAAGTTGGCTATCTTGTCCGATTATTTCCTTATTAGAAAGCTGTGGCATCACAATAATGTGGTTGGAACGGCTGACGTTAATGCATGACAGTCTTCTTGGGAGAAAAAATCGCACCATGGAGGAGTGACGAACCACCAGTTGCAGGATGCGGGACGCAAACGGGCTAATAACCTCATCCCTGAACGTATGTTGATGCAACAACACAAGACATGATCACGTTTTATCTTAAGAGAAGCGTACACAAGTCAACACGTAAGCACACAAAAACAGCTCCTTGGGAAAGCGTCCCGTCGGCAGAGAAGAAAGCAGTTCGTCCATCGCTCCGGCCGCACTCCAGGCTCCAGGTCCAGGATAAGCGAAACGCACGATTCCAGGCCAAAATTATGCGCTACCACGAAACGGACGAACCATCACTCGACCCCCGTAAGCGTATCATGTGTCATCGTCTCGGCAGAGACCAGCATATCCAGAGCTCCTCCCGCTTCCGTGATAACGAAGACGACGGGCAACGAACGCTCTGGCGAGCATGCACGAAGCCTGCGTGGCCTGGCGATCAATCATGCGATGACGAACTCGGCGGACATGACGCTGCATGCGATACCACTAACCATACACCCCGATGGCGTGACCCGCAGCCAACCGGCCGGCGACGAGTAGGCCGGCCCTCGCCGGCGACTGGTCTTCTGAAAAACCGCGACCAGAAGCAACAGAGTGGCTGTCCTCCGGTTGCTGGCGCCGGTCGGGATTGCTGTTCACGCGGCAGTGCGGATCGGGCGGACCACAGCATAATGCAGGCGATAATCTCACGTACGGCGCAGGACCCCCTCGCTAGTTGGAGGACCCCACCCGTCGCAGATCGGGAGGACGCCATTGGATGACGACTCAGTTTTAATTGCCACGTCGGACGGGAAGCATTATCGCCGTTCAATTAGCTCTATCGTTCGGGGGGCCCTCCCGCGCATGAGAGCCAGCCGCCCGCGGACAGCCGCCGCTCTGGCGCTGACTGGATGCGTGCAAGGACCCGTCACCCGCCGCAGCCGGATACCACTGGCCGAGCACCGAATCTGCCGACGAAGGTAGCAGGAACGGAGTCCGTCCAGGCGCTCAACGGCACGGGTCGCGACAGGCCGTCATCTCTTTTCTTTTTTCTTAAGGTGGCTGGGATCAATGTGTAGCGGCCATATGGGGCTGAGTTGGAGGCTCGTCGGCAACACGTCAGAAACCGCGGCACGTAGATCCGGTTGCACGTAGTGCTACTGTTGTACAGCTTGGTATCGATCGATCGGTTCGGTTGTTGTGTTCTGTCTGTGCAATTCTATGCCTGCTCCTACCAATGGATAATAATACCCTTAGCAACTTGCTGGTACGATTCAATCAGCGTGTGGATTTCGCGTCGCAAAATATGGGTGGACTTCCTATCGCCATTGCGGCCCGGTTCTTCGACAATAATTCGACCGAGAGCAGCCGTAAAGTGGTTCTGTCGCACGTCGGTTTCCAGCAAGTGGTAAGCTGTGATGTGCACACCGATAGATTTATTTATTTTTGAAACGGAGGCACGCACACCGGTAGATTGAGGGATTGAAGGCGTCCACTGATTGCACGAGCGGCACATGCTCTTAGGGCGATCGCTAGTTCTCGCACCCAATCCCATTAAAAATGCCAGCTACGGACGTACGTAGTACATACAATAGAGCGAGTGAGCGACGCTTTCGTCGCTGTCATCTCGATCAAGTACGCTGCTACATGCATGTATAATTGCACGGCACGAACAAATCACGAGCGCACACATAAGCGCGTTGGCTGTAGCCGGCGGGAGGCCTGGGATACGTACGTGTACGTAGGTACGTAGGCAGGAGGAAGCCGGAGCAGTGGATCCAGAATTCCGGATTCCAGAAGCAAACTACATTAACAGATATGCATCCGCTAGCAAGGATCGGAAGGAACGAGGGAGCAAGCCACCAGCACCCTGCGTAAGTCCAAAATCCAGCTATCAGCTGATTGTGTGTGTCTAACCTAGTGGGCGACCGCGTGACGGTGCTTGCGTGTTTCAGAGTCACCTAGAAGATGACGGCTTGGAGTCTTGCACCCACGATTCTTCCGCGAGATTCGAATTAATAGATTCAACTTACGCTGGTAACACAGAAATAATGACATGTTACTCTGCATATAAGATTAACCAAATTTACATAAAAAATATATCAACATATTCTAAAACTTCTGGGGGTGGGGAACCGTCGGTCGGTCAGTTCGTGAGGCATTGGCCCTCTGGAAAACCGATTCCCGCAAACTTGTCTTCCTTTGCGTTGAAGTGGAGGTTAGGTCTGCAGGGTTTTCATGGAGTTAGTAGTGATGGAAGGAGTGATGGTTTGGCTTTGTTCTGGGATGAACCGTTGCAAGTACTTACGATTGACTTGTATGCGAGATATATTGATGCACGGGTGGTGGATGTGAGCTCTAATTTCAGTTGGCGATGTACGTTTGTTCATGGTGAACCTTGATTGGAAAATCATCATTTTATGTGGGAACATTTGTAGCACTGTTTTGGACGAGCCATAGATAGTATGTGGAAACTACGACAAGGCCATGTGGTAGCATGAACATCTCTCAAGTTCATTGCATGCCGAGGCCAAGATGATGGTGTTCCGCGATTGTTTGACGGTCTGCATTGGACTTAGGTTTCTTTGGGATCCCATACACTTATGATAACATGCAGCAGAGAGATCATAATGTCCAGGTCCGCTTGGACCGTGCCTGTGTGGATTAACCATGGTGTCATATTTTATCGGATGCACGTGTTCATTATTTGGCTACTTCCTGTTCGGACCATTGTCCGGTTCTTGTACAACTTGCGACAGAGGAGGGCCGGAGGTTCCATCACAAGTATGAAATTATGTGGGAGCGAGAACCGGCGTTGATGGAAATCATTGCTACGACGTGGGATAGGAAGACACCAAGCGGCAACCTGGGTTCAGTGTGAAACTCTTTGAAGGGGATGATGAAGTGTTTGTCAGATTGGAGCAAAAACAATTTATGTCATGTTACTTGAAACACTGAAAAATTGCAAGAAGAATTGGAATCACTTTAGTTGAGTGGTGCAGACAGATATACTGTTAGATGCAATATGAATGAGCTAGACGAGATTCTGTACCCTGATGAGATGCTTTGGCTCCAGCGCTCACACATCACCTAGCTTAAAGAAGGCAAGAGAGATCTCACGAGAGAGCAGTATGGAAAGCGTGGAGGAATTATATTCAGCGGGTGCGTAGGATGCTGGGACTTGGTGTTCTGCCACATCGGATATAGGGTTGACGGCTACCTCTGACTTTAAAGAGGTTTATATTACGGATTCAACCCTTTCCCTGTCTAAGGTCCTTAATTGTAATGAGGAGAAGGAGATGAACATTGTCTTATGTGCACCTTTAACTGAAAAGGAGGTGTATGATGCTTTCTTTCAGATTGGTCCAATTAAGACACCAGGTACCGATGAATTTCCTGCTAGATTCTATCAGAAGAACTTGGTAGTGCTCAAAACTGAAATTGTTGTTGTGGTGCTTGAGTTCTTTGGGTAGGGGGTGATAACAGACGATGTTAATGATACACCAATAGTCTTGATACCTAAAGTTTAATACCCAAAAGTACGGAAGGATTTTAGACCCATAAGTCTTTGTAATGTAGTGTGCAAGATCATATATAAGTGCTTGGTTAACCGAGTTTGGCCACTTCTTTCTGGTTTGATCTCGTGGAATCAAAGTACTTTCATACAGGGCTGCCTAATTTTGGACAATTATATATTGTGTTCGAGTGTATCCACATATCCAGTCTGTGAAAGGGGATTCAACCCCCTATTGTGTTTACAAGCTGGATCTCTTGAAGGCATATGATCATGTAGATTGGAAATTCTTGGAGAAGATGTTGGTGAAGTTGGGCTTCTTGTCCACGTGGAATTATGGCATGTGCCACATCAGTGAAATACCTAGTCAAGCTAAATGGAAACTCTTGGATTATTTCACCCATCCGAGGGGTCTTCGCCAAGGTGACCCGTTTTCACCCTTTATATTCCTTTTCGTTGTTGAAGCATTATCTGCATTGTTGCATAAATCTATTGGGATGGCAGGTTTGACCGGGGTGAATATTTGTCGTAGAGCTCCTATGATTTCATATTTTGTGGATAATTCCTTTTTGTTTTTCCATGCTTCTAGACGACAAGCAGAGATGGTAAAAGGTGTGTTGAACACTTATGCTTCCTTGACGGGTCAACTTATCCACCCTTCGAAGTGTTTCATCCTTTTCTCTGGGAATTGTTTAGAACCAGTGATGGTTGAGATTATGGATATTCTGGATGTTACATAATAAGTTTCGCATCCCAAATACTTGGGCCTACCTATTCTAGATGGGAGAATGCATAAAAGTAGATTTGAAGATGTGCAAGCAAGCATGAGCATAAGGTCAGTTGACTTGAGTGAGCAACATACATTCTTTGGGGAAAAGGAGATTTTGATTAAATAGGTAGCCCAAGCAATTCCAACATATGTCATGAGTGCGTTTTGGTTGCCCATCTCGGTTTGTAATGATTTAACTCGCATGACACAACCATATTTCTGGGGTGTAAAAGGGGAAGAGGAAGTTGTCCTAGTTAAGTTGGGATAAGATGATTTTACTAAAATCCAAAGGAGGCTTGGGGTTCCAAGACATGCAATCTTTTAACCAAGACCTCCTTGGGAAACAAGCATCACGTCTTATTGATACCACTGGCAGTTATGTGCCCGTTTGATCAAGGCAAAATACTACCCTACTAGTAGTTTGTTGGACTATTTCACTCGCATTTCTTATGAAGTTTGGAAATGAGCAGTAAATGGCTTAGAGCTTCTAAAGAAGGGGATTATGTGGAGGGTTGGGTATGACACATACATTCGAACCTGGCAGGATCCTCAGATCCCTCAATGACCATCTTTCTGACCCATTAACCTTACGGGAAGTGGTTGGGTGAACCGAGTTTCAGATTTCTTGGACAATAAAGGTGCATGGAAATCACACCTCTTATTGGAATTTTTTGGCTGATGGACGTGGTGCAAATCTTGAAGGTATGACCCTCCGCGCGATAGCGTTAGGATTTCATCGCGTGACAGCCGGAACTAAGTGGGCGGTTCTCTGTTTAAAGTGCCTATCGACTTCCTGTGAGTGATCATGAAGAAGCTTTTACACAACTAGGACAAATCCTGAGGTGAAAGCACAACTTCTCCCTAGGTGGTTTTCATAATTAATAACAACATTTATTTCATTGGACTAATAATTTTATCAAGTATATTTCAGGAAAAGTTCAATGAATAGATTGGCTAGGATTGTGAGGAGATCCCCTAGATGCTTGGAACATCAATTGGCAAAAGCTTCAAGACTCTACATTGCATTTATGTGAGAAATCAAACTTGAGTCCATAGGAAAACCAATACTATTAAAAGGGGATAAGGTATCTATGATGATCTGATTGCTCAAGTCTTAGGGATTAGCCACCAAAACCCTCACGAATTCTCCCACAATATATTCTGTCTAGCAAACAAATTTGCTGACACCAATATTTCCATATCAGCAACATCGAGTTTCCCTTAGCCAAATTCCAGAGGCAAAATGTAGCAACTTGGTGCCACCGAGACCACATTCGGTACAACCAAAAAGTAGGTGCCAACTTTCTGTTGCCGAAGTGTTAAATTTCTGAATTTCCGAGTTTTTCATTTCAGTCTCGCCAATAGTTGAATATGCCCAAGGTCACCCAAATTGGTCTCACCGAGTTACATATATCGGTCTCACCGAGAACTCGAAAGTTGCCACATCTTACACAAGTCAGTTGGACCGAGTTTTTGCATCGGTTTCACCGAGTTGGGCGATAATGTTGTAACGATTGGATTTTTGGAGATGCATATATATACCCCCTCCACCTCCCTCTCATTCGTAGAGAGAACACTCAGAACAAGCCAACACTTGCCCCGTCCGTTTTTGAGAGAGAACCACCTACTCATGTGTTGAGATCAGGATCTTCCACTCCAACCATATGAATCTTGATTTCTAGCCTCCCGAAGTTGCTTTCCATCCAATGAATCTCTTCTACCAAGCCAAATCTATGAGAGAGTGATTGAGTGTTGAGGATACTATCTATTGAAGCACAGGAGCAAGGAGTTCATCATCTATACCACATCTATTACCTTTTCGAGAGTGGTGTCTTCTAGATTGGTTAGGTGTCGCATCTAGGGGCAAGGAGATTGCCTACTTCGTGAAGATCTACGCCGAGTGAGGATAGTCCTTCGTGAACGTAAGCCTTGATGGAATAGACGAGGTTGCTACTTCATGGACCCTTCGTGGGTGGATCTCTCCATGGACTCGTGCAACCGCTACCCTCCGTGGGTTGAAGTTTCTATCAACGTGGACGTACGATAGCACCACATATCGGAACCACGGAAAAAATCTTTGAGTCCCCATTGCGTTTGATCTTCCTATCCCTACCCTCTACTTACACTTACATGTCATTACATTCCGCTGCTATACTCTTAGATTTGCATGTGTAGGAAGTACACGACTTTATAGAATTGCTAAAACATGCCAACCACTAAATTTGCGAAAATGCTAGATTTTTGATTGGTCAAGTAGTCTAATCACCCCCCTCTAGACATGCTTTGAATCCTACATGAGGATGAACCATTGTAGAAGTTGATTTGGCATACTGAAGTCCCACAAAAAATGAAAATAATCACGTGGAAGGCGACAACCAGTGCCCCAACAACAAAACAAGGGAAGGTGGTGCGCCATATGTCATCACATGCGACGTGTCAAATTTATGGGATGGAAGATGAAGGGTCTTTTCATGTCTTGTTTACATGCAATCATGCTCATAGGTTAATGGAGAAGATGACTTATGTTTGGCCACTTTTGACAGGAGGTGTTTTACGGGATACCGGTATTGATTGGTTGCTTCAGATTCTTTCTTGGTGTTCACAAGTCATCGGGAATATGGTAATTATGTTGGTGTGGAGCATTTGTCAAGTACGCGCTGATATGTCTCCTAGGGAGTAAGTTGTGCTTGTTGAAGCCTCAGCTGACTTCCTTTAGAGTTACTTTAACTTCATATGTGTGTGCAAAAGATATTCTACTGAAAGATTATTGAAGGGAAAATGCCAATGAAAGAGACACGAGTTGTAGAAAAACAGAGGAAGACCAAAGTTGCTCTCTGGCCTGCACCACTAGTGAAGATGTTGGCACTTTCGGTTGATGGGGCGTATACAGAAGATGATGGACTGGTGGTTGTCGTAATGATTTTGAGGAGACAGAATGACTCAGTGTTTTTTGCTGCATATCCATACATATTTAATTCTCATGCAGTTAGACTCTGCAGTGGCTTTCTATCCTTTCTAGTAATTACTTGGATCCATCTATCTATGTCCAACTAGTTTCGAAGATTAAGTGTTTAATGGTTGGTAGGGTTTTTATTCCTTAAAAAAATTCATAGATATCAAAATTGTGTTGTATATTGACGAGCAAGTTATAGTCGAATTGAATGCACCACTGTTGTCTGGTTGCATCAAGGTCCACCATGTATTGATTGTAACCCTCTTACTATGGAATAAAACTCATATTGAACCCACAAAACAACATCTACAATACAAAAGTTATACAATATGAAAATAAATTTCATGTTCCATCTAATGATATGTTTTTTTCTTGTGGGTGTTAATATATATTCTATTAAATTGGTAAAACTTTAGGGAACTTGATTGACACAAATCATATATACAGAGTAAAAAGAAAAATATGGAGTACTATATTGGCCTATTGAGAACATATATATTAACCATCATTATGATATTAAATCTACACAAATTTTGGAGAAAAGATTTTGTTTTGTTTTGTTATTTTACCTATTGGTTGATTCTATAACAACCCAACCCCTCACCTAGACTAGCAGTCATTAAGCCTGGCTATCGGCTGAGACTTCTACTGGATCACAAACCAACACTGTTCTTTACAATGCATAGCAAATTACTTCGGTTCAAACACACTTAGTCTCGAAGTTGTTAGGTGCACCATGTTGATACGAGTACCAATCCTTGTAACTAGGATGTTACATACACCCCCTTGCGCTTTATGATACGATGTCTTCATCGTCACATACATCCCCCTTATTCTTAAAGGATTCGATGTCCTCATCCCCTAACATGAACGTTCCCTCTTGGCACATGTATGCGCGTTCAGTGCCGACACATGTGTCTTGTCATGTGCCTTGATGGGCCACATGCGTCATGCACTATATGCGTGATCCCCTGACCCGCACACTCCCGTGTAACTGTGACGATCAACTCTGATACCATTCTGTAAACCATTGGCCTCTACCCAGGTTGACGATCGTTACATTTGGCTACCACTTGGGATCTAGACTGACTCCATAGGCCAATGCCAGTTTTTCATGCACACTTTTTCTCACACGTACGCATTTGGAACAACTTCTTGGTTAGTTACTCACCCTCAATTACCCAGACCAAGCACACTTAATTTGAATGTTCTTTGGAGACGCGCTCCCGGAAAAGAATACACACACTAATGGTACAAGTAGTTTATCAATCCTTAAAACGAGTATGTTACAATTCCAAGTGTGGTTCTTGAACTCCAGTTTCCGTACACCTTGGATCTAAACTTTTTAAGTTTGATCTTTTTGTACCACCTAACCTCTCCTAGAGAAGTATGATTGATGATATGGTGGTGGTTTTAACACGTATGAGTATGTGACAACACTGTTATAAAACACTAAAATATATGGAGATAAAAATCCGGCAAGGTAAACAAATCTAAGCGAAAGGACATAAAGTTGGAAAATAGTAAATGTGGAAAATGCAGATACATGGAAAAAGAAACATAGAAATTTGAAAAGCACAAGAAAATCTGAAAAGTTAAATCTTCTTTTGGAACTATGGAAATATAAAATGAATAAAAATAGAATTATTTTGAAAACAAGAAACGCAAGCAATTTTAGAAATAATGTATAGTACCCATGAAGAATAATCCCCACTACCATTTTATTTCCCATTGAATGATTATTATTTTGGTATTATTTAATTTTGTATTTTCTAAAAATATATTATGTGTTCATTTTAATTTTTTACACATAGAAAAAAATCTAAAGTCATCTTCCGCTCGAGAGCTCAAATGAGTGCGATGAACAATAAAATCCAAAATAATTGTAAACAAATTCAAAATTTCTGAAATTATGTGTGGCATACTTTGACAAATATATTGAATGCTTGTAAAGTTTCATCATGGAATGACAGTCATGGAAGTCGCGACAAAAAAAACATCCTATGATGATTTCAGAAATAATACTTTTGGAGCATGGATTTTGTTTCTTCCCCACGACTTTCACAAATGTCATTCCATGATAATTCTTTTAGCACTCAGAACATTTGTCACTATTTGCTACAAAAGAAAACAGGTTTTGCTTGATTTGTTTTTTCATTTTTTCAGATTATAATGTTCATCCAAACTCATTTGAGCTCGAGCTCAGAAACACTACATCGAAGAAAATATGTTTTTTTATCTAATTACATACTCCATCCGTTTCTAAATATAATCCCTTTTAAAGATTTCAGTACGACCAACATACAGATTATATAGACGTATTTTACAATGTATAGCATCCATTTTGCTTTGTATATAATACATATTAAAAATTATAAAATGACTTATATTTAGGAATGAAGGGAATAGATGGATCATATGATATTTCTGCCCTGACCATGGTGCCAGTGAAATCGTTGCCACGTCACCGATTACAATGTTTCATTGTGGCCATGAAGTAGATTTGCCTGGTTTCAAGAGTCTAAAATCAAAGATGCGTGACAAATATTTGGGGACACGGACTATAGCATAGAATCAACCAACCGTTCATGGAAAAAATGAAATTAATCATCATTTGATTCAATTTTAATTAGGTAACCGAAACAGTCAAGAGATATTGCCGAACATTCCAAAACCAAGTAAACAAATGGCACCCTAGAAGTATCATGAACTCTCAAGGGCTATACAAGTATTTCTGTGAATATGGCCATAAGATTTGAGTAGCATGATTAGCACGATCCTGGAAAGGGTAGCAAAGATACTTCCCCCCACTAAAACAATAGCAAAGGTACTTTGGGTGAACGAAATAAGGGAAGACAAAATGAGCAAAGAAACTTTTGATGTACCCATACGGCGGTACCAACCGGAAACGATCCAAGAGATAACGAAGTTTTATCCCAGATTTCGTCAAATGCTCTGGCACTAACTAATCGCCGAGCTCGTACGCCATAACATGGGGATCAATATCGTGACTGGGTTCCACATGATGGCGGTGGAGCAGGAGCACTGTAGTACGTAGAAGAGTGGATTACCCTAATACCCCATGCATGGTTTGTTGCCTACGTGGACCCTCAGGTCATCAAGTATACACCCCTCCCACATATATATCCATATATTTAACATATCGTGACTGGATCTCACATGTGCTGCGGGTGTCCCCCATTATTCAGTCCATGAATAATACAGCTCGTCGATCCCCATAGCAATCGATCTTGTGCGTTGAAATCCTGGTTGGAGCACTGCATTGCGCTGCTCCGTTGACGTACCCTATCCCGCCGGTATAAATACCCCCACTCTCATCCTTCTCCCCACACAACCAGTGAGCAGCCAAGATAAGCTAGCGGCAAACGCACAAAAGCACGCACGCGAACCGTGCGAATGGCTGACACAGCCGCCGCCCCGCTCCTCACAAGCCACAAAACAAGGCCGGCCAAGGCGCCGTCGATCGATGACACCATCGAGACGTACATGGGCGCCACCGGCGCCCTGCAGCTCCTGAAGGCCGTCTTGCTGGCCTTCGCGTGGGCCTTCGACGCGCAGCAGGTGTTCATCTCGGTCTTCACCGACGCCGAGCCGCAGTGGCACTGCACCGGCGCCGACGCATCCTGCTCGGCCGCCACGGCCTCGCCGTGCGCGCTCCCGCCCGGCTCGTGGGCGTGGGACCGCCCGGCCGTGACGTCGGTGGTCTCGGAGTGGTCACTCAAGTGCGCCGGCCCGGCGCTCGTCTCCCTCCCGGCGTCCTCGTTCTTCGCCGGCTGCCTCGCCGGTGGCTTCCTCCTCACGACGCTCGCCGACTCGCTCCTGGGCCGCAGGAAGATGCTGCTCGTGTCCATTGTGTCCATGTCCGTCGCTGGCGTGCTCACCGCGTTCTCGCCGAACGTGTGGGTGTACGCCGCCCTGCGTTTCATGTCCGGGTTCGGCAGGTCCATGGTTGGCACGTGCACGCTGGTCCTCTCCACGGAGCTCGTCGGCAAGAGGTGGCGCGATACGGTGTGCGTGGCGGGGTTCTTCTGCTTCACCCTCGGGTTCCTGTCGCTCCCGGCGCTCGCCTACACGTTCCGGGAGGAATCGTGGCGGAACATGTATCTGTGGACGTCAGTGCCGTCCCTCTGCTACTCCATCCTATTCTACTTCCTCGTCCAGGAGTCGCCGCGGTGGCTGCTGGTGCGCGGCCGCAAGCAGGACGCCATCGAGACGCTGCAGCAGATCGCCTCGCTCAACGGCAACAGCATCACGTCCAGCTTCTCCATGCTGCACGCCTGCACAATGAACAATGACACGGCTGGGGAGAGCAGCGGTGACAGCGTGTTCGCCACGCTGCACTCCATGTGGGAGCGCCCGTGGGCGCTCCGGAGGCTGGCGGCGATCATGACGGCCAGCTTCGGCGTCGGCATGGTCTACTACGGCATGCCGCTCAACGTCGGCAACCTGGGATCCAACCTCTACCTTAGCGTCACGTACAACGCGCTGGCCGAGCTGCCGTCGTCCATCCTCTCGTGGCTCCTGATGGGCAGGATCAACCGTCGGAGCTCGGTGATCGGGCTCACCGGGGCGGCGGGGGTGTGGAGCCTGGCGTGCGTCATCATCCCGCAGGGCGCGGCGCGGATGGCTGCCGAGCTGCTCTCCTTCTTCGCGACGTGCACGGCATTCAACGTCATCATGATGTACTCCATCGAGCTGTTCCCGACGTCCGTGAGAAACTCGGCGGTGGGGCTGGTAAGGCAGGCGCTGGTGCTGGGAGGCGTGGCGGCGCCGGTGCTCGTCGCGCTGGGCCGCGAGAGGAGCTTCTTGTCGTTCGGCGTGTTCGGGCTTGTCGTCGGCTGCTTCGGCATGTTCGCTGCCTGCCTGCCGGAGACGCGGGGAAAGGGCATGTCGGACACCATGGACGAGGAGGAGCACAAGGAGGCGACGGTAGCCGCTTGCACCGTCAACGATGCGGACTGTAACAGGGACCTAGTGTAATTAAACTGTGGGTTGATGTACAAAGTTAATACTATGCTCCCGTTCTAATCAAGTAAACTGCCGCCAGATCGCAGCACATTAGTACTTCTTTTTCCAGAGCATGCAAATTGCCTGCCAACATTACTTATTTTTCCGGACAATGCAAATTGCCTGCCTTCTAGAGGGTAAATTATACTCCAACATAAACATCACAATACATACTCTAAGAGTATGGTTAATAATATAGTCAACTGCGGGGTATAAGTCATTGTCATGTCATCTATAGCCCATCTTATAATCAACATGTATAATAGTTGATTAGAAAAATGTACTATTTTTTTATTATATGACCCACCTTTCACTCCCACAAAGTGCTTAGGATCATGTGATAGAGCTGACTCTTCATCAAGAGACCGCTTACCTTCTCTCTTCTCTTCTCTTTCCTCCAACTAAGTAAGAATATACTAGTTTATTTTTTATAACTCGCTGACTCAACTCTATTGTACTTGCTCTAAGGCAAAAGAGTTTGTCTTACACCGACTAATAAAACTCACCCAACGTTGGTCACCTTCAAATAGCAATAACTCCACAAGAACTCTCTTTGTCGACGCACGAACTACCCTTGGTTGCCTAAAAGAGTTGGCAGATGAGTGGCGGAACTCAGACATCCCTTAGAAAATTATCATCTTAGACTCATCGACGATGGCGTACATCGCGCAACTGACAAATAATCTAGAACCGCGGCGAACACCAGAGAAGCACAAACTAGGACCTCCAAGCCATACCTCCCAAAGCTATGCTCCTAACAACGTCAAGGATCCTGATACGAAACAAGACTTTCGTCCGAAGACATCCAATCAAGTGAGAGAGATCAAGTTGCCGACACACCAAAACGATGTCTCCAAGGAGGGGCACGACACCCACTGGCGTTGTTACCGCTGGCACCGACTGAAGACGGGCAGGACTTCCGACCGAATCATTATACACCTACATCCCAACCGACCGGAATGTGGCACACCATCCATGTGGGGTTCACTCCGCTGCCGCCGCACTTCACACATGGAGCCGCGTCACCGCATCCCGCCAACACCACTGAAAGGACCAAACACCACCACCACACTAAGCAACCACAATAACCTCCTACAACACCAAGATGCCTTGCAAACGCCGAGGCCCGGCAACTCCATGCCCGCCATAAGCATGCACAACCATCACTCCAGCAAGCACAACCCACCGTCGCAGGCGCCACCAACATGCCAGATCTGGGCAGAGCATGAATCTACCCAAACCATAAACTACTCCCTGCGACACGATGGAGCCACCCCGCAACCTAGAACCACCTGTTGTTGTGTGTGGCACGCTCCCTGCTAGCACATGTCCTGACTTATCCAACGTCGCTGCACGTAGCCACGCATAGTTGCCATGCACGGCCCACCAAGCCGTTCCCGTGCTCACCTGAGAAGCATCGAAACAAGGCCGGGCAACGAGCCAAGGTCGAACCCAACGACGAGCAACTCCACCTCCCGCGCCCCTGACAGAGTCACGCCGAGACCAATGCGACCACGCACGAGCCAGATCCCGTCGCCGCCGGCCGCCAACAGGCTTTGTTCGTTGACATGCGCCAATGACAGCGTGGGGTAGAGGAGAGAGAAAACCCGACGGCGATGATGGTTAGGGTTTCCGCCCGAGCCGACCAAAGTACACGGAGTTCAGATCCAATACCCTAGGGAGTTCGCAGCACATTACTGAACCCAACACGTGAAACCTACAATGGTCCTGAACATTTCAGACAAAAAGATCCAATTATTAAAAAACAGCTGGTCGTCCGAGTCACTGGTGACTGGTGATGCCAATGATTAGATGAGAGATCGGAGTTTATTCTAAGTCTGCTTGGAATCCGCTTGGAAGATGCTGATAGATTCGTCGTACCATATAGACAAATATAAAACTTGATTATATACCAGGCAAATTTGACCATGCTCTGAAGGGAGCATGATAGCTGTCTATCTATGTCGGCGCATGAAAAACAGAAAAAACACTTAGCCGTGTTGCACAATGCCGCCATGAGAATGTGATATACTGTTTCCAGCCATTTTAATTTAATTATGCGACCTATATTGAATTGCTTTGTCTTTTGTCATAGTATATTACTTTGACTTGGGAAACGTAATCCCGAGATGGCGGCAACAAAATTGTCTACGATTATTGTTCGTGCTAAGGACGGATAAGGTTTCATGATATATTGTTCATGAGTGTGCTTTTTTTTTTTGATGAAACGGGCAATCACTCATTTCCAGTTTTCCACTACTTGAGCACAACAACAACGGAAATGTTAAAAATCCGACGTCAACTCAGAGATTTTCCTTGAGCAAACCCATTGTGATAGAATCTCAAAGCAAGACATGTGACAATTACCATTCGCTCCGACGTGCCACTCTGAGCGAACTACGAGTTATCGGCACTGAAAGGTTCGCTCAAGATGGCAATATGATCGAACACACCAGCGATGTCAAATTCTATTTTATAACATGACAGTTTTCACAAGTTCCCTTTGATTAGCATGGCAAGTTTCTTTGGCTGGAATGGAAAATCATGAACAAGTTGGAAATTTACCTTTTTATAGGCTCGCAATTCCCCAATGTCGCATCATGGGAAGTCTCTCAAAACACATGACAATTACTCTGTTGCAGCCTTACAAGTCCTTGATAATTTTCTGCCAGCGTGACGGCTTTTCTTAACAACATGGCATTTTTTTATACAACAACATGGCAAATATATCTTATTTGTTATGCCAAATTTTGACGTTTGCTGCGAACGGTTTTTGGGGGACACTCCCAGATCACGGCGTTCTCTCGGATGACCTTCCTGAAGGGATGATAGTTTACTCAGGTAACCTCCTTGAGGGTGTGTGTGTTTAATATTAGGGTTCTAATGACAATACATCAATAGTTTGAAAGATAGGGGACGAAAGGGAAGAAAGAAAGTTGCATGTAGTGACAGGAAGTCCACCGCACACTCGCAATTGAGACGTGCACTATGAAACGAAAAATCGACAACACCCATGCAAAATAAAGATGAGGCATGAATGTTCATTTCATGTCTCTCGAGATTGTGTAAGAAGGGGGGAAACGATGGCTAATCACATCGAAAATTGTTTGCACGAATCTTAAAGCAACATAGATGCCTCAGGTAGGCCTAAGACATGCGACAATGATCCTCTGGTCCGTGGTGTGTTTTTCCCTCACGAGGGAATTAAGATTTGTGTGCACTTTAGGTCTAGGGATCTAGATAAATCTGAGTCAACTAATTTGGATGCAAGTAATGTGTTTTAATAATTCATGAATATTGTTTCTTCAAATTAGAGACGGTAGGAGATATGAGCCTTTATGGATAAGAATTTTCCTTTGTGTTGCAGCCCTTCTTGTTTTCTCGGAGAAAGCCCAAAATGGAGCCTTAAAGCGAAAATATCAGAGAACACAAATGAGAGAGAGAGAGAGAGAGAGAGAGAGAGAGTACATTTTAGTAGTTTGATATAGGACCATTAGGACAGATGCAACAACTGTCTCCAGGTAAGGAAAATTCAGAGCTCGAATGTGCCGTCGTGGTCGCGTACGTTCGGAGCATCTTCCAGCCCCAAGGCCAAGCATTCCCGGTTCTAGCTGAGCTCAACTGTTCCACGCAGCTAGCAGCTGATCTCAGCTTGGTTGGCAGGCGTGATTTCCCGGTGACGTAAGTGCTAGCTGCTTCCGCGGTAGATCAGTTTCTTATTAATCGATCAGATCGACCCACCCGAGCCAGGCGCTCTCGTGCTGTTATTTTGTTTCCACGTACCGATGGACGGACGTAGATAGCTCGCGGCTTACGAGCGTGCCTTCTGCCATGTGATGCGTGTAGGCACGCTGTACGACCTAATCAAGCCGAATCGGCGGGATGATGGGCTGTCCCGACCACGCCAAGGAAAAAACACTGCGTTTACGGTCAACTGGACTTGACAAACTCAAGCCCTTCAACTAGACTTGACAAATTCAAGCCTTCAAACGCATGCGGATGAATTTTAAACTTTACATGTAATTTAAAAATAACAATTAAAGCATATTCACAATGGGTTGTGTTTTAGTCTTATGTTTAATAAGTAGCTATTTTTTAAAATATGATGAAACATAGTATTATGTTAAGACTTCATCTCTTAAATAACAGGAACACATCCTTTTTTATGAATTCTCTTCCATCTACCTTAATATTTAACCTATGTGGCATTCTTAAGACAACACAATTGTACATGTCCTTATGAGTGTGCCTTCTGCTCTGGGATGGATATACACATTTTTACAACCCAATCAAACTGAATCAACAGGATGATGCGTTGTCCCAACTACGCCATGAAAAAAACACTGCCCTTACGGTCGACTTAGAGCATTTACACCCCCCCCTCCCCAAACCGTCCTCCTTACACTTCTGGGCGGACGTTCCGGTCACACACTCGACAAAAAAAAAATCTAACTTAGATGGGCTCCTGATATCATTCCTAAACATCCGGGCTGACCGACACCCCTCGTATCCAGCCGACATTTAGATCAGCTTGAAAATGCCTTAACATTGGATGCCCAAGCCATTCTTTTGCCTATTGTAATATGTAACATGTATTCTCTTCCTTCATTAATAAAAATCAGCTTTTGCTACTTTTTCGTCAAAAATTCCAAACGTCAAGCAACCTCCTTCATGTCATTGGCCCATGTACTGTTTTATGTTTTCATTGTTTGACCTTGATTTGGGTATTTGGCTGACATAGTATAACACAGAAATACTTAGTCAAAACATAAATATTATTTGAAGGACATAGTTTAATTTAGAAATAAAATTAATCGCAAATCTACCAGCAATCAATCTACCTTGTGTCTGGGCTGACCTCACAAGCAGTCCGAACAACCTTATTTCTCCTCCACGTATGAGTGAGCTAGGGGAATGCCGAACGCAAACGACATGGACATATATGACATGTTTACGAAATCTTGTTGGGTGATCTTTTTGGACACATTCGGAATGTCCAATACATATGGATGGGGTGGGGTGGGTGGCGAAGGGGGCATGGGCTGTGCCCTTATGTCCGTGACTGTAGAGTGATTCAGTGCCACTCGACGAGGACCATGCGATATCAAGCTAATTTAATTTGTCCAACCTAACCCATGTGGCACTTTCGGCATCCATGTTCATCCCCTTCGCCTACAGCAAGTAGTGAGAGAGGGTGGGAAGGGTGGCGAGTGGATCAAGGAGAGACTTGGGACAATGAGAGGGAAAGAGTGTGAGCAAGCACGCGCGAGAGAGTGGTTTACCCGACGATTGGTGTTGAACCACTGAAAATTGTCAACCTTTATGCAATGATCTAACTCTTATTTGATTAAATCAAATAAACTAGTTTTTCTAAAGCAATCTAGATTCTCATTATCATATCCTTTAAGAAAAATTGACTGAACTAAAATGATTAGAGAAAGTCGCTTGCGGTAGAGTTAGTACTCCCTCCAATCCATATTAATTAGCCTAAACTATTTTTTTTGCATGACCAACATTTCCTTTTATTTTATTTGTCTAGGTTTTCCTTTTTATTTTTATCTATTTCCTACAAAAAACATTTTTCTAGTACTGTCTGCAATTGTTATACTCATGTCATGTGTACTTGTGTTTCTCCTTTCATTCATTTCCATTTATTTTACTGTTTTACAACTCATGAAATTTTCAAGATGAAATTTGTTTGCTCCTTTATTTCATTCTGTTTCTGATCAATATTATTTACAAACATCATGTTTTCTTTTCTTTGTTTCATGTTCACTTTCACCCTGTCTCAAAATAGCCATGATATTTCCGCAATCAATTTAACTATTCTCGACGTAAACTAGAATTTGGTCCCACTAGTAGCCTTGATTTGTTTCATGAGCATATTTGTTTCTTTTGTTTCCTTTGTTACCAATTGGCCCATTGGCACTATTTTTTTTGTTCCATTGGCACTATTTTTTTGTTCCACCGTCTTGATTTTTTCTGCCTTGTGGTCATATGTTTTTCACTTACTCTAGACATTTGGTCTAGTCGAAGTATGAGCTGTTCCATGAGCTAGAAGTTTTTTTCTTCAGAAAAGTAAGTATTTTTTGTTTCAAGTATTCTAAAGGTTTATTCCAGTAGAAGTTGTGATTTTCTTTAGCAGCACTAAACCATGTTCCACTGGATCTAATATTTTGCCTCTGTGGTAGTTGTCACTTGTTCAACAGGTATTGTTTGCTCAACATACTTTAAACTTCTTCTCTAGTGGACGTTCCGATTTTTTAGCAGTAAATTTTGCTCCATTTAACTAAAGTTTTGTTCCAGGAGTATTTCTAGTTTTTATGGCGTGAAATTAAATCCGGTTCTATTTACGGTTTTTTTTGCTTCACTGGTGTTGACCCCCCCCCCCGGAACAATTAACTTTTTGTTCCATTGAGTCGGAACTCCTATTAAGTAGGTGTTTCTGGTTTGTTCAAGATCTTTTTGTTCTACTTAATCAAAACTTTACTACTGTAATCATGATTTGTTAAGTCGCATTTTCATTTTTATAAAGTCAAGTTTTGTTCCATGAGCACTGATTTATTATTTCATCGAAGCTAACTTATTCTTTGTACTTCCTGTGAATAATACATTTATATTTCCCTAAAATACACAAACATTTCTTCTAAGATACTTCTGCGCAAACATTTTTTTTGATAAATATGAGCATTTCTTCTTGAATATATAGGTAATAGGTCTTTGTATATAAAATAAACGAAATATTCACGTATATTTTCCACTATCTATTTGCCGATAACCTATGGCTCACACTAACAGATGGGCTCGTCTTACTGTTTCAGTGCACAACTACTCGTCCATATCCCCCCTTCCCCCCTCAAAAAAAAACTCGTCGTCATATCCCTAAAAAAACTGGTCTCCATGCCTCTTGCTCAAAAAGAAAAAAAAACTCGTCGTCATAACGTACTCTCGGGCCGGCTAATCTGTACCTAATAATAAAGCGACTACTTCTTCTGTCCGTTCACCGTTGCGCACGTTTTACAAAAAAGCCCCAGTGTTTTTCGGTATGTAAACTCGTAGTCCCTTTTTAAGTGGATTTAAGAAAAAAAATTACTTTTTCTAGAAAAAACCCTGACTTATATGGGAACCAACCCGCAGTCCAGATGAATTAAGTAAAATCGGTTCCAACGAGGACGCTCCCGATTGGATCGGAAGCAGGATGACGGCGGCGGCGGGCACATGAAGAGCGTAGCACACTGCCCGAGCGAGATGAGCAGGAGGGGAGGCACCGAAGCAAGGCCGTATGCGTCGGACGCGCTCGCTCGCCCGCGGTCGACGCGGACGAAGCGGCCGTCCATGCCGGCTTTGGTTGATGCAGGAGGACGAGGGGAGGGCTCGCGAGGGCCAGCACCCGGAATGGAGCGGAGGCGAGTGGAACTAGCGATTCCGAATGGACTGCGGCGACGAGCGGCTCCGTTGGCGGCGACCCGCGGGGTTCAAGCGGCGGCTGCCATGAAGGTTGGGTGGCGGCTCTGCCTCGCCACGGTTCCTACCTTCTCCCAGGCGAGCCCAAACTGCACCCGCGCGCCGCATCCTGCACCGTCTCCACACGCCCACCATTGCTCTGCTGCTGCAGCAGCCGCCGCCTCGCCGTGCTTGGCTGCCGCGTGCCGAAGACGAGCTCCTGCTCGACCTCAAGTTCCCGCGCACCCGAGCACTTTGCTCGCACCCTTGCCTCAGCCACTCGCTGCCATGCATCCATGCTAAAATCCGCCACTGTCTTCTAGACGCATTCGCCGCCGCGTTTGCTCGCCGGCGTCATATCCGAGCTCTGCGGTTTGCTCGCTGGAGAAGATGAGCATGGCATGTTTTCTTTGTAAAGTTTTGAAGCCGTTATCTTGCGTGAAGCCCACATCCAGCTTAGATGGCTAGGGCAATAGTACTACATCTTGGAAGTCCAGGGATCAAATCCCAACTACCATGCATTTTCCTTTACATTTTTTGCTCGAATCAACGACGTAGCATGACCTTCAGTCTTTTGCAAAAGGTCAATCCGGTCCAAATAATTTAGCTACGTGCAATACTATTGCCAACCATATGAATATATGCTTTTTCAAAGGGTTGATTTTATATTACTCCCTTCGTTTTTAAATATAAGACCTTTTAAAAATTACACTATAGACTACTACGAATCAAAATAAGTGGGAGTTCTTTCGAATCGAAAGATCAGGAAATAAGCTTCTGGTGACTTGGTGAGGTTTTGGCATTAGACTGTTTGGAACTTCAGACTGACAAAGAGCTAGAAACCCAGGTGCTCTGTAGGATGTTGAATTTGAGAAAAAAATTATTGTTGCTAAATAATATTTGCTTCTTTCATTTGGAAAACTTACGTTGTTGGGAACTTCGGATATGGAAGTGTTTGCTAGCGTTTTCCCGCTACTGATTGCAGTCAATCCTTATGAGGGATGATCCATGGACCAGATGCGAGGAGTAGATTGCGGAGGGCGCCCCTTACGCCAACTTGATGAGATTATGGTTTTGTAAGTTTTAAACATCCCCTTGCATTGGTGCACTTCAATGACAGTTGTGTCGTGTAGTGACCGAGTTGATCGCCTCATGATTGACAACTTTCGAATGTGTTATCATAAGGTGGACAATGTGGTCAGTATCGACGAGGGGGGAAGAAGTATAAGAGGCGGAAGGGGTGTGACGCCTTGTTAAAATATTTTCGTCACGTGTGAAAGTCTTGAGATATGATTATTGAATCAAGGACATGCAATTTTTTTCTCCCATTGCAACGCACGGACATATGTGTTAGTCTAATTCAATTTTACAAAGGCCCTTGAAAGACACACCGAATCGGGCTATGCGCCCTGCACCGGGGTGGACTCATGTTGCAGTTCCCCCACACAACACGTCTTTCTACCATAAAAAGGGTGACGGAGTAGGGAACCACATCCCCGATGACCAAGACCGTGGGATCCGGCCGGTGAACAAGATGAAGCAGCTTATGATCAACTGCTTTGGTCCGCCGATGATCAACTGCTTTGACCCGCAGGTAGCGGTCGAGCCTGACGAGGCCACGGTCCAGACAAGAAACAGGCTAGTTCAGGAGCTCCGGGACATTCTGACAAGGATGGACGAGATGGATCTCAGGGTCGAAGAGACCTTGGGGATGCTCGACGATATCCGGCGGGGCCAGAAGGAGATCGAGCGGCTATTCCCTCTGGCAGTAAGGAGGCCGTCACACTCCAAGGCGGCGTTTCTCGCCGTGTTCTGCAGCAACCGCGGACGTGGCACCAAGGTCAGACCGGTTGCTGATGATGATGGAATAACAGCGTGGGGCCTGATGTTCAAGAACAGGCGCCCCTCTTTTGGCTGGGACCCGATTTCTGGAGCGTGGGGAATTTCCTTTCAATGTCAGAGAAGAACCTTGGAGCCATCTCAAAAAGAAAAAGAGAAGAACCTGGGAGCTGTGGAAACACTGAGCAGGAGCAAGGACTCGCAGCATCTTGATCGACTCATCGCTCGGGTTAGGAGAGTCGCTTGTGCTAACTGCCAAGTCTCGGTACCATATTGACATGGAAATTACTGAACCTGATGGATTTGTTTGGCGTTTCACTGGAATATATGAGAACCAAAGCATTATGAAAAAGATAAGACATGGAAGTTGCTGAGAAACCTAAAAAATCAAAGCAACAAGTCGTTGTTGTGTGCAGGAGATTTCAATGAAATCATACACTCGTGGGAGAAGGATGGAGGAGCACCACGTCCTCAAGCTTGCATGGACCGATTTAAGGCTGCCCTAGAGGTGTCTATTTTTTTTTTCAAAACTAGGTCGTTTTCCGTAGCAAATTTAAAAAGTAACAGTGCGAACACATTATTTTCAAAAGTAGCATCCCGTCGGTCGTTCATTGGCCGAAAAGGGTGTTTTCGGTCTACCGATGACCGAAGAGTCCTCTTCGGCGTTCCGTGGGCCGAAGACATTGTTAGGTGGGCTGAAGACTGGGTTGTCGGTGCGCTGTCGAGCAAAGACTGTCTTCGGTCAGCCCGCGACCGAGGAGATCTTCGGCCAATCGTTGGCCGAAAACGATGGATAAGGCCGCCCGACCTCTTTCTTTTTCCTTTCTCTCTGTTCTTTCTTAGTTCGAGCTCTCTCTCTCTCTCTCATTTTCTCTCTGTACATCGGCCCTCCTCGCCGATCTCTTCGTTTCTCCAGCTATATTCAAATCCAAACCACAGAAATGATAGATCATAGCCATCTCCAGCAGCCTACAGTCATTTTTTTCCTATGGTATAGGTATGTGTGTACAAGTGAGTTGTAGTCATGGTGGTGTGAGGAGGAGAAGCCATGGTCGGTTGAGGAGGAGGAGGTGGTTTGGCTGCGCAGGAGGAGGTGGCCGTCGAGGGGGTGGCGTTGGTGTTGTCGGTTGGTGCAAGCTCTCCGTGAGGTGGCGACATGCGTCGAAGGTATAATCATGCGTCACAATTTTCTTAGTGTTAATTGGTTTGTGATGTCATTTTAGCGGTTAGTTAGTATAGCGGGTAATAATTTTGTTGGTTGTGATTAATGAGATGGAAGTGTCTGACAGGTTAAAATGTCTGAATTAGTAAATTTGACTGTTTACTATGGCCCTGGCAATGTTCGATATAATGAGTTGAGGGTTGATCTTAGCGAGTATAAAAAATGTGTCATGACACTTTCAGACCCGGATAGACTGGACATTAGATAGTTAAAATATTGGTTGACAACTAGTTTTGGGCTGGAACCTGGGATATGTTCCGTTAGGAGCCAGAAGTGGTTGACCCTGTTAAGGCGTTGCAGAGACCGAAAAATCCACCCATATGCCCTAGTTCAACCTGTGGTGAAGGAGGAGAATACCGGGAAACCAGAGGGGGGCGGAGGGTATGAACCCGGGCAGGACAGTCAAGTGGCTAACGAGGTTTATTTATCCGGGTCACAGCCAATGGATGTGGATGCTAGCCAACCCGAGGAAGAGCCAGATTACGTGCCGCACAATTTGTGTGATAACAATACTAGGCAGAGTAGTTGGTCGCTAATATTAGCTGGTTCTGGTTTTGCTGATGGCGATGAGAAGGGGAGGAAATGCAGAGGGTGATGGAGGAAGAGGACGAGGATGGACTGGCTGAGGATCTGGATTCTGAAAATTTCGAGATGAAGTGGAGGTACCGATTCCTGCCGCATGGGATCAGGACCTATCGAACGGTTTCACGGTCAACGATGGCCATGAGACTCCATGGCAGTATCATCTGAAACAAGGTAAACGATGATGAGAGGGTATACATCTTGGATCCTGCTCTTCGGCAAACCAGTAGGGGTAGACGTAAGGTCTGTCGCATCCGTAATGATACGGACCAATCTGAAGCTGGAGGAGCAACCAGACAGTGTTTGCTATGCGCGAATTATGGGCATAGGATGAAATATTGTCCCGACCTTAACAAAGACGGTGTGTCCACATCGACGAGTGCGACAACAAGAGGAAGAGGTGGACGTGGCCGAGGCAGTAGAGGCTAAAGGGGACGACAAAGAAGAAATAACTCAAAAGCTATATAATGAGTCAGACTATGTTTTAGTTTATAATATGTCGGACTATGTTTTAATTTTTAATATGTCGGATCGGACTATGTTTAAATTTTGTAATATGTCAGACTATGTTTTAATTTGTAATATGTCAGACTATGTTCTATTTTGTAATATGTCGAACTATGTTTTAATTTCAGAGATGTCTTTGTATATGTTGCTTAATGACACGATCGATAGAAAACACCGGGCCGCACTTATGCAAGCGGGCAAGAACTTAGATGTGTTGGTCCCTCGCGCCCCAAAGTCTAACTGAATGATACACCCTGAATGGATTGATAGGTATGTTTGCGTATAATGTTTTACTTTGTATAGAATATTTGATGCCCGCTAATTGTTAGCTATACATTCTTTTTATTTTGTAGGTTAATGTGGGCCGGACTGCTACCCTTGGCACGGCTGGTTGAGGGTACATTGGATGAGTGGGTTGATCATCCAGAGTTGGATGAAGCTGGTGAACCAATGCAACTAAGCAAGAGGCAAATGAAACGATTCTCTTACAAGAGGTCACTCCTTACCTGCTTAGTAGATAGATGGAGACCGGAGACACATACGTTTCACTTTCCCTGGGGAGAGATGGCGCCTACTCTACAGGATGTGCTACCATAGGTCTTTTACAGGCAGAACCTGGCTGGCTAGCTACGTTGCAGGCCCGTTTTTTAGTTGCGGTGCCGACTATCGTTGCCTTAGAAAACAATCCTCACGGGCCTCATTTTAAGTGGTTGAGCCAGTTTCAGATTGTCTCGTTAGGATACCTCGGACTTCAGTTGTCAGATGCATAGGTTGATCGGTCGCTAGAGGCATATATTCTTTGGTTGTTCGGCAACACGATGTTCATGGAGAACCACGTTACCACTGTCGATGCGCACCTCATCAACATTGCACGAGAGATAGCTGACGCTCGTTGCCCAGAGGACATTATGCAAAGGAGTTTTGGTTATGATGTGTTGGCAACTACGTACAGAGGCATGTGCAAAGGTTGCATGTTGAGCTCCCGTAGATCAAGTCTGGTTGGATGTCCACTATTGTTGCAGCTCTGGTCATATGAGAGGTTCCCTATTGGATGACCCTATGTCTACGTTCATAAATCGTTTGGGTTGGTAGACATAGCAGGGGCTTATGTGCAATAGATCGGCGACATGCCTACTGTGGGATTTGTTTGGGCGCGAAGAGAGGTATTACGTAACATTTCATTACATTATTTCTTGCCATGTAATACTATTACAATTGATTATTTGTTGTCATGCACAGAGACAATATGCCGGTATGCAGGTGAAGTTTTGCACGATGATGTTGTTATCTGGGAGCCCAGAGACAAGTCCTTCACGGTGCAGTTTGATGCTTTGCACGATGATGTTGTTATCTGGGAGCCCTACTCGCCACACGCTATAACATCTAGGTATCCAGTTGGGATATCTGACTTGTGCAAAAGAGATCAGCACTACTGGATGACCAAGGCGAGATTGGTGTTCGACGCGACGATGGAGGAGATGGCTCTTCCTAGGGTGATGAGACAATTCGGTCGATGTCAACTGGAGGAAATTCCAGTTATTCCACACATACCGGCACACGTGCACAGGTAAGTAATTCTAATTTAGTTGTCAGAACAACTTTCAGAATTTTCCTTACCACGTTACACGGATGCCAATGTCAGGTTGAGCCACGTAGGAGGGAACAAGTCCATGGATTATTGGCTTCAGAACATTGGCCCTTATGTTCTAGAATGGACGACAGCGTCAGAGCATATCTAGGATGAGGTTCAACCCTTTGACTGGGACAAGTTCGGGTTGTATCTGCAGCGTTATAGGCATTCTACGAGGATCTACTTGGTTCCATGTGTTGCTCCTGATCAGATTGAAGCACCTCTGACCAGCAGATATGTACCCAACTTCCTCTATTATGGGAACCAGACACCACGCGGTACGTATCCAACTACCTCTATTATGGTTCTAATATGTGTACTAATGTCATAACCTGGACATTTACAATTAGCTAACTCTTCAATGTACATAATGACTTGACATGCGAGGCGCGAGAGGAGGTTTCCGCTTTAATGCAGCGGGTTAAGAGGGGGATACTATCCCATATCCAGAACACCTCTCATGGTTGAAGCGTTTTGATGAGAAGCTACGAGGGATTTACGCAGCAATGACATGTAGAAGATCTTCGGACGTTGTGGTTCCTCATCCAACACTTCGTCTGCCATGTCCATCTATGCATCGTTCAGAGTCACGACACATGGCTTCACTGACGCCACCTCCTTCAGAACCAGGAAGGGCGTCATGGCATCAGCCACCTCCTTCACATCCAGGGAGCTCGGCATGGCAAGAGCCATCTCCTTCACAGTCAGGGAGATCGTCCTGGCATGAGCCACATCCTTCACAACCAGGGGGTCGGCCTGGCATGAGCCACATCCTTCACAACCAGGGGGGTCGACATGGCATCAACAAATGGGGCCAGGTAACTTTAATTTTGGTTTTCTTTTAAGCAATGTACGTTCGCAATTCAATTTGACATGTGCTTCACTACTACAGTCAGCAACCAGTTGCATCCGTTCATGCATGTCGTGTAGTCGCCGATGCTTAGTGGTGATGGTTCGTTCTTAGACGGCTTCGGCGATGACGATAACCAAGCTGCAAACACGTATGACTTGTCTCGGCCATTGTATCATACTCCACCACCACCACCGACGCAGGAGACACGGACCATGACAGACGAGGTTATGTACAGTCGTGGTTTTAGCGACCCTCGCTCACCGCGTTAGCGCTTATCGCCTTCCGGTCCTCGTCAGAGGAAGGTCCAGACTCGTCGCCGTTCCCAGCAGTGATATGATTATATATGATGAGACACCCATGTTAGTTTCAGACTATTCTCATGTGTGAGGACTTTTCTATGTATCAGACATCCTTCATGTATGGTTTACTATCTATGTATGAGTCATTATCTATGTAAGAGACTGATTTGTTTCCAAGACACTTGTCTACTTCATATTAGTAGTACATCTGAATTAAACGATATGACTCAACTAAATGGTACGAGATACATTTCCAAACAGACTACAACAGATAATTAAGATAGAAGTACATTTGAATTAAGCGGTACAACTTAACTAGAAAAATACATCCCACAAACTATATGAAGTCATCGTCGTCATCCTTCGTTGATGCAACACTCTTCCCCTTCAACGGTGCGGTAGTCTTGGACTTCAATGATGTGGGTCTCTTGGCCTTGGTGCTCAGCATGAAGTCATCATCGTCATCCTCCGTTGATGCAGCCCTCTTCCCCTTCGACAGTCCGGTGTCTTGCACTTTGATGATGCAGGTATCTTGGCCTTGGTGCTCGGCATGAAGAGGCCGTCTTCGTCCTCACTATCTGCTGACCATAAATCTGAATTATTTACGGCAATCTTGAGGTAAGCTTCACCCTTATGCAATTGCTTCTGCCATCAGCCATGCAACCTGAGAAGTTCTTTCCGTATCTCCTCAAATGTCCTGGGAGGCCACCCACTCCTAGCTAATGAGTGAGCCAACTCATTCATTATGGTGTCACTACTGATGATTTCCTCCCATGGAACTACTCTATCATCCATCTTGAAATTGGCGGCTAGACGGAGAAGACGATCGAACATACCAGAGTGAAAACTATGAGCAAAAGGATAATGAGGATGAGACATCTCCACGAAAGGACGGCAGGAGAGAAAGGCGTGAGAGAAAGGGGGGAAAGAAGGGCTTGCTCACCCACCTTACTACGGAGGGGGTTATATAGCTTCACAAGAGAAGATGGCAGGAAAGAAAATGGCGGGAGAGAAAGACGGGAAAGAAAATGGTGGGAAAGAAAATGGCGAGATAGTAGGGAGGGAAAAGAAAATAGTGGGAAAGAAGGGCGAGATAGTACGATCACTGTGGCAGATGGCTGAAAATAACAGCAAGCTCCTGATCACGCTCTTGGAAGGTTATGAGCACCAAATTGTTGACTTCAATAGACGATGCTCGAAGAAAATTACCGAAACCTTCCTTCTTGAACACCATTCTACCACCCAAGCCAATAAAGTAGGAACAAGGAATGCTCACAGATATATCATCATCTTCAGAATCCAAAGTAATTTCAAGAGTTAAAGAACCAGTCCTAGGAATTGACAAAAAATCCTTCAAACTCCTCACAACCATGCTCGGAATAACCTGACAAAAAACATCAAGTTATATGATATTCAGCTTACAAATTTAAAACAATATACTAGAGCAAAGAACAAATAAATAAACAGTAGCCAAAAACAAAGCTCACCATATGTTGAGAAATAACATTCATGGAATCAATCCTATGAACAAAAGGAGTACACAATATGTAGTTGTCATCAAAGAGCTGTCGCGACATGACATACGATTGCTGATAATTCAGACTGACACCACGACTATAATAACAACTGTTAACAAGTTTCCTCTGAGTTTCACTCAGATCCTCAAGAGCTACAAAAAAATAATTTCACAAATTGAGTAGAACAGCAAAACGTATAAGCTGAAACAAAACTTAAAATCAGTCAAACAAAAAACTTACCAACATAGGGTAAAGGGAACAACATAACACCATCCCAATGAAAATCAACACCAATCATAGTTCCATAGTGCTCAAGCCTAACAATCATCATGTCACGATGACAGAGACCATAATCATTCACAAGTTCCTCCCAGGAAGGACCATGGAATTTACTGCTCACCCGACCATGTCTAAATAGAACATGGTATAAGTTACTCTCACTGTTGTGAAGAGCAAGATCAATATCTGTATCACCCCTACGAATAGCTAAAGCTCTGCACTCCTCAATGTACCGAGCAAGATGTGATCTAACACTGCACGGAATATATTATAACAAGAATGGAAGCAAACATCATGATCATATAAACAAAGGCATTAGAATACATTACAACCAAAACAACACCAACCATATGCCACAATCAGATAAACAAGATATAGAATCTTACAACACGCCTTGAACATCGACTATCTAGCACCACAGTGAAGACAGACGCCCACGAATCAAAGGAAGAACAAGGGCCACCTGGAGCTCGGGAAAAGGGGCAAGCCATTACCTGCAAAGAATCGATGAAAAAAAAATCACTACACTTGCCTGCTCACCTACCTTGCTGCGGAGGGGGTTTTATAGGGTCAGAAGAGAAGATGGCGGGAGAGAATGGCGGGAAAGAAGGGCGGGAAAGAAACTGGTAGGAAAGAAGGGCGGGAAAGAAACTGGTGGGAAAGAAAATGCACTCTCCGGCCAAGGAAATACCGAAAAGGACTCTTCGGCCAACGAAAGAACGAAATGTGTCACATGCAACTTCGGTCAGGCACTGACGTAAAGTGCATGAACTCTTAGGCCAACCAAAGACCAAAGAGGACTCTTCGGCCAACCAAAGACCAAAGAGGACTCTTCGGCCCAACACAGCACGTCTTCGGCCAAAGCCTGACCGAAGAGGTTGTGTTCGGCCAACAGATGATCGAAGAGTCCTGTTCGGCCAACGGTTGACCGACGGGGTGCTATTTTTGCAAAAAAGGGGTTCGCACTGCTACTTTTCGAATTTGCTATAAAACGACCTAGTTTTGAAAAAAATCAGAGGTGTGTGAGCTGCGAGATCTCGACTTTGTGGGGGACACATTCACGTGGCGAAACCATAACCATGACGCTTCCCGATACATAAAAGAAAGATTGGATAGGGTTGTCGCTACGCAGACTTGGTGCAACAGATTTCCAGTTTTCTGAGTCATCAATGGAGACCCGTGACACTCGGATCATCACCCAATAATTATTGAGCTTCAGGGGGCAGCTAAGCTAAGAAGGGGTCGGCGAGGAGTTTGGAGCCCGGATTCGAAGCGAGATGGTGTCGTGAACTGGTTCGAAATAGATGGGAGGTAGAGATGGCAGGCAGAAACAAGAAGGTAGCAGAGGTGACTAGAGGGGTGATGAGAGACCTTGTTGATTGGAGCAAAAATATCCTAGGGGATCTGGATAAGAGGATTTGCAGAACAAAAACGGAGTTGGAGAGGTGTAGGCGAGAAAATATTGGCCGTAGCAAGTAAGGAGAGAGGAGGTGTTGAGATTCAAGCTTGGCCGGCTAGAAGAGAGAAAAGAAACCTACTGGAGGCAGCGGGCACATGTACACTTGCTAAAGTGCGGGGACAAAAACACAATTTTTTTCCATGCAACGGCCTCTGAGAGAAAGCGAAGAAATTAGATCAAGAGGTTGAGGAAGGAGGATGGTATGGTGGTGTAGGAAGAGGGGGCCATGAAAGAAGTGGTGACTAACTACTTTTTAAATCTTTTTACCTCCCGTGTAGGTACGAGGACGGACGAGCTCTTGGGTCAAATCGACCCCCGAGTGATTCCGCAAATGAACGCTTTACTCGGTCAGGTGTACACCGAAAAGGAGGTTGTTGATGCCTTACATAGTATTGGTGACCTAAAGGCCCCGGGTCCGGATGGTATGCCATCTATCTTTTACAAAAAATGTTGGGATATTGTGGGAGAGAATGTTATTACCGAAGTTCTGAATGTGCTTAATGGAGGTCCTATGTGTTGGGGAACGTTGCATGACAAACAAATTTTTTCCTACGCACACATAAGATCTATCCATGTTGATGAGAATCTACGAGAGGGAGAGTACATCTACATACCCTTGTAGATCGCTAAGCGGGAAGCGTTAAGAAACGCGGTTGGTGTAGTCGAACGTCTTCACGATCCAAATCACCGAGCGTCCCGCAATCCCATCACGATCCGTCCCACGATCTCATCATGATCCATCTCGCGATCTCATCGCGATCCGTCCCGCGATCCAATCATGAATCGTCTCGCGATCCTGATCACGTTCCTTCCGATCTAGTACCGAACGGATCACACCTCCGCATTCAGCACACGTACATCTCGATGACGATCTCTGCCTTCTTGGTCTAGCAAGAGGGAGCGGAGAGGTAGACGGGTTCTCCGGTAGCGTGACGGCGCTGCGGCGATGGTGGTGGAGTAATCTCAGCAGGGCTTTGCCTAAGCACAGCTGAAACCGATCTAGAGGAGAAACTATGAACTAGAGGGTAGGATTACACGTGACTGAAAATCTTGTGCCAAAACCCTAAAACCCTCTAGTATATATAGGAGGAGAGGAGGAGGAGGCTTGGCTCAAGGGCCAGCCCCTCTAGGCTTCGGCCGAAGTGGGAGAGGAGGAATCCTCCTCCTCCACTCCTACTAGGATTAGGACTCCTTCCTTATTTCCACCTTTTTGCCTTTTCAACCTTTTCTCCTTTGGAATTTCTTCCCCAGCCGCATGGGCCTTGTGTGGGACTTTGGCCAGCCCACTAAGGGCTGGTATTAGTCCTCCCACAGCCCATGAAGCCTTTTGGGTCGAAATACCTCTCCCGATGGTCCCCCGGTACACTACCGATGAGCCCAAAACTTTTCCAACGACCAAAACATGACTTCTTATATATCAATCTTTACCTCCGGACCATTCCGGAGCTCCTCGTGACGTCCAGGATCTCATCCGGGACTCCGAACAACCTTCGATCACCACCATGCATAACTCTATACTATCGAAACGTCACCAAACCTTAAGTGTGCTGGCACTGCGGGTTCGAGAACTATGTAGACATGACCGAGACACCTCTACAGTCAATAACCAATAGCGGGACCTAGATGCCCATATTGGTTCCTACATATTCTACGAAGATCTTTATCGGTCGAACCTCTATGTCAAGGATTCAGTTAATCCCGTATGATGTTCCCTTTGTTCTTCGGTATGTTACTTGCCCGAGATTCGATCGTAGGTATCTCCATACCTAGTTCAACCTCGTTACCGACAAGTCTCTTTACTTGTTCCATAATACAAGATCCCGTGACTAACACTTAGTCACATTACTTGCAAGGCTTATTGTGATGTTGTATTACCGAGTGGGCCCTAAGATACCTCTCCGTCACACGGAATAAAAAATCCCAGTTTTGATCCATGCCAACCCAACAGACACCTTCGGAGATACCTGTAGAGCACCTTTATAGTCACCCAATTACGTTGCGATGTTTGATACACACAAGGTACTCCTCCGGTGTCAGTGGGTTGCATGATCTCATGGTCATAGGAACATATACTTGACATGCAGAAAACAGTAGCAATAAACTGACACGATCATATGCTACGTTTGTAGTTTGGGTCTTGTCCATCACATCATTCTCCTAATGATGTGATCCCGTTACCAAATGACCTCTCACATCCATGACTAGGAAACCATATCCATCTTTGATCAACGAGCTAGTCTATTAGAGGCATACTAGGGACATGGTGTTATCTATGTATCCACACATGTATCTGAGTTGTCGATCAACACAATTATAGCATGGATAATAAAAGATTATCATGAACAAGGAGATATGATAATAACCAATTTATTATTGCCTCTAGGGTATATTTCCAACAGTCTCCCACTTGCACTAGAGTAAATAATCTAGTTCACATCACCATGTGATTCGCATTGTTATGAATCTAACACCCAATGAGTTCTGGGGCTCGATCATGCTTTGCATCTGAGAGAGGTCTTATAGTCAACGGGTCTGTGACATTTAGATCCGTGTGTACTTTGCAAATCTCTATGTCAAACTGTAAACACTACTACCACACTCCACTTGGAGCTATTCCAAATGGCTACTCTACTATACGTATCCGGATTGCTACTAAGAGTCATCCGGATTGGTGTCAAAGCTTGCATCGAGGTAACTCTTTACGACGAACTCTTTCTTACCTCCATAATCGAGAAACATTTCCTTAGTCCTCTAGTTACTAAAGATAATTTTGACCGCTATCCAGTGATCCACTCCTGGATCACTCTTGTACCCCTTGACAGACTCATGGCAAGGCACACACCAGGTGCGATACATAGCATGGCATAATATAGAGCCTACGGCTAAGGCATAGGGGACGACATTTGTCATTTCTCTTTCTTCTGTCGTGGTCGAGCTTTGAGTCTTACTCAACTTCACGCCTTACAAATCAGGCAAGAACTCTTTCTCTGACCGATCCATTTTGAACTCTTTCAAAATCTTGTCAAGGTATGTACTCATTGAAAGTCTCATCAAGTATCTTGATCTATAGATCTTGATGCTCAACAATTAGGTAGCTTTATCCATGTCTTCCTTTGAAAAACTCTTTTCAGATAACCCTTTATGCTTTCCAGAAATTCTATATCATTTCTGATCAACAATATGTCAACCACATATGCTTATCAGAAACTCTATAGTGCTCCCACTCACTTTATTGTAAATACAAGTTTCTCATAAACTTTGTATAGACTCAAGAACTTTGATCACTTCATCAAAGTGTATATTCCAACTCCGAGATGCTTGCTTCAGTCCATAGAAGGATCACTAAAGCTTGCACATCTTTTAGCATCCTTAGGACTGACAAAACCTTCTGGTTGTATCACATACAACCTTTCCTCAAGTAAACTGTTAAGGAAACGTTGTTTTGACATCCATCTGCCAGATTTCATAATTGAAAAATGCAGCAACTGCTAATATAATTCCAACAGACTTTAGCATCGCTACGAGTGAGAAAGTCTCATTGTAGTCAACTCCTTGAACTTGTCATAATCTTCTTTGCAACAAGTTGAGCTTTACAAATGGTGACATTTACCATCAGCGTGTGTCTTCATTTAAAGATCCATTTGTACTCAACGACCCGCCGTCCAATGAGCAAGTCTACCAAAGTCTATACTTGGTTTTCATACATGGATCCTATCTCGGATTTCATGGCCTCTAACCATTTGTCGGAATCTGGGCCCACCATCACTTCTCCATAGTTTGTAGGTTCATCGTTGTCCAACAACATGACCTCTAAGACAGGGTTGTCGTACCACTCAGGAGTAGTACGCGTCCTTGTCGACCTACGAGGTTCGATAGTAACTTGATCCGAAGTTTCATGATCATCATCATTAACTTATTTTCAACTAACGTAGGCTCCACAAAAAACTCTTTCTGAGCTGCGCTACTCTCTGGTTGAAAACAAAAAGGTTCAACAACCTCATCAAGTTCTATCATCCTCCCACTCAATTCTTTCAAGAGAAACTCCTTCTTGAGAAAGGACCCGTTTTAGCAACAAACACTTTGTGCTCGGATCTGAGATAGAAGGTATACCCAACTGTTCTTAGGGTATTCTATGAAGTCGCATTTTTCCGCTTTGGGTTCGAGCTTATCAGACATAAGTGTCGCATTCCCAAACTCTAAGAAATGACAACTTAGGTTTCTTCCAAACCATATGGTGTTATCTCAATGGATTTAGATGGTGCCCTATTTAAAGTGAATGTGGTTGTCTTTAATGCATAACCCCAAAATGATAGTGGCAAAACGATAAGAGACATCATAATTCGTACCATATCCAATAGAGCACGACTGCGACGTACGGACACACCATCATCCTATGGTGTTCTAGGTGGTGTGAGTTGTGAAACAACTTTCACATTGTCTTAAGTTGTATACAAAACTCATAACTCAGATGTTCACCTCCACGATCACATCGTAGACATTTTATCTTCTCGTCACGATGATCTCAAACTTCACTTTGATTCTGCTTGAACTTTTCAAACGCTTTAGACTTGTGTTTCGTTAAGTAAATATACACTATATTTTCTCAAATCATCAGTGAAGGTAAGAAAATAACGATATCCACCGCATGCTACAACACTCGTTGGATTGAATACATCAACATGTATCATTTCCAATAAGTCAATTCCCCGCTCCATAAAACCGGAAAACGGGGTCCTTAGTCATCTTGCCCAAGAGGCATGGTTCGCATGTATCAACAAATTCGAAATCGAATGAGTCCAAAGATCCATCAGCATGGAGTTTCTTCATGCATTTTATACCAATATGACATTTAGCGGCAGTGCCACAAGTATGTGGTACTATCATTATTAACTTTGTATCTTTTGGCATTAATGTTATGAACATGTGTATTACTATGATCAAGATTCAACAAACCAATCTCACTGGGTGCATGACCATTGAAGGTATTATTCATGTAAACAGAATAACCATTATTCTCTGACTTAAATGAATAACCGTATTGCAATAAACATGATCTAATCACGTTCATGATCAACGCAAACACCAAATAACATTTATTTAGGTTCGTCACTAATCCCGAAGGTAGAGAGAGCGTGCGATGTTGATCACATCAACCTTGGAAACATTTCCAACACACATCGTCACCTCACCCTTAGCTAGTCTCCATTTATTCCGTAGCTTTTACTTCGAGTTACTAACATTTAGCAATTGAACCGGTATCCAATACCCAGGTGCTATTAGGAGTACTAGCAAGGTACACATCAATAACACGTATATCAAATATACTTGTGTCGACGTTGCCAGCCTTCTTATCTACCAAGTATCTAGGGTTGCCCTGCTATACGACCGCTCACCTCATAATAGAAGCACTTAGTCTCGGGTTTGGGTTCAATTTTGGGTTGCTTCACTCGAGCAGCAACTGACTTGCCATCCATGAAGTTTCCCTCCTCGCCCTTGCCCTTCTTGAAACTAGTGATTTTACTAACCATCAACACTTGATGCTCCTTCTTGATTTCTACCTTCGCGGTGTCAAACATCGCGAACAACTCAGGGATCATTATTTATATCCCTGGCATTTTACAGTTCATCACCAAGTTCTAGTAGCTTAGTGACAGTGACTTGGAAAACTATATCAATCACTATCTTATCTGGAAGATTAACTCCCACTCGATTCAAGCGATTGTAGCACCCAGACAATCTGAGCACATGCTCAACGATTGAGCTATTCTCCTTCATCTTGCAGTCAAGGAATCTTGTTGGAGATCTCATATCTCACAACACGGGCACGAGCCAGAGATCCCAATTTCAGCTCTTAGAACATCCCATATGTTCCGTGACGTTCAAAATGTTCTGGGGCCTCAATTCTAAGCCGTAATGCATGACGCACTAAACTATCAAGTAGTCATCGGAACGTGCCTGTCAGATGTTCACAACATCTATAGACGACGCTAGAGGGGGTGGCGCACCGAGCGGTGCATTAAGGACATAAGCCTTCTGTGCAGCAATGAGGACAATCCTCACATCACGGACCCAGTCGGCAATATTGCTACCATTATCTTTCAACTCTATTTCTCTAGGAACATATAAAAATTCAAGGGAGCTACAGCATGAGCTAGTAATCTACAACACAATTTGCAAAGACACTACTGACTATGTTGATGATAATGAGTTCAATTAATCATATTACTTAAGAACTCCCACTCAAATTGACATCCCTCCGGTCATTTGAGTGACACATGATCCAAATTCACCAATTCAAGTCCGATCATCATGTGAGTTGGGGTGGTTTCAATGGTGAACATCATCATGTTGATCATATCTTCTATATGACTCATGTTCGACCTTTCGGTCTCTTGTGTTCCGAGGCCATGTATGTACATGCTAGGCTCGTCAAGTTCAACCCGATTGTTCTGCATGTGCAACACTGGCTTGCACCCGTTGTATGTGAACCTAGAGTCTATCACACCCGATCATCACGTGGTGTCTCGACACGACAAACTTTTGCAACGGTGCACACTCGGGAAGAACACAATTTATCTTGAAATTAAGTGAGGGATCACCTTATAATGCTACCGTCGTCCTAAGCAAAACAAGGTGCATAAAAGGATTAACATCTCCATCTTGAGTGACATGATATGACCATGAACTTGTGCTTTTAATCTCCATCTTGAAAGCACCGACATGATCTCCATCGTCACCGGCATGACACCATGATCTCCATCATCTTGATCTCCATCAACGTGTCGCCATCGGGGTTGTGACGCCCACCATGCTTCTACTACTATTGCTACCGTTTAGCAATAAAGTAAATCATCACATAGCGCTTAATGATTGACACGCATGTCATACAATAATTAAAGACAACCCTATGGCTCCAACCGGTTGCCATACTCATCGACATGCAAGTCGTGATATTCTATACAACACATGATCATCTCATACATCACATATATCTCATCATGTAATTGGCCATATCACATCACAACATACCCTGCAAAAACAAGTTAGACGTCCTCTAATTGTTGTTGCAAGTTTTACGTGGCTGCTATGGGTATCTAGCAAGAACAATTCTCACCTACGCAAAACCACAACGGTGATACATAAGTTTCTTTTTAACCTTCTCAAGGACTGCCTTTGTCGAATCCGATCCAACTAAAGTAGGAGAAACAGACACCCGCCAGCCATCTTTGTGCAACTAAGTTACATGTCAGTCGATGGAACCGGTCTCTCATAAGCGTACGAGTAAGGTTGGTTCGGGCCGCTTCATCCCACAATACCGCTGAACCAAAACACGACCAAGGGAAGAAGCAATCTAAGCATCAACGCCCACAAACTCCTTTATGTTCTACTCGAGATCTCATCTACACATAGACCTAGCTCATGATGCCACTATTGGGGAATGTTGCACGGGAAACAAAAAATTTCCTACGCACACGCAAGATCTATCCATGGTGATGAGAATCTAAGAGAGGGAGAGTGAATCTACATACCCTTGTAGATCGCTAAGCGGGAAGCGTTAAGAAACGCGGTTGGTGTAGTCGAACGTCTTCGCGATCCAAATTGCCGAGCGTCCCGCAATCCCATCACGATCCATCTTGCGATCTCATCACGATCCGTCTCGCGATCTCATCGCGATCCGTCCCCCGATCCAATCATGAATCGTCTCGCGATCTTGATCACGTTCCTTCCGATCTAGTACCGAACGGACGACACCTCCGCGTTCAGCACACGTACAGCTCGATGACGATCTCCACCTTCTTGATCTAGCAAGAGGGAGCAGAGAGGTAGACGAGTTCTCCGGCAGCGTGACCGTGCTGTAGCGATGGTGGTGGAGTAATCTCAGCAGGGCTTCGCCTAAGCACAGCTGAAACCGATCTAGAGGAGAAACTACGAACTAGAGGGTAGGGTTGGACGTGACTGAAAATCTTGTGCCAAAACCCTAAAACCCTCTAGTATATATAGAAGGAGAGGAGGAGGAGGCTTGGTGCAAGGGCCAACCCCTCTTCGCTTCGGCCGAAGTGGGAGAGGAGGAATCCTCCTCCTCCACTCCTAGTAGGATTAGGACTCCTTCCTTATTTCCAACTTTTTTGCCTTTTTTCACCTTTTCTCCTTTGGAATTTCTTCTCCAGCCGCATGAGCCTTGTGTGGGACTTTGTCCAGCCCACTAAGGTCTGATATTAGTCCTCCCAGATCCCATGAAGCCTCTTGGGTCGAAATACCTCTCTCGATGGTCCCCCGGTACACTACCGGCACTCCCAGTACACTACCGATGAGCCCAAAACTTTTCCAATGACCAAAACAGGACTTCCTATATATCAATCTTTACCTCCGGACCATTCTAGAGCTCCTCGTAACATCCGGGATCTCATCCGGGACTCCGAAAAACCTTCGTTCACCACCATGCATAACTCTATACTATCGAAACGTCACCAAACCTTAAGTGTGCTGACCCTGCGGGTTCGAGAACTATGTAGACATGACCGAGACACCTCTACGGTCAATAACCAATAGCGGGACCTAGATTGCCATATTGGTTCCTACATATTCTATGAAGATCTTTATCGGTCGAACCTCTATGTCAAGGATTCAGTTAATCGTGTATGATGTTCCCTTTGTTTTCGGTATGTTACTTGCCCGAGATTCGATCGTCGGTATCTCCATACCTAGTTCAACCTCGTTACCGACAAGTCTCTTTACTCATTCCTTAATACAAGATCTCGTGACTAACACTTAGTCACATTGCTTGCAAGGCTTATTGTGATGTTGTATTACCGAGTGGGCCCTGAGATACCTCTCCATAACACGGAGTAACAAATCCCAGTCTTGATCCATGCCAACCCAACAGACACCTTCGGAGATACCTGTAGAGCACCTTTATAGTTACCCAGTTACGTTGCGACGTTTTATACACACAAGGTACTCCTCCGGTGTCAGTGAGTTGCATGATCTCATGGTCATAGGAACATATACTTGACATGCAGAAAACAATAGCAATAAACTGACACGATCATATGCTACGTTTGTAGTTTGGGTCTTGTCCATCACATCATTCTCCTAATGATGTGATCCCGTTACCAAATGATATCTCATGTCCATGACTAGGAAACCATAGCCATCTTTGATCAACGAGCCAATCTATTAGAGGCATACTAGGGACATGGTGTTGTCTATGTATCCACACATGTATCTGAGTTTCCGATCAACACAATTATAGCATGGATAATAAACAATTATCATGAACAAGGAAATATGATAATAACCAATTTATTATTGCCTCTAGGGCATATTTCCAACACTATGCCTGAAGGCTGGAATAATACATGTGTTGTCCTCATACCAAAAGTGCAAACCCCGGAGAGCATGAAGGACTTGAGGCCAATTAGCCTATGCAACATGGTTTATAAGCTCATATCGAAGGTACTTGCTAACCGGCTAAAACAAATACTTCCTGACATCATTTCACTAAACCAGAGTGCTTTTGTTCCGGGCCGATTGATCACGGATAATATCTTGCTAGCTTATCAATGTACCCATTACATGCAGAATAAGAGAACGAGAAAAGATGGCTATGCTGCAGTGAAGTTAGACATGAGCAAGGAATATGATAGGGTGGAATGGGGTTTCTTGGAGAAGATGATGTACAAGCTCGGGTTTGAGGAGAGGTGGATTAAAGTGGTAATGCTTTGTATCTCCACCGAGTCATACAGATTTAAGGTGAATGGAGAATGCATGGATGTGGTGGTGCCCCAAAGAGGTCTCCGTCAAGGTGATCCTCTACCACCGTATCTCTTTTGGATTGTTGTTGAAGGTTTTTCGGCAATGCTTAATAATGCAGAAATGGAGGGATTGTTAAATGGAATTCTTATTTGCAATGGTGCCTCGAGTTTAAACCATCTACTATTTCCAGATGATAGTTTGGTACTCATGAAAGCTTCGCGAGAGTGTTCCATACATCTGCAGTACATGCTAAATCTGTATGAGGTGTGCTCGTGTCAAGTTGTGAATTTTGTCAAGTCCTCCGTTATGTTCAGCAAGAATACAAGTGCACTGCAGAAACAACATGTGTTGGCTGAGTTGCGAATTGGAAATGTGACTAGATCAGAGAGGTATTTAGGGCTGCCGGTGCATGTGGGCATGAACAAAACCAAAATGTTTGAATACTTGAAGGAATGCATGTGGAGTCGCATACAAGGCTGGTTGGAAAGTCTAATGTCGAAGGCAGAAAAAGATGTGCTCATAAAAGCTTGTGCCCAAGCGATACCCACCTTCGCGATGTCATGCTTTGATGTCACAAAAACTTTGTGTGAGCAAATGGGAGACATGATTTGTTGCTTTGATGGGCAAAGCAAGAGAAGACCAGGACAATGCATTGGTTAAGTTGGGAACTCATGACAAGATCAAAAGAAGAAGGCGGTGTCGGTTTTAGAGATTTGCATGGTTTTAACCTGGCCATGCTTGCAAAGCAGGCTTGGAGGATACTGACTGAACCGGAGTCCCTATGTGCACGGGTGTTCAAAGCCAAGCATTTCCCAAACACTTCGGTCTTGGAGCCACAAGCTAACCAAGGAATCTCTTACACTTGGAGGAGTATTCTCAAAGGGGTTGAACTATTGAAAGATGAACTTATCTGCAGAATCGGGGACGGAACTAGTGTAAAAATTTGGTCCGATCCTTGGCTGAACAGAGAGGGTTCTCGGCTGCCGAAGACAATGCGCAGTAGATGCCTGCTGACCAGAGTCTGTGAACTAATTGACTGATAATCCCCGAGTGCAAGGAATCATCGTAGCAATTTCCAAAGGTGGAAGTGATAAGTATGGAGTGTCGAACCCACAAGGAGCTAAAGGTAAGATCAATATTCTCTCAAGTCCTATCTGCCACCGATACGACTCTACGTACACCGAACATTTGCTTCCATCTAGAAACGAGAAATAAAACTACGTTGTGGGTATGAAGAGGATAGCTTTGCATGATATAGGAAAACTAAAATATAAATATAGGTGATGTTATCATAATATTACAATATATTACAAATAGCGAGTGTGGAATAATGATGGGTCGGGTGCGGAATTATCCTAGGCAATTGTTAACAAGATCGGTAATCATTATTGCAATTTTATATGAGGGAGAGGCATAAGCTAACATACTTTCTCTACTTGGATCATATGCACTTATGATTGGAACTCTAGCAAGCATCCGCAACTACTAAAGAACATTAAGGTAAAACCCAACCATAGCATTAAAGCATCAAGTCCCCTTTATCCCATATGCAAACAACCTACTTACTCGGGTATGTGCTTCTGTCACTCACGCCACCCACCATAAGCGAATCATAAACATATTGCAAACCCTACAACGGGGATCCCTCACGTGTGCGTGGCATGGAAGGCACCATAGGACATCACCAATAATAAAACATGCAACTCAAACCAATCTACATCATCAATCAACCCAAAGGACAATAATCTACTCAAAACATCATAGGATGGCAACACATCATTGGATCATAATATGTAGGATAAAGCACCATGTTCAAGTAGGTGATTACAGCAGGGTGTGGGAGAGTGGACCACTGAAAGGAGATGAGGATGGTGATGAAGAAGGTGATGTTGATGAAGACGATCACCGCGGCGATGGTTCCCCCGATGGCACTCCGGCACCACCGGGAGAGAGGGGGAGAGGATCTCCCCATAGTGCTTCCTCCTCCATGGCCTCCCCCCTCTGTGGGGATAGGTTCTCCCTCTGGTCCTTGGCCTCCATGGTGTTGATGGCCCCTCCGGGACGATGAAGATGGCCTCCGGTGATGGTGACCCCCTCCGACAGGGTGCCGGAGAGGGTCAAGATTGGTTTTTCAAGGTTCTGGAGGTGTGCGGCGGCGGAACTCTCGATCTAGGTTTCTTTTCGATGGTTTCTGGATTTATAGGAATTTTTGGCGTCGATCCCACGTCAAGGGGGTGCTCGAGGGGCCCACAAGCTCGCTAGGCGTGGCGAGGGGGGGGGGGTGGCCGCGCCCAGTAGGCTTGTGGCCTCCTCGTCCACTTATTGGCCTAGCTCTTCTCTCCAATATTTTTTATATTTTCCAAAAATATTCTCCATAAATTTTCAGCCCATTTCGGGAACTTTTATTTCTGCACAAAAACGACACCAAGGTAGTTCTACTGAAAACAACGTCAGTCCGGGTTAGTTCTAATAAAATCATACCGAAATCATATAGAATTATTGCAAACATGGCATGAATACTTAATAAATTATAGATACGTTGGATACGTATCATTGACCCGGATACTGGCTCATGGGACGAACAGCTGGTGCAAAACATCTTCCTTGGGGAGGACATTAAGGTGATCTTGTCTACACCCATAAGAGATGACTTTGATGACTTCTATGCTTGGTTTCCTGACAACAAAGGTACATTCAGGGTGAAGTTTGCATACATGCTATACACTAGGATTCGGGATGCGGGGCTGGCGTCCACCTCCCACCCTGTTGAGGGCATTTTCGATTGGAGGGACATTTAGAAGATCACATGCCAGCCAAAAATACAACAGTTTATCTGAAGACTCACACACAATAGTCTGCCCTTTTGCGGGGCCTGAAGAGAAGAGGTATCGAGTGTGACACTTTGTGTGTTTGTTGCAAAAGGCTTGACGAGGACGGAGCACATATGTTCCTAAGGTGCAAAGAGGTGAAGCAGGTTTGGTGCGTACTCCAATTGGAAGACGTGCATCTTCGTATGTGCGCATGTCCTGATGCAAGAGATGTGATTAAACAGTTGCTGGAACTGGACGAGGAAAAAAAGACTCTAGTGGTTTGTATGCTATGGTTTTGGTGGATGAGGCGGAACAAGATAAATGCAAAAGAAAAAGGGGAGCCGATTGATGGTCTAATTGCTAAATCTATGCATGTTCTTTTGACCAGATGAACCGGTGTGTACCAAAGGGGAACTCGGGGAATGCTAGCATGGAGCAGGTCTGGAGAAGGCCGGCGGGTGACAAGCTAAAGATCAATATTGATGGTTCTTTCCATGCTGAATCTAAAACCGGAGGCTGGGTCTTTGTTATACGGGACAATCAGGGGGGATGTGAGAGGTTCAGGTGCGGGCTGTCTCCTACATGTGGCCTTTGCGATACAGGCGGATGCGACGACGTGTTTAGAGGCGTTTCAAGATGCGGCTGACTGTGGGATGGCGGATATAATTGTTGAAACGGGTTGCCAATCCCTGGTGCGTGCGGTCCAGGGCAACAAGTTCGATCTACTGCCTGAAGGAGTTTTCTTCAAGGACCTACGCCTTCTTGCTCAACTACAGTTTAATCTTGTTAGTTTCTTTTTTGCCCCAAGGGGCTGTAATATTTTGGCCCATGCGATTGCTGCAATGGGTGCTCGTGGACACTCTCCAAAGCAGTTGTGGTCCGAGGATTTGCCAAACGATGTAAATGTCAGGATGGCCAACGTTTCTGCTGAGCCTGTGGGCTAATGGAATTGGGTGTTCCATCTCAAAAAAAAAGTCCTGGGTGATGTCGTGATGGTGTGATGGATGGCTATTTCTTTTAGGATTGATCGCTTTCATGGGATCCCCGCATGTTTGCTTCAGCTGTCGTGCTACGCAGAATAAGGCCTCTTTGAGTCCCAAAATACAAAAAATACGGGAAAAGGAAAAACATAAGATTAAGAGCATGTCTAACCGATTCCTAAAAGAAGGGGAGTATCTAGTGAAGTAAAAGTTTAGTGAAGTATACTTACGCCATTATGTTTGGTTGGATCTAGCCGATCCTCTATATTTAACGGAGTAAAAGATTCCATTTGCACTTCATCTTCGGCCTCCGAAACACATTTCTTTCTTCCCTTTTATTTCATTCAATGGCATTTTGATACATCGAAATAATTAATTCATCAATTCTTCGCTACGAAAGCAAGACAAAAAAAAGAATCACAATTAGACATTTTTAAAAATATCCAACTTCCATAACCGCTCCTACAAATCGGATTAATATTTTCTCTATGTTTTCAAATTTAATATACGGGTTCTCGAGCTTGCACATTTTTTCCTTCTTCGATTCTAAAGAAGTAAACATTGGTTCCCCTTTAATCTCTTCTATATATAATCTCATCTCTAGCCTCAGTTCTAGCAACAAGTGCACGAGCATCTAACAAATTTCTTGCTATCAATAAATCAATGTATTCTTCTTCTCAATACCAAAACTTGCATCCTTCCTACACACAAATTTGAACAAACAATGAGGATACCAAATATCCTTCCTACAAACAACGAGGATACTAAAACTTGCATCCTTCCTATAGACCGAAATCGCCATGACGACGGTTGCTGCAGCCGCAGATCCACCGGTTCTGCGCCGGGGACGGGAGGGGGAGGCACAAATCCAAGTGCCAACGGAGCCTAGGGAATGTCCGCAGTGGTGGGCGGGTGCCGACGGGGGGTGGGAAGCGCAACGCCGGCGAGGGGGAGGCAGTGAAGGAGATGCGTGACTTTTACTCAGCCGTTGAGTGGTGGAGTATATTTAGGGGAAAAGTTAGGACTGGAGTAAAAAATTTAGCTCCCTTACGATGAATTGGGGATTGGCTAGGTGCCTGTTAGTGGAGTCAAAACAAAATTTTACTTCACTAACCGGTTATAGGGAATCAGTTAGAAATGCCCTTAATTCTTATTATCATCTCAATCATATACTCCTAACACGACAATAGGATTTTTGGTCTTTAATTGCATCATAGAAAAAACGAAACCTATTTCAAAGAGATTTGAGTGGATGTTCGGAAAAAATCCTGTATAAAGTGGTAAAATCTATTCTTAGGGAAAAGTCCTATATGATTCAATCCTATAAATCAAACGACGAACCATATGAAACTTTTTAAGGATTTTAATCCTCCAAAATTCCTTTGAATCAAAGGAGCCTAAGATTTTTTTTCCGGGTAAAACAACCTTTCATTGATCATGCATGGTAGTTCATTACTAGTAGCTTACAACTCACTTCGTTTATAAGTATAAGATGTTCAATTTTTCAAATCAAAAGTATATAGCCACGTTTTAGTGTATTTATTCACTCGTTTCAATTTGTTTAGTCCATATTTAAATATTCAAATATCTTATATTTGTGAACGGATAAAGTATAATAGTAAACTAGCACATGTACACGTGTGTTGAAATAGGGCCACAGAATTCAGCCTTTAATAAAAATAATATTAGTATAAAATACTAAAACTATTCAATCAGGGCATGTTTGTTTATTTCCTTCGTTTCACAACCTACAATCCCTTTTATTTGTGTAATCGAGAGAACCTTGTTCATGTTTCGTTCGGAAAGAGTAATAATAATAATAATAATAATAATATAAATACACAAATCGTTCAAGCAGTGGTCACTTTATCCAAGCAGCTGGAAGGATCAGGGGCAGGAATTGTTCTGACATCTCCCAAAGGTGAGAAGTTCTGTTATGTGCTCCGGCTAATGTTTCCTTGCACCAATAATGCGGCTGAATATGAAGCCTGCTTCATGGTCTCAGAGTGGCTAAGGAGATGAATTTAAGCCGGGTAAGGTGTTTTGGCGACTCAGATCTTGTGGCTCAGCAAGTTTCAGGCACTTGGGACTCCAAGGACCCGCGGATGGCGGCTTATCCTCAGGCGGTGGATGTCATTGCTGGTCACTTCAAAGGTTATCTGGTGGATCACATTGATCGTCGCAGGAATGTTCACTGTCCACGATCACTTTATTAATTTATTTATATATGTCAACCACGGATACTTTGTTTATTTTCCGATTCATGAACTACAATCCCTTTTATTTCATGCCATGCTACTGTTTTTCCCCCACAATAGCCCCCTTTATTTAATGTGGTTGGGATTTTCCCTTTCGTAGCCCACAATCCCCTTTTTAGGGGCATGCTACGCGTCCGCCTGCTGATCTTTTTAGAAGATCAGCCGGGTCGCGAGCCGTCAGATGCGTCATCGAGCGGCTATCAGCACCCTCGACCATTGCAACAAAAGTAATGTTGCTGAAACCTTTGCAACATGGGTTTTATTGCAGAAACCCTTGCAATAGAGGTTATGTTGCAGCATGTTTTTGCAAAAAAGATGATGTTACAGAAACGTCTTCAAATTTTTATTGCAGCAGAGTTTTTTTTTGCAATAAAGATCATGTTATAATTTTTTTATAATTTATTTTGTAACAAAGGTCATGTTGCAGAATTTTTTGATAACAGAAATTACGTTGCAGGATCTGTTGTTGTGTCTCAGCTCGTCTAAGGCGGCGGACGGTCTGTTGTAATTGGCCGGTTGATGAAAATCTTTTCCCTTTTATTTATACCACCAGGATTTTGCGTTTCGCAGCCTAGTTATTTTCTTTCTACCCGTGGCTCACCCTCCATTAGTATATTCTCAAGCTACATGTAATTCTAAAACTCAATGCATATATAAGTTGGTTTAATTATGTGTAATGAAGCAAGATCTATTTAATTTGTTAAAAAGCCTTTTTGGGGGGCATGAGCGCAATGGGTGCAGGGAGCTCCTATTAGGCGCTTCAGGCGACAGAAGTCCTCCCTGGCGCCTACTACAGCGCCCAGTTGGCCGGCCCACGAAACACCACAGCATCAAAATTCATATATCGTAATAAAAGCAGCAAAAATAAAAGGTCTCTCCAGGTTTCAAACTCGCACCTGTTATACTAACGTAAGTATTGTACTGCCCACTCTAGCTACCTGCCATTAGTGATAGGTACCAGCACCAAACGCGTAATAACAATGTTGCCCCGCTATTTTATTGCACACAATTGTACTCATATATATATTTTGAATTATTTGACCAAAAAAATCATGAATTTAAAAGATTCATAGATTTTGAAAAAGGTTCGTCAATTTTCAAGAAAAGTCCACGAACTGGAAAAAAGCTCATCAATTTTCAAATAAAAGCTCATTAAATCTGAAAAAATGTCCATGTATTGAAAAGTTCATCGAATTAGAAAAAAAGTTCACAAAATTGATAAAGGTCATATATTTTCAAAAAAGTTCATTGAATTTGAAAAACCCTATCGATTTTGAAACATAAGTTCATGGTTTTTTTAAAAATGTTCATTGAATTTGAAAAAAATCATCCGATTTGAAAAATAAGTTCATGGATTTTTGAAAAAAGTTCATAAATTTTTTAAAAATTTCATAAATTTTTTTAAAAATTTCACAACTTTTGAGAAAAGTTCATCGACTTGGAAAAACAGTTCATGGATTTTTGAGAAAAACATTCGTTGATTTTGAAGAAAAATTTCACCGATTTACAACCGTTCATTTAAGAAAAAGAAATAAATATAAAAAAGAACAGAATAAAAGAAAAAATGTGAACTGGAGAAAGACAAAAAAGGTCGCAAGAAATAAATATAAGCTTACGGTGGCCGTAGTGGTTGGCGCGGTGCGCTGTGAAAGTTGAGGTCTGCGGTTCGATTTGTTGTTTGCACTTTAAAGAGATACAGCAAAACATTGCATGGGCTGCCCCATCTCGCGACAGAGCAAGTGTGCTGCAGGCGCCGGTTTGCAAAAAAAAAAAAAAAAACTAAAGCCGGCGCATGTGGCGCTAAATAGGATTTGCCATGTGTGCAACTCAACCCAGCAGAGGACATACATGCGGCCCACGCAAAGAGACAAAGGAAGAAAATCTTCTCACTGGCCGCTCCGGATAAAAAATAGCATTTACACACGAGAGGTCGATCTCTGATCTTCATTAGGAGTTGTGCATCCATGCCTAGAATTCGTCTGATGGTCTTGTTCATCAGCTGTTCCAAAGAATCATTTTCTTGTCTACACGTGTAGACGTTAAGGGAGTCTTATCACTTGTCCCGTGTGGTATGTCACAGAAATAGTATGCACGTTTATGTATAGGCAAAACAGGTAACGTTCACACGTCCGACCTCTTGCCTCGTGACCCGCAAGTTTGGCCTCCGACCTCGCGGTCCCGCACGCCCGCGTCCCACCTCGCGGCCTTGCGTGCCCGACGTCCAACAAAATTGGAGTGGGTCTCCTGCGTGACAGTCACCACGCGGCCTCACCCCAAACATGTTCGGACCCTCTTCCATGTTTGTTTAATTGCAGTTGTCATGGTTGTTGAAACGCGTTGTCACCCCAAACCTGCCCGAACCCTCTTTCATGTTTGTTTAACTGAAATTTGACATGGTTGCTGAACTGCAGTTGCCATGTCTGGACAACTATAATTGGTTGCTCAACTGCAGTAGCCATGTCTGAACAACTGTAGTTACCATCTCAAGTCAAGTGCAGTTATCATTTATGGACAACTGCAGCTGTTCCCATGTATGACCAACTGCAACTACCATGACTAATCACTTACAGTTGCCATGATTTAAAAACGGTAGGAGTTGCCACCTACTAACACTAGGCACCTGTCATGTAACAGTGGAAAAGACAATGCAAAATGATATCTTGAGATATGGTGGGAGTTGCCATATGCTTCTAAGCACACTAGGCAGTTGCCACAGAAACAATGCAAAAGAGACATGGCAAAATAATATATTCGGGTAAGAGAGAGAGAGAGAGTTATCATCTGCTTACAAGAACACTAGACAGTTGCCCTGTACCACTGCAAAACATGGCAATTGACAGTTTGGGGTAAAGCGAGAGTTGTGGGAGGAATGGGAAGAGGAGACAGGCGGCGATCGTGCGAGCATGTGGGCGCGACGATAGTTTCACCGCACGTCGGGTTGGTAGCCGCACGTCGGGTTGGTAGCCGCGAGCTCTGCGTGCGTGAAACATGCATGCGTGCGAACTGATAAACGCCCACACACCAGTCCCTTCCTACGTGGCACAAAATCTGTCAAATCGTGTCAAGATTCGTGCATACTTGAATGGACAACGACCCACGCGTGTGGGCCAATTACAAAACACCCACACGTGTGGGCGTTATCTTTTCCTTTTTCCTAATATGTTGATTGGTGTTTTTCTCTCTCGCTGACAAATTGATCCACGTTTTTTTGTGTTTTTCGATCTATTTACTCTGTTATTTTATATTAGGTATATTCTTTCTAGCAAAATGATCAAGACACATAATTATACAGAAGTTATGCCAAAATTATCCTTTGTAATTTTGTTGGTTAGTGTCAAGTAAATCTGCGGTCTAAAAAGGTAAGAGATACATGCAATCAAGAAAGAGAGAAAGAGAGAGATACTTTCCTTGTTTTGCTACAAGGTGAGAAACAGACAATCAACAAAGAGATTCTTTCCTTCTTCCTGAAGTGCTAAAAATAGAATTACAAGGAATTAAAAGAAATGCATCTTATATTGTGGAATTTATCAAAATCAAATACATCTTATATAATGGAATGGGAGGAGTATGCTTGGATTGCGTCGCTCGCCATAATTGTTCTATGCCGACCTTGGCGATGACTACACCGACCCACAATATATATAGACTCTATTCATCACCTAAGGTGTAGATAAGTTATTTATTCACCCGAGAGAATCTTACTATGAAATTATAAATAAATTACATTTGGATTACAAATACTTACATTTATATTGATTTACTACGTAAAATTTGACTTAAAAAAACAAAAAATATAGGGCACAAGATTAGAAAATTTGAATTTATTGTACATTTTACACTATTTTTTATGGTTGTAATTTTACGTGACAAAATATTTTTTACGATGATTATATATTTTCTTACGGTCTCTTTTTTATGTATAAATAAGAAAAAAATACGAAACGTAAAATTACGGTGCATTGGTGTCAAAATAGAGGAGGGTGAAAAATAACTATTTCTCATCCGGGATGACGAATAAAGCGTGTATATAATAAATTGAAAAATGCAAATTCATGGCAAACATGTCGCCTAGCCTGGTTGGTGGTCCAGTCCACTGTGCGGCACTGGAGGCAATACATCGGGTTCACTCTAAGTGATCTATAGATGAAGCCCCCCGTACGACACCCGCGAGCGTCAACGTGTAGAGCTTTCGCACAAGGCGTTTCTAATGGGCCGACTCATTCAGTGGTGCAATAAAGTGAACATACCCCACCCCTCCCCCGCGCAAAAAAACGTGCTACTACTAACCGAACTCACAACCACAGACTAAGTGGTTGTTTGATTAAGGAGTAATATCAATTAGTTTTTAGTAAAACTTGTTTTAAGAAGATTTTTTGGAAAACTTGTTTTGTTATTCTGTTAGGTACACATGTATAGGAAATCGGACTTGAAAATTCTTAAATCTGTTTGTGAACAACCATGATTGGGCGAGTGGATTTGCACGGGGTGAACGAACCAGGCTAAGAAGTAGGAACGGTCGTTGAGGATAGTATATGTGCATCTATAGAAAAACTACTAATAGTGTTTTTTCTTTTCAAAAACTTAACTTTTGCACTTAACACTTGAGTTGCTGAGTGTAAGCTACTTTTAGGCAGAGCAAAAGTTTAAGAACTAAATGCAGCAATGGATTTAAAGTTTGGAAATATTCAACCATTTGTTGGAAAAATTGTGATTTTTTTGTCAAAAATATGAATAATGTTTGGAATAGTGAACAATTATCGAAACTTCAATTTATTAGAACATGACTAATTTTTAGATATATATTGAGCATTTTTTTGTATATACACTGAACAATATTTGAAATAGACTGTAAACATGTTTGTGATATACGCTGAACAATATTTAATACACATTGCACATTTTTTATATATGCTGAACAATATTTAAATACACATTGAACATATTTCTGATATACGCTGAATAATTTTAAAGTACACACTGAGCATTTTTATGATATATGCTGAAAAATATTTAAATACACATTAATGCTTTTGGTGATACTAAAAAAAATTAACATACAGAATGGACAGTTGATATAAATATGTTGAATATTTTCTTAATAAATGATGAGTATTTCCTTAAATACACAATGAATACTTTTGTATACAAACACACAATTAACTTTGTATAATACATGAAAAAAAGAGGAAAAAGGAAAAAACCGAAATGAAAATAGAAAAATAGAAATAGAAACGAAAACAGAAAAAAGGAAATATAAAATAAAAGAGAAGAACAAGCAGAGCGACTGTGGCCAGCCCAAACTGGCGAGTCCGGAGCCAAGCTTCAGCGAAGGCGAAGCCACGTCCTTTTGACGCTCGCGAGCTTCAGGATCTGCCCTGTAGACTCGCCGAGAAAACACCGTGGCGCTAGAGATGGATAACTCATGGGATAGGAACCCATCCGACGATCCGAGGTGGCAACACCAGGCCTCCACCGATCCAATGCTGCTCCCTGATTGGCCCAAACCAAATCCAGAAATCCTCCATCACCCACGTCTCCACAAAAACTTGTGCTACAAATACTTACACGTCTCCCCTCTCTAATTCCTACCACTCACTGAGAAGCACCCAGCAGCAACAGCCGGCTAGGCCACCGTACGGAACTCCGGAGCAGCAGACATGGCATCCACGATCATGGCCGCCGCCTCCCGCGCCGTTGTCGCCAAGACGCCGTTCCTCAGCGGCCAGAGCCGCGCCGCCAGCGCCAGCCCGCTGCGCGACATCGCCGCCGCGGCCAACGGCAGAATCACCATGGTACGTGCCACGAACTAACCACCACGGAACTCGTCTGCAATGCTAGTATCTGCGCGTGCTAAGAGCTAACGATTGTCCGGTGTGCGCGCGCGCTCGCAGGGCAACGACTTGTGGTACGGCCCGGACCGCGTCAAGTATCTGGGCCCCTTCTCCGCGCAGACGCCGTCGTACCTGAACGGCGAGTTCCCCGGCGACTACGGCTGGGACACCGCCGGGCTTTCTGCCGACCCGGAGGCGTTCGCTAGGAACAGGGCGCTGGAGGTCATCCACGGGCGGTGGGCGATGCTCGGCGCTCTTGGGTGCGTCTTCCCGGAGGTGCTCCAGAAGTGGGTGGGCGTCGAGTTCAAGGAGCCTGTCTGGTTCAAGGCCGGCTCGCAGATCTTCTCTGAGGGTGGCCTCGATTACCTTGGAAACCCCAATCTTGTTCATGCCCAGAGCATCCTTGCCGTGCTCGGCTTCCAGGTCCTTCTCATGGGTCTTGTTGAAGGGTTCCGCATCAACGGTCTTGATGGTGTCGGTGAGGGAAACGACCTCTACCCCGGCGGCCAGTACTTTGACCCGCTCGGCCTTGCCGACGACCCTGTCACCTTCGCGGAGCTGAAGGTGAAGGAGATCAAGAATGGCCGTCTTGCCATGTTCTCTATGTTTGGGTTCTTCGTGCAAGCTATCGTCACCGGTAAGGGCCCATTGGAGAACCTGTTCGACCACCTCGACGACCCTGTCGCCAACAATGCATGGGTTTTCGCCACCAAGTTTGCGCCTGGATCTTAGGCTGGCCGAGCGCCACGGCGGCCCTGCCATTGTAAAGTGTAAACTACTCCCATGTGTGTGCAATAGCAACGAATGGTCGATGTGATCTCTGAAATTCGAAATTTTGGAGGATTTTTTGGTTCACTTTCTGATGTGTGTTGCTTATATGTTGCGATGTGCTTAGCTCATTCTTGGTGGTTACATTTTATCAAGTGAAGATGGTGTTATAACTGATCAGAATAGCTATGATGTGAAGTTCATACCAAAAGTAACAACATCAGGGGTTCTTCCCAACTGCACAAAGGATTACATGTCACACACATGCATCACTAATCATATTGCTAGACCCAAAGGCCACAGAATTTGACGCCTCCACATGCTAAAGAGATCCAATAAAAAATCTAACAAAAAATCTACCTAATCCAAGTGTCATATAATAGATGACAACAGAATAACTTAAAAAGGTCAATCAAGTCTCGTGACATTTTCGTTCAGAAAATATATTTCAAATTAGTGAAATGACAATACAAATCGTCCTACATATAGGTTATATACTAGAAGGAACAGGACTCGAGTGTATTTCAGTTCAGAGATATATAGGTGATCTTGTTCACACATAAGTACTCCCTCCGTACCACAATACTTGTTGTCGGGGAGAACTAGTCTAGTTTTCTCCAACAACAAGTATTTAGGAACAGATGGAGTATTTCACTAAGGTGAAGACCTTACATTAAACAGCCAGAACCAGAAACCAACTGCTATCTGCTACTGGATGTCTAAATTGAATCATTGCATCCGTATTCATGGAATTATGGTTCACTTTAGTTCCTAGGAAATGATTCGCTTAGGACATGTTATAGATATTAAGGGCATTTTTAACCGATCCCCTACAACCGGTTAGTGGAGTAAAATTTCGATTTTACTCCCCTAACTGGCACCTAGCCGATCCCTAACCGTCATTGTGGTTTACTCCCGCACTAAATTTTTCCTATTTTTACTCCATCGATTGGCGGACAAGTAAAACATCGTGCCCTTTCTCTCGCATCTGCCCTGCCGCTGCATCTTCGTCTGCGCGCCTCCTGCTGGCCCCACGTCGGCCCCGCCGCTACCTCGTGCCATCCCTTTCCCTTCGCCGTTGTTCTGCCCGTCAGCCAGCCCGTTCGCCCCCTTCGCCGTCACCGAAATCAACGTGAAACGCCGCCGGCGTCGCTATTGTTGATTCGTCTGATTTCTTTCGAGTGTCTTAAGGCTTATAAAAGGCGAAGCTCCTGGTTGCGACTATTCGGTCAACGGGCACAACTACTCGATGTGTTACTACCTTTGGGGTGGTATCTATCCATCACGGGTCACCTTGGTCAAAACAATTCCGTGTCCAAAAGGTAACAAAAACACCCACTTTCCTGACCTAGGCAGTGATATATAAAACTCGGTGGGACCGAATTTGCCTGACATGGGCAGTTATCAATATCGGTGTCACCGATTCCTAAAACTCAAAATTTCCAATTTTTAGAAATGGGATAACATAAGGTTGGTCACTGGTTTCGGTTTCACCATAATGAAAGTTGGTGTCACTGAGAAGCTAGGGTTTGGCATTGGATCTGTTTGAGGGAAAACTGAGTAGGGTCAGATGGAAAAAGTTGGTGACACCGAATTTTGGACTTTTAGGGTTTGGACATAATATTTGTGTGAGAATTTCATGAGTATTTTTGGTGGCTAATATCTAAGCACTTGGACAAGCACATCATTATGGATACCTCATCCCCTTTTAATAGCATTGTCTTTCCTATGGACTAAAATGTAATTTCTCACAGAATATAAAATGTAGAGTCTTGTAGCTTAAAACTTGGTCAATCCTATTCCTTTCCTTCTTGTTCTTTCCTTGGGGATTATCCACACAATCCGGCGGTGGCGGGAATCGAGAGGTGGATGGGTGAAGTTGGGGATCAAGAGAGTGAAGGATAAGTTTTTTTTACCGCGTCGGGAGCTGTTAAGACCGACTAATGCTGGCATGGGCCTAATGGGCCTGAATGTGCAATGCCAGGCCTAATATGCAATGCCAGCACTAAGCAAATAGCTATGGCGTACGAATTTAGCCAATGTGGACACTATTTGAAAATATTACTGCTGACGTTAGTAAAAAATGGCGCGACACGAACAAGAGTTGTGGCTAGCCATTTTTGCACCAATGTTGATGGGATCAATATTTTCATTGGAACTAGATATGTTGTTTCATTGTCGACATTTGAGATGCGTATGTTCGACATCTGAAATGTTTATGTGTTGTCTGAACCAAGGAAAGCTAAAGCATTATGGTTGCCACATCTAATTATTGACTTGTTATGGCATTTGCAACAGTAAATTGTCTTATAGTTCTTAAATAGAAGTGTTGGGTGTTCTTTGTCGCGCCGTTGTTGTTGCTGCGTTTCTTAAAAAACATACTAGTATCATTTCAAAATATAAGATGTATTACTTTTTTGAAAAATCAAATCTATTAGCTTTGACCGATTTTGTCGACAAATATATCAAAATCTATAATATTGAATAGGTGTTTTTATATTTTTATTTAGTATTCTGAATCTTGGCATTTCTTGCTCAGAATTTGGTCCAAGTTTAAAATTTTCTAAAATATTAATACCCGTAATATTTTGGAATTGATGAAATATTTAGTTTGATGGGTGGGAGAGCTGATGTAGTGTGTTTTGTGTTTATTTATAATATGGTGATTTGGTGGCCTTTCATGGTGATATTTTATGTTATCCGCGAACTAACGTACACATATGTGGAGAAACTTCTGCGTCGGCAGCTATATCTAATATATTGGTGCTGTAATATCATGTGGTGGCGCTTTATTTCTCCTAGGTGATGGGAGGGTGTGCAATATGATATGTTTTATAGGTCAGTTGCTGCTCATTTATTTAAAAAATTATTGGTCTGGTCAAAATTGTAAACTAAAATTCAAAATTGAATACTTCAATTGAATGAAAAAAACTTTAAAATTAAGGAATATAATGAATTAAAAGAATTGAATAGGAGAGCTCCTTAAGAAATTGTTGACCTAGTCAAATTCGGATGACCCAGTTCTAAATGAAGATCTCAATTAATTACGAGACCTTAAAAATTAGAAAGTACGGTATATAGTAGAAAAGAACTGAATAAGAAAGCTTTGAGAACTTGTTGACCCGATGAAAATCGAATGACCGGATTTCAATTGGAGACTTCAATTGAATGTCAACTCTTTAAAACTAGGGAACACAATGTTATAGAGGATATAAGTTCTTGAAATTGGGTTAGATTCTCCCTCGATTATACTTTTTCCTTGCAACCGCATATAGAATCTAATTAAACATGCACCACACCTTCTATGTTTTTGCTACATTAAGAATTGCGTAAACATATTAAGATAAATAATTGTACCTATATATTTGTGGCGCTAAACTATATCATTTCTCAACTCATTAATTACAGTTGATTTGCTTTTAGTGCTATCATAATATTTTTCGTATGCATGTGAAAGCTCACATCTGGTGGTAATATCAGTCGAGACGTATGCTGCACGTGTACTCTTATTTTTTTAAAGCATCCATGCTTAGAACATCTCTAACAGATGCGTTAAATTTCCAAGTCACAAAATTGATTTACGGTTTTCCATAAATTGATATTGTGGACATGGATTATCGCCGGCGCAAAATAAATCACTAAACGATACTATATTTTAAAACATAGTCTCAAAACAAGTTCCTGCTACATAGATAGTCTGGACCTCGCCGATGTCTGCGGCGCCGGTGGAGGCTCATGGCTTCATGCCGAGATAGTATTCACACGTGGACTTGTGCATCGTGTACGCAAGCTAGTACTCCGCGTTTGCCTCCTCGAACCGTGTGGCGGCGCCCTCCTCGCCATTGTCGAGCGCCTCCTTCATGTGGAATCGAGCCTTCTCTGCCTGCGCATAGCCTTGATGGACGCCGAGAGGGCGTCGCGAAGTTTGTCAAAACGGTGCCATCAGCGGCTCCCTCCACTAAGGGAGAGGGCGCCGCGCTGGCGTGCCTGCACACAGCAGCGGAGCTCCTAGTAGGGCGAGGTGTGGCGCTCGCCCAACCTTGATTCGGAGGAATTGTTTTTATATAGGTATACATGTACACTTTTGACCAATATTAGAAGCACTGACCAGGTTCAGGTGGGAACATCTCATGTTGTTGGGCCTAATGGGGTCAAGCCCTGCCCCAACACACTCGCCCCGTCGCCCCACCCCTTTCTCTCTTTCGCCACTAGCCCGTCGCTCCGTCACTTCCTTCGTTACGAGCAGTGTTGGTTGCGAAAACCTTAGCCGCCAGTTCTTGAGCCAGTACCGCAGCGTCGCGCCGTCACCCATTCTTGGCGGCCGGCAACAACTGCTCTCGTTTCGGGAGGCCGGAGGCAAGCAGCAGGTAGCGTCGCAGCTACGACTCCCGTTCCTGGCGGCTAACACGGGCGACGCGCCGGCGCGGGGCGGCGCGGCAGCACGGGGCGGCGTGGGGTGGCGCGGCGGCACATGGCGGCATGCGAGGACGGGGCCGGCGGCAAGCAGTAGCTGACATGTGTGGACACAATTTTCCACCAAATAAAGATGAAAGGTGCTTTCAGCTAGCATGGTATAAGGACTTTGATTGGTTGGAATGTAGTGTGGAAAAGGAAAAGGCTTACTGTTTTGATTGTTTTTTTAAGCATGATCGAATGGATGATAAATTTGGTTATGAGAACCCACATGCTTTCTATATTCACTGCTTTACTCACCAATTTCAGTTGATAGTTGTCACAGTTTCAAGATGTTGCAAGGGTGTTGAGGACTTTTTTTGACTATGTGACCATGATTGTCAATCTCAGCGGTTCATCTTGTAGGAGGAAGGATAGGTTACTTGATAAGCAAAAGGAAGTTCTTTTGGCTAAGATCGAGGGCGGTGAGGTGCCCAAGGGAAGAGGTAAAAATCAAGAAACATCTCTAGTTAGACCTGGAGATACAAGATGGGGCTCTCATTACAAAACTTTTATCTCGCATTGAATCAATGTGGGCCGCAGTGATATAGTTTTGGGCATTGTTGAGGATGATGTGCATGTTCCATGTACGGCAGGAGGTTTGGTTCATCAAATGGAGACTTTTAGCTTTGTGTTTATTTCTCTAATTATGAACGTGAACACATAGAAGATAACCTTGATATTGCAAGCCTAGCTAAAAAGATGGTTGAACTTGAAAGGCATATCATGTTTTCTACGGTTTATCGCCTCATTGAGTTGTCATTGCTACTATCGGTGGCCATGACAACTGTTGAAAGGGCCTTTTCAACAATGAAAATCATTAAGACCGAGTTGCGCAACAAGATGTCCGGTTGCTGGCTTATTGACTTGATGGTGTGTTACGTTGAACGTGGATATTCAAAGGTCTAGATCTTGATAAAATTAAGGAAAGTTTTCTAAAGGAGGGCAGTGCACTACCATTGTCTGGGTCTTCTAGACGCCATTAAAACTTCACTATTAATCGGTATGTTTTAGGTTGTTATTCTATTGAGACAAACATGTTTACATTTTCATCATATCCTGTTATTCTGTTTAGGATCATTTAAAATATTAATGTATAATGTTTGTTAGTGTGTGTTATCTATGTTGATTTTGCATCAATTTTTTTCCTTTGCAGTTTGCCCCACCTTATTTTTTTTGTCCTCTGCCACTGCCTGCACACGGTGCCAAGGCTCGATGGTGTGGCCATTGGAGCTATCGGCCTCCGCGTCGTGCCAGCGCTTGTGTGCCGAGGGACGACGGCAACCACCACGTCCGCGACCAGCACCTTCTCCTGACATGGCTGACCGACCGGAGTGCAAAAACATGGTGACATAGGGGAGGAGGAATGCGGCGTGGGAAAGGAGGATAGTGGCGGATCTGGATGCGAGACGGCAACCCTAAACCCCCCCTCTGCCAATTGATATAACGGTTGAAGGGGGCGGTTTACGGGCCGGCGTATTTTTAGCGAACCTGATATGGCCCGAAATTGGCTGGATATACTATCTAGCCGTCAAATATATGGGCCCGCAGCAGGATAGCGCATCCGCTAGAGAGGCTTTTCCTACTTGACGCAGTTGATCGTTCGCATAGACCCGATCAAGCTAGCGATGGAATTGGGACGACCCATCTTACAAGCTAACAAGTAAATCACATCTGGTTTTGAGAACATGTTGGAAGGTTCCAGCCTGGTTTTTCTAGTTTTGGGAACATTCCAGAATGTTCCTGAGTCATCTTTTACTGGTTTTTCGCTTTCTTATGTTTTTTAATTATTCATTTTTATCCTTTTTATGTTTCATTTCCTTTTTCTTTTCTCTTTTTTCCTTTTTTTTGCCTTTTGTTTTCGTTCAAAATTGTCAAAACTTTGTCAGGGGAAAATGGGGATTTCAATAAATAATCCCGTTTCAAAATTGTTCGCTAATTTCAAAGAATGTTCATGTTTCCAAATTAATTCGAAAGATAAAAAAATTTCTTGTATTTAAATACTTTCTCAAAATATAAAAATCGTTCCTGTTTTAAAATTTTGTTCAGGAGTATCAAAAAATATTCCAGTTTTAACAATTGTTTGCAATTTTAAATAAATGTCATTTTTCAATTATTGTTCCGGGGTTTCGAAAAAAATTCGAGATTCTCAAAATGTTTATATTCCGTATTTTGATTTGGAATTTGAAAAAATAATCCCGCTATGAAAAATAATTTTATTTTTATATTTTGATCCAGAGTTTTAAGGATTGTTCATGTTTAAAAAAATGGAAATTTAAAATGTTCTCGTTTTAAAAAAAATCACGTACTCATTTTTTGCAGCGTCTCGAAAATTGTTCTGTATTTTCATAATTATTTTCCTTTTTCGATAAAGTATTTTGTTCGCATTTCATAAAATATACCCCTTTTTTCAAACAAATTTTTTGTCTTTGAAATTCAAAAAATACTCGTTTTCTAAATTTAGTTTGGAAGATTCAAAAAATGTTCTCAAATATCAAAAATTGTTCTTGTTTTAAAATTTTGTTCACGATTTACGAAAAACTATCCAGTTTCAATAATTGTTTGCATTTTTAACAAATGTTTTTGTTTCAATTTTTTCTGGAGTTTCGGAAAGAAATCTATTTTTTCAAAAATGTTTGCGTTCCGAATTTTGGTTTGGAATTTCAAAAAAAAAATGTTGCCGCTTTGAAAAAAATATAATTTTTCCAAATTTTGTTGCAGAGTTTTAAAACATGTTCGTGTTTCCAAAAAATGAAATTTAAATAATGTTCTCGTTTTGAAAACCAGTGGGTAAACTCTGAAACCCAGGAAATGATAATGCCCCCTAGGCAAACCCTCGCGAAAAGAAAACCAGTAGGTAAACTCTGAAAATTTTAAATTTTTTCTTGCGCAAATTGCACATTGTGCAGGATCATGCATGGCTTTAGGCGGCGCCATACGTATCCACTACATTGACGCAATGGATCTTCTGCTAATCCTCAAACAAAACTGCTTTGCATACGGTCATTTCTTGTCTGATCCATCATCCATGTACGAGTAGACTGTAAATATATGCAGCAGGCAAAGACCCACAAACTGACTCATCTCGAATCCTACAGGTGTAGGACGAAAATATGCCGTATGTATAGCACTGTCGATCCTCAAAACATCAGTGGTGCTACGTGCAATGCTCTCAACAGTTAGCGGAATTTTCTATAAGTAGGGGAGCTCCTACTCGACGCATTCAGCGCCGCTTAGCACTCCTGGCGCTCGCGCGCGCCGCCTAGCGGGCCGGCCCAGCAGCTACTTCAAAAGGCAAACATGAAAAGAAGAACTATCATCAGAAAATATAAGCAAGTCCTGGGATTCGAACCCACATGATAACCGTGGAAGCCTCAGCACAATAACCACTGCGCCAAGAAAACTATGTGAAATAGTATCCTAAAACAACTCTATTTAATACTTCTATTAGTACAACACTTATACCATATAAAGAACTCGCGACCTATACTACCTATATGTGTTCAGCTAACCTCTAGGGCGTGTCTTTGCAACTGACAAAATGCAGCGCTAACACTTGAGAAACTTTCAGTGCTGCTCACATATGATTTTCTTAAGAAAAATGAAACTTCACAAATTTCGGAAGAAGTTCATGAACATGCATAGTCGCCCTATTCAAGAAAAGTCCAATGATTTTAAAAAACGTTCATCAAATTTAAAAAACAGTTCAAAAAAATTGTAAAATGTTCACCAAAAATTTGAAAAAGTTCACCAATTTGAAAAAAAGTTCATCAATTTTGAAAAAAAGTTAACAAAACTGCAAAACATTCATCATTTCTGAAAACAATTCATCAACTTTTGAAAATAGTTCATCCAATTTGAAGAAAAATTCATCCAATTTGAAAAAAGTTCATTCAATTTGAAAAGAATTCATAGATTTCAAAAAATCATCAAATTTAGAAAATACTCATCGAATTTGAAAAAAAGTTCATCAAATTTGAACAAAATCATCAATTTCTAAAAATAGTTCATGAAAAATAGAAAAAGTTCATATATTTTGAAAAAAGTTCATAAAATATAGAAAAAATTCATTGAATTTTAAAAAAATCATTGAATATGAAACAAAATCATCTATTTTTTAAAATAGTTCACAAAAAATATAAAAAGTTCATAGATTTGAAAAAAAAGTTCATCAAATTGGAAAAAATAAATCATCGAATTTGAAAATTTCACCTATTTAAGAATAAAACAAAATCGATGAGTGAAAGAAACCAGGAAGAAAAAGAAAAGAAAAGGCAGAAAACGAAAAATGAAAAAAAAGAAAAAGGAGCAGAAACGAAAAAATAAAGGAAAGACTTGACTTTTATCAGACCTTGTTGTGTGGTGTGGTGGTTATTCTATCGAACATCAATGTGTGAGGTTTGTGGTTCGAGTCGCAACGATAACAAAATAGGATTTGCCTATAAGTAGTCGCTAAAACGTATAAGTTGACAACTAGCAAATTTAACATGGGTCGCCCATTCAAAAATTTGATAAAATAATCCATAAGTAGACGCTAAAACGTACATGGTGACAACTAACAAATTTAAGATGGGTAAACCATTATTTTTTTTGATAAAATGTTCGCAAATTCGGTCTACCTATAAAGTTTGGACACGTCTAGGGATCAGCTGGTGGCTGGTTAGCCTTCCCGAGCAGCAGGCCAAAAAAGGCAACAACTTTCCCCCCGCTACAAAAAAGGAAAATTTTGGTCTCACCACGCGAGGAAATGCTCCACCAACTCCAGCCGGTCCCCGCGCACTAGCCTTGTCTGCAACCGCCCCTCACGTGTTGGCCTTGGCACCTCCTTGTACATAAAGGCGCCCAAAGCCCCAGATGAGGCTGTGGCCTCTTTCCTCCTCCCTCAAACTGTTCCAGATCTATCTTTTCCTCACGAAACAGCTTGCTCTAATGGAGGAAGAACAACAGATCGCCATGGGAGAGTTTAGTTGAAATCTGAAGCAATTTTAACAGAAAAAACCCCTATAAGTTATCCTTCTCTTCCCTACCTTTCTTCCTCCTCTTCAGATCTTGCGCACAAAAGTGTTGTTGGGTGTGCAAAAACTACTGAGTTAGATCCACTTTTTGTTGAGCCTAGGTCAAGAAAAAACTTGAGCAAATTTTTAGTAGACTTGTGCAACTAAATAGACTGTGGTAGCCAACTTCTGTACATCCAAGTGCAAATGATTGGGTTGTTAGAAACTTTGCAACTGAAGTAGCTTTGTTGCCCAAAAACTGTAGTTATAAGTGCAACATACAACAAAAAAAAGGTAAAAAGATCTTACAACGATTGAAACAACCTTGGCAAAAAATATGGCACGATGCAAAATAAGAGGCCAATTTTTCCATATCCATAAACCAATAAGACAACTTTTTGTGGCCAAAAAATACGTGTGCAAAATTAGCAGTAAAACTGTGCAACAACATAATCTATATAGGACAACTTTTGTAATATAAAGTGCAACATAACCTGTGCAGTTTATGAGGTAAAACCATGCAACCAATCAAACGGTGGTAAACCAATTTTTGAACTGCACAATGCAAGAAGCATTAAAAAATAGTGATCTAGTTGAAAGCATACGTAAATGGTTCCACACTTGAACTAGTAAACATTGATTCATATAGTTAACTACTATACAAAAGCCAAACTTGAATTGTTCATCAATGAGAGACTGGTAGGGTATTCATTGCATCTTCTTGTGAATCCTGGTTGTTATGTGCATAAAGTCCACATCAACTCCATCAGAAAAAAAAATCTGTATTCAAAAAGGATTCAGAACGTAAATAAAATCCATGTGAGAAAAGATAGGAAACACTTGTTTTATGTGTTTTTGCCCGTGCACAATTTTAGTCTACAAAAAATAGCAAGTTGTAAAACAAAATGTATACAACAGAGATAAGTGTATTGAAAAATGGGAAACTGACTTGTGCAACTAGGTTAATTGACATTGTGCAACAATGTTATAGTCTTGTGCAACCAAGTAGTGTATCTTCTACAACTTCAACAATGTTACAGTCTTAAGGTGTGATCTTTTTTGTGTCAGTGTTCAGCTACAAAAAGCTACAATTTGTGTAACTATCTTGTCTGCTGCATGCAATTGTCCTTTAGTCATGTGCAACTTATGTTGAGAAACAACTAATTTGGCGCTGATTTGAATTTCCTCTACTTATGTAGATTTTGATTGGTTTCCTCCAAAAAATTAGACATGTTAGATCTCAATGAGGTGCCTCCTGATCTCAATGAGCTTCCTCCTGAGACCAATGAGGCTGATGATGTTGGTGCACGACATGTACAATCTACCAGTTGGAGTCACAATGGGTTTCCTAGTATTGTTGTTGACATCAAAGGGAAGCCACCACCAACTAATAATCGTGTACTCATCTCTTTGGAGTTAGAGAGTCATACTCTAGCTGACACGGGCTCTGAGGCTGCTGCTGCTAGTCCAATTATGTAACGACCCGACCTGAAAGGTCAAGTCTCCGGTGTTTCCGTACCATCCCAAGATCATGCTGGTACACACACGGTACATCAATGTATATATCAAAGGGAAATCACATAGCAAATATATTAATCGAAATCTCATTTCGAGTCCTTTATTACAATAAAAATTACAATAAAGTGGCTAAAAGCCAACTCATGAGAATATCTAAATCTTGCGGAAGCGTCGAAGGTAGATGAGTCCATCTGACTCCAAGGGCATCTCACTGAGCATAGAACGTGTCCTCACTCCTGGTCGGAAAAGTACTCTGCAACATGACACGTTGCAGCCATGTAGGTCAGCATATGGAATATGCCAGCAAAGTCACAAGAGAGGGGTGAAAAGATAATCATCTAGTCTATATGCATATATGGCAGGTGGGGTGGTAAGTTTTGCGTAAAGCCAATTTTTCCTACATCAAGAAAAGGGCTAAGCAAAATATTACTAAGTTGGTTGATTAATGAGATGGTTCCACCAACCATTTCTCATACCCAAAATTATTAAATACCCACATCATCATATTAATTGTGTTGAGAGTTCCGGAAGTTTCAGTTCCTTTGGCTCAAGTCGTCCATGACCGTGGACACGGCTAATCGATTAGGTTTGAAATACTCTGTAGAGTTTTGCACACGTTCCCCACAAGATTTGGTCGCCTCCGTTTGATTTCTCGCACTTCAGGGTGTTTGAGAAACGGATGACCAAAACATGGTCTTCCAAAGGGTTTCCCTGCGACTCTGTCGGTGCCCATCCTTTCCTATCGTTCTTCTACCTCTCGTAGCACCGCCTGTCCAGGGTCACCACGATATCCAACCAAGCCAGAGCCCATAATGACTTGTGGCTGTGCAGGTAAGCCTTGGGTTTTAAAGCATCCATCCATCTCTTTGTGCCTGGGTGGACCTTTCCGCATGAATACTGGCCATCTCCAGCATCACCTAGGCAAATCCACTGGTTTCTCCAGGGTGCCGTTCAACCATCATCCACCCAGAGGTATGTTGAAAACTCGGAGTCTTAAATCTTGATCATTATGTAGGTCTTGAAATTATTAACTCTCTCAACTCTCATGAATCACACAACCAACCCCGTCTACTAATAGCATAGCAAAATAAAACAACGTTTCCCGGGGCCAAAGTTGTCAAAGAGGGTTGAGAGGGGTACCTACCACATGATACTACTACAATGTAACCAAGTTTTCAACTAACCTATCTTGCATGCAACTGGGGAGATGGTAGAACTAATGCATATAAAACATGGGTAAAAATATGATCAAAGTGACTTGCCTGATTGATGATCTTCGTACGTGAGTGACTCTAAGTAACAAGCTTCGCACTCCGGATAATCTAACGAAGCAAACAAAGCACTCAATAAGCATACAACAGAATATTGTAACTCACAAATATCAACCAAGAACTAGTAAACAATCAAGACAAAACAATGCACAAATCTCAAGTAAGAAAACACACAAAGTTTTGTTTACTAGGAGGTGATTGATAAAACACTACTATCATAATAAAACTATTTTGTAATAACAAAACAATTGTTGTCAGCAAGGAAACAATAGAATATTTTATTAATAAACAGAATAAAATCAATTTAAGTTTGTTGGGAAAAGTTTAGTAAAGTTTATACAAGTTTGTGATAAACACTATATGAATCAACTATAGTTATATTAACAAAAGAATGAAAAACTAAACTTATTATTTATTTGTAAAACATGTTCTTAACAGAAAATAATTTACAATTAAATCTGTCTTAGAAAACAGAATTAAAATATACAAAACTTTGTTTGAAAACAAAACTATTACTAGTTAGTTGTTTTAATCAAATTATGCCTATTTGAAAAGAAGTTGTGATTCCTATGTTAAATAAAATTAAACTAAGCAAATTTATATTTTTATTAACAGTGAGTGAAAACACTAAATGTTTATTAACAGAACCTAAAAATGAAACCAAATCTAAATTTAAACTAATTAAAACTAAGTATATAAAACTATATTATAATACTAGGCAGATTCTGTTTATAGCTAAAACACTATTCAAAATCATCCTAAAAATCCTCAAACTAAACATGGAGATAGTACTAACCAATATCAAACAGTAGCAAAAAGAATCATATCAAAATCTATTTTCAAACTCTAGTTATTCAGATTTGAAGATTTTGAGCAAATTTGATAAAATTCAAATTTTATAGTTCAAATTTGAAATTTAAAAGTACAGGGTGAAACTATATGAAAAATGTGAGCTATTGCAAAAAGAATCAACTCAAAACACTAAATATATTAAAAGATATACCTAAAACAAATTTTGAAATCATACTGTTTTCTGAAAAACAAAACTGAAAAGAAAAACTAACTAACGGTCGACTAGGGTGACGTGGCGACCTGTGAGTGGCTGAGGTGGGTGTCTGAGCGGTGCTTCGGGCGGTCAACCGATCCTAAACAGAAAACGGTTCGGGAATAAGTGGCTTCTAATCTGAGCCGTTGGGTTTGGATCGGAGGGAGGGGGTGAGAAGGAGAAGGCTCACAGAGAAATAGGTCGCCGGCGAGGGTTCTCCGGCGAGTTCCGAAACGGCGAGGTCGACGGCGTGGTGCTCCGGTGGTCGGGGAAGACAGTGGAGTGGTCCGGGAGACAGCGACGGACGTCCTGCGTCGAATGATGAGGTCGGAGGGGCGAGGGGAAGAGTGGAGCGACGGGCACGAGCAATGGGAGCTCCGGTGGTGGCAGGGCTCCGGCGAGGAATTGACAGCGTCTCGGCGACGGAAGAGAGGGGGCTCGGGGAGGAACGGAGTGCAGAGGGTGTCCGGCTTATATAGGGGTGCTGGGGAGTGTGGGGGAGGAGAGAGGAGGGAGATCCGGGGGGGGGGGGGGGAAGAAACGGCCGGCATCGAGTCCGGCGCGCGCGGGGAGGAGAGTGATGACCGCTCGGTCATTACGAGCAAACGAGGTGGGGTCCAGCATCAGTGAGAGAGAGAGAGATATTAATGCGCGTCGGTCAGCCGGCTTTTAATCTATTCGCGAGTAACTGCTCGTGGGCCGGCCCGTTTAATACCGGAAACGGTTACCGTTTCCTTTTAATAATTTACCAGAGCGTTTCAAAAACATTTAAAGCATTCAAATCATTTGTAAATATAGGGGTATTATATATGAAAATTAACAGAATAATAAATGCTATTTAATGAACATTTCTATTCTGTCATTTGAACAATTTGAAAAAAAAATATTTTCAGAAATTGCCTAATTGTTTTTAAATCCTTTTTGCAAATATTTTCAAAATAACCCGTGGTTATTATTGTTCAAATATATCACCAATTAGTCCCTGGTGTGGAGTGTCATGTTCCTCCTCTCTTATTTGAACTTTTAACCAAAATTTCAAATAGGTGAAAGCAACTTAGGGAAAAGTAGAAAGAGCTTTCTGAAATCCAGAAGAGACATTTCAACAAACACATACATTCAAGCAATGATGCTGCTAGATGCATAGCTATAATCATAACATTCCAAAATTAAATTTTGGGATGTTACAAACCTACCCACCTTAAAATGAATCTCGCCCTCGAGATTCGGGTTGGCTAGAAAATAGGTGCGGGTGGTCTCTACGAAGATCTTCTTCGCGTTCCCAGGTGGCTTCTTCCTCGGTGTGATGACTCCACAAAACCTTACAGAACTTGATGATCCTGCTGCGGGTAACTCTGTTGGCAGTCTCGAGGATTCTGACAGGCTTCTCCTCGTAGGTCAGATCATTGTCAAGTTGTATGGCCTCTAGGGGCACTGTATCTCCCAAAGGAATATCAGCCATCTTAGTATGACATTTCTTCAGCTGGGACACATGGAACACATTATGAATTTCGGATAATCCTTCCGGCAATTCCAGTTTGTATGCAACTTCGCCTCTACGTTCAAGAATGTTGTAGGGGCCTATGAATCTGGGTGCTAATTTTCCTTTAACACCAAATCTCTTGATTCCTCGAAGCGGGGATACACGAAGATATGCTCTGTCTCCCACTTCATATGTCACTTCTTTACGTTTGCTGTCAGCATAACTCTTCTGTCGAGATTGAGCTATCTTGAGTCTGTCACGAATCAACTTGACTTTCTCTTCAGAATCTCGGATAAGGTCGGGACCAAAAAGTTGTCGGTCTCCAACACCATCCCACGTCAGTGGTGTTCTGCATCTCCTTCCGTATAAAGCTTCGAAAGGGGCCATCTTTAGACTGGTCTGATAACTGTTGTTGTATGAGAATTCTGCGTAAGGCAAGTTATCGTCCCAACTAGAACCATAGTCTAGTGCACAAGCTCTCAACATGTCTTCCAGAATCTGGTTGACTCTCTCAGTCTGTCCATCTGTCTGCGGATGAAAAGCTGTACTGAACTCTAGCCTTGTACCCAAAGTTTCATGTAACTGATGCCAAAACTTTGAGGTAAACTGTGTTCCTCTATCTGACACGATACTCCTCGGAACTCCATGCAGACATACGATCCTGGTCATATATATCTTGGCTAGCTTAGCACTGGTATAAGTGGTTTTCACTGGAATGAAATGAGCTACCTTGGTCAAGCGATCTACCACTACCCAGATGGAATCATAACCTGAACGGGTCCTGGGTAATCCTGTGATGAAATCCATACCAAGTTTTTCCCATTTCCACTCGGGTATCGACAAAGGTTGGAGTAACCCTGCTGGTTTCTGATGTTCTGCCTTTACTCGCTGACAAACATCACATATTGCAACATGTTCCGCAATATCTTTCTTCATACCTGTCCACCAATAACTTTCCTTTAAATCGAGATACATCTTGGTATTGCCTGGGTGTATCGAGTAAGGTGAATCGTGGGCTTCCTGAAGTATCAACTTCCTGAGCTCTGGGCCATTGGGCACATAGATTCGGTTCTCAAACCACAAAGTTCCGTGTTCATCCTCACGAAAACCTTTAGCTTTACCATCTTCCATTCTCTGCTTTATCTCAGCTATCTCCTTGTCCGATTTCTGGGCTTCACGAATTCTTTCGGTCAAGGTGGACTGAATTTCCAGTGTAGCAACATATCCTCTTGGAACTATCTCTAGCTTGAGCTCTCTGAGATCATCGACTAACTCTTGGGGTAATCCTCCCGCTGTGAGTGTGTTCACATAAGTTTTCCGACTCAAGGCATCGGCTACAACATTAGCCTTACCTGGATGGTAATGTAATCTCATGTCATAGTCCTTGATTAACTCTAACCATCTCCTCTGTCTGAGGTTCAACTCTTTCTGCGTGAAAATGTATTTCAGGCTCTTATGGTCGGTGTAAACATCACAACTGTTTTCGATAAGAAAATGTCTCCAGGTCTTGAGTGCGTGCACTACGGCTGCTAGTTCCAAATCATGGGTGGCATAATTCAACTCATGAGGTCGTAGTTGTCTGGATGCATAAGCTACAACCTTTCCATCTTGCATGAGTACTCCTCCAAGTCCTTGACGTGAAACATCACAATAAACCTGGAAATCCTTCCGAATATCGGGCAAGATCAACACTGGGGCTGTGACCAAACGTTTCTTCAACTCCTGGAAACTGGCTTCACATTCCTCAGTCCAAATATACTTAGATTCTTTCTTCAACAACTCTGTCATGGGCTTGGCAATCTTTGAGAAATTCTCAATGAATCTCCGGTAATATCCAGCAAGTCCGAGGAAACTGCGGATCTCCTTAACTGAGGTAGGGGACTTCCACTCGGTGACGGCTTCAACCTTAGCGGGGTCTACGGCTATTCCTTCTCCGGAAATAACATGTCCAAGGAATCCGACTTCCGTCAACCAAAATTCACATTTGCTGAACTTGGCATATAACTGATGCTCTCTTAGCTTCTCCAGAACTAAACGCAGATGTTGCTTATGCTCTTCCTCGTTCTTGGAGAATATCAGAATGTCATCGATGAACACCACGACAAACTTGTCCAAATATTCCATAAACACTTTGTTCATCAAATTCATGAAGTAGGCAGGAGCATTAGTCAATCCAAAAGACATGACCGTATACTCATACAAGCCATACCTTGTGGTGAAAGCTGTTTTGGGTATATCCTGGTCACGAATTTTCAACTGGTGATACCCTGATCGAAGATCGATCTTGGAGAATACTTTGGCTCCTACGAGCTGATCAAACAAATCATTAATCATCGGCAGAGGGTACTTGTTCTTGATAGTCACCTCGTTCAAGGCACGATAATCGACTACCATTCTCAAGGTTTTATCCTTCTTCTCCACCAAAAGAACTGGGGCTCCCCAAGGTGAAGAACTTGGGCGAATATAACCTTTGTCCAATAACTCCTTAATTTGCTTCTTGATTTCCAACAGATCATTTGCGGGCATCCGATAGGGTCTCTTGGAAATTGGTGCTGTCCCTGGCTGTAGCTCTATTAGGAACTCAATTTCCCTATCTGGTGGCATTCCTGGTAATTCTTCCGGAAATACATCCAGATAATCTTTTACCACAGGTACTTCCTCCTGAACAACTCCTGTGAGGGCATTTAACCTAGCACTCATACGTGTGCGTCGGGATACATACTTAATCCTCTTGTTCTCCGGGGTGGTGAGTGAAACAGACTTGCTGAGGCAATCAAGATTTCCTTCATACTTGGTCATCCAATCCATGCCTAGGATTACATCCAATCCCTGGGATTCTAAGACGATGAGGTCGGTGGGAAAAACATGGTTTCCTATATTGAGTTTCAAGGCATGGCATCCTATCCCTGCCATCATCATACCTCCTGGGGAACTGACCTTAATGGGCTGACTAAGGGTTTTGGTGGGCAAACCATACTTATCCACAACTACCCTTGATATGAATGAATGAGTTGCACCGGAATCAAAAAGTACTGTAACTGGACGTGAATGCAATGAAAACTTACCAACCACAGTCTCGGGTTGATCATAGACTTCTTCCACGTCAAGGTGGTTCACCTGGGCACGAGAAAAAGGGTTTGGCTTCTTGGCTGCGGAATTGCCGTTTCCACTGCCTTGCTTGCTCTCGGGACACTCAGTAGCATAGTGCCCTGTCTTCTGGCACTTGAAACAGGTGATGTGACTCAGATCCTTCTGAGTAGGAACTTGACGGTGCTGGTTGTTGTTCCCATTCCCATTGTCAGTCTTGAAATTGCCAAGGTTGGGACGGTTGTTCCCATTTCCTCCATGATGGTGGCCTCCATGGTTGTGCACAGCATGAGTGTGCTTTCCAAACTTACTGTTTCCTGATCCGGTATTCCCGGAGTACGGGGAGTAGTGAAGCTTCTGATGAGCTCCAGAGCTAAACTTCCCCTGAGTGTACTTCCGCTTGCGGTTCTCAATCTGCTGTTGTTTACCCTCCAGAATAAGGGCCTTGTCCACCAGCTCTTGGTAGTTGTTGAAATTAGCCACTACCAGCTGCATGCTCAACTCATCGTTGAGTCCTTCCAGAAATTTCTCTTGCTTGGCCGCATCATCGGCCACGTCTCCTGGTGCATAACGTGCCAATGTGTTGAAGTCGTCCACGTACTGGGCCACAGAGCGATTTCCCTGGCGCAAGTTGCGAAACTCGCGCTTCTTCAGACTCATGGCTCCAGCTGAAACATGTGCGGTGCGGAAAGCTTGCTGGAACTGCTCCCAAGTTACATCAGCAATAGGATATGTGGTGGTGTAGTTCTCCCACCATGAAGCTGCTGGTCCTTCAAGTTGATGTACGGCAAAGCGCACCTTCTCAGCATCAGTACATCCAGCGGTGACAAGTTCTCTCTCCATCTTACGGAGCCAGTCATCTGCCACAATGGGCTCAGTGCTGCTGGAGAAAGTTGGAGGATTCAACCTCAGAAAACGGGTGAGATTGTCAGTCTGGGGTGGATGGTGGTTGTTCTGGTTGTTGGTCTGATTCTGAATCAATAACTGCATCAGTGCATTCTGCTGCTGAAGAAGTTGTGTGAGTTCCGGCGGGAAAGTGAAGTCGGTCTCACGTCATGGAGGCATCTTGCTGTTTTCAGAGGGATGAGAATTAGAATAGAACAAGGGTCTATAAGAAGAAATCACTACCCATATGCAATGCAACAAACATATCACACCAAACACTCATTCATTTATTCAATCAATGTCAAACATCGGGAATACAATCTCAAACAATCTCAAACATCGAAAATAAAAGATACATGGAGGGCATAACTAATGTTTTTCCTCAGAAGTGCATAGTCGTAGGTCCTCCGGTGGTGCTTTCCTCATAGTCTTCATCGTCGCTGATGAAGGGTGCCATGTCTCCTTCGGGGTGAAGGTTTTCCCCCATGTCTAGCTGCTCCTCCAGAGTGGCGATGCGTGCATTCTGCTCATCAATCCTCTCTAGGAAGTCCTTCACTTCATGCTCGTGTTCATAGTTGGCCTCTCACAGATAAGCTTCAAGGTCCAGCTCGCGGTTCATCAGATTCTTGATTGTCTTTGTATCAGCACGAACTCGAAGCTCCAGAGTCCTGATGTGAGTCTCCAGGGTCTGGATATAGGAAATAGTGGTGTCTGAAGTGGGAGGAGTTATGATGTTTCCATTGGCATCTCTGCGACAAACCACGCTGAGTCCTGGTGAAATGGTTCCACCTCTGTATTCCTCCTGAATACGTCCAAGGGCACGATGAATGGCCATGTCTCTTCCAAGTATCCAGCTGGGTGCCACGAACTTGAAGTCAATGGGTTCCTTCCGGTTCCCAAAAGTCTTCCCTGGGATATGCACCTCGATCCTGTAGCGTCCATCTTGGGGAAATGACATGATAGGAATCCCGGTGATGCTCGGCAAAGCAATCCTTACGTCTTTGACGATCCTCATCAGCTCCTTACCAAAGGGCATCGTTGCGTCAGGCTGGCAAAACTCCGTGATCAACACTGGGATGAAGGTGGCCATCTATAAATTTTGAAATAATCGGAGAGGAGTCAGAAACGAATAGATGAGAGTATAAGATATTTAAAGACAAAGAGAAACAATCCTAAGGCTTTCCAATCCTAGAGGTTACGTCCTACGGTCAGCGTGTGCTCTAATACCATTTCTGTAGCGACCCGACCTGAAAGGTCAAGTCTCCGGTGTTTCCGTACCATCCCAAGATGATGCTGGTACACACATGGTACATCAATGTATATATCAAAGGGAAATCACACAGCAAATATATTAATTGAAATCTCATTTCGAGTCCTTTATTACAATAAAAATTACAATAAAGTGGCTAAAAGCCAACTCATGAGAATATCTAAATCTTGCGGAAGCGTCGAAGGTAGATGAGTCCATCTGACTCCAAGGGCATCTCACTGAGCATAGAACGTGTCCTCACTCCTGGTCGGAAAAGTACTCTGCAACATGACACGTTGCAGCCATGTAGGTCAGCATATGGAATATGCCGGCAAAGTCACAAGAGAGGGGTGAAAATATAATCATCTAGTCTATATGCATATATGGCAGGTGGGGTGGTAAGTTTTGCGTAAAGCCAATTTTTCCTACATCAAGAAAAGGGCTAAGCAAAATATTACTAAGTTGGTTGATTAGTGAGATGGTTCCACCAACCATTTCTCATACCCAAAATTATTAAATACCCACATCATCATATTAATTGTGTTGAGAGTTCCGGAAGTTTCAGTTCCTTTGGCTCAAGTCGTCCATGACCGTGGACACGGCTAATCGATTAGGTTTGGAATACTCTGCAGAGTTTTGCACACGTTCCCCACAAGATTTGGTCGCCTCCGTTTGATTTCTCGCACTTCAGGGTGTTTGAGAAACGGATGACCAAAACATGGTCTTCCAAAGGGTTTCCCTGCGACTCTGTCGGTGCCCATCCTTTCCTACCGTTCTTCTACCTCTCGTAGCACCGCCTGTCCAGGGTCACCACGATATCCAACCAAGCCAGAGCCCATAATGACTTGTGGCTGTGCAGGTAAGCCTTGGGTTTTAAAGCATCCATCCATCTCTTTGTGCCTGGGTGGACCTTTCCGCGTGAATACTGGCCATCTCCAGCATCACCTAGGCAAATCCACTGGTTTCTCCAGGGTGCCGTTCAACCATCATCCACCCAGAGGTATGTTGAAAACTCGGAGTCTTAAATCTTGATCATTATGTAGGTCTTGAAATTATTAACTCTCTCAGCTCTCATGAATCACACGTCCAACCCCGTCTACTAATAGCATAGCAAAATAAAACAACGTTTCCCGGGGCCAAAGTTGTCAAAGAGGGTTGAGAGGGGTACCTACCACATGATACTACTACAATGTAACCAAGTTTTCAACTAACCTATCTTGCATGCAACTGGGGAGATGGTAGAACTAATGCATATAAAACATGGGTAAAAATATGATCAAAGTGACTTGCCTGATTGATGATCTTCGTACGTGAGTGACTCTAAGTAACAAGCTTCGCACTCCGGATAATCTAACGAAGCAAACAAAGCACTCAATAAGCATACAACAGAATATTGTAACTCACAAACATCAACCAAGAACTAGTAAACAATCAAGACAAAACAATGCACAAATCTCAAGTAAGAAAACACACAAAGTTTTGTTTACTAGGAGGTGATTGATAAAACACTACTATCATAATAAAACTATTTTGTAATAACAAAACAATTGTTGTCAGCAAGGAAACAATAGAATATTTTATTAATAAACAGAATAAAATCAATTTAAGTTTGTTGGGAAAAGTTTAGTAAAGTTTATACAAGTTTGTGATAAACACTATATGAATCAACTATAGTTATATTAACAAAAGAATGAAAAACTAAACTTATTATTTATTTGTAAAACATGTTCTTAACAGAAAATAATTTACAATTAAATCTGTCTTAGAAAACAGAATTAAAATATACAAAACTTTGTTTGAAAACAAAACTATTACTAGTTAGTTGTTTTAATCAAATTATGCCTATTTGAAAAGAAGTTGTGATTCCTATGTTAAATAAAATTAAACTAAGCAAATTTATATTTTTATTAATAGTGAGTGAAAACACTAAATGTTTATTAACAGAACCTAAAAATGAAACCAAATCTAAATTTAAACTAATTAAAACTAAGTATATAAAACTATATTATAATACTAGGCAGATTCTGTTTATAGCTAAAACACTATTCAAAATCATCCTAAAAATCCTCAAACTAAACATGGAGATAGTCCTAACCAATATCAAACAGTAGCAAAAAGAATCATATCAAAATCTATTTTCAAACTCTAGTTATTCAGATTTGAAGATTTTGAGCAAATTTGATAAAATTCAAATTTAATAGTTCAAATTTGAAATTTAAAAGTACAGGGTGAAACTACATGAAAAATGTGAGCTATTGCAAAAAGAATCAACTCAAAACACTAAATAGATTAAAAGATATAGCTAAAACAAATTTTGAAATCATACTGTTTTCTGAAAAACAAAACTGAAAAGAAAAACTAACTAATGGTCGACTAGGGTGACGTGGCGACCTGTGAGTGGCTGAGGTGGGTGTCCGAGCGGTGCTTCGGGCGGTCAACCGATCCTAAACAGAAAACGGTTCGGGAATAAGTGGTTTCTAATCTGAGCCGTTGGGTTTGGATCGGAGGGAGGGGGTGAGAAGGAGAAGGCTCACAGAGAAATAGGTCACCGGCGAGGGTTCTCCGGCGAGTTCCGAAACGGCGAGGTCGACGGTGTGGTGCTCCGGTGGTCGGGGAAGACAGTGGAGTGGTCCGGGAGACGGCGATGGACGTCCTGCGTCGAATGGTGAGGTCGGAGGGGCGAGGGGAAGAGTGGAGCGACGGGCACGAGCAATGGGAGCTCCGGTGGTGGCAGGGCTCCGGCGAGGAATTGACAACGTCTCGGCGACGGAAGAGAGGGGTCTCGGGGAGGAACGGAGTGCGGAGGGTGTCCGGCTTATATAGGGGTGCTGGGGAGTGCGGGGGAGGAGAGAGGAGGGAGATCCGGGGGGGGGGGGGAAGAAACGGCCGGCGTCGAGTCCGGCGCGCGCGGGGAGGAGAGTGATGACCGCTCGGTCATTACGAGCGAACGAGGTGGGGTCCAGCGTCAGTGAGAGAGAGAGATATTAATACGCGTTGGTCGGCCGACTTTTAATCTATTCGCGAGTAACTGCTCGTGGGCCGGCCCGTTTAATACTGGAAACGGTTACCGTTTCCTTTTAATAATTTACCAGAGCGTTTCAAAAACATTTAAAGCATTCTAATCGTTTGTAAATATAGGGGTATTATATATCAAAATTAACAGAATAATAAATGCTATTTAATGAACATTTCTATTCTGTCATTTGAACACTCTGAAAAAAATAATATTTCCAGAAATTGCCTAATTGTTTTTAAATCCTTTTTGCAAATATTTTCAAAATAACCCCTGGTTATTATTGTTCAAATATATCACCAATTAGTCCCTGGTGTGGAGTGTCATGTTCCTCCTCTCTTATTTGAACTTTTAACCAAAATTTCAAATAGGTGAAAGCAACTTAGGGAAAAGTAGAAAGAGCTTTCTGAAATCCAGAAGAGACATTTCAACAAACACATACATTCAAGCAATGATGCTACTAGATGCATAGCTATAATCATAACATTCCAAAATGAAATTTTGGGATGTTACAAATTAACAGTGAACTGAGACCAGGAGGTGGTGATGCTACCGTGTATGGAGATGATGAGGCTGGTACCCAGCCAATGGAGCCCCATCTTGGCATGAGATTTGATAGCCTTGAAATTTCTAAGGAACACTACAACAACTACTCCTTGAGGGTTGTTTTTTCTGTCAAAATGGACACTTCAAGGAGACAAAGTCGTACCGACATTTTGGAAAAATAGCAGTTTATTTGCAACAAATATAGGAAGGCAAAAATTGATGATGGAGGCGTAGAGAGTGTCCCTATCCTTGATCCTTTACCAGATCCAAAACCAAACAATGGTGATGAAGAGATATATGAAGATCCACCAATTTTTATAGAAGAAGAAGCTGTAGGCAACCAAAGGAAGAATAAGAAGAAAAGGAAACGTGAGACAATGAATTAGACTGGGTGCAAGGCAAAAATGCTGGTCAAGCTGATAGATGGATGGTGGGAGGCAATTCACTTTGTTTGTGATCACAAGCATCCACTAGTCAACAAGCCATCACTGCACAAATATTTGAGGTCTCATCGAGGCATACCTCCAGAAGAGGCAGAATTTTTGCGAATTTTGTACAACTGCAACCTAAGTAGAGGTGAGTTCCTGACTCTTCTATTTCTTGTTTTTACAAAAGATTTCTAGTTTTGTTCTATGTGTATGTGTAATTGCATAACTAAAAGCTTTGCAACTAGATCTGTGTGGTGTGCAAATTAGTTATGTTATCGTGCAATTAATGTAAAAAAACAAAAAGAAATCAGAAAAATGAGAAAGACTTCCAGTTCTGTTCAATGTATTTTTGCAATTGCATAATTAAAAACGGTGCCACTAGATCTATGTAGTGTCCAAATTAGTTATGCTATTGTGCAATTAATGTGAAAAATAAAAAATAAAATAAGGAAAATGAGAGTTCAAATGAAAAATAGGAACTATATGATCTATATGATTGTCCAACTACACATAACGAGAGCTATGCAACTGCACAAAAAAGGTTGTGCAACACAATTAAAAAATGTTCACATTACATGTCCAACTGGGCGAAATCGAGGAATTAAAACAAAAAAAGACATGTTGTGGGAAATACTTCCAAAACAATATGTTTATGAAAACAAAGCCACATGTGCAACTTAATTTCAATACTGTGCAGAAATGTCAAGTTTATAAAATCAATTGCTTTCTTTGTTTTTTTCCATGACGTATGCTGCATGTGATGTTGGAGTTCTATGGCTCGGAGTTGATGGTTCCCTATGACCCTAAATCAATAACAAACCTTTTCACAAGCTTCCATAAGGATGACACGAAAGAAGATGATATGATTGAAACAATTGCACACTTCAAGGATATTAAGAAAACAGACCCAGATTTCTTCTACAAGGTGAAATATGATGAAGAGGACAGAGTTGTTAATATTTTTTTGGTTGATGTTTTGGCAAGGAAGGCTTATGCCGAGGCGTACCACGACTGATATCGTTTGACATGACCTATATGACCAACATTTATAACATGCCCTTTGCCCCGTTCATAGGAATCAACCATCATGGTCAATATTTTTGATGGGCAACGTTGCATGGAAAACAAAAAAATTCCTCCAAACACCCAAGACCTATCTATGGAGATCAACAGCTACGAGAGGGAGAGTGGATATACATACCCTTGTAGATCTCTAAGCGGGAAGCATTAAGAAACGCGGTTGATGTAGTTGAACGTCATCGTGATCCAAATCGCAACCCGTCCCACGATCCAATCACGATCCGTCCCAATCTAGCACCGAACGGACGACACTTCCGTGTTCAGCACACGTACAACTCGATGAAGTCTCCGCCTTCTTGATCCAGCAAGCGGAGGGTGGAGAGGTAGATGAGTTCTCCGACAACGTGATGGCATGGCGACGATGGTGGTGTTGCTATCCCAGCAGGGCTACACCTAGCGCTACCGAAACCGCGAACGGAGGAGAAAACGATCTAGGGAGATTGAAGAGCACAATGCCAGAAAGAGACACAACAAGGCATGAGTATGCTAGTGCTCAGGGTCTCCTAGTGATATTAACTGTCCGATACATTGGACAGACAGTGTCTCTAAGAGGTGATTAATTGGTAAGAGTTCGGCGGGTCACCTATTGGAGAGGCATCAAAAGGGGGTATAACCTACACCACTTTTGACCTTGTTGACAGAGTCAACTTTTGGGTACGCGACCCGAACTTGCAATGGCTGAAAAGCCTGGTCGAGAGGGTTGAAGCTTAACCCAATGGGTTTGAAGCCCCCAAACGACCTTGTCGACGACATCAACTTGTCCACTATCTTGTAAGCCGCCATCACGTGGACCGCCAACTTGTAAGGCACCGTCTTGTGGACCGCCAACTTGTAAGCCGCCGTCCTATTTGCTATTGTGGCTGAAGAGCTGATCAAGAGGGTGAGCAAGCTAAACCCGACAGGTTGGAAGCCCCCAAATGACCTTTGTTGAAGTATCCACCTTTGCACAATCTGAAATGCATAAACAACAGAAACTCCAAATTACTTTATGATGATCCAATAAATCCGGGCACCCATGTTTAAACAGTGCATCACGATGGCTCATCCTCTTGGGGAACTTGTAATCTTCCGCCAATAATATGGCAACCCCCAGGATTGGGTTAAATTTTTTTGTAATGACCCTGGGTTCTCATTGAAAATGACCAGATGTGTCGAGCCATGTCTGTAGCCCCCCGAGTCTTAAGTTGACACGAAGAGGCAGCTTGAGAATCTCCACTAAAGGGTGATGTTGACTATGGAGGGTTTATAGATGATCCCGTATGAATTGTTTCAATAATCCGCTCGATGGTTCGTCTCGGCTGGTTGTTGAGGTTAATCAAACTGCAATGGCGGCCACTTGTGCGCCTGTTTGTTTGGGCAGCTCGTTTAGACGAACACTATACCGATATGCTGATGTAGAATCAGATCGTGGGTGGCGTCTTGCGCTTGTCCGTTGGGCGGCTCGTACAGGTGAGCTCGACACCAGTATGCCAATGTAGATTCGATCGCAGGGGCGGTGACTTGCGCATGCCCGCTGCGCAGTTTGTATGGATAGCTCCAATGTGTTGATGTAGACGTAGAAGTCAGTCGCGGCGTTGTAAGCCGGTGCGGTCGCAAGAGACGGTCACGGCGTTGTAAGCCGATGCGATCGCGAGAGACGGTCCTGGCATTGATAAACCGGTGCGGCCATGAGAGAAGGCCACGACGTTGTAAGCCGATGTAGACGCTTGAGGTGGCCGCGACATTCTAAGCCGGTGCGTGAGCCCGTTGAGTAACACGACACGGACGACCACCTATGCAGAATGATGTTGGCACACCTCCACCTCCGCAGTATAGTGCCACTTTGGCGATGAATAATTGTCCTGTGTAAAAATATTACAAAGACAGAGTAACTGTTCCCAGATGAAAAAATATACTGAAAAATTGCTAGGATAAATATCACCTGATTTTTTATCGGATGAATGCGGACGCCCGCGCTCTTTTTTTTAACGGTGCCCATATCTTTTTCAAGATGCCTCCCCACCTCCCTCCTTCCTTTCTTTCTTTTTGCAGACTCCTCCCACTTCTCTTCCTTCCCCGTGCGAGGGGAGCGGCCAATGCGAGGGCCAGCTCAGGCGGGTGGCCACCACAACGGCGGCTGGCCCAACGAGTAAGGCAAGGCAGGCCGGCTTAGGGCCAGGTGAAGGAGGCGGCGCGCGACGGAGGCGAGGCCCCAACGGTGCTGACGGGGCAACGCGGAGCCACGATGGAGGGCCTCGTCATCAAACAGGGCAAGGCGAGGTGAGGTGTGGCGGTTCACCCAGCGAGTAGGCTATGACGATGCTTATGGGGCGGAGTGGCGCAGCTGCCATTGGGTGCGTGGGGATGAGCCATGGAGGCGGCTGAGGCAACGGAGGCGCAACGATGGAGTGAAGTCGGCCGGGGCGGAGTAGAGCCGGACCGTGGCGCAGGGTGTTGGCAGCTCAAGCCGGTGTGGCATGCAAGTAGGTGAGTAGTGGCACGAGGGTGGCTCAGGGGCGAGTAACTATGGCGGCGAAGCGAACTAGACCTGGAACGAGGCACGACGACAGCGAGCAGGTGAACGGCGACGCAACATAGTGGGCGTGACGGGGCGGAGGTAAGTGAGGTCACGGAACAGGGCGGTTTAGCAGGAGCAGCGACGCTGGGCAGCTCGCAGGAGGTCTTGTGTATGACGAGGGAGGCCTGGAGGCCCGGGAGGAAGACGCAGCACAATGGGGAGGCGAGATGGGAGCCAGCGGCGAGGTGCATGCGCAGGCCAACCGGAGCAGAGGACGACACACGGTGCATTTGGGTGCACGGGAGGCTCGAGCAGCGCGGAGGAGCCGCTGCGAGGCGGCTCAAAGGCACGGGAGAGCCAGGACATAACGGTGAGGCTCCACGTCGGCTTCTGGGCGCATGGCAGGGGTGCAGGTGCGACACGCGAAGGGGCGCATGATTGGGAGACGATGGTGGATCGGTCAGGAGGCGTGGCAGAGCGGAGCCTTCACGACACAGCGAGCGAAGCGGCGGCTGAGCTGGTCGGGTTACAACACGACGACCGCGGTGACCGAGGAAAAGCAAGGCTTTGGCGGGAGCGGTCCATGGCGGCTGGGTAGGGCGGAGCAGCGCGCCGGCTTGGTGAACAGGCGAGGCAGGGACGAGGCTAGTGCAAGTCCGCGGCGGCGCGGACGCGGGTGAGGAGCTGGTGTGCGGCTCGCAGCCAAAAGGTGGTAGCAGGTGGCAGAGCCGGCGTGCAGGCCGAGTGGAGCCGGAGCTGCCATGGCGTAGTGGACGCGGCAGAGACTCGGCTCGAGGTGAGGCAAAGCGGGTGTGGCTTGGCCTGGCGTGTGCTGGCAAACGAGGCGATGTGAGGCGAGCCCAAGGCGAGCAGTGGTTGCCGCGGCGAGGCGAGACCGACTTAGTGGCGGCGGCCCGGACGCGAGGCGACGGGGGGCGGGTCGCATACGGACACAGGAGCAATGGAGGTTTTTGGCGAGGCTGGCTCGAACACGACCGCGGAATCAGGTGAAGCGAGGTGGGGGTCGGCTTGCAGCGAAACCAGCAGTAGGCGCGACGAGGCCAAGTCCGCCTGTGAATTGTGGTCTTTTCTTTCAATAGTTGCTTGTATGCGATGTTGATCCTGGACGCTATTTTTTCCTTTAATTTGATCTGAGGGAACAATCGCCTAATCCCATTGGGACTCTATATGTTCCTTGTAGCCTTGGGATCTGACGGTTTCAATAGCAACATGCCTCAAGTGCAGCAGAGATAATTACGCATGGCAGAGATCGTGTCGCATCTGGGCATGTAGAACAACAAACTCTAATTCAAAATTGACAAACTCCTGGCTCTTCTTCATCCGGAGGGGCATAAGCTCCTCGATCCCTAGGAGAGATCCCTTCAAGAACATAACACCATAGTGCGCTTGGCCCCACGATGGGCGCCAACTGTCGTGGATTTTTCACGACAAGATGTCCGGGTTAATAGACTTAGGTGTGAGGCCAGCGTGACTATGTGGCAGTTTGAGAGGGGTTGGTTGGGATCAAGAGACGCGATTTTACCCAGGTTTGGCCCCTCCGATGGAGGTAAAAGCCTGCGTCCTGCTTTGTGTTGTATTGATGATGAGGAAGATCTCTCGGTTACAAGGGTGATGTCTGCTACCTCTAATCTCAAGAGCCTCTAATCTGTCTATCTCTAATGACTTGTATCTGTCTTCACTTGTCCCTCTAGGGGTGCTCTACCCCTCCTTATATAAGTGGAAGGGGTAGGTTTACATGTAGAGTCCTACTGGGAGTAGGACTAGGACTAGTCTTTCATGAATCCTAATCCGGGTCTTGTATCCTTTGTGAGGGAATCATTTCTCTCCTTTGGGCCTTCTCTTCTGAGCCGCCCCTCCAGGCCCGTCCAAGAGCCGCCTTGCACCGGCTCGCACGCTGGGACATGGGCCTAGTAGTCATGTGACCCGGTAATAGAGGTGACACATGAGTCGCCATGCGATGAGCCGTGTCATGCCTCTGGCCAGGTCATCAATAAATTGTCAAGTATGACCAGGGCTCCAGTGAGTCGCCAAGTCCCGGTCGGGTCATACTTCAGGTTGGGTTATACCGCAGGGTATATCCCTGACAAGATCCGTGTGTACTTTGTAAATCTCTATGTCATATCATAGATGCTGCTACTACGCCCCAGCTGGAGCTGTTCCAAATGGCTGCTCCATTATACGTATCTAGTCTACTACTCAGAGTCATCCGGATTGGTGTCAAAGATTGCATCGACGTAACCCTTTACGACGAACTCTTTGTCACCTCCATAATCAAGAAACATCTCCTTAGTCCTCTAGTTACTCAGGATATTTTTTTGACCGCTGTCCAGTGATCCACTCTTGGATCACGCTTGTACCCCTTTGCCAGACACGTGGCAAGGCACACATAGGTGAGGTACACAGCATGTCATATTGTATAGAGCCTATGACTAAGGCATAGGGGACGACCTTCGTCCTGTCTATTTCTTCTGTCGTGGTCGAGCGTTGAATATTTACTCAACTTCACATCTTATAACACAGGCAAGAACTCCTTCTTTGGTTGTTCCATTTTGAACTCCTTCAAAATCTTGTCAAGGTATGTGCTTTGTGAAAGTCTTATCAGACGTTTCGATCTATCTCTGTATATCTTGATGCCCAATATATAAGCAGCTTTATCCGGGTCTTCCTTTGAAAAACTAATTTCAAACAACCCTTTATGCTTTCTAGAAATTCTACATTATTTCTGATCAACAATATGTCATCCACATATACTTATCAGAAATTCTATAGTGCTCCCACTCACTTTCTTGGAAATACATGTTTCTTATAAACTTTGTATAAACCCAAAAGCTTTGATTACCTCATCAAAGCGTATATTCAAACTCCGAGATGCTTGCTCCAGTACATAAATGGATCGCTAGAGCTTGCATGCCTTTAGCATCCTTAGGATCGGCAAAATCTTCTGGTTGTAGCACATACAACCTTTCCTCAAGGAAACCATTAAGTAAACGATGTTTTGACACCTATTTGCCAGATTTCATAATTGAAAATGCAAAAACTGCTAACATAATTCCGATAGATTTTAGCATCGCTACGGGTGAGAGAGCCTCATCGTAGTCAACTCCTTGAACTTATCAAAAACTTCTTTGTGACAAGTCGAGCTTTATAAATGGTGACATTCACCATCATCATATGCCTTCTTCTTAAGGTCCATTTGTACTTAACGACCTACCGTTCTACGGGCAAGTCCGCGAAAGTCCTTACTTGGTTATCATACATGGATCCTTATCTCGGATTTTCATGGCTCCTAGTCATTTGTTGGAATCCGGGCCCACCATCGCTTTTTTATAGTTCGCAGGATCATCGTTGTCTAACAACATGATTTTGAAGACATGATTGCCATACCACTTAGGGGTATTACGATTCCTTGTCGACCTACGAGGCTCGGTAGTAACTTGATCCGAAGTGTCATGATCATCATCATTAACTTCCTCTTCATTTGGTGTAGACGTTGCAGGAACAACTTTCTGCATTGTGCTATCATCCAACTGAAGTGAGGGTTCAATAACTTCATCAAGTTGTACTTTCCTCCCACTCAATTCTTTTGATAGAAACTCTTTCTCAGTAAAGGACCCGTTTTTAGCAACAAACACTTTGCCCTTGGATATGAGATAGAAGGTATACCCAACTGTTTCCTTAGGGTATTCTATGAAGATGCATTTGTCCGGTTTGGGTTCGAGCTCATCAGGTTGAAACCTTTTTCACATAAGCGCCGCAGCCCCAAACATCAAGAAACGGTAGCTTAGGTTTCTTGCCAAACCATAATCCATACGATATCGTCTCAACGGTCTTTGATGGTTCCCTATTTAAAGTGAGTGTATTTGTCTCTTATGCATAACCCCAAAACTATAGTGGCAAATTGGTAAGAGACATCATGGTACGCACCATATCCAATAGAGCACGACTACAGCATTCGGATACACCATCATACTATGGTGTTCCATGTGGCCTGAGTTGTGAAACAATTTCCACATTGTCTTAGTTTGCATACCAAACTCGTAACTCAGATATTCACCTACACGATCATATAGTAGACATTTTATCTTCTTGTCACGATGATCTTCAACTTCACTCTGAAATTGCTTGAACTTTTCAAACATTTCAGACTAGTATTTCATTAAGTAAATATCCCCATATCTACTCAAATCATCAGTGAAGGTAATAAAATAAGGATATCCACTACGCACTTCAACACTCATTGGACCCCATACATCAACATGCATCATCTTCAATAAATTACTTGCCCGTTCCATCAAATCGGAAAACGGGGTTTTAGTCATGTTGTCCAAGAGGCATGGTCCGCATGTCTCAACCGATTCGAAATCGAGTGAGTCAAAAGATCCATCAGCATGGAGTTTCTTCATGTGCTTGGCGGCAGTGCCTCTTGGCGGCAGTGCCACAAGTATGTGGTACTATCATTATTAATCTTTGCATCTTTTGGCATCAATATTATGAACATGTGTAGCACTATGATCGGGATTCAATAAACCATTCATATTGGGTGCATGACCATTGAAGGTATTATTCATGTAAACATAATAACCATTATTCTTTGACTTAAATGAATAACCGTATTGCAATAAACATGATCTAATCATGTTCATTCTCAACGCAAATACCAAATAACATTTATTCAGGTTCATCACTAACCTCAAAGGCAGAGGGAGCATGTGATGGTGATCACATCAACCTTGGAAACACTTCCAACACACACCATCACCTTGCCCTTAGCTAGTCTCCGTTTATACTGTAGTTTTTATTTCGAGTTACTAATATTTAGCAACTGAACAGGTATCTAATACCCAAGTGCTACTAGGAGTACTAATAAGGTACACATCAATAACACGTATATCAAATATACTTCTGTTGATGTTGCCAGCCTTCGTATCTACCAAGTATCTAGGGCAGTTCCGCTTAGTGACTCCTCCCCTCATTACAGAAGCACTTAGTCTTGGGTTTGGGTTCAACCTTGGTTTCTTCACTGGAGCGACAACTAGTTTGCCATTCTTGAAGTTTCCCTCCTCGCCCTTGCCCTTCTTGAAACTAGTGGTTTTACTAACCATTAACAATTGATGCTCCTGCTTAATTTCTACCTTCGCGGTGTGAAACATTGCAAATAGCTCAGGGATCATCTATCCCTGGCATGTTATAGTTCATCACGAAGCTCTAGTAGCTTGGTGGCAGTGACTTGGACAACTATGTTAATCACTATCTTATTTGGAAGATCAACTCCCACTTGATTCAAGCGATTGTAGCACCCAGACAATCTGAGCACATGCTCACCAGTTGAGATATTCTCCTTCATCTGGCAGGCAAAGAATCTTGTTGGAGGTCTCATACCTCTCAACATGGACACGGGCCTGAAATCCCAATTCTATCTCTTGGAACATCTCATATGCTCCGTGATGTTCAAAACGTCTTTGGAGACTCAATTCTAAGCCGTAGTTGTAAGTGCACATTTCTCCATGTGTGGTTTTGGGTAATTGATGACACCCCTATGGACTAATGGTTGCCTTGAGTTATATTCGAAGGGTTTGTCCATTGGCACTTCTTGAAGTCCATCTATTGGGTTTCAAGGAGTTTATATGATGACCAAGGTGGTATTCAAGGTTTATCCAAAGATTGGTCATGTGAGAGTTGAGCTTATTGCAAGCATGTCTTGAAGAAGAAGATTGTGTGAGCATTCATAATTACCTTCAAGACATCATCTTTATGAAGAGAAAAGATAAGATACACGGTTGATGAAGACTAAGTCAAAGAGTAAATCAAGTGATCAACACATAAAATCATGCTAGATGTACCGAGAGGGATCAAGTGATCCCATGGTATGGTAAGCATTGTCCATTACATTTTGTGTACTAACCCATGTTCCTTGTGAGAGTTCTTTGTGGGGTTAGGCTTATGTCCATGGGATTGCATCAAGAGCAAGATCCCATACAACCCATGGAAGATGACATCAAGTGGTGATCGTTATCAAGGTTGCGGTGTGCAAGTTCAAGTGAAGCATCACGGAGAGATCAGGCTTGATGCTTGTCATCCATTGTGATGTTAATGGACTTGTGAAGATGTGCCGAAGTGTTTCTCACCCATAGTGGAGTATGGGGGAGCGATCATCTAGTCTTCATCAAGCCAACGCAATCAAGAAAGGCAGTCCATCTTGAGGAAGTCAAGATCGTCATCATCTAGCTCAAGTGGACTATGTGCAAGGCTAAGGTTTGACATTGATAGGGTTTTCTATTTTACCGGTCTCATGGTGGTAGCTGAGAGACCGGGTTATAGGATCGATTGTCATACTATCAAGGGGGGCTCTTAGGTGAGTAGCTTGATCGTATCGTTCGTTGAGAGCTCAAACCATTGCATTCTTGGCATCATCATCTTTCTTGGTTCTTGGTTGGCTTTTCTCTATGTGTGTTCTTGAGCAAGTGGACTATGTGCAAGTCTAAGGTTTGACCTTGATAGGGTTTTCTATTTTATCAGTCTCATATTGGTAGTTGGGAGACTAGGTTATAGGGTAGGTAACCGTGCTATCAAGGGGGATCTCAAGTGAGTAGCTTGATCGTATCGTTCGTTGAGAGCTCAAACCATTGCATTCTTGGTATCATCATCTTTCTTGGTCCTTGGTTGGTTTTTCTCTTTGAGGTTTATTGAGCTTATAGTCAACTTCATGACTAGCTCAAGTTCATCAAAAAACGGAGTCCATATGCATATTCTATAATGTTTTCAATGTTGGAGTTATTGCCGATTCTTCATTGAAAGAGGTTTCTCATCTCTATACCTTTGGTATTTTCGCTATTGGATAGCTCTTGTCAACCTGAATCCAACAAGCTTGAGTTTGCTCAATTCGGAGCTCATTTGCAGAAGTTGTGGCAGTTCTGGTTTTCACTGTATTCTTCCGCTCTTCTAGCCGAATAGTTGTAATGTTGGAAATATGCCCTAGAGGCAATAATAAAATGGTTATTATTGTATTTCCTTGTTCATGATAATTGTCTATTGTTCATGCTATAATTGTGTTAACCGGAAACCATAATACATGTGTGAACACATAGACCACAACATGTCCCTAGTGAGCCTCTAGTTGACTAGCTCGTTGATCAATAGATGGTCACGGTTTCATGGCCATGGACATTGGATGTCATTGATAACGGGATCACATCATTAGGAGAATGATGTGATGGACAAGACCCAATCCTAAGCATAGCACAAGATCGTGTAGTTCGTTTGCTAAAGCTTTTCAATGTCAAGTATCATTTCCTTAGACCATGAGATTGTGTAACTCCCGGATACCGTAGGAATGCTTTGGGTGTGCCAAACGTCACAACGTAACTGGGTGGCTATAAAGGTACGCTACGGGTATCTCCGAAAGTGTCTGTTGGGTTGACACGAATCGAGACTGGGATTTGTCACTCCGTGTGACGGAGAGGTATCTCTGGGCCCACTCGGTAAGACATCATCATAATGAGCTCAATGTGACTAAGGAGTTAGCCACGGGATGATGTATTACGGAACGAGTAAAGAGACTTGCCAGTAACGAGATTGAACAAGGTATAGGGATACCGACGATCGAATCTCGGGCAAGTATCATACCGATAGACAAAGGGAATTGTATACGGGATTGATTGAATCCTTGACATCGTGGTTCATCCGATGAGATCATCGTGGAGTACGTGGGAGCCAACATGGGTATCCAGATCCCGCTGTTGGTTATTAACCGGAGAGGTGTCTCGGTCATGTCTACGTGTCTCCCGAACCCGTAGGGTCTACACACTTAAGGTTCGATGACGCTAGGGTTATAGGGAAATGGTATACGTGATTACCGAAGGTTGTTCGGAGTCCCGGATGAGATCCCGGACGTCACGAGGAGCTCCGGAATGGTCCGGAGGTAAAGATTGATATATAGGAAGTCCAGTTTTGGTCACCGGAAAGTTTTCGGGCTCATCGGTAGTGTACCGGGAGTGCCGGGAGGGTGCCGGAGGACCCCCGGGAGGGGTGTGACGACCAAAGGACCACATGGGCTGTTAGATAAAGTGTGCCAGCCCTTATTGGGCTGGGCAAGACTTTTGCTAAAGGCCCATGTGGCTGGAGATAAGGAGATAAGGCGAAAAGGATTTAAAAGGAGGAGATCCACCTCCCTTGTGGGAGGTGGACTCTCCCTTTAATTCGGCCGGCCATCTCCTCTTTGGAGTAGAGGCCAAGCCAGCCCTCCACGTCCCTCCTCCTATATATACTTGAGGTTTTGGATGTTTTGATATAGGATTTGATCTCTCTCTCACGGCGAAGCCCTACCTCTCTTCTTCCTCCTCCGCAGCGCTTAGGCGAAGCCCTGTCGGAATACCTTGCTACTCCACCACCACCACGCCGTCGTGCTGCTGTTGGAGCCCTTCCCCAACCTCTCCTTCCTCCTTGCTAGATCAAGGTGTTGGAGACGTCACCGGGCTGCACGTGTGTTGAACGCGGAGGTGCCGTCCGTTCGGCACTTGATCGGATCTACCGCGATCTGAATCGCTGCGAGTACGACTCCATCAACCGCGTTCTTGTAACGCTTCCGCTTAGCGATCTTCAAAGGTATGAAGATGCAATCTCTCCCCTCTCGTTGCTGGTTTCTCCATAGATAGATCTTGGTGAACGTAGGAAAATTTTTATTTACTACTACGTCTCCCAACAGTGGCATCATGAGCTAGGTCTATGCGTAGAATCTATGCACGAGTAGAACACAAAGCAGTTGTGGGCGTCGAGTTTGTTAATTTGCTTGCCGCTACTAGTCTTATCTTGATTCGGCGGTATTGTGGGATGAAGCGGCCCGGACCAACTTTACACGTACGCTTACGTGAGACCGGTTCCACCGCCTGACATGCACTAGATGCATAAGGTGGCTAGCGGGTGTCTGTCTCTCCTACCTTAGTCGGATCGGATTCGATGAAAAGGGTCCTTATGAAGGGTAAATAGCAATTGGCAAATCACGTTGTGGTGTTGACGTAGGTAAGAAACGTTCTTGCTAGTAACCTATAGCAGCCACGTAAAAACTTGCAACTACAAATTAGAGGACGTCTAACTTGTTTTTGCAGCATGTGCCTTGTGATGTGATATGGCCAAAGGATGTGATGTGATGCATTGTGATGTATGAATTGATCATGTTCTTGTAATAGGATTCACGACTTGCATGTCGATGATTATGACAACCGGCAGGAGCCATAGGAGTTGTCTTATTTATTGTATGACCTGCGTGTCAATCATAAACGCCATGTAATTACTTTACTTTATTGCTAAGCGTTAGCCATAGTAGTAGAAGTAATAGTTGGCGAGACAACTTCATGAAGACACAATGATGGAGATCATGATGATGGAGATCATGGTGTCGTGCCGGTGACAGTGATGATCATGGTGCCCCGAAGATGGAGATCATAGGAGCAAAATGATATTGGCCATATCATGTCACTATATTGATTGCATGTGATGTTTATCATGTTTACATCTTATTTGCATAGAACGACGGTAGTAAATAAGATGATCTCTCAATAAAATTTCAAGAAAGGTGTTCACCCTAACTGTGCACCGTTGCTAAGGATCGTCGTTCCGAAGCACCACGTGATGATCGGGTGTGATAGGTTCTAACGTTCGCATACAACGGGTGTAAGCCAGATTTACACATGCGAAACACTTAGGTTGACTTGACGAGCCTAGCATGTATAGACATGGCCTCGGAACACGGAAGACCGAAAGGTCGAACATGAGTCGTATAGAAGATACGATCAACATAGAGATGTTCACCATGGATGACTAGTCCGTCTCACGTGATGATCGGACACGGGCTAGTTGACATGGATCATGTATCACTTGGAAGACTAGAGAGATGTCTATCTAAGTGGGAGTTCATTAATAATTTGATTAAATGAACTTAATTATCATGAACTTAGTCTAAAAATGTCCTTGCAAATTATGTCGTAGATAGCTCGCGCTGTAGCTCCCCAGTTTTATTGATACAATCCTAGAGAAAAGTAAGTTGAAAGTTGATGGTAGCAATAATGCGGACTGGGTCCGTGATCTGAGGATTGTCCTCATTGCTGCACAGAAAGCTTATGTTTTTGATGTACCGCTAACTGCATCACTCCCTCAAGCGTTGTCTGTAGATGTTGTGAACATATGACAGGCACTTTTTGATGACTACGTGATAGTTCAGTGCGTCATGCATTACGGCTTAGAATTGAGGCTTCAAAATGTTTTGAACGTCACAGAACATATGAGATGTTCTAGGAGCTGAGATTGTGATCTCAAGCTCGTGCCTATGTTGAGAGGTATGAGACCTCCAACAAGATTCTTTGCCTGCAAGATAAAGGAGAATAGCTTAATCGGTGAGCGTGTTCTCAGATTGTCTGGGTGCTACAATCACTTGAATCAAGTGGGAGTTAATCTTCCAGATGAGATAGTGATTAATGCAGTTCTCCAAGTCACTGCCACCAAGCTACTAGAGCTTCGTGATGAACTATAACATGCCAGGGATGGATAAGATGATCCCTGAGTTGTTCGTGATGTTTGACACCACGAAGGTAGAAATCAATAAGGAGCATCAAGTGTTGATGGTTAAGTGAAAACCACTAGTTTCAAAAGGGGCAAGGGCAAGAAGGGAAAAACTTCAGGAATGGCAAGCCAGTTGTTGCTCTAGTGAAGAAACCCAAGGTTGAGCCCGAACCCGAGACTAAGTGCTTCTGTTATGAGGAGAATGTTCGCTGAAGCGGAAAAACCCTAGATGATTGGTAGATAAGAAGGCTGGTAATGTCAATGGAAGTATATTTGATATACGTGTTAGTGATGTGTACCTTGCTGGTACTCCTAGTAGCACCTGGGTATTAGATACCGGTTCGGTTGCTAAGTGTTAGCAACTCGAAATAAAAGCTACGGAGTAAATGGAGACTAGCTAGGTGAAAGGTGACGATGTGTGTTGGAAGTATTTCCAAGATTGATGTGATCACCATCGCACGCTCTCTCTACCTTCAGGATTTGTGATAAACCTAAATAAATGTTATTTGGTGTTTGCGTTGAGCATAAACGTGATTAGATCATGATTAGTGCGATACGCTTATTCATATAAGTTAGAGAATAATGGTTATTCTGTTTACATGGATAATGCCTTCAATGGTCATGCACCCACTCGAAATGGTTTATCGAATCATGATCGTAGTAGTACACATATTCATAACATTGGTACCAAAAGATACAAAGTTAATAATGATAGTACCACATGCTTGTGGCACTGCCACGTAATGTCATATTGGTATAAATCGCATGAAGAAACTCCATGATGATGGATGTTTTTTGACTCACTCGATTTCGAATCGGTTGAGACATGCGAGCCATGCCTCTTGGGCAAGATGACTGAGACCCCGTCATCCAATATGATGGAGCGGGCAAGTGGCTTATTGGAATTAATACATGTTGATGTATGTGGTCCAATGAGTGTTGAAACACACAGTGGATATCGTTGTTTTTCTTTACCTTCACTGATGATTTGAGTAAATATGGGGATATTTACTTAATGAAACACGAATCTGAAATGTTTGAAAGGTTCAAGGAGTTTCAGAGTGAAGTTAAAGATCATCGTGACAAGAAGATAAATGTCTATGATATGATCATGGAGGTGAATATCTAAGTTACGAGTTTGGTATGCAATTTTAGACAATGTGGAAATTGTTTCACAGCTCACGCCTCCTGGAACACCATAGTGTGATGGTGTGTTCGAACGTCGTAGTCGTGCTCTATTGGATATAGTGAGTACTATGATGTCTCTTATCGTTTTACCACTATCGTTATGGGGTTATGCATTAAAGACAAATCCATTCACTTTAACAGGGCACCATCTAAGCCTGTTGAGATGACACCGTGAGAATTATGGTTTGACAGAAGCCTAAGCTGTCATTTCTTAATGTTTGGGGCTGCGACGCTTATGTGAAAATGGGTTTTTCACCTAGCGAGCTCGAACTCAAAGCAGACAAATGCATCTTCATAGAATACCCTAATGAGACATTGGGTATACCTTCTATCTCAGATCCAAGCGCAAAAGGTGTTTGTTGCTAAGAACGGGTCCTTTTTGAGAAAGAGTTTCTCTCGAAAGAATTGAGTGGGAGGAAGATAGAACTTGATAAGGTTGTTGAACCTTTGTTTCAACCAGAGAATAGCGCAACACAGAAAGATGTTTCTGTAGAGCCTACTTAGTTGAAAAGGAAGTTAATGATGATGATCATGAAGCTTCGGATCAAGTCACTATCGAACCTCGTAGGTCGACAAGGACGCGTACTGCTCCTGAGTAGTACGACAACCCTGTCTTGGAAATCATGTTGTTGGACAACGATGAACCTACGAACTATGGAGAAGCGATGGTGGGCCCGGATTCCAACAAATGGCTAGGAGCCATGAAATCCGAGAAAGGATCCATGTATGAAAACCAAGTATGGACTTTGGTAGACTTGCCTGTTGAATGGCGGGTCATTGAGTACAAATGGACCTTTGAGATAAACATAGACGCTAATGGTGAAATGTCACCGTTTATAAAGCTCGACTTGTCGCAAAGAAGTTTCCGCCAAGTTCAAGGAGTTGACTGCAATGAGATTGTCTCATCTGTAGCGATGCTAAAAGTCTATTAAAATTTTGTTAGCAGTTGCTGCATTTTTCGATTATGAAATCTGGCAGATGGATGACAAAACAAGGTTTCCGTAATGGTTTCTGTGAGGAAGAGTTGTATGTGATACAACCAGAAGGTTTTGTCAATCCTAAGGATGCTAATAATATGCAAACTCCAGCGATCCTTCTATGGACTGGAGCAAGCATCTCGGAGTTGGAATATATGCTTTGATGAGGTGATCAAAGTGTTTAAGTTTATACAAAGTTTATGAGAAACTTGTATTTGCAAGAAAGTGAGTGGGAGCACTATGGAATTTCTTATAAGAATATGTAGTTGACATATTATTGATCGGAAATGATGTAGAATTTCTGGAAGAGCATGAAGGGTTGTTTGAAAAGTTTTGTTTTTCAAAGGAAGACCCAGATAAAGCTACTATTTTATTGAGCATCAAGATCTATAGGGATAGATCTATTCGCTTGATAAGTTTTTTCGACGAAGACATACCTTGACAAGTTTTTGAAGGAGTTCAAAATAGATGGGTCAAAGAAGGAGTTCTTGACTGTATTGTAAGGTGTGAAATTGAGTAAGACTCAATACCCGACCACGGCAGAAGATAAAGAAGAGATGAGTGTCATCTCCTATGCTTTAGCCATAGGCTCTATATAGTATGCCATGCTGTGTACCGCACCTGTGTGTGCCTTGCCATGAGTCTGTCAAGGGGTACAAGAGTAATCCAAGAGTGGATCACTAGACAGCGGTCAAAGTTAGCCTTAGTAACTTGAGAACTAAGGAAATATTTCTCGATTATGGAGGTGATAAAGAGTTCATCGTAAAGTGTTACGATGATGCAAGCTTTAAAACCAATCCGGATGACTCTTAGTAGAAATCCAGCTACGTATAGTGGAGCAGCCATTTGGAATAGCTCCAAGTGGAGCATGGGAGCAGTATCTACAAATATGACATGGAAAGTTTGTAAGGTACACACGGATCTGAATGTCGCAGACCCGTTAACTAAAACCTCTTTCACGAGCAGGACATGAACAAACCCCAGAACTTATTGGGTGTTAATCACATGATGATATGATCACATGGTGATGTAAGTGTTAATCACATGGTGATGTGAACTAGATTATTGACTCTAGTGCAAGTGGGAGACTGTTGGAAATATGCCCTAGAGGCAATAATAAAATGGTTATTATTGTATTTCCTTGTTCATGATAATTGTCTATTGTTCATGCTATAATTGTGTTAACCGGAAACCATAATACATGTGTGAACACATAGACCACAACATGTCCCTAGTGAGCCTCTAGTTGACTAGCTCGTTGATCAATAGATGGTCACGGTTTCATGGCCATGGACATTGGATGTCATTGATAACGGGATCACATCATTAGGAGAATGATGTGATGGACAAGACCCAATCCTAAGCATAGCACAAGATCGTGTAGTTCGTTTGCTAAAGCTTTTCAATGTCAAGTATCATTTCCTTAGACCATGAGATTGTGTAACTCCCGGATACCGTAGGAATGCTTTGGGTGTGCCAAACGTCACAACGTAACTGGGTGGCTATAAAGGTACGCTACGGGTATCTCCGAAAGTGTCTGTTGGGTTGACACGAATCGAGACTGGGATTTGTCACTCCGTGTGACGGAGAGGTATCTCTGGGCCCACTCGGTAAGACATCATCATAATGAGCTCAATGTGACTAAGGAGTTAGCCACGGGATGATGTATTACGGAACGAGTAAAGAGACTTGCCAGTAACGAGATTGAACAAGGTATAGGGATACCGACGATCGAATCTCGGGCAAGTATCATACCGATAGACAAAGGGAATTGTATACGGGATTGATTGAATCCTTGACATCGTGGTTCATCCGATGAGATCATCGTGGAGTACGTGGGAGCCAACATGGGTATCCAGATCCCGCTGTTGGTTATTAACCGGAGAGGTGTCTCGGTCATGTCTACGTGTCTCCCGAACCCGTAGGGTCTACACACTTAAGGTTCGATGACGCTAGGGTTATAGGGAAATGGTATACGTGATTACCGAAGGTTGTTCGGAGTCCCGGATGAGATCCCGGACGTCACGAGGAGCTCCGGAATGATCCGGAGGTAAAGATTGATATATAGGAAGTCCAGTTTTGGTCACCGGAAAGTTTTCGGGCTCATCGGTAGTGTACCGGGAGTGCCGGGAGGGTGCCGGAGGACCCCCGGGAGGGGTGTGACGACCAAAGGACCACATGGGCTGTTAGATAAAGTGTGCCAGCCCTTATTGGGCTGGGCAAGACTTTTGCTAAAGGCCCATGTGGCTGGAGATAAGGAGATAAGGCAAAAAGGATTTAAAAGGAGGAGATCCACCTCCCTTGTGGGAGGTGGACTCTCCCTTTAATTCGGCCGGCCATCTCCTCTTTGGAGTAGAGGCCAAGCCAGCCCTCCACGTCCCTCCTCCTATATATACTTGAGGTTTTGGATGTTTTGATATAGGATTTGATCTCTCTCTCACGGCGAAGCCCTACCTCTCTTCTTCCTCCTCCGCAGCGCTTAGGCGAAGCCCTGTCGGAATACCTTGCTACTCCACCACCACCACGCCGTCGTGCTGCTGTTGGAGCCCTTCCCCAACCTCTCCTTCCTCCTTGCTAGATCAAGGTGTTGGAGACGTCACCGGGCTGCACGTGTGTTGAACGCGGAGGTGCCGTCCGTTCGGCACTTGATCGGATCTACCGCGATCTGAATCGCTGCGAGTACGACTCCATCAACCGCGTTCTTGTAACGCTTCCGCTTAGCGATCTTCAAAGGTATGAAGATGCAATCTCTCCCCTCTCGTTGCTGGTTTCTCCATAGATAGATCTTGGTGAACGTAGGAAAATTTTGATTTACTACTACGTCTCCCAACATGTAGGTGTTGCAGTTCAGTGGATTGCGGTAGTACTGCAAGTGGCACGGAAGTAATTTTTACTTTCGCCCCGAGGGCGGTATTACCGCAAGCACGGAAGTAATTTTTTACTTCCGCCCCTCGGGCGGTAGTACCGCAAATAACTTCCGGTACCACCGTGCGGACTTTTTCGCAGAGTTTCCCTCTACGAAGGTTGGCACGGAAGTAATTTTTTACTTCCGTGCACCTCCAGTGGCTGCCTCTGCCGACCGTGCGGTAGTACCACACGGGCTCGCGGTAGTACCGCTCCGGCGGTTCTACCGCTTGTGGCCCCATGATAACGGCCAGGGCCAGTTACTCCCGTGCTAGCGGTAGTACCGCACAAGGCTGCGGTAGTACCGCAAGCTGTCACGGTAGTACCGTGACTTTTGCAGTAGTACTGCGATACGCGGGGCTGAGTGAGTGGATAACGGTTGGATTTTTCCCCACCTATAAAAGGGGGTCTTCTTCTCCAATGGACCTCATCGTTTGAGCTCGTGTTCTTCCCCCATTGTTGACCTTCTTCGAGCTTGCTAACTCTCGATCCCTCCAATGATTCTTGCTAGTTCTTGAGGGAAAAGAGAGAGGATATCTAGATCCACATTTCCACCAATCACTTTCTCCTCTAAGTGAGGGGAACCCCTTGGATCTAGATCTTGGAGTTCTTCATGTTCTTCTTCGTTCTTCCTCTCATTTCCCTCCCTAGCATTAGTTGCTTTGGTGGGATTTCGGAGAGAAGGACTTGGGCACTCCGTGTGCCCTTGCCATTGCATTTGGTGCATAGGTTTGAGTTCTCCATGGTGATATGTGGAAGTGAGAAGTTGAGAAGCTATTTCTCTTGGGTGTTTGAGCACCTTAGAGCTTGTTCCTCTTGGGTGCTTTGGCGCCCTAGACAGTTGGTGGTGCCTCGGAGCTCAATCATTGTGGTGCAAAGCTCCGGGCAAGCTTCGGGGTCTCCAATTAGGTTGCGGAGATTTCCCCGAGAATTTGAGGTCACCTTGGAGCCACAATCCATTGTGGTGAAGCTTCGTGGTGTCGTTGGGAGCCTCCAATCAAGTTGTGGAGATTGCCCCAACCTTGTTTGTACGGGTTCGGTAACCACCCTCAAGGGTCCCTTAGTGGAATCATGACATCTTGCATTGTGTAAGGGCGTGAGGAGATTACGGTGGCCCTAGTGGCTTCTTGGGGAGCATTGTGCCTCCACACCGCTCTGAACGGAGATTAGCATTCACAAGGGTGTGAACTTCGGGATACATCGTCGTCTCTGCGTGCCTCGGTTATCTCTTACCCGAGCCCCTTTACTTATGCACTTTACTTTGTGATAGCCATATTGTTTCTTGTTATATATCTTGCTATCACTTAGTGTCTATCTTGCTTAGCATAAGTTGTTGGTGCACATAGGTGAGCCTAGTTGTTTTAGGTTTTGTGCTTGACTAATTAAACGATAGTTTTATTCCGCATTTGTTCAAGCCTAAACCTTAATTATTTTAAAGCACCTATTCACCCCCCTCTAGGCGACATCAGTAGTGCATGACACACTGAACTATCAAGTAGTCATCACAATGTGTCTGCTAGATGTTCACAACATCCACAGACGATGCTAGAGGGGATGGCACATCGAGAGGTGCATCAAGGAAATAAGCCTTCTGTGCAGCAATGAGGACAATCCTCAATTTACGGACCCAATCCGCATAATTGTTACTACCATCTTTCAACTTACTTTTTCTCTAGGAACGTATCAAAATTCAGGGGAGCTATAGTGCGAGCTAGTGATCTACAACATAATTTGAAAAGACATTTTGACTATGTTCATGATAATGAGTTAAATTAATCATATTACTAAAGAACTCCCACTCAAATCAGCATTTCTCAGGTTGTCTAAGTGTGACATGATCCAAATCAACCAACCCAAGTCCGATCATCACGTGAGATGAGGTGGTTTCAATGGTGAACATCTACATGTTGATCATATCTACTATATGACTCATGTTCGACCTTTCAGTCACTTGTGTTACGAGGCCATGTCTGTACATGCTAGGCTCGTCAAGTTTATCCCGAGTGTTCCGCATGTGCAAAACTGGCTTGCACCCGTTGTATGTGAACATAGAGTCTATCACACCCGATCATCACATGGTGATTCGAAACGACGAACTTTCGCAACGGTGCACACTCGGGGAGAACACAATTTTATCATGATTTTTTTAGTGAGGGATCACCTTATAATGCTACCGTTGTCCTAACAAAAATAAGATGCATAAAATGATTAACATCACATGCAAATCATAAGTGACATGATATTGCCATGAACTTGTGCTTTTGATCTGCATCTCCAAAGCACCGACATGATCTCCATCCTCACCGGCATGACACCATGATCTCCATCATCATGATCTCCATCATTGTGTTGCCATTGGGGTTGTCACGCCAACCATGCTTCTACTACTATTGCTACCGTTTAGCTATAAAGTGAAGCATTACATAGCGCTTAATGATTGACCGCAGGTCATACAATAATTAAAGACAACCCTATGGCTCCTCCCGGTTGCCGTATGCATCGACATGCAAGTCGATATAAGCTATTACAAAACATGACCATCTCATACATCAAATATATTTCATCATGTTTTTGGCCATATCATATCACAACATACCCTGCAAAAACAAGTTAGACGTCCTATAATTTGTTGTTGCATGTTTTACATGGCTGTTATGGGTATCTAGCAAGAACGATTCTTACCTACACAAAATCACAACGGTGATATACAAGTTGCTATTTAACCTTCTACAAGGACCACCTTCGTCGAATCCAATTCAATTAGAGTGGGAGAGACAGACCCCCGCCAGCCATCTTTATGCAACAAGTTGCATGTCAGTCGATGGAACCAGTCTCTCGTACGTGGACGAGTAAGGTTGGTCCGAGCCTCTTCAACCCACAATACCGCCGAATCAAGATAAAACTAAGGAAGTAAGCAACCTGAACATCAACACCCATAAACTCTTTTTTGTTCTACTCGTGCATGTTATCTATGCATAGACCTAGCTCATGATGCCACTGATGGGGAACGTTGCATGGGAAACAAAAAAAATTCCTACGAACACCCCAGATCTATCTATGGAGATCAACAACTACAAGAGGGAGAGTGGATCTACATTCCCTTGTAGATCGCTATGGGGGAAGAGTTAACAAACGTGGTTGATGTAGTCGAACGTCATCGCAATCCAAATTGCAATCCGTCCCGCGACCCAATCACGATCCGTCCTGGTCTAGCGCCGAACGAACGACACCTTCGCGTTCAGCACATGTGCAACTTGATGATGTATCTGCCTTATTGATCTAGCAAGAGGGGGGGGAGTTAGATTAGTTCTCCGACAATGCAACGGTGTGGAGGCGATGGTGGTGTTGCTATCCCGGCAGGGATATGCCTAGCGCTACCGAATCCGCAAACGGAGGAGAAAACGATCTAGGGAGAGAGAGGGGTGCCAAGGGCTTCGTGTGTGCTCTTGGGGCGCCCCTCCCCTCTATATATAGGTGGAAGGAAGTGGAGATCAGCCCCTCCAAGCCCTAGGGCGCAGCCAAGGGGGAGAAGTTGGACTCCTAGTCCAATTCCCTCGCTTTCCAAAACGAGGTGGACTTTCCACCTCTCCCAAGCCACATGGGCCTTGAGGGCCTTGTGTGCCTAGCCCAATAAGGCCAGGGTGCCTCCCCTCGACCCATGCAAACCCGTGGGACGTGGTGAAACCCTTGGTGGACTTACAGACTCCTCTAGAAGTTTCCGGAACCTTGTAGAAGCTTCCCGGTACAATACCAGAAAACCTGAAACTTTTCTGATAGCCAAAATATGACTTCTCATATATAAATCTTTATCTTCGGACCATTTCAGAGCTCCTCGTGATGTCCGGGATTTCGTTCGGGACTCTTAACAACCTTCGGTCACCAACATACATAACTCAACAATACCAAATCATCACCCAGCGTTAAGTGTGCAGACCCTGCGGGTTCGAGCAGTATGTAGACATGACCGAGACACCTCTACGGTCAATAACCAATAGCGGGACCTAGATGACCATATTGGTTCCTACATATTCTACAAAGATCTTTATCGGTCGAACCTCTATGTCAAGGATTCAGTTAATCCCGTATGATGTTCCCTTTGTTCTTCGGTATGTTACTTGCCCGAGATTCGATTGTTGGTATCTCCATACCTAGTTCAACCTCGTTACCGACAAGTCTCTTTACTTGTTCCGTAATACAAGATCCTATGACTAAGTCCTTAGTCACATTGCTTGCAAGATTATTGTGATGTTGTATTACCGAGTGGGCCCAGAGACTCAATCCACGCCAACCCAACAAACACCCTCAAAGATACCTGTAGGTCACCTTTATACTCACCCAGTTATGTTGTGATGTTTGATACACACAAGGAATTCCTCGGGTGTAAGGGAGTTGCGTGATCTCATGGTTGTAGGAACAGATACTTGACATGGATAAAGCAGTAGCAATAAACTAACACGATCAATTGCTATGCTTACGGTTGGGTCTTGTCCATCACATCATTCTCCTAATGATGTGATCTCGTTATCAAATGACAACTCATATCCATGGTCAGGAAATCTTGACCATCTTTGATCAACGAGCTAGTCTAGTAGAGGCTCACTAGGGACATGGGGTTGTCTATGTATCCACACATGTATTTGAGTTTCCGATCAATACAATTCTATCATGGATAATAGACGTTTATCATGAACAAGGAAATATGATAATAACCAATTTATTATTGCCTCTGGGGCATATTTCCAACACTTTTATGTTGGGGTGTGCATTTGTGAGGCAAGATAAGGCATAAAGCTTTGATTGGGTGTTTGAAACATTCTTGGAGGCAATGAATGGAAAGCCTCCTAACAACTTCATAACAGGTCAGAATATAGCTATGAAGCAATCGATACAAAAAATCTTCCCTACGACCGTGCAACGCTGTTGCCAACGGCACATAATGAAGAAAGCTCAAGAGAAAGTTGGAATCCGGGATTGGCTGAGGATTTCAACCATTGCATTGATTTCAGTTTCACTCTGGAAGAATTTGAGGAGAATTGGGTTGTGTTGATGATCAAGTACGAGGCGATTACGCACACACACTTTGAGAACCTGTATAAATACATAAGGACTTGGGTATCGCGCTACTTCAAGCTCAGGTTTTTCCCATTCCTACAGTCTACACAACGTAGCGAGGGTTTCAATGCTGTATTAAAACGTTATGTGAATGCACATAATTCAATTTTGAACTTTGTGAGACAATATGAGAAAATTCAGAATCACATACTTGTCAAGGAAGGTTGCAATGACTACCGGACAGAACACATGGACATTGAACTATGGTCAAAATTCCCCATAGAGAAGCAAGCTTATATAACCTACACTAGAGACCTATATCGCAAGTTTCATGCAGAATTTGAGTTGATTGGACGATATAACACTACTAGGGAAAAGCCTAGTAGCAGCGCTAGTTTTGGGTATAGCAGTAGCACGGGGCAGCACACTACTGCTACGACGCTACAACTAAAGTGTAGCAGTAGCGTGTGTTAGCCTGCTCTACTGCTATACCTGCTTAGCAGTAGCGCTTTTAGTAGAAAGCGCTGCTGGTAGTTACTAGCAGCGCACCTCTCCGCCCGCGCTACTATTATTATTAGATATTTCTTTTCTTATGTCGTATATTCATACGCCACTATACAAGTTTTCATGCAGTATCATCATAATACATCATTGTCATATAACAACTCCTCCTCATCATCATTTTCGTCCATGAGACATCATATAACAACTTTGTCACTAGTTATAACAACTCCTCATCATCATATTACTCATAATCACTACTCCTCCTCCTCAGCATCACCATCAACTCTAACATATTATAGCACATAATAAAAACTTCTCATCATCATCATAGTCATATATAATCAACACTAACTAATTGTTCTTAATACCTAGGACCTACTCCTGCTGCTCTCTCTTAGGTAAAGTAGCATAAAACATGTGTAGCACTTCTGCTTCATCATCTTGTAGAATGCAGAAAAACCCCGTCTCCTAATTGTGGGTTGCGCTTCCAACTGCTGCCCCCTAGTACTTCTCTGTGATCCTTCATAAATTTTCTCCAGTCTTTGACGATTAAGACTTGCTCGCTTCGAGAAATGATGAATGCACTCATGTGTAATGTAGGATATCTTGGCCGTAAGTTAACCATTGTCATGCGACCTTTAGGCTCAATCCAACGAGGCACAACACTCATCGGGAGTCCCTGTTGAAGAACATCGTAGTAACATACTTAGCAATGAAGTTTAGCTTAAAAAATAATGTATGCAAAAGATGCACTAAGGACAAATAGTAAAAATCTTACCATCTTTCCTAAATAGACCTGACCGTAGTTTAATACGCACACTAGTGGTTGCACGTTTTGAGTACTAATATCTCGAAGTCCAGGAAAATAACCTGTCTTGACAGTATCAAGATCCTTAATCCATGAAACATAATGACCTATCTCCTCACAGTTTAGTTCATCCCCGGGACAGTAGTACGTGCTGTCTACCAAGTGTTGTACATGTTTGCTTGAATGGAAATAAGCTGTCAATAGAAATTATTTGTCAACTATTTTTAATAAACAATATAAATTACTTAATAAATATGGTTGACAAACTCACATAATGGTAGAACTGGAGGCGTCTGCACATCGACCCAGATGTCAATATTACCTTCAATTTCATCTTCCGGACGAATATCAAAGGTGATAATCATATTAGGCTCAAATTCATAAGCCTTGCATAGTGCTCTCCAATTTTTGCATTCAAAATAGGAGTAGGTGTCTTCATTGTACAATTTTACGGCAAAAGTATAACCATGCTCGGTCCTCAAGTGAATTCTCTTTACCTCCATACTTTCCTTAGTACTGAAACCAATCTTATCCAAGACATAAATTCTTGCATGGCAGGGGATACGCTAGTAGAATGATGGTCGCTACTCCTCCTTCCCCTAGTGCATAACAAATATGTAGCACAAGGAGAAGAAGGAGAAGCGACCCCCACGACAATAGTCGACATTCTTGTTCTATCATATATGGTGGACACTCCCTCGCCGATTTTCCGACCGTCGATGATGGTCGCTACTCCTCCTTCCCCTAGTGCATAACAAATATGTAGCACAGGGAGAAGAAGGAGAAGTGACCCCCACGACAACAGTCGTCATTCTTCTTCTCTCATATATGGTGGACACTCCCTCACCAATTTTTCGACCATCGATGATGGTCGCTACCATTATACAAGTTCTATTAAGCACTTACTATAAATAAACTAGTTCTATTAACCACTTCCTAAATAAACTATTTCTATTAAGCACTTACTAAAAACAGTAAAAAATACATTATACAAGAACAATAAAAAATAGTTTAGGGTTTAGGAGAGATGGAGGGAGGATGGGGTGGGAGGAGGGAGGAGGAGGAGGGAGGAGAGAGGGGGAGGGGGAGGGCGGCGGGAGGAGGGAGGAGGAGGAATGAGGAGGGGTGGGAGGAGGGAGGAGAGAAGAGGAGGGGGAGGAGGGCTTTTGGCGGGGGGCTTGGCCAGAGGAGGAGGGGGCGGCCGAAGGAGGAGGGAGGGGTGCGGAGGGGGAGGAGGCCACAGTGGGAGGAGGGAGGAGAGAGGAGGAGGAGGGAGGAGGAGGAGGGAGGGAGGGACTACCTTAGTGGAGGAGGACCAGGAGCGGCGGCGGCGGCAGGCAACGATGGTGGTCGGGGAACGGCGGCGGCGGCGGACGGCGGGGGGTGCGGGGGAGAGTGAGAGTGGAGTGGAGAGGGGAGAGTGAGGGGTGGCCGGTTGGAGAAGTTGGAGAAGATAGGCTTTAGCAGTAGCGCTCTTTGAGGTAAATTGCTACTGCTAAACGACATAGCAATAGTGCATTGAGGAGACACACGCTACTGCTATACCTACTCTGGCGGCAAGGTCGTGGCAATTGTAGTAGTAGCGCTGTTTCCTCCTGACGCACTACTACTATGTGGGTAACAGTAGCACGGTCTGCTGTAGCGCGCTACTGCTAAGTTGAAGTAGCGCCTTTTTTTAAACCGCTCTGCTGGTAAGATTCTGTCTATAAGGTTTTCCCTGGTAGTGTAATATATACCAGCTAGCTGCTCAGCACTTTGAACTCAGACCAAACCAGGAAACAATTGCAAAATATGGTTCTAGACACTACTTGGTGGAGGCAAAAGTTGCACAGGGTTCTTATTTTTGCGAATGTTGCAAGATGGAAAAGGATGGCATGCTTTGTTGCCACATTCTGAAGGTGTTCACCCATCTTGGGGTTGATGTCATACCTGATCGCTACATTCTCCAACGTTGGAATCCTCTTGCTGTCCCTAGTGCACCAGGCACAGGTTTCCAGCCATTGGATGAGATGCCTCCACAATCAAAGAAGGAGATAAGACATGCAAACATACAACAGATTTTTAGAAGCTAGCCAAGTTTGCAAGTGGTTCTGATGCATCAAAGGCAATTGTATACAAGCATATGCATGCAGCGCATTGATACGTATCCAACGTATCTATAATTTTTGCTTGTTCCATGCTGTTATATTATCATTCTTGGATGTTTCACCATCATTTTATTACCACTTTATATCATTTTGGGACTAACCTATTGACATAGTGCCAAAGTGCCAGTTGCTATTTTTGCTTGTTTTTTACTTCATAGAAAATCAATATCAAACGGAGTCCAATCGCGACAAAACTTTTTTGAGATTTTTTCTAGACCACAAGACACCCAATGGACCAAAGAAGCTTCGGGGAGTGGACCGAGGAGACCACAACCCATCAGGCCGCGCCAGGGGGGCCTGCCTGCGCCCTGGTGGGATGTGCCCTCCTCGAGACCCCTCTCCACCGCCTCTGATGCCTATAAATTCCCAAATATTCCAAAGACCCTAGGGGATTCGACGAAACACAATTCCAACCGCCGCAAGTTCCAAAACCTCGAGATCCAATCAAGACACCATCATGGAGGGGTTCATCTTCATGATAGGTGCCTCTCCGATGATGTGTGAGTAGTCCACCATAGACCTACGGGTCCGTAGGCAGTATCTAGATGGCTTCCTCTCTCTTTCTCTAATGATTCTCAATACAATGGTCTCTTGGAGATCTATTTGATGTAAACTTTTGCGATGTGTTTGTTGGGATCCGATGAATTTTGAGTTCATGATCAGTTTCTATCCATGAATATTATTTGAGTCTTCTTTGATCTCTTATATGCATGATTTCTTATAGCCTCGTATTTCTTCTTAGAATCTTTGGTTTAGTTAGGCCAACTAGATTGATTTTTCTTGCCATGGGAAGAGCTGCTATGTGATGGGTTCGATCTTCTGGTGTTCTTTCCCAATGACAGAAAGGGCAGCAAGACACGCATGTATCGTCGCCATTAAGGATAACAAGATGGGGTCTATTCCTACATAAATAGATCTTGTCTACATGATGTCCTCGTTCTTATTGCATTACTTCGTTTTTCCATGAACTTAATACACTAGATGCATGCTGGATAGCGGTCGATGTGTGGAGTAATAGTGGTAGATGCAGGCAGGAGTGGTTCTACTTATCTTGGACTTTATGCCTATATAATCATCATTGCCTTGTATATCGTCATGATTATTAGATTTTCTATCAATTTCCCAACAATAATTAGTTCACCCACCGTGTGCTATACTCATGAGAGAAGCCACTAGTGAACCCTACGGCCCTCGGGTCTATTTTTCCATCATATTGCTTTCCGATCTACATTTTTGCAATCTTTGTTTTCAGATCTACAAAACCAAAAAACCAAAAATATATTGCTGCATATTTACTCTTTTTATTTTGTGATCTTCAGAGATCTATCTCTCCTACCCATCATTACCTAATCTATCTTATTACCATAGAGAGCGTGACAACCTCTCTTTTGCATTGGGTTGCAAGTATTTATTGTTTGTGTGCAGGTGCTGTTTACGTGGGTGCGTGATCTTCCTCTACGGATTGATACCTTGGTTTCATAACTAAGGGAAATACTTACCGTCGCTGTGCTACATCATCGCTTCCTCTTTGGGGAAATACGGACACAGTCTTAAGCCATGCCAAAGGAATTTCTGGCGCCGTTGCCGGGGAGGAAGCATCATCATCTACCAGGTCCCTAATCACAAATATCATCTCCTTAAAATTTACATTATTTTCCATTTGCCTCTCGTTTTCCTCACCCACTTCACAAAATTTGCCGTTTTATTGGCCCTCTTTTTTGTTTTCCTTTTTCGCGTCAGATCTCATGTTTGCTATATTTGCTTGTGTTGCCATGTGCCTTCTATTTGCTTGCATGTTCGCTTGCTATAAATCTATTGACATGGATCCTCATACACTTGCTAATCTTTTCAAAAGCCCAAATTATGATGAACCCATTGCTAGTGAGTTGAGTGCACTTGATTATCTACAAGAAGTTTTGTTTGAAAATCATGAATTCAAATTTTTTGATGAAGTGTTGAAAGAAGAGATTTTTAAGGTGATCCATGATAGCTCCTTGATTGAAAAGCATGATTGCAATATTGCTAGCACGAATTCTCTAAATAACCATGATGCTATTGATATGCAAAGCCACAGGCTTGGGGATGCTATGTTTGATGCAGATGATATTTTTAGCCCCCCAAGTTCTGATGAGCGAATTTATTATGATGATTGCATGCCTTCTATTCATGATGATGTTGATTACACGTATGCCATAATGAGTAATGATTTATGCTTGTGCATCATGAAAATAATGATTTATGTGATAGTTATATTGTTAAATTCATTCATGATGCTGCTGAAATTTATTATGAGGGAGGAACATATTCTTGTAGGAATTGCAATAATATCGAGTTTCCTCTCTATGTGTTTAAAATTTTGAAGTTATGCTTGTTTTGCGTTCCTATGCTAGTTGATTCTTGTTCCCATAAATTGTTTGCTCACAAAAGCCCTATGCATAGGAAGTGGGTTAGACTTAAATGTGCTTGTCATGAGATTCATGATGCTCTCTGTTGGAAATATGCCCTAGAGGCAATTATAAATGGTTATTATTATATTTCCTCGTTCATGATAATCGTTTATTATCCATGTTATAGTTGTATTGACTGGAAACACATTGCATGTGTGGATACACAGACAACACTTTGTCCCTAGTATGCCTCTAGTAGACTAGCTCATTGATCAAAGATGGTCAAGATTTCCTAACCATTGACATGAGATGTCATTTGATAACGGGATTGCATCATTGGGTGAATGATGTGATGGACAAGACCCAAACTATAAACATAGCATATGATCATGTAAGTTTATTGCTATAGTTTTTTGCATGTCAAGTATCTGTTCCTATGACCATGAGATCATGCAACTCACTGACACCGGAGGAGTACCTTGTGTGTATTAAACGTCGCAACGTAACTGGGTGACTATAAAGGTACTCTACAGGTATCTCCGAGGGTGTCTGTTGTGTTGGCATGGATCAAGACTGGGATTTGTTACTCCGTGTGAAGGAGAGGTGTCTCAGGGCCCACTCGGTAATACAACATCACAACAAGCCTTGCAAGCAATGTGACTAAAGTGTTAGCCATATGATATTGTATGAAGGAACGAGTAAAGAGACTTGCCGGTAACGGGATTGAACTAGTAATAGAGATACCGACGATCGAATCTTGGGCAAGTAACATACTGATGAACAAAGGGAACAACATATGGGATTAGCTGAATCCTTGACATAGAGGTTCAACCGATAAAGATCTTTGTAGAATATGTAGGAACCAATATGGGCATCCAGGTCCCGCTGTTGGTTATTGACCATAGAGGTGTCTCGGTCATGTCTACATAGTTCTTGAACCCGTAGGGTCTGCACACTTAAGGTTTGGTGACGTTTCGGTAGTATAGAGTTATGTATGTTGGTGACCGAAGATGTTTCGAAGTCCCGGATGAGATCCCGGATGTCACGAGGAGTTCCGGAATGGTCCGGAGACGAAGATTGATATATAGGAAGTTGGTATTTGGACTCCGAAAAAGTTTTGGGCATTACCGATAGTGTACCGGGAGTGAGGAATGGGTTCCGGGGGTCCACCAAGTGGGCCCACCACCCCCAAAGGGGACCACATGGGCTATAGGGTGGTGCACCAGCCCTTGGTAGGCTGGGCGGCCAGCCCAAAGGGCCCATGCGGCTGAAAGGTGGAAAGTTCGAAGGTGGAGGAGGTTTCCAAGTGGGAGAAGGAGTCGTACGCCTACTAGGATTGGAGGAGGACTCCTCCTCTCCACTTCGGCCGAAGCAAGGGCTGGACCTTGGGGTCCAAGCCTCCTTCCTCCCTCCTCCTATATATACTAGAGGTATTGAGGGTTTTTTCAACACAGAAATCAGCCACGTGCTACCCTTTACCTCTAGATCGTAGTTCTTCCTCTAGACTGTTTCAGCGGTGCTTAGGCGAAGCAATGCTGGAATAGTTCCACCACCATCATCGCCATGCCATCGTGCTGACGGAGAACTCATCTACCTCTCCGCTTCCTCTTGCTGGATCGAGAAGGCGGAGATCATCATCGAGCTGTACGTGTGTTGAATGCGGAGGTGCCATCCGTTCGGCGCTAGATCAGGATGGATCGTGATTGGATCGTGGGACGCTTAGCGATTTGGATCGCGAAGACGTTCGACAACATCATCCGCGTTTCTTAACGCTTTCCGCTTAGCGATCTACAAGGGTATGTAGATCCACTCTCCCCCTCATAGATGCTCATCACCATGGATAGATCTTGCGTGTGCGTAGGAATTTTTTGTTTCCCATGCAACCTTCCCCAACACTCTTTGCATATTCCAATTACTACTTTTTATGTGAGCATCATTGAAATCATCATGCCTAGATAGGGGCATAAAACGATAGCGCTTGTTCGGAGGCAACCTAATGAATAAATAAATTTTTGCTTTTTTCCTTTCTGTTTTTGTGTGTTTACACAATTATGCCTCTGTTATGATTGTGTTTTTATGGTTCATTTAGTGTTTGTGGCAAGTAAAGCCTTTAGGATGATTCATAGGATGAGTAGAAGTGATGTTGAATCTGATACAGAAACTTTGCGTCCAGTATATGAATTTTCATTTTTTACTGGAACATGATATTGAGCTAAAATTTTAACACACTGTTTCTATGCAAATTATTATGTTTTACTATTTTTTTAGAATTTTTGAGTTCCAGAAGTACGGGTAGAGTATAGATTACTATAAACTGTTCTGTTTAAGATAGATTCTGTTTTCGTTGCATTTTGTGCTTGTTTTGATGAATCTATGGTTTGTATTGGGGGTATAAGCCATGGTAAAGTTAAAATACAGTAGGAATAGTGCAATATACAAAATATGAATGAGTTTGCAACAGTACGTAATGTAGTTATTTGCTTTCTTATACTAAAGGATCTCACGAAGATTTTGTTGAGTTTTGTGTGATTGAAATTTCAAGTTTTGGGTGAGATCACGAAGGATGAAGGAATAAGGAGTAGCAAAAGCCTAAGCTTGGGGATGCTACATCACCCCCAAGATGTATCCAAAGAGAAACAAGCAACTAAGCTTGGGGATGCCCCCGAGTGGCATGTAACATCCCAAAATTCCATTTTGGAATGTTATGATATAGCTATGCATCTATCATCGTCATTACTTGATTGTATGTGTTAGTTGAAATGCCTCTTCTGAATTCCAGAAAGCTCTTTCTACTTTTCCCTAAGTTGCTTTCACCTATTTGAAATTTTGGTTAAAAGTTCAAATAAGAGAGGAGGAACATGACACTCCACACCAGGGACTAATTGGTGATATATTTGAACAATAATAACCAGGGGTTATTTTGAAAATATTTGCAAAAAGGATTTAAAAACAATTAGGCAATTTCTGAAAATATTTTTTTTTTCAAAGTGTTCAAATGACAGAATAGAAATGTTCATTAAATATCATTTATTATTCTGTTAATTTTGATATATAATACCCCTATATTTATAAACGGTTTGAATGCTTTAAAATCTTTTGAATGTCTCTGGAAAATTATTAAAAGGAAACGGTAACTGTTTCCGGTATTAAATGGGCCGGCCCACGAGCAGTTACTCGCGAATAGATTAAAAGCCGGCTGACCGACGCGCATTAATATCTCTCTCTCTCACTGACGCTGGACCCCACCTCGTTCGCTCGTAATGACCGAGCGGTCATCACTCTCCTCCCCGCGCGCGCCGGACTCGACGCCGGCCGTTTCCTCCCCTCGCCGGATCTCTCTCCTCTCTCCTCCCCCGCACTCCCCAATGCCCCTATATAAGCCACCCAATCCCCTCTCTCCATTTCCCCCCGAGCCCCCTCTGTCCCTCGCCAGACCGTCGCAGAATTCCTCGCCGGAGTTTCCACCACCACCGGACCTCCCCATCGCCGTTGCCGTCGACTCCGACCTCCCCTCCCCTCTCCGACACCACCAATCGGCGCAGAAGGACCACCGCCGCCGTCTGGACTTCTCCGCGCTCCGTTTCGACCACCGAAGCCACCTCCGTCGACGAACACGACCACCGGACGCCGCCACCACTCGCCGGAGATCCCCTCTCCCTCCGGTAAGTCGCCGGACACACCCCATCCATTGGATCCCCACTCAACGGTCCCGATTAGATTGATTTTAAACCCCGAAACGTTTTCCATTAGAGATCGGTCGCCCGCTTGAAACTACCTAACGCACGCGCCAGCCAGCCAGTAGAATCGCGCCACGTCACCCCTGGCCGTCCGTTAGATTTAGTCTCTTTTCTCTGATTTCTTTTAGTAAACAGAACCTATTCTAAATTTGTTTTGCTTATATATTTTAATCTATTTAGTGTTTTGAGTTGATTCTTTTTGCAATAGCTCACATTTTTCATGTAGTTTCACCCTGTACTTTTAAATTTCAAATTTGAACTATAAAATTTGAATTTAATCAAATTTGCTCAAAATCTTCAAATCTGAATAACTAGAGTTTGAAAATAGATTTTGATATGAATCTTTTTGCTACTGTTTGGTATTAGTTAGGACTACCTTCATGCCTAGTTTGAAGATTTTTAGGATATATTTGAGTAGTGTTTTAGCTATAAACAGAATCTACTTAGTATTATAATATAGTTTTATAAACTCAATTTTAATTAGTTTGATTTAGAATTGGTTTTATTTGTTTATTAGGTTCTGTTAGTAAACATTTAGTGTTTTCACTCACTGATAATAAAAATATAAATTTGCTTAGTTTAATTTTATTTAACATAGGAATCACAACTTCTTTTCAAATAGGCATAATTTGATTAAAACAACTAACTAGTAATAGTTTTGTTTTCAAACAAAGTTTTGTATATTTTAATTCTGTTTTCTAAGACAGATTTAATTGTAAATTATTTTCTGTTAAGAACATGTTTTACAAATAAATAATAAGTTTAGTTTTTCATTCTTTTGTTAATATAACTATAGTTGATTCATATAGTGTTTATGACAAACTTGTATAAACTTTACTAAACTTTTCCCAACAAACTTAAATTGATTTTATTGTGTTTATTAATAAAATATTCTATTGTTTCCTTGCTTACAACAATTTTTTTGTTATTACAAAATAGTTTTATTATGATAGTAGTGTTTTATCAATCACCTCCTAGTAAACAAAACTTTGTGTGTTTTCTTACTTGAGATTTGTGCATTGTTTTGTCTTGATTGTTTACTAGTTCTTGGTTGATGTTTGTGAGTTACAATATTTTGTTGTATGCTTATTGAGTGCTTGTTTGCTTCGTTAGATTATCTGGAGTGCGAAGCTTGTTACTTAGAGTCACTCACGTACGAAGATCATCAATCAGGCAAGTCACTTTGACCATGTTTACCCATGTTTTATATGCATTAGTTCTACCATCTCCCCAATTGCATGCAAGATAGGTTAGTTGGAAACTTGGTTACATTGTAGTAGTATCATGTGGTAGGTACCCCCCCTCAACCTCTTTGACACATTGGCCCCGGGAAACGTTGTTTTACCTTTTGCTATGCTATTAGTAGACGGGGTTGGTTGTGTGATTCATGAGAGTTGAGAGAGTTAATAATTTCAAGACCTACATAATGATCAAGATTTAAGACTCCGAGTTTTCAACATACCTCTGGGTGGATGATGGTTGAACGGCACCCTGGAGAAACTAGTGGATTTGCCTAGGTGATGCTGGAGATGGCCAGTATTCACGCGGAAAGGTCCACCGAGGCACAAAGAGATGGATGGATGCTTTAAAACCCAAGGCTTACCTGCACAGCCACAAGTCATTATGGGCTCTGGCTTGGTTGGATATCGTGGTGACCCTGGACAGGCGGTGCTACGAGAGGTAGAAGAATGGTAGGAAAGGATGGGCACCGACAGAGTCGCAGGGAAACCCTTTGGAAGACCATGTTTTGGTCATCCGTTTCTCAAACACCTTGAAGTGCGAGAAATCAAACGGAGGCGACCAAATCTTGTGGGGAACGTGTGCAAAACTTTGCAGAGTACTTAAACCTAATCGATTAGCCGTGTCCACGGTCATGGACGACTTGAGCCAAAGGAATTGAAACTTCCGGAACTCTCAACACAATTAATATGATGATGTGGGTATTTAATAATTTTGGGTATGAGAATTGGTTGGTGGAACCATCTCATTAATCAACCAACTTAGTAATATTTTTCTTAGCCCCTTTTCTTGATGTAGGAAAAATTGGCTTTACGCAAAACTTACCACCCCACCTGCCATATATGCATATAGACTAGATGATTATCTTTTCACCCCTCTCTTGTGACTTTGCCGGCATATTCCATATGCTGACCTACATGGCTGCAACGTATCATGTTGCAGAGTATTTTTCTGACCAGGAGTGAGGACACGTTCTATGCTCAGTGAGATGCCCTTGGAGTCGGATGGACTCATCTACCTTCGACGCTTCCGCAAGATTTAGATATTCTCATGAGTTGGCTTTTAGCCACTTTATTGTAACTTTTATTGTAATAAAGGACTCGATATGAGATTTCGATTAATATAATGCTGTGTGATTTCCCTTTGATATATACATGGATGTACCGTGTGTGTACCAGCATGATCTTGGGATGGTACGGAAACACCGGAGACTTGACCTTTCAGGTCGGGTCGCTACATGGCATCCCCTCTTTCTTCTAACAACCATCGGTATTTTACTTGGAGCTATATTTTTATTCATCACATATCATGAGTTTTGCTTGGAGCGTCTTGTATCTTTTCTTGATTTGTTTGTTAGTTTTTTCCTTTGTATCCTTGCTGGACACACCTATTTGAGAGAGCCAAAATCATGCTATCATTTGTTAGAATTGCTCTATGTGCTTCCCTTAATTTTTTTGAGCTATAGAAATTGCTCTAGTGCTTCACTTATATCTTTTTGAGCACGGTGTGCTTGGAAAATTTTGTAGAAATACTCTACTGCTTCACTTAGATTAATTTGAGTGTTAGTAAATTTTGAAGAAATCCTCTCATGCTTCACTTATACCTTTTTGAGAGATGAAATCTTTATGCACATGTGCTTCACTCAAATTTGTTTGAGCTTGCCAAAAATCAATGGCAATATATGAAACTAGTCCCAAAGTGATAGATATCAAAGGTGGATATAATAAAACCTTTCATGAAGATCATTGGACAAATTAAACTTGATTCCTTGTAATAGTTTTGAAACATGATGATAGTAATATGTGAGTCATGTTGATGAGTAATTATGCTTAGTAGGAATGTTGTTGTTAAGGTTTGTGATTCCCTATGCATGCACGAAAGTCAATAGTTATGCAATGAAGTTACATCCTACTTGTGGTGCATTATTCAGTGTTAGTTATGTTCAATGCTCACTTATGTGAATTTTCATTTCTTGGTTTGGTTGCTTCCCAATCTATTTGCTAGCCTTCACTTGTACCAAGTAGAAATACTACTTGTGCATGCAAAATCCTTAAACCAAGTTTTTCCCTATGAGTCCACCATACCTATATGCAGTATTTCCATGCCATTCCAAGAAAATTTGTATGTGCCATCTCCAAATTTTCAAAATAATTTTTCTCTTTTGTGTGGCCGTACCGCTCATGGAATGGTGGGGAGTATCCAATATTTTTCATGCTAGATGTGTTATTCTCAAGATGAGTGTTTATTCACTTTTCATTGCATGAGAGTGCAGCAGTAATAGGGATACCCATTCCCGAAATGAAAAAGGAAAAAATATTTACTTTATGTTGTCAAATAATAAGTTCCTTGGAAAGTGTTGGTATGGAAGGCAACCGTGGATACGGCCCGCCATGGAAAGTGAAAGTTTGGTGGAAAAGGGAATAAAGTTTATTTTCTGTTTGGGAACTGCCTATGATACATCTAGCATGGAAAGTATTGTGAGCTACTTTGTCATTTTCGTTGACAGGAAAAGCATGCCACCCGAAATATTTTTCTCTCCCAATTTAAACACTTGAGCTCTGGGACCTCTACAAATCCCTACTTCCCTCTGCGAAGGGCCTATCTATTTACTTTATGCAATTTTTATTTTTTCTTTGAGTCTCCATCTTCTCTTATAAGCACCAACTAGGGGGCACTATGATCGTACTTGATCATTGGGCATAGCTAATATTTGAGTGTATTTCATGAATGGATCAATGATTGAGCATGATGGTCTAGGGATAACTTTCTTTAGTGTTGATATTTTGAAAGACATGGTTGTTTGTTGACATGCTTGAGTATTAAAGTCATTATGTTAAAACTAGACTATTGCTTTGAATCATTATAAGACCAAATGTCCATGCTATGCAAAAGAAAATAATGTGATGAACATGTTAGGCAACATTCCACATCAAAAATTATGTTTTTATCATTTACCTACTCGAGGACGAGTAGGAATTAAGCTTGGGGATGCTGATACGTCTCCAACATATCTATAATTTTTCCTTGTTCCATGTTGTTATATTATCATTCTTGGATGTTTTACCATCATTTTATTACCACTTTATATCATTTTTTGGGACTAACCTATTGACATAGTGCCAAAGTAAGAATTGTTGTTTTCGCTTGTTTTTTACTTTGCAAAAAATCAATATCAAACGGAGTCCAATCGCTACGAAACTTTTTGGAGATTTTTTCTGGACCAGAAGACACCCAATGGACCAAAGAAGTGCCGGAGGAGTGGGACGAGGAGACCACAATGCACCAGGCTGTGCCAGGGGTACCTGCCCGTGCCCTGGTGGGTTGTGCCCTCCTCGGGACCCCTCTCCACCACCTCTCATGCCTATAAATTCCCAAATATTCCAAAAACCCTAGGGGAGTCGACGAAACACAATTCCAGCCACCGCAAGTTGTAGAACCTCGAGATCCAATATAGACACCATCATGAAGGGGTTCATCTTCATCATAGGTGCCTCTCCGATGATGCGTGAGTAGTCCACCATAGACCTACGGGTCCGTAGGCAGTAGCTAGATGGCTTCATCTCTCTCTCTCTCTCTCTCTCATGATTCTCAATACAATGGTCTCTTGGAGATCTATTTGATGTAAACTTTGGCGGTGTATTTGTTTGGATCTGATGAACTTTGGCGGTCTAATTATCTTGGACATGATGCCTATATAATGATCATTGCCCTAGATATCGTCATGACTATTTGATTTTCTATCGATTGCCCAACAGTAATTTGTTCACCCACCATGCACTATATATTGGGGAACGTTGCATGGGAAACAAAAAAATTCCTACGCACACGCAAGATCTATCCATGGTGATGAGCATCTACGAGAGGGAGAGTGGATCTACATACCCTTGTAGATCGCTAAGCGAGAAGCGTTAAGAAACGCGGCTGATGTAGTCGAACGTCTTCGCAATCCAAATCACCGAGTGTCCCGCAATCCCATCACGATCCGTCCCATGATCCCATCATGATCCGTCGCGCGATCTCATCATGATCCGTCCTGCAATCCAATCACGAATCGTCTCGCGATCTTGATCACGGTCCTTCCGATCTAGCGCCAAACGGATGGCACCTTCGCGTTTAGCACACATATAGCTCGATGACGATCTCCACCTTCTTGATCCATCAAGAGGGAGCGTAGAGGTAGATGAGTTCTCTGGCAGCACAACGGTGTGGTGGCGGTGGTGGTGAACTAATCCTGCAGGGCTTCTCCAAAGCACCGCAGAATTAATCTAGAGGAGAAACAAATCTAGAGGAAGAAGAGGGCAGCACGTGGCAATTAGGGTTGGGGCTGCCCTAAAAAACCTTCAGTATATATAGGAGGGAGATGAGAGGAGGCAGCCTAGCCCCTCCTACAAGGAGGGCTTCGGCCGAACCAGAGGGGAGGAGTCCACCTCCCACAAGGGAGGTGGATTCCTAGTAGGACTCTCTCCTACTTGGCCCCTACTCCTTCCTCCCGCACATAAGACTTCTTGGGTTAGCCTCCTAGCCCACTAGGGGCTGGTGCGCCACCACTAAGGCCCATGTGGCCCCTTGGGGTGTGAGGCCCCACTTGGTGGTCCCTCGGAACCCATTCGTCACTCCCAGTACATTGCTAGAAATGCCCGAAACTTTTTCGGAGTTCAAACACCACTTTCCTATATATCAATCTTTACCTCCGGACTATTCCGGAGCTCCTCGTGACATCCGGGATCTCATCCGGGACTCCTAACAACCTTCGGTCACCAACATGCATAACTCAATACTACCAAAACGTCATCGAACCTTAAGTGTGCAGACCCTGCGGGTTCGTGAACTATGTAGACATGACCAACACACCTCTACGGTCAATAACCGATAGCGGAACCTGGATGCCCATATTGGCTCCTACATATTCTACGAAGATCTTTATCGGTTGAACCTCTATGTCAAGGATTCAGATAATCCCGTATGATGTTCCCTTTGTTCTTCGGTATGTTACTTGCCCAAGATTTGATGATCAGTATCTCTATACCTAGTTCAAGCTCGTTACCAGCAAGTCTCTTTACTCGTTCCGTAATACAAGATCCCGTGGCTAACACTTTACTCACATTGCTTGCAAGGCTTGTTGTGATGTTGTATTACTGAGTGGGCCCTGAGATACCTCTCCATCACACGGAGTAACAAATCCCAGTCTTGATCCATGCCAACCCAAGAGATACCCTCGGAGATACCTCTAGAGCACCTTTATAGTCACCCAGTTACGTTGCGACGTTTGATACACACAAGGAACTCCTCTAGTGTCAGTGAGTTGCATGATCTCATGGTCATAGGAACAGATACTAGACATGCAGAAAATAGTAGCAATAAACTGACACGATCATATGCTACGTTTATAATTTGGGTCTTGTCCATCACATCATTCTCCTAATGATGTGATCCCGTTATCAAATGTCATCTCATATCCATGGCTAGGAAACCTTAACCATGTTTGATCAACGGGGTAGTCTATTAGAGGCATACTAGGGACATGGTGTTGTCTATGTATCAACAAATGTATCTGAGTTTCCGATCAATACAATTCTAGCATGGATAATAAACAATTATCACGAACAAGGAAATATAATAATAACCAATTTATTATTGCCTCTAGGGCATATTTCCAACAGTGTCCCACTTGCACTAGAGTCAATAATCTAGTTCACATCACCATGTGATTTACATTGTTATGAATCTAAAACCCAATGAGTTCTGGGGCTCGATCATGCTTGGCATGTGAGAGAGGTCTTTAGTCAACGGGTCTGTGACACTCAAATCCATGTGTACTTTGCAAATCTCTAAGTCATACTGCTATCACACTCCACATGGAGCTATTCCAAATGGCTGCTCCACTATATGTATCCGGATTGCTACTTAGAGTCATCCGGATTGGTGTTAAAGCTTGCATCGACAAAACTCTTTATGACGAACTCTTTATCACCTCCATAATCAAGAAATATTTCCTTAGACCTCTAGTTACTAAGGATAATCTTGACCGCTGTCTAGTGATCCATTCTTGGATCACTTTTGTACCCCTTGACGGACTCATGGCAAGGCACACACAGGTGTGGTACACAACATGGCATACTATATAGAGCCTATGGCTAAAGCATAGGGGACGACATTCGTCCTTTCTCTTTCTTCTGCCGTGGTCGAGCTTTGAGTCTTACTCAACTTCAAACCTTACAAATCAGGCAAGAACTCTTTCTCTGACTGATCCATTTTGAACTCTTTCAAAATCTTGTCAAGGGATGTACTCATTGAAAGTCTCATCAAGCATCTTAATCTATCTCTATAGATCTTGATGCTCAACAATTAGGTAGCTTTATCCAGGTCTTCCTTTGAAAAACTATTTTCAAACAACCCTTTATGCTTTCTAGGACTGACTAGAGCTTGCACACCTTTTAGCATCCTTAGGACTGACAAAACCTTCTAGTTGTATCACATACAACCTTTCCTCAAGTAAACCGTTAAGGAAACAATGTTTTGACATCCATCTGTCAGATTTCATAATTGAAAAATGCAGCAACTGCTAACATAAATCCAACAGAATTTAGCATTGCTACGAGTGAGAAAGTCTCATCGCAGTCAACTCCTTGAACTTGTTGGGAACTTGTTTGCGACTAGTCGAGCTTTATAAATGAGGACATTTACCATCAACGTCTGTCTTCATCTTAAAGGTCCATTTGTACTCAACGACCTGTCGTCCAACGAGCAAGTATTCCAAAGTCTGTACTTGGTTTTCATACATGGATCCTTTCTCGGATTTCATGGCCTCTAACCAATTGTCGGAATCCGGGCCCATCATTGCTTCTCCATAGCTCGTAGGTTCATCGTTGTCCAACAACATGACCTCTAAGACAGGGTTGTCGTACCACTTAGGAGTAGTACGCTTCCTTGTCGACCTACGAGGTTCGATAGTAACTTGATCTGAAGCTTCATGATCATCATCATTAACTTCCTCTTCAACTAACATAGGCCCCACAAAAACATCTTTCTACGCTGCGCTACTCTCTGGTTGAAACAAAGGTTTCAACAACCTCATCAAGTTTCTATCTTCCTCCCACTCAATTCTTTCGAGAGAAACTCTTTCTCGAGAAAGGACCCGTTTTAGCAACAAACACTTTGTGCTCGGATCTGAGATAGAAGGTATACCCAACTATTCTTAGGGTATTCCATGAAGATGCATTTGTCCGTTTTTGGTTCGAGCTCATTAGGTGAAAACCATTTTTCAGATGAGCATCGTAGCCCCAAACATTAAGAAATGGTAGCTTAGGTTTCTATCAAACCATAATTCATAAGGTGTCATCTCAACGGATTTAGATGGTGCCCCATTTAAAGTGAATGTAGTTGTCTCTAATGCATAACCCCAAAACGATAGTGGCAAAATGAGAAGAGACATCGTAGTACGCACCATATCCAATACAGGACGACTGACGTTCGAACACACCATCACACTATGGTGTTCCAGGTGGCGTGAGTTGCGAAACAACTTTCACATTGTCTAAATTTGTATTCCAAACTCGTAACTGAGATATTCACCTCCACGATCACATCATAGACATTTTTATCTTCTTGTCACAATGATCTTAAACTTCACTCTGAATTTGCTTGAACTTTTCAAACGATTCATACATGTGTTTCATTAAGTAAATATACACTATATCTACTCAAATCATCAGTGAAGGTAAGAAAATAACAATATCCACCGCATGCTACAAGACTCATTGGATTGCATACATCAATATGTATCGTTTCCAATAAATCACTTGCCCGCTCCATCAAACCGGAAAACGGGGTCCTTAGTCATCTTGCCCAAGAGGCATGGTTCGCATGTCTCAACCGATTCGAAATCGAATGAGTCCAAAGATCCATCAGCATGGAGTTTCTTCATGCAATTTATACCAATATGAAATTTAGTGGCAGTGCCACAAGTATGTGGTACTATCATTATTAACTTTGTATCTTTTGACATCAATGTTATGAACATGTGTATTACTACGATCAAGATTCAACAAACTATTCTCACTGGGTGCATGACCATTGAAGGTATTATTCGTGTAAACAGAATAACTATCATTCTCTAACTTAAATGAATAACCGTGTTGCAATAAACACAATCTAATCATGTTCATGCTCAACGCAAACACCAAATAACATTTATTTAGGTTCATCACTAATCCCGAAGGTAGAGAGAGCGTGCGATGTTGATCACATCAACCTTGGAAACATTTCCAACACACATCGTTACCTCACCCTTTAGCTAGTCTCCATTTATTCCATAGCTTTTATTTCGAGTTACTAACATTTAGTAACCGAACCGGTATCCAATACCCAGGTGCTACTAGGAGTACTAGCAAGGTACACATCAATAACACGTATATCAAATATACTTCTGTTGACGTTGCCAGCCTTCTTATCTACCAAGTATCTAGGGTTGTTCCACTTCAGCGACCGCTCTCCTCATAATAGAAGCACTCAGTCTCGGGTTTGGGTTCAACTTTGGGTTGCTTCACTGGAGAAGCAACTGACTTGCCATCCATGAAGTTTCCCTCCTAGCCCTTGCCCTTCTCGAAACTAGTGGTCTTACTAACCATCAACACTTGATGCTCCTTCTTGATTTCTACCTCATCGCGAACAGCTCAGGGATCATCATTTCCATCCCTGGCATTTTATAGTTTATCACGAAGCTCTAATAGCTTGTGACAGTGACTTGGAAAACTATATCAATCACTTTCTTATCTAGAAGATCAACTCCCACTCGATTCAAGCGATTGTAGCACCCAGACAATCTGAGCACATGCTCAACGATTGAGCTATTCCCCTTCATCTTGCAAGCAAAGAATAATGTTGGAGATCTCATATCTCACAACACGGTCACAAGCCTAAGATCCCAATTTCAGCTCTTAGAACATCTCATATGTTCCATGACGTTCAAAATGTTTTTGGAGCCTTAGTTCTAAGCTGTAAAGTATGACGCACTAAACTATCAAGTAGTCATCAGAACGTGCCTATCAAATGTTCAAACATCTACAGACGATGCTAGGGGGGTGGCGCACCGAGTGGTGCATTAAGGACAAAGGCCTTCTGTGTAGCAATGAGGACAATCCTCATATTACGGACCCAGTCCGCAATATTGTTACCATCATCTTTCAACTCTATTTCTCTAGGAACATATAAAAATTCAAGGGAGCTACAACATAATTTGCAAAGACACTACTGATTATGTTCATGTTAATGAGTTCAATTAATCATATTACTTAATCCCTCAGGTCATTCGAGTGATACATGATCCAAATTCACCAACTCAAGTCCGATCATCACGTGAGTTGAGGTGGTTTCAATGGTGAACATCATCATGTTGATCATATCTACTATATGACTCATGTTTGACCTTTCGGTCACTTGTGTTCTGAGGCCATGTCTGTACATGCTAGGCTCGTCAAGTTTAACCCGAGTGTTCCGCATGTGCAACACTGGCTTGCACCCGTTGTATGTGAACGTAGGGTCTATCACGCCCGATCATCATGTGGTGTCTCGACACGATGAACTTTCACAACAGTGCACACTCGAGGAGAACACAACTGATCTTGAAATTTTAGTGAGGGATCACCTTATAATGCTACCGTCGTCCTAAGCAAAACCAGGTGCATAAAAGGATTAACATCACATGCAAATCATAAGTGACATGATATGGCCATGAACTTGTGCTTTTGATCTCCATCCTTAAAGCACCGGCATGATCTCCATCATCACCGGCATAACACCATGATCTCCATCATCATGATCTCCATCATTGTGTCTCCATCGGGGTTGTCACACCCACCATGCTCACACCATTATAGCTACCGTTTAGCAATAAAGTAAAGCATTACATAGCGCTTAACGATTGACACGCAGGTCATACAATAATTAAAGACAACCCTATTGTTGGAAATATGCACTAGAGGCAATAATGGAATGGTTATTATTGTATTTCCTTGTTCTTGATAATTGTCTATTGTTCATGCTATAATTGTATTAACCGGAAACCGTAATGCATGTGTGAATACATAGACTACAACAAGTCCCTAGTGAGCCTCTAGTTGGCTAGCTCATTGATCAATAGATGGTCACCGTTTCATGAACATGGACATTGGATGTCATTGATAAAGGGATCACATCATTAGGAGAATGATTGATGGACAAGACCCAATCCTAAGCATAGCACAAGATCGTGTAGTTCGTCTGCTAAAGCTTTTCTAATGTCAAGTATCGTTTCCTTAGACCATGAGATTGTGCAACTTTCGGATACCATAGGAATACTTTGGGTGTGCCAAATGTCACAACTTAACTGGGTGGCTATAAAGTTATGCTACGGGTATATCCGAAAGTGTCTTTTGGGTTGGCACGAATCGAGACTGGGATTTGTCACTCCGTGTGACGGAGAGGTATCTCTAGGCCCACTTGGTAAGACATCATCATAATGAGCTCAATGTGACTAAGGATTTAACCACGAGAACATGTGTTACGAAACGAGTAAAGAGACTTGACGTTAACGAGATTGAACAAGGTATAAAGATACGAATGATCAAATCTCGAGCAAGTATCATACCGATAGACAAAGGGAATTGTATACGGGATTGATTGAATCCCCGACATCATGGTTCATCCGATGAGATTATCATGGAGCATGTGGGATCCAACATGGGTATCTAGATCCCGTTGTTGGTTATTGACCGGAGAGGTGTCTCGGTCATGTCTACGTGCCTCCCGAACCCGTAGGGTCTACACACTTAAGGTTCGATGACGCTAGGGTTATAGGGAAATAGTGTACGTGGTTACCGAAGGTTGTACGGAGTCCCGGATGAGATCCCGAACATCACGAGGAGTTCTGGAATGGTCCCTAAGTAAAGATTCATATATAGGAAGTGAGTTTTTGGTCACCGGAAGTGTTTCGGGCATCACCGGTAACGTACCAGTACCACCGGAAGGGTTCCGGGGGTCCACCAAGTGGGGCCACCAGCACCAGAGGGCTGCATGGGCCGCAAGTGGGAGGGAACCAGCCCCTAGGTGGGCTTGTGAGCCCCCCACAAGGGCCCACGGCGCAACACAAGAGGAGAGGAGGGCAAACCCTAGCCCAGATGGGCCAAATTAAGGCCCACCTAGGGTGCCGCCCCTCCCCTCTCCCTCTCTAGCCGCCGGCCAAAGGGCCATCTAGGGCTGCCGCACCACCCTAGGGTGGGATCCCTAGGGGCTGCGCACCCTCCTCCCCTCCTCCTATATATAGTGGAGGGTTTGGGGCTGCCAAAGACACGCATCTCTCTCTCTCGGCGCAACCCTACTCCTCCTACTCCTCGTCCTCCGTAGTGCTTGGCGAAGCCCTGCCGGAGTACCACACAGCTCCACCGCCACCGTGCCGTCGTGCTGCCGGAGCTCTCCCTTAACCTCTCCTTCCTCCTTGCTGGATCAAGGCGTTGGAGACATCACCGGGCTGCACGTGTGTTGAACGCGGAGGCGCCGTTGTTCGGTGCTTAGATCGGAATTCACCGCAATCTGAATCGCTGCGAGTACGACTCCACCAACCGCGTTCTTGTAACGCTTCCGCTTTGCTATCTTCAAAGGTATGAAGATGCACTCTCCCCTTAGTCGTTGCTGGTTTCTCCATAGATGGATCTTGGTGATTGTAGGAATTTTTTTGATTTACTACTACGTCTCCCAACAGTGGCATCATGAGCTAGGTCTATGCGTAGAATCTATGCACGAGTAGAACACAAGTTGTTGTGGGCGTCAATCTTGTTAATTTGCTTACCTTTACTAGTCTTATCTTGATTCAGCGGTATTGTGGGATGAAGTGATCGGGACCAACTTTACACGTATGCTTACGTGAGACTGGTTCCACCGCCTGACATGCACTTGTTGCATAAGGTGGCTAGCGGGTGTCTGTCTCTCCCACCTTAGTCGGATTGGATTCGATGAAAAGGGTCCTTATGAAGGGTAAATAGCAATTGGCATATCACGTTGTGGTTTTGGTGTAGGTAAGAAATGTTCTTGCTAGAAACCTATAGCAGCCACGTAAAAACTTGCAACTACAAATTAGAGGACGTCAAACTTGTTTTTGCAACATATGCCTTGTGATGTGATATGGCCAAAGGATGTGATGTGATGCATTGTGATGTATGAGATTGATCATGTTCTTGTAATAGGATTCACGACTTGCATGTCGATGAGTATGACAACCGGCAGGAGCCATAGGAGTTGTCTTAATTTATTGTATGACCTGTGTGTCAATCATAAATGCCATGTAATTACTTTACTTTATTTCTAATCGTTAGCCATAGTAGTAGAAGTAATAGTTGGCGAGACAACTTCATGAAGACACGATGATGGAGATCATGGTGTCGTGCCGGTGACAGTGATGATCATGGTGCCCCGAAGATGGAGATCAAAGGAGCAAGATGATATTGGCCATATCATGTCACTATATTGATTGCATGTGATGTTTATCATGTTTACATCTTATTTGCTTAGAACGACGGTAGCTAAATAAGATGATCTCTCACTAAAATTTCAAGAAATGTGTTCACCCTAACTGTGCACCGTTGCTAAGGATCGTTGTTCTGAAGCACCACGTGATGATCGGGTGTGATAGGTTCTAACTTTCGCATACAACGGGTGTAAGCCAGATTTATAGACGCAACACACTTAGGTTGACTTGATGATCCTAGCATGTACAGACATGGCCTCGGAACATGGGAGACTGAAAGGTCGAACAGAGATGTTCACCATGGATGACTAGTCCGTCTCACGTGATGATCGGACACAGGCTAGTTGACGTGGATCACGTGTCACTTGGATGACTAGATAGATGTCTATCTAAGTGGGAGTTCATTAAATAATTTGATTATGTGAACTTAATTATCATGAACTTAGTCTAAAATTGTCTTTACAATCAATATTGTAGATCCAATGGCCAACGCTAATGTTGCCCTCAATTTCAACACGTTCCTAGAGAAAACCAAGCTGAAAGATGATGGAAGCAACTATGCGGACAGGGTCTCTGGCTTGAGGATCATCCTCATAGCTTCCAAAAGATTATATGTCCTTCATGCACCGCTAGGTGACGCACCCATTTTCCCAGCGGCTCAGGACGTTACGAACGCCTGGTAGTCATGCTGTGATGATTACTCCCTGGTTCAGTGCGACATGCTTTATAGTTTAGAACCGAGGCTCCAAAAGCATTTTGAGCAACATGGAGCATATGAGATGTTCCAAGAGATAAAATTGGTTTTCCAAGCTCATGCCCGGATCGAGATATATGATGTCTCTGACAAGATCTTCAGTTGTAAGATGGAGGAGAATAGTTCTGTTAGTGAGCACATACTCAAAATGTCTCGGTTGCACAACCGCTTGTCTCAGCTGGGAGTTAATCTTCCGGATGACTTGGTTATTGAAAGAATCCTCCAGTCGCTCCCACCTAGCTACAAGAGCTTTGTGATGAACTACAACATGTAGGGTATGGAGAAGTCCATTCCTGAGTTGTACTTGGTGCTGAAATCAGCGGAGGTCGAGATCAAAAAGGAGCATCAAGTGTTGATGGTGAATAAGACCACTAGTTTCAAGAAAGGCAAGGGTAAGAAGAACTTCAAGAAGGACGGCAAAGCAATTGCCGCGCCCGGTAAGCAAGTTGCCGGGAAGAAGAACAGGAATGGACCCAAGCCTGAGACTGAGTGCTTTTATTGCAAGGGTACCGGTCACTGGAAGCGGAACTGCCCCAATTACTTAGCAGATAAGAAGGCCGGAAACGTTAAAGGTATATGTGATATACTTGTTATTGATGTGTACCTTACCAACGCTCGTAGTAGCTCCTGGGTATTTGATACCGATGCAGTTGCTCACATTTGTAACTCCAAGCAGGAGTTGTGGAATAAGCAGAGACTGGCAAAGGACGAGGTGACGGTGCGCGTCAGGAATGGTTCCAAGGTCGTTGAGATCGCCGTCGGCATGCTACCTCTACATCTACCTTCGGGATTAGTTTTAAACCTCAATAATTGCTATTTAGTACCAGCTTTGAGCATGAACATTGTATCTGGATCTCGTTTGATGCGAGATGGCTACTCATTTAAATCTGAGAATAATGGTTGTTCTATTTATATGAGAGAAATGTTTTATGGTCATGCCCCTCTGGTCAATGGTTTATTTTTGATGAATCTCGAACGTGATGTTACACATGTTCATAGTGTGAGTACCAAAAAGTGTAAGGTTGATAACAACAGTCCCACTTACATGTGGCACTGTCGCCTTGGTCATATTGGTGTCAAACGCATGACGAAACTCCATGTTGATGGACTTTTGGAGTCTCTTGATTTTGAATCATTTGACACGTGTGAACCATGCCTCATGGGCAAGATGACCAAGACTCTCTTCTCCGGAACAATGGAGCGAGCAACTGACTTGTTGGAGATAATACATACCGATGCATGCGGTCCAATGAGCGTTGAGGCTCGCGGTGGCTACCTTATGTTCTTGTTGGGGAACGTTGCATGGGAAACAAAAATTTTCCTACGCACACGCAAGATCTACCCATGGTGATGAGTATCTACGAGAGGGAGAGTGGATCTACATACCCTTGTAGATCGCTAAGCGGGAAGCGTTAACAAATGCGGTTGGTGTAGTTGAACCTCTTCGCGATCCAAATCGCCGAGCATCCCGCGATCTCATCACGATCCGTCTTGCGATCCAATCACGATCCGTCCCACGAACTCATCACGATCCGTCCCGCGATCTCATCACGATCCGTCTCGCGATCTTGATCACGGTCCTTCCGATCTAGCGCCGAACGGACGGCACCTCCGCGTTCAGCACACATACAACTCGATGACGATCTCCGTCTTCTTGATCCAGCAAGAGGGAGCGGAGAGGTAGATGAGTTCTCCAGCAGCACGACGGCGTTGTGGCGATGGTGGTGGAGCTATTCCAGCAGGGCTTCGCCTAAGCACCACTGAAAACCGATCTAGAGGAGAAACTGCGACCTAGAGGAGAGGTAGCACGTGGCTATTAGGGTTAGCTTTTTCCTCTAAATCCTCTGGTATATATAGGAGGGAGGGAGTGGAGGAGGCAGCCTCAAACCCTCAAGGTTTGGTCGAAATTGGAGGTGGAGGAGTCCTACTCCAATCCTATTAGGAGTAGGATTCCTCCTTTCCACTTGGAAACTCTTTCCACCTCTCCACCTTTGGATTTTTTTCCTTCTCAAACCACTCCAGCCGCATGGGCCCTTAGAGGAGGCTTAGGCCAGACCACCAGGGGATGTTTTACCTCCTCCCACAGCCCATGTAGCCTCTTGGGTCCAAATACCTCTCCCGATGGTCCTCCGGTACACTAACGACACTCCCGGTACACTACCGATGAGCCCGAAACTTTTCCGGCAACCAAAACAGGACTTCATATATATCAATCTTTACCTCCAGACCATTCCGAGATCCTCGTGACGTACGGGATCTCATTCGAGACTCCGAAAAACCTTTGATCACCACCATACATAACTATATACTACCAAAACGTCACCGAACCTTAAGTGTGCAGACCCTGCGGGTTCGAGAACTATGTAGACATGACCGAGACGCCTCTGCGGTCAATAACCAATAGCGGGACCTGGATGCCCATATTGGTTCCTACATATTCTACGAAGATCTTTATCGGTTGAACCTCTATGTCAAGGATTCAGTTAATCCCGTATGCTATTCCCTTTGTTCTTCGGTATGTTACTTGCCCGAGATTCGATCGTCGGTATCTGTATACCTAGTTCAACCTCGTTACTGGCAAGTCTCTTTACTCGTTCCGTAACACAAGATCCCATGGCTAACACTTAGTCACATTGCTTGCAAGGCTTATTGTGATGTTGTATTACTGAGTGGGCCCTGAGATACCTCTCCGTCACACGGAATACCAAATCCTAGTCTTGACCCATGCCAACCCAACAGACACCCTCGGAGATACCTGTAGAGCACCTTTATAGTCACCCAATTACGTTGCGACGTTTGATACACACAAGGTACTCCTCCGGTGTCAGTGAGTTGCATGATCTCATGGTCATAGGAACAGATACTTGACATGCAGAAAACTGTAGCAATAAACTGACATGATCATATGCTACGTTTATAGTTTGGGGCTTGTCCATCACATCATTCTCCTAATGATGTGATCTCATTATCAAATGATATCTCATGTCCATGGCTAGGAAACCTTAACCATCTTTGATCAATGAGCTAGTTCATCATAGGCATACTAGGGACATGGTGTTGTCTATGTATCCCACATGTATCTGAGTTTCCGATCAATACAATTCTAGCATGGATAATAAACGATTATCATGAATAAGGAAATATAATAATAACCATTTTATTATTGCCTCTTGGGCATATTTCCAACAGTTCTCACCCTCACTGATGACTTGAGCAGATACGGGTATGTCTATTTAATGAAACACAAGTCTGAAACCTTTGAAAAGTTCAAGGAATTTTAGAGTGATGTAGAGAATCAACATGACAGGTAAATAAAGTGCCTACGATCTGATCGGTGCAGAGAATATTTGAGTCACGAGTTTGGCACGCACCTAAGGAAATGTGGAATTGTTTCACAACTCACGTCGCCTGGCACACCTCAGCGAAATGGTGTGTTTGAATGTCGTAATCGCACTCTATTATATATGGTGTGATCTATGATGTCTCTTACCGACTTACCGCTATCATTTTGGGGATATGCATCAGATACTACCGCATTCACTTTAAATAGGGCTCCGTCCAAATCCGTTGAGATGACACCGTATGAATTATGATTTGGAAAGAAACCTAAGCTATCATTTCTGGAAGTTTGGGGATGCGATGCTTATGTGAAGAAACTTCAACCTGAGAAGCTCAAACCCAAAGCGGAAAAGTGCGTCTTCATAGGATACCCCAAAGAAACTGTTGGGTATACCTTCTACCTCAGATCCGAAGGCAAAGTCTTTGTGCCAAGAATGGATCCTTTCTAGAGAAAGAGTTTCTCTCAAAAGAAGTAAGTGGGAGGAAAATAGAACTTGATGAGGTAATTGTACCTCCAGTCGAACCGTAGAGTAGCGCAACACAGGAAGTTGTTTCTGTGGAGCCTGCACCGGCTGGAGAGGAAGTTAATGATGGTGATCATGAAACTTCAGATCAAGTTGCTATTCGAAGGTCCACTAGGACACGTTCCGCACCAGAGTGGTACGACAACCCTGTCCTGGAGATCATGTTGTTGGACAACGGTGAACCTTCGAACTATGAAGAAGCGATGGCGGGCCCGGATTCCAACAAATGGCTTGAAGCCATAAAATCCGAGATAGGATCCATGTATGAGAACAAAGTATGGACTTTGGTGGACCTTCCTGATGATAAGCGAGCCATAGAAAATAAATGGATCTTTAAGAAGAAGACGGACGCGGATGGTAATGTGACCGTCTATAAGGCTTGGCTTGTCGCTAAGGGTTATCGACAAGTTCAAGGAGTTTATTATGATGAGACTTTCTCACCCGTAGCAATGCTAAAGTCTGTCCGAATCATGTTAGCAATTGTCGCATTTTATGATTATGAGATCTGTCAAATGGACATCAAAATGGCATTCCTTAATGGCTTCCTTAAGCAAGAACTATATATGATGCAGCCGGAAGGTTTTGTCGATCCTAAATATGCTAACAAGGTATGAAAGCTCTAGCGGTCCATCTATGGGCTGGTGCAAGCATCTCGGAGTTGGAACATTCGCTTTAATGATGTGATTAAAGCGTTTGGGTTTATACAGGTTTATGGAGAACCCTGTATTTACAAGAAAGTGAGTGGGAGCTCTGTAGCATTTCTCATATTATATGTGGATGACATATTGTTGATGGGAAATAATATAGAACTTTTGGAAAGCATAAAGGCCTACTTGAATAAGTGTTTTTCAATGAAGGACCTTGGATAAGCTGCTTACATATTAGGCATCAAGATCTATAGAGATAGATCAAGACACCTCATAGGTCTTTCACAAAGCACATACCTTGACAAGATATTGAACAAGTTCAATATGGATCAGTCCAAGAAGGGGTTCTTGCCTGTGTTACAGGGTGTGAGATTGAGTACTACTCAATACTCGACCACGGCAAAGGATAGAGAAGAGATGAGTGTCATCCCCTATGCTTAAGCCATAGGCTCTATTATGTATGCCATGCTGTGTACCAGACCTGATGTGAACCTTGCCATAAGTATGGTAGGGAGGTACCAGAGTGATCCCGGAGCGAAACACTGGACAACGGTCAAGAATATCCTGAAGTACCTGAAAAGGACCAAGGACATGTTTCTCGTATATGGAGGTGCCGAAGAGCTCATCGTAAAGGGTTACGTCGATGCTAGCTTCGACACGGATCCGGATGACTCCAAGTCACAAACCGGATACGTGTATATTTTGAATGGAGGGGCAGTAAGCTGGTGCAGCAGCAAGCAAAGCATCGTGGCGGCATCTACATGTGAAGCGGAGTACATAGCTGCTTCGGAAGCAGCAAAGGAAGGAGTCTGGATGAAGGAGTTCATCACCGACCTAGGGGTGATTCCCAATGCATCGGGCCTGATGACTCTATTCTATGACAACACTGGAGCTATTGCCCTTGCCAAGGATCCCAGGTTTCACAAGAAGACATGACACATCAAATGTCGCTTCAACTCCATTCGTGATTACATTCAGGAAGGAGATATAGATATTTGTAAAGTACATACAGATCTAAATGTCGCAGATCCGTTGACTAAACCTCTCTCACGAGCGAAACATGATCAACACCAGAACTCTATGGGTGTTCGATACATCACAATGTAACTAGATTATTGACTCTAGTGCAAGTGGGAAACTGTTGGAAATATGCCCTAGAGGCAATAATAAAATGGTATTATTGTATTTCCTTGTTCATGATAATTTTCTATTGTTCATGCTATAATTGTATTAACCGGAAACCGTAATGCATGTGTGAATACATAGACCACAACAAGTCCCTAGTGAGCCTCTAGTTGGCTAGCTCGTTGATCAATAGATGGTCACGGTTTCATGACCATGGACATTGGATGTCATTGATAAAGGGATCACATCATTAGGAGAATGATGTGATGGACAAGACCCAATCCTAAGCATAGCACAAGATCGTGTAGTTCGTCTGCTAAAGCTTTTCTAATGTCAAGTATCGTTTCCTTAGACTATGAGATTGTGCAACTCCTGGATACCGTAGGAATACTTTGGGTGTGCCAAACGTAACTACGTGCCTATAAAGGTATGCTACAGGTATCTCTGAAAGTGTCTGTTGGTCTGGCATGAATCGAGACTGGGATTTGTCACTCCATGTGATGGAAAGGTATATCTGGGCCCACTCGGTAAGACATCATCATAATGAGCTCAATGTGACTAAGGAGTTAGCCATGGGATGATGTGCTACAGAACGAGTAAATAGACTTGCCGGTAACGAGATTGAACAAGGTATAGAGATACCGATGATCGAATCTCGGGCAAGTATCATACCGGTTGACAAAGGGAATTGTATACGAGATTGATTGAATCCCCGACATCATGGATCATCCAATGAGATTATTGTGGAGCATGTGGGATCCAACATGCGTATCCAGATCCTGCTATTGGTTATTGACCGGAGAGGTGTCTCGGTCATGTCTACATGCCTCCCGAACCGGTAGGGTCTACACACTTAAGGTTCGATGACGCTAGGGTTATAGGGAAATAGTGTACGTGTTTACCAAAGGTTGTTCAGAGGACCGGATGAGATCCCGGACATCACGAGGAGTTCCGGAATGGTCCGGAAGTAAAGATTCATATATAGGAAGTGAGGTTTTGGTCACCGGAAGTGTTTCGGGCATCACCGATAACGTACCGGGACCATCGGGAGGGTTCCGGGGGTCCACCAAGTGGGGCCACCAGCACCACAGGGCTGCATGGGTCGCAAGTGGGAGGGAACCAGCCCCTAGGTGGGATTTTGAGCCCCCCACAAGGTCCCAAGACGCGGCACAAGAGGAGAGGGGGGCAAACCCTAGCCCAGATGGGCCTAAGGCCCACCTAGGGTGTCGCCCCTCCCCTCTCCCTCTCTGGCCGCCGGCCAGATGGCCATCTAGGGATGCCGCACCACCCTAGGGTGGGAACTCTAGGGGATGCGCACCCTCTTACCCTCCTCCTATATATAGTGGAGGGTTTGGGGCTGCCAAAGACACGCATCTCTCTCTCTCTCTCTCGGCGCAGCCCTACCGCTCCTACTCCTCGTCCTCTGTAGTGCTTGGTGAAGCCCTGCCGGAGTACCACGCAGCTCCACCGCCACCATATAGTTGTGCTGCCGGAGCTCTCCCTCAACCTCTCCTTCCTCCTTGCTGGATCAAGGCGTAGGAGACGTCACCGGGCTACACGTGTGTTGAACGCGGAGGCGCCGTTGTTCGGTGCTTAGGTCGGAATTCACCGCGATGTGAATCGCTGCGAGTACAACTCCACCAACCGCGTTCTTGTAACGCTTCTGCTTTGCAATCTTCAAAGGTATGAAGATGCACTCTTCCCTTACTCATTTCTGGTTTCTCCATGTCATCGTTTTCTCACAACAGATGCCATAGGGTGGCTTATCGTAGGTGGTTGGGGCTGGAGGACGCCAACGGGCTCCGGCTACGAGATTGGGCACAAGCGGTGATGACGCAACAATGTACCCAGGTTCAGGGCCCTCCGAGGGAGGTAAAACCCCTAGTCCTACTTGGTTTAGTTGGATGGATGGGTATGTGTACAAAGGTGCTCCTGGAGCTGTGTCTAGAGGAGGAAGAAGGAGCAGCCGGCTCATCTTCCTCTACTACTAGAGGGGTTTGGGGAGTCCTGCGGGTGTGCGAGTGTGATCGTCCGTCCCCGTTGCATGGGGGGCTCGGGGGGTTTTATAGGCCAAGCCCCCGGCTCTACAATATATCTAAAGTACAGGGGTGGGGGGACTCGGCTGGCAGTCTCTCCGACTAGCCAGGGGGTCCCACCCTTTGCGTCGTCGCATCGTCCATGGGGTCCACCGGCTAAGCAGTTCTGTCCCCCACTAGGCCCGCCGGCCGGCTCTGTGATTGGCTCTCACCTTCCTGCCATGGCACGGGTCGCTCGGGAGGCGTCGTCTAGCGCCAGCCGGCCGAGGTCTCTGGTACGGCAGGCGATACTGTAGCCACGCCGAGGCGGGTAATCGAGTGGGCATGCTCGCCGAAGTCAGCGACCGGGACGGCCGGACTGTAGCCATGCGCTGCGGTGCGTCAGCAGCCACTATAGCCACAGGGCCGCCCGTCATGTCGGTCGCGTCGTGCCGCCGTATCGGCGCGCAAAGGGACGGGACGTCGCATGTCCGTCCCAGGGTCAAGGAAGGAGGCAGACCAGAGACAGTCGGCCGCGCCCAGCTGGCCGTGGGTCGATCCGGCTCCTTAACCAGCCGTCCGGAGCGCTAGCCGGCATCGGCTCCAGCCAGACGTCCTCCAGCCGGCCACGACCATCCGGTCCGCGTTGTTCTTCTTTGAAGCGGGAGGGGAATGTGTTGGGGAACGTTGCATGGGAAACAAAAAATTTCCTACGCACACGCAAGATCTATCCATGGTGATGAGCATCTACGAGAGGGAGAGTGGATCTACATACCCTTGTAGATCGCTAAGCGGGAAGCGTTAAGAAACACAGTTGGTGTAGTCGAACATCTTTGCGATCCAAATCGCCGAGCGTCCCGCGATCACATCACGATCCGTCCCGCGATCCAATCATGATCCATCCCATGAACTCATCACGATCCATCCCGCGATCTCATCACGATCCATCCCGTGATCTCATCATGATCCGTCCCGTGAACTCATCACGAACGGTCTCGCGATCTTGTTCACGGTCCTTCCAATCTAGCGCCGAACGGACGGCACCTTCGCGTTCAGCACACGTGCAGCTTGATGACGATCTCCACCATCTTGATCCAGCAAGAGGAAGTGGAGAGGGAGAAGAGTTCACCGGCAGCATGACGGCGCTCCGGTGATGGTGGTGGAGCAATTCCGGCAGGGCTTCGCCTAAGCACTACGGAACTAGTCTAGTCTAGAGGAACTTGATCTAGAAGTAGGGTTTAGACGTGGCTCAAAATTCTTGTCCAAAAAACCCTAAAACCACTCATATATATAGGAGGAGGGCAGAGGAGGCTGCGCCCAAAAGGAGGGCTCTCCTTTGGTTCGGCTGAACCTTGTGGGGAGGAGTCCTCCTCCTAGTAGGACTCCTCCTCCCACAAGAGAGGTGGAGTTTGGGGAGGTTTCCACCCCAATTCGGTTTTACTCTCTTTCCTCCTGCGCATAGGACTCCTTGGCCGACCCAATTGGCCCACTATGGGCTGGTGGGTTTCCACATAGGCCCATGGGGTGGGTTGGCCCCACTGGTGGGCCCCCGGGACCCATTCGTCACTCCTGGTACACTACCGAAAATGCCCGAAACTTTCCAGAGTCCAAACACCACCTTCCTATATATCAATCTTTACCTCCGGGCCATTCCGGAGCTCCTCGTGACGTCCGGGATCTCATCCAGGACTCTGAACAACCTTCGGTCACCACCATACATAACTCTATACTACCGAAACGTCACTAAACCTTAAGTGTGCAGACCCTGCGGGTTCGAGAACTATGTAGACATGACCGAGACACCTCTACGGTCAATAAACAATGGCGGGACTCCTTCTCCCACTTGGAAACCTCCTCCACCTTCGAACTTTCTGCCTTTCAGCCGCATGGGCCCTTTGGGCTGGCCGTCCAGCCTACCAGGGGCTGGTGCGCCACCCTATAGCCCATGTGGTCCCCTTAGGGGGTGGTGGGCCCACTTGGTGGACCCTCGGAACCCATTCCTCACTCCCGGTACACTATCGGTCATGCCAAAAAATTTTCGGAGTCCAAATACCAACTTCCTATGTATCAATCTTCGTCTCCGGACCGTTCCGGAACTCCTCGTGACATCCGGGATCTCATCCGGGACTTCGAACCATCTTCGGTCACCACCATACATAACTCTATACTACCGAAACGTCACCAAACCTTAAGTGTGCAGACCCTGCGGGTTCGAGAACTATGTAGACATGACCGTGACACCTCTACGGTCAATAACCAATGACGGGACCTGGATGTCCACATGGGTTCCTACATATTCTATGAAGATCTTTATCGGTCGAACCTCTATGTCAAGGATTCAGTTAATCCCGCCTGATGTTCCCTTTGTTCTTCGGTATGTTACTTGCCCAAGATTCGATCGTCAGTATCTCCATACCTAGTTCAACCTCGTTACCGGCAAGTCTCTTTACTCGTTCCGTAATACAAGATCCCGTGACTAACACTTAGTCACATTGCTTGCAAGGCTTATTGTGATGTTGTATTACCGAGTGGGCCCTAAGATACCTCTCCGTCACACGAAGTAACAAATCCCAGTCTTGATCCATGCCAACTCAACAAACACCCTCGGAGATACCTGTAGAGCACCTTTATAGTCACCCAGTTACGTTGCGACGTTTGATACACACAAGGTACACCTCCGATGTCAGTGAGTTGCATGATCTCATGGTCATAGGAACATATACTTGACATGCAGAAAACAGTAGCAATAAACTGACACGATCATAAGCTACGTTTGTAGTTTGGGTCTTGTCCATCACATCATTCTCCTAATGATGTGATCCCGTTATCAAATGACATCACATGTCAATGGCTAGGAAACCTTGACCATTTTTGATCAACGAGCTAGTTCACTAGAGGCATACTAGGGACAAAGTGCTGTCTATTTACCCACACATGTAATGTGTTTCCATTTAATACAATTATAGCATGGATAATAAAAGATTATCATGAACAAGGAAATATGATAATAACTAATTTATTATTGCCTCTAGGGTATATTTCCAACAGAATGACCCCGTTGCTTTGGCATACCTGGGGATAATAATCCCATCACTCCATAGATGGATCTTGGTGATCGTAGGATTTTTTTGATTTACTACTACGTCTCCCAACACCTATGGCTCCTGCCGGTTGTCATACTCATCGACATGCAAGTCATGATATTCTATACAACACATGATCATCTCATACATCACATATATCTCATCATGTAATTGGCCATATCAAACCACAACATACCCTGCAAAAACAAGTTAGACGTCGTCTAATTGCTGTTGCAAGTTTTACGTGGCTGCTACGGGGTATCTAGCAAGAACAATTATCACCTACGCAAAACCACAACGGCGATACATAAATTGCTTTTCAACCTTCTCAAGGACCGCCTTTGTCGAATCCGATCCAACTAAAGTAGGAGAAACAGACACCCACCAGCCATCTTTGTGCAACAAAGTTACACGTCAGTCGATGGAACCGGTCTCTCGTAAGCGTACGAGTAATGTTGGTCCGGGCTGCTTCATCCCACAATACTGCTGAACCAAAACACGACCAAGGGAGGAAGCAATCTAAGCATCAACGACCACAAACTCTTTGTGTTCTACTCGAGATCTCATCTACACATAGACCTAGCTCATGATGCCACTGTTGGGGAACGTTGCATGGGAAACAAAAAAATTCCTACGCACACGCAAGATCTATCCATGGTGATGAGCATCTACGAGAGGGAGATTGGATCTACATATCCTTGTAGACCGCTAAGCGGGAAGCGTTAAGAAACGCGGTTGATGTAGTCGAACGTCTTCGCGATCCAAATCGCCGAGCGTCCCACGATCCAATTATGATCCGTGCCGCAATCCGATCATGATCCGTCCCGCAATCTCATCACGATCCGTCCCGCGATCCAATCATGAAATGTCTCATGATCTTGATCACGGTCCTTCCGATCTAGCACCAAACGGACGGAACCTCAGTGTTTAGCACACGTACAGCTCGATGACGATCTCCGCCTTCTTGATACAGCGGGTCTGCGACATTCAGATCCGTGTGTACTTTGCAAATTTCTATGTCAAACCGTAAACACTGCTACCACACTCCACTTGGTACTATTCCAAATGGCTGCTCCACTATACTTATCCAGATTGCTACTACGAGTCATCCGGATTGGTGTTAAAGCTTGCATCGACGTGACTTTTACGACAAACTCTTATCACCTCCATAATCAAGAAACATCTCCTCAGTCTTTTAGTTACTAAGGATAATCTTGCCTGCTGTCCAGTGCTCCATTCCAGGATCACTTTGAAACCTTCCGGCCATACTTATAGCAAGGCTGACATCGGGTCTTTGTGCACAACATTGCATACATGATAGAGCCTATGGCTTAAGCATAGGGGATGACACTCATCTTTTCTCTATCTTCTGCAGTCACTGGGCATTGAGTCTTGTCAGGCGAGAACTCTTTCTCTGACTGATCCATTTTGAACTCTTTCAAAATCTTGTCAAGGTATGTACTCATTGAAAGTCTGATCAAACATCTTGATCTATCTTTATAGATTTTGATGCTCAACAATTAGGTAGTTTTATCCAGGTCTTCCTTTGAAAAACTCTTTTCAAACAACCTTTTATGCTTTCCAGAAATTCTACATCATTTCCGATCAACAATATGTCAACCACATATGCTTACAAGAAACTCTATAGTGTTCCCACTCACTTTATTGTAAATACAAGTTTCTCATAAACTTTGTATAGACTCAAAAACCTTGATCACCTCATCAAAGTGTATATTCCAACTCCGAGATGCTTGCTTCAGTTCATAGAAGGTTCACTGAAGCTTGCACACCTTTTAGCACCCTTAAGACTGACAAAACCTTCTGCTTGTATCTCATGCAACCTTTCCTTAAGGAAGGAAACAATGTTTTGGTATCCATCTGCCAGATTTCATAATTGAAAAATGCAGCAACTACTAACATAATTCCAATAGTCTTTAGCATCGCTACGAGTGAGAAAGTCTCATCGCAGTCAACTCCTTGAACTTGGCGGAAACTTCTTTGCGACAAGTCGAGCTTTATAAATGGTGACATTCACCATCAGCGTCTGTCTTCATATTGAAGATCCATTTGTACTTGACGACCTGCCGTCCAACAAGCAAGTCCACCAAAGTCTATACTTGGTTTTCATACATGGATCCTTTCTCGGATTTCATGGCCTCTAACCATTTGTTGGCTTCTGGGCCCATCATTGCTTCTCCATAGTTCGTAGGTTCATCGTTGTCCAACAACATGACCTCCAAGACAGGGTTGTTGTACCTCTCAGTAGCAGTACACGTCCTTGTCGACCTACGAAGTTCGATAGTAACTTGATCCGAAGCTTCATGATCATCATCATTAACTTCCTCTTCAACTGACGTAGGCTTCACAAAAACATCTTTCTGCGCTGCGCCACTTTCTGGTTGAAGTAAAGGTTCAATAACCTCATCAAGTTCTATTTTCCTTGTAGGTCGATAGTAACTTGATCCGAAGCTTCATGATCATCATCATTAACTTCCTCTTCAACTGACGTAGGCTTCACAGAAACATCTTTCTACGCTGCGCTACTTTCTGGTTGAAGCAGAGGTTCAAATAACCTCATCAAGTTCTATCCTCCTCCCACTCAATTCTTTCAAGAGAAACCCTTTATTGAGAAAGGACCCAGTTTTAGCAACAAACATTTTATGCTTGGATCTGAGATAGAAGGTTCACCCAACTGTTCTTAGGGTATTCTATGAAGATGCATTTGTCTGCTTTGGGTTCAAGCTCATTAGGCGTAAACATTTTCCACACAAGCGTCGCAGACCCAAACATTAAGAAATGACAGCTTAGGTTTCTATCAAACCATAGTTCACACGGTGTCATCTCAACGGATTTAGATGGTGCCCTATTTAAAGTGAATGTTGTTGTCTCTAATGCATAACCCCAAAATTATAGTAACAAAACGATAATAGACATCATAGCACGCACCATATCCAATAGAGCACGACTATGACGTCCGGACACACCATTACACCATGGTGTTCCAGGTGGGGTGAGTTGTGAACCAACTTTCACATTGTCTAAAGTTGTATGTCAAACTCGTAACTTAGATATTCACCTCCACAATCATATCGCAAACATATTTATCTTCTTGTCATGATGATCTTAAACTTCACTCTGAATTTGCTTGAACCTTTCAAACGATTCAGACTTGTGTTTCATTAAGTAAATATACACTATATCTACTCAAATCATCAGTGAAGATAAGAAAATAACGATATCCACCACACGCTACAAGACTCATTGGATTGCATACATCAACATGTATCATTTCCAATAAATCACTTGCCCGCTTCATCAAAACAGAAAACGAGGTCCTTAGTCATCTTTGACCAAGAGGCATGGTTCGCATGTCTCAACCGATTCGAAATCAAATGAGTCCAAAGATCCATCAGCATGGAGTTTCTTCATGCATTTTATACCAATATGACATTTAGCGGCAGTGCCACAAGTATGTGGTACTATCATTATTAACTTTGTATCTTTTTGGCATCAATGTTATGAACATGTGTATTACTATGATCAAGTTTCAACAAACCATTCTTACTGGGTGCATGACCATTGAAGGTATTATTCATGTAAATAGAATAACCATTGTTATCTAACTTGAATGAATAACCGTGTTGCAATGAACATGATCTAATCACGTTCATGCTCAACGCAAAAAACACCAAATAACATTTATTTTAGGTTCGTCACTAATCTCGAAGGTAGAGAGAGCGTGTGATGTTGATCACATCAACCTCGGAAACATTTCCAACACACATCATCACCTCACACTTAGCTAGTTCTCTATTTATTTCGTAGCTTTTATTTCGAGTTACTAAAATTTAGCAACCGAACCGGTATCCAATACCCAGGTGCTACTAGGAGTACTAGCAAGGTACACATCAATAACACGTATATCAAATATACTTCTGTTGACATTGCCAGCCTTCTTATCTACCAAGTATCTAGGGTTGTTCCGCTTCAGCGACCGCTCTCCTCATAATCAAAGCACTTAGTCTCGTGTTTGAGTTCAACTTTGGGTTGCTTCACTGGAGCAGCAACTGACTTGCTATCCATGAAGTTTCCCTCCTTGCTCTTGTCGAAACTAGTGGTTTTAACTAACCATCAACCCTTTGATGCTCCTTCTCGATTTCCACCTTTGCGGTGTCAAACATCGCGAATAGCTCAGGGATCATTATTTCTATCCCTGGCGTTTTATAGTTCATCACCAAGTTCTAGTAGCTTTAGTGACAGTGACTTGGAGAACTATATCAATCACTATCTTATCTGGAAGATCAACTCCCACTCGATTCAAGCAATTGTAGCACCCAGACAATCTGAGCACATGCTCAACGATTGAGCTATTCTCTTTCATCTTACAGGCAAAGAATCTTGTTGGAGATCTCATAACTCGCAACATGGGCACGAGCCTGAGATCCTAATTTCAGCTCTTAGAACATCTCATATGTTCCATGATGTTCAAAACGTTTCGGAGCCTCAATTCTAAGCTGTAATGCATGACGCACTAAACTATCAAGTAGTTATCAAAACGTGCCTGTTAGATGTTCACAACATCTACAAACAACGCTAAAGGAGTTGGTGCACCGAGCATTGCATTAAGGACATAATCCTTCTGTGCAGCAATGAGGACAATCCTCAGATCACGGAGCCAGTCCACAATATTGCTACCATCATCTTTCAACTCTATTTCTCTAGGAACACATAAAATTCAAGGGAGCTACAGCGTGATCTAGTAATCTACAACATAATTTTGCAAAGACACTACTCACTATGTTCATGATAATGAGTTCAATTAATCATATTACTTAAGAACTCCCACTCAAATTGACATCCCTCCGGTCATCCGAGTGATACATGATCCAAATTCACCAACTCAAGTCCGATCATCACGTGAGTTGAGGTGGTTACAATGGTGAACATCATCATGTTGATCATATCTACTATATGACTCATGTTTGACCTTTCAGTCTCTTGTGTTCCAAGGCCATGTCTGTACATGCTAGGCTCGTCAAGTTTAACCCGAGTGTTCTGCATGTGCAACACTGGCTTGCACCCGTTGTATGTGAACGTAGAGTCTATCACACCCGATCATCACGTGGTGTCTCAACACGACGAACTTTCGAACGGTGCACACTCGGGGAGAACACAAATTTATCTTGAAATTTAAGTGAGGGATCACCTTATAATGCTACCATCGTACTAAGCAAAACAAGGTGCATAAAAGGATTAACATCACATGCAATTCATAAGTGACATGATATGGCCACGAACTTGTGCTTTAGATCTCCATCTTGAAAGCACCGGCATGATCTCCATCGTCACCGGCACGACACCATGACATCCATCATCTTGATATCCATCAACGTGTCGCCATCGGGGTTGTCACGCCCTGCATGCTTCTACTACTATTGCTACCGTTTAGCGATAAATTAAAGCATTACATAGCGCTTAATGATTGACACGTAGGTCATACAATAATTAAAGACAACCCTATGGCTCCTGCCGGTTGCCGTACTCATCGACATGCAAGTCGTGAAATTCTATACATCACATGATCATCTCATACATCACATATATCACATCATGTAATTGGCCATATCACATCACAACATACCCTGCAAAAACAAGTTAGACGTCCTCTAATTGTTGTTGCATGTTTTACGTGGCTGCTATGGGTATCTTGCAAGAACAATTCTCATCTACGCAAAAACAACAACGGTGATACACTATTTGCTTTTCAACCTTCTCAAGGACCGCCTTTGTCGAATCCGATCCAACTAAAGTGAGAGAAACTGGCACCCGCAAGCCATCTATGCAACAAGTTGCGGTCGAGGGAACCAGTCTCTCGTAAGCGTACAAGTAATGTTGGTCCGGGCCGCTTCATCTCACAATACCGCTGAACCAAAATCCGACCAAGGGAGGAAGCAATCTAAGAATCAACGCCCACAAACCTTTTGTGTTCTACTCGAGATCTCATCTACACATAGACCTAGCTCATGATGCTACTGTTGGGGAATGTTGCATGGTAAACAAAAAATTTCCTACGCACTCGCAAGATCTATCCATGGTGATGAGAATCTACGAGAGGGAGAGTGGATCTACATACCCTTGTAGATCGCTAAGCAGGAAGCGTTAAGAAACGCGGTTGGTGTAGTCGATCATCTTTGTGATCCAAATCGCCGAGCGTCCCGCGATCACATCATGGTCCGTCCCGCGATCCAATCATGATCCGTCCTGCGAACTCATCACGATCCGTCCCGCGATCTCATCACAATCCGTCCCGCGATCCAATCACGAATCGTCTCGCGATCTTGATCACGGTCCTTCCGATCTAGCACCGAACGGACAGAACCTTAGAGTTTAGCACACGTACAGCTCGATGACGATCTCCGCCTTCTTGATACAGCAAGAGGGAGCATAGAGGTAGATGAGTTCTCCGGCAGCACAACGACATGGTGGTGGTGGTGGTGAACTAATCCTGTAGGGCTTCGTCGAAGCACCGCAGAAATAATCTAGAGGAGAAACAGATCTAGAGGAAGAAGAGGGCATCACTGGCAATTGGGGTTGGGACTGCCCTCAAAAACCTTCAGTATATATAGGAGGGAGAGGAGAGGAGGCAGCCTAGACCCTCCTACAAGGAGGGCTTCGGCCGAACCAGAGGGGAGGAGTCTACCTCCCACAAGGGAGGTGGATTCCTAGTAGGACTCTCTCCTACTTGGACCCTACTCCTTCCTCCTGCACATAGGCCTTATTGGGCTGGCCTCCCAGCCCACCAGGGGCTGGAGTGCCACCACTAAGGCCCATGTGTCCCCTTGTGGTGTGATGGCCCCACTTGGTGGTCCTCCGGAACCCATTTGTCACTCCTAGTACATTGTCGGAAATGCCCGAAACTTTTCCGAAGTTCAAACACCACTTTCCTATATATCAATCTTTACCTTCGGACCATTCCAGAGCTCCTCGTGACATACGAGATCTCATCCGGGACTCCGAACAACCTTCGGTCACCAACATGCATAACTCAATACTACCGAAACGTCACCGAACCTTAAGTGTGCAGACCCTGCGGGTTCGAGAACTATGTAGACATGACCGAGACACCTCTACGGTCAATAACCAATAGAGGGACCTGGATGCCCGTATTGGATCCTACATATTCTACGAAGATCTTTATCGGTTGAACCTCTATGTCAAGGATTCAGATAATCCCGTATGATGTTCCCTTTGTTCTTCGGTATGTTACTTGCCGGAGTTTCGGTCGTCGGTATCTCTATACCTAGTTCAGACTCGTTACCTGCAAGTCTCTTTACTCGTTCCGTAATACAAGATCATGTGGCTAACACTTTAGTCACATTTCTTGCAAGGCTTGTTGTGATGTTGTATTACCGAGTGGGCCCTAACATACCTCTCCGTCACACGGAGTAACAAATCCCAGTCTTGATCCATGCCAACCCAACGGACACCCTGAAGATACCTGTAGAGCACCTTTATAGTCACTCAGTTGCGTTGCGACGTTTGATACACATAAGGCACTCCTCTGGTGGCAGTGAGTTGTATGATCTCATGGTCATAGGAACAAATACTTGACATGCAGAAAACAGTAGCAATAAACTAACATGATCATATGCTACGTTTATAGTTTGGGTCTTGTCCATCACACCATTCTCCTAATGATGTGATCCCATTATCAAATGTCATCTCATGTCTATGGCTAGGAAACCTTAACCATCTTTGATCAACGAGCTAGTCTATTAGAGGCATACTAGGGACATGGTGTTGTCTATGTATCCACACATGTATGTGAGTTTCCGATCAATACAATTCTAGCATGGATAATAAACGATAATCACGAACAAGGAAATATAATAATAACCAATTTATTATTGTCTCTAGGGCATATTTCCAACACTATACTCATGAGAGAAGCGAGTAGTGAACCCTACGCCCCCTCGGGTCTACTTTTCCATCATATTGCTTTCCGATCTACGTTTTTGCAATCTCTATTTTTAGATCTAGAAAACCAGAAACCCAAAATATATTGTTTCATATTTACTCTTTTTATTTTGTGATCTTGAGAGATCTATCTCCCCTACCTATCATTACCTAATCTATCTTATTATCGTGGAGAGCGTGACAACATCTCTTTCGTGTCGGGTTGCAAGCATTTGTTGTTTGTGTGCAGGTGATGTTTACGTGGATGCGTGATCTTCCTCTATGGATTGGTACCTTGGTTTCATAGCTGAGGGAAATATTTACCGTCGCTGTGCTGCATCATCCCTTCCTCTTTGGGGAAATACCGACGCAGTCTCAAGCCACGTCACAAGTATAGAGATCAATCACCTCAGCAAGTCAAAGAAGAAAAATCAGCTACAGCTGGAGGTCCATCGAATGTTGGGAACCCTCCAGGACATCCACAAACAGGAGGCCCTACGGTGCACGTACCACAATCTACCCCTACAGGCAGTGTTCTGCCAACTGACTCTACAATTCATAGCCAACAGAAACAAGGTTCAGGCCATCCTATGAAACCTATCCAGGCTAGCAGTGTTGCTGCCACAATTCCTATAGGGCATGTATCACAGCCTAACCCAACATACAATGTTCTGCCGACTGTCTCTACAGGGCATCGCCAACAAAGTCAACCTTCAGGGCAACCTGTAATAGCTGCCCAGGCTAGTACTGTTGCTGCAACAATTCCTACGTCACCTTCAAATCGGTCTGATGATGTTGTCCCTAGAGATCCACCTAGGTCAACTACAAAAGGGAGGGCGAAATCTAGACGGCATAATTTGGCACTCGAGCTTCATCCAAAAAAGAAAAACAAGTGCAACCACTGCAATTCTACAGAGCACACTATTGGAGCTTGCCAAATGAGGTTACTATGATAATTCTGGCTTTGGAGGAGACAGAAGAGACGGGAAATTGTTTGAGAATTTGGATATTTACATGTTTTTGTCTTTAATGTTGTTGCAGACTGTTAAACTTGTTTTAATTATCCTTGTATCGGACAAAAATGTACTGAAGTACTAAAGTTCTTTCAATTAGCTTTTGAAGTTTTGTGATATATCAATTCATTGTGCAACCACCTGATAAGTTGTGTGCCAGCAATTTGTTACTATTGTGCAACTATATAATATTTTGAGCAGTTGCAAGAAAAGGCTGAGTTGACAAACCTATTTCCTGTCATACTTTAGCACCTTCCTCCAAGGGGCGGAGTTGTGCTCACTTGTCACCCACTGGTGTGTCAAGAATTTCCTCATGTTTAGAACATCTTTCGGCTTGTAGTTGGGCAACAAGCTGCCATTCCAATCAGATGTGTTCAACTCCATGAAAATTCCGCATTCATTGCTAGAAAAATTTAAGTTGCATAGAAATATGTCACCAGAAAATATGAGTAACTTGCAACAAACTATCTCCAAAAAAATTAAAATATGTTGTATGTGCAACTATATTCATTGCTACTGTGCGACTATAATCATTGTTACAGTGCAACTACGTAGTAGTGTATGTGCGACTTTAAAACACTGACGTGCTAGCAAAAAAAGACAGGAAAGGAACAGAGTACAATTGTTGGACAAATATGAATTGCAACACCAAGTTGTACTGTATTGTTAGAGGATGATGTGCAGCTCTAGTGACGCGCTGCCATCCAATGGATAAGCTTTCCTCTTACTTGCTTCAACCGTGTCAGCTGCAACACATGCCTCTTCTAGTGTGGTTGTGTCCCAACCATTAACAATCTTGACTTCAAGAGTCTTTGGCGGGGGTGCCTTTCCTTGTGTCAAGCATATTTCTGGATGTGTAGCATCCGCAACAAATTTGGGATTTGTGTCATCATTTATTCCCAAATCAAAAGATGGGGCATCAATGAACCCATCGCCGTGATAAGTTGTTGAACTTGATCTACATAACGGCTGATCAGTATTCTCATGTCATTGCAACACATGCTCCGCATCTCCAGCTGACTTTGTACGCAACAGAATTTTAGGTGGCGGTCTTGGCGGCATGCATCTGCTCACAATATTGAAAACCTCCTCTTGTGATAGTGTGGCTTGAAAAGTTGGTAGTAGAATAAGTTGGACATTCATTGATGTTCCTACCGATGAACCAACACTGCAGCCTAGTTGCACAATATAGAACACCTAGTTGTTAAACTACTGCAGCCTAGTTGCACAATATAAAACACCTAGCTGTCGAGATTTGCAAATTGAAAATTTGACTAGCATTCATGATAATTTGCACAAAAAAGTAATCCTGGTTGCACAGATAAAATAGAGACGTTACACACCAAAGAGCCTAAGAACTCATAAATTGCACAACAACAGATAACTTGTTGAGCAACACATAAGACCAAAACAACCGAAAGACTTCCAACAATTTAATTAACCTGGGTTGAACATGAAAATGGCTTCTATTACTAACAAATTGCACATAAAAAAGGATCCTAGTTGCACATTGTAAGAACCAAAATCAACAGAAAAATCATCTAATCTACATTAAAAAAATGGCTACTATTTCTGATAATTTGCACAACAAAGTCATCTTGATTTGCATACGATAAATAGAGCCAGATTGCACACCAGAGAGCCTACCTTGGTACTGATAAAATTGCAGAACAACTTTAAACTAGTTGAACAACCCACGTAACCCTAGTTACACAAAACACAAACACCAAAACAACCGAAAACTTCCAACAATCTAGTTTGAACATGAAAATTGGCTATTATTACTAACAAATTGCACACAATAAGCATCCTGAATGCACAAAAATCATCACGAATTTTAGCAGAAGCATAGATCAAGCATCTTACCAACATCTCCAGTAAAAAAACCGACCAAATCGACAACCAATCAACAGATCAGACCACCCTCCATGGCGACATCACGGCCACACGACCACCCATGGCATGAGAAATCAAATGCGCGCAGAGGGGCTCACCTACAAACGACCAACGACACCTCCAACCTCCACTCGTTCCTCCTACACATCATGTACGTCGCCGCTGACCTCATCACCTCGCTGCCCACCAAACTACGTCATCACGCGTCCTCGAACTACTCCTCGCCGTTAGCCCCTCTTCGCGCAGCAGCGCGCCTTGCCATCGCTGCACGCCTCGCCGTCCTATCCGTCCTCATCATGACCCAAACCTCCGCGGCCCCTCTTTGCCCGTCCTAGACCTAATGGTCGCTCGACGGGACAGAAGGGAGGCTCAAATTTTAAAACCGCCGCCCACCATGCCCACTATCTGTACGATTATGTCTATAACAGGCGAGACCCGTGCAGACCAGGTCGGCGAGTCGGCCGGCCCCGACCAGGTGCCATCTGGAGACTTCGCGCCATTCGATACGCAAATTGCACGGCGCGAAAATTGCCGCTCGCTCGCGAGCAGATCGTGCCTACGCACGTTTTAGATTTTAGGATAAAGTTTTCCACACGTGACTTGAATTAATGCCGGGCTTTGGTTGGTGGTTGCTTGGCACAGATGGGCCGTGCACTTCTTTTGGTTGTTTTCCGTTAGGATCCGGATGATGGATCGGAGTCTGAAACAAAATCGGTGTTCGGCCGGCGACACAATCAACATATCTCCGGATGATCCCTTCAATAAAAAAAACATATCTCCGGATGAACCTTATATATCTTCAGGGAAAAAAATTGGGTGGAGACCGGCTGCAAAACTCTTTTGTGCATACTCGATCTGATCTGTCGCCACCTGTCCCTGATGTCCCTGCTGCCCATCTGACGCTATCCTCTCATCCGCCCCTTTGCATACCTTTCTCGGCTCGCGTACTTGCATCGGCTCCAGGAAACAGCTAATCGGCTCGTATCAATCACTTTCACGGTAATCGGGGTATCCATGGCTGAGCGACTCGAGCCCTCTTCTCCACATGATCGGACTGGTGCGTGTGGGTTCCCTGGTTCGGTGATGGCCGCCCACGCCAGAACGCCTCGCTGGCCTCTCTCTTTGATGGCCGCGTCGAGCCGGAACGACAGGCATGGTCGCCGCAGGTCGTGCCCTCGCTGCCTGAAGTGCCACCTCCGTCAAGAAGGACGGGGTCGCCACGCCGGAGTCAGGCACTATCGCCGGCCTGGATCATGTAAACCATGCGGATGACGATGGTTGCTGCTCCACCTCATACCGCCCGCTGCCGACATGGACACCGGACGCGGCAACATGCGACATAGACTTGCCGCCGCCGCGCGTAGCGAAAGGCCATGAGAACGCCGCAGCTACCATGACTGAAGAAAGAGGCCGGGAGGACCATGTGACCACCGGTGGTCGTGGAGTTGTTGGAGAGGAGACACCACAGCACATAACAATTTGCTCTATCATTCTGATGGAGTGCCAAATCATGAAGGATGCTACTACACAGCGCCTTCCCATGCGGCCGTTATCTCACATGAATGCAAACCAATACAAAAGCGTGACATCAGCAAAGATTCCTCTAACTTTGAATTTTCAAAAAGTATTATCTCCTCAACCATAAATTCAATTGACGATTCGCTTACATCGTTAGCTTCCTCGCGACGAGATCTTCAAAACTAGATCTCATGTCGACATGTTTCGACAACTTCTTTTTTCGTCGATAGTTGCCAGATTACTATCCCTTAGTTGTCAGATTATGAGTCACTTAAATTTACTTAGTTGCCAACTTTTTTACATTCTAGTTGTCAGTTTTTATTTGTGCCAAGAGTTGCCATTTTTATTTCATATAGCTTGCAAACAATACTTATTATTTATTTTTTGCAGGTAAAAAGAAATACAGATTAGTCATCATTTTACTTCTATCGAGTTGGCATTTTTATTTCATATAGCTTGTCGAAAAAATATACATTAATTCTGATGAGTTGCCAGTTTAATTTCATATAGGGTGCCAAGAAAAGTTGCACATTAGTTGTCAATTTTAATTATGCCGAGTTGTCATTTTCTTTCATATAGCTTGCCAAAATTAACACCCAATTGCCAGAATATGTTGTGCTTGCCTACCTGGTTAATTGTGTTAAAATTGTCATGAAGCTTGCCGTGTTGTTTATAGCCATCTGAATTTTTAATATGTAACATGCAGTCAACATTGTTCTATAGATAATACACGTGTGCTAGTTGAAAAACACCGCAAGCTTCTACGCAAAAATGCAAGTCACTGCCATTGGGCACTGTAGCGAAGCATGCAAAAGCATGTTGTACTCCGAACTGTAGCGCACCAGCAGCGCGCAGGTGTGCATGGCTGTAGCGCTCAACACCACCAGCGAAACACTGCAGCGACGCTGCTGGAATCCGCACGCACGAGCCCGCCGCACGGAAACGCGATTGTGCGCACGCTTTAACTGAGATTTTCCCAATCATGAAAATATGGAACCTTGCTTTGTAATATCGCACGGCAGCGTGCTTATCTTAGAGTCTCCGTAACGGGCTCTTGAAATATGTTTATGTGTTATATAATTATAATGCATATGAATTTTTATACGTAAAGATGATATAACATGGGTACAATTAATTCACATGTAATGTAACTCCATAACAAAAAAACAAATTGACAACATGTTCGTGTGAACATGTAACAAATTGAGCAATGATCCAACATGTTCGTCCTTTTCCACGTCAGCCAGGCTAACGGCCAACAATGGACTATCGTTGCCCTACTGCCTAGACATCTGGCGATAGGATGTCTAAGGCTACCATCGGGGATCGTGTCGGTAGTAAGGGTAGATGTCAAAATTTTTACGAACGCTTAAATCTTGCTTAACTTTCAAAAAAGAGTCAAAACAGTAAATTTAGTCACAATATGCACCGAGTTGCTTTCACAACAGGAAGCTGATGTGATATCCCCTAGGGCCCCACGCTCCTCTCACCAGGCTGAATCAATAGAGTGTGATCTTTATGAGATACGCTGCATACAGCATGCGCCATGCACTTCCCGCCAGATCTACTTCCCATTGTCCTATGCTGCCTACTACAGACTAAGAACACTGCTACAACCTAGGACATGTTGCCTATCCTGGCACCTACAGCCTAGGAGCACCGCTGTCTAACTCGGTCAAATGGCCTGGCTAATTATCCTGACACCTGCAATGGTGTGCTGTTGTGTAGATGTGGTGCACATCTCTAGACGATGTTCTTTGCACGAACGGATATGATAACAGGGTGCCTAGGCACCCGGGTGTTATGACACCTTTTTTGAAAATAAGATCTAGTAATTACCGGTTGGTTCGGTAAGAGAGGGACATCATCTATTGCAGAGGAACTCCTGAAAGACATTGTGCCGGCAACACCAATAATCATTGTGTTCGAAGAAACCCTGACCAAATTGTGCCATGATGCATGCCCAAGCTATATACACAATAGGTGATAGCCTTTACCCCTTTTTACCAAATTGTCCACTTTTCACTTTTGTAAATGGTTTTCATTGTTTTTTCATGGAAAATCGTTTACCCAATTGAAAATATATATGAATTCACAAAATTGTTCAAGAATTCTATAAAATATTCATGGATCTTAAAACAAATTTATAAATAAAAAAAATCATAATTTTTTAACTATTCTTATTTTTTTAAATGAATATGTTTCAAAAGAATATTCATATATTTTTAAAATAGAATGGAAAAGGGTCAATAGAAAAAGTGGAAAAAGGAAGAGAAAAGGAGACACCGTAGAAAAGCAGAAGAAAACCAAACAAATTTTACATGTCCCTTCCATCCGGAAATACTTGTTGTAGAATAATTGTCGGAGAAATAGATGTATCTAGACATATTTTTAGTTCTAGATAGATCCATTTTCATCCATTTAGACAACAAATATTTTCAGATGGAGTAAGTATTTCATTGTTGTCATTAACACGAACTGACCGGAATTTACATGTACAAAATAAAATGTTTAACATTAATAACATCCTCTTCCGCCAAGAATTTATTCTCGTTTACAACAGCACAAAGGGCTACAAATCTCATGCAGTATATGAAAGTGGTGCAGACCTTGGATCATCCATATGCCGACACGTCTGCACCTTCGGATTTTTACTTCTCCAGCTGCTCCTTGATCCAAAAACACGTGATCCTCAGCCCACCCCGCAGGCAGAATTTGGATTCAGTTGGACGAGTGATAAGGATCTGTATATGTGTGACTGAACAGAACAAAAAGAATCTTCTGAAAATTTCAGGAGGGTACCTTCAGCCTCATGGTTGGAGCCCAGCCAAGCTTCTCCTTGATGAGCGTGTTGTCAGAGTTACGGCCTCAGAATCACGTCTGTACATGTAGTCGGTGGACTTGGAAAAATTATGGATAAATTAAGAAGCTTAGTGGTGAGGAAAGAATACATTGTATTTTTGGTTTTTTAGCATCAGTTTGCTGTCTTTTCTCTCTCTGTTCTTTCTTCAGTTGGAACTTCACTGCCAAAAGCCAAATTATCTCCTTCCATGATATGCACAAAGGTAGAAGAATGGTTCAGTGTTGTACCAGCTACATCATTCTGCAATGTACATACTGTATCACTGTTCAGTAGTCAATTTATCCCATGCAGTACACTAAAAAATGCCAAAAAAAGGAGAGAGGCCGTCTACCTTGCAGAGCAGCAAGCCCCTGCTATCATTTTAGCAGACACAATCAGTTTCTTCTTGCTCTAGAACCATGCACCCAAAACTGACGCTAAATAATTCAGATTGACTAAACATGCTGAGATCTAAAGCTGGCTCAAGAATTTCAAGAACTGTCCATGTAAACAACATACTATGACTGAACTGTTAGATGGAACAAAAAGGACATTGCACTCCTAAAAATTGTAATCTGAATAAATCAGGAAACGGTGGCCTGAACCAAGTAAATCTCAAGCATCATTTTCTAAAGAGAAGAGATTGGCTGCAAGGGCTTTGCCACAACTGTTTACTTAAGAAAATATCTAAAGTTTAACGTAGTCCAATTTCACTCCTGAATCTTGTTTAGCAATAACAAAATCATTTGCTGCTCTTGTTCTTTCAGTACACATGTACCCCATGATGAGACTGAATGCTAAATAATTCAGAATGACTGTACATGCTAATATCTAAAGTGCTCAAGAATTCATATGACCTGCCCATTTAAAGAGCACATGGTGACCTTTTAGATGGAATCAAAAAGGACATTCATTGCTACAACAACAACAACAACAACAACAACAACAAAGCCTTTAGTCCCAAACAAGTTGGGGTAGGCTAGAGGTGAAAACCATAAGATCTCGCGACCAACTCATGGTTCTGGCACATGGATAGCAAGCTTCCACGCACCCCTGTCCATGGCTAGTTCTTTGGTGATGCTCGAGTCCTTCAGGTCTCTCTTTACGGACTCTTCCCATGTCAAGTTCGGTCTATCCCGGCCTCTTTTGACATTATCAGCATGCTTAAGCCGTCCGTTGTGCACTGGGGCTTCTGAAGGCCTGCGTTGAATATGCCCAAACCATCTCAGACGATGTTGGACAAGCTTCTCTTCAATTGGCGCTACCCCAACTCTATCTCGTATATCATCATTCCTAATGCGGTCCTTCCTTGTGTGGCCACACATCCATCTCAACATGCGCATCTCCGCCACACCTAACTGTTGCACATGTCGCCTTTTAGTCGGCCAACACTCAGCGCCATACAACATTGCGGGTTGAACTGTCGTCCTATAGAACTTGCCTTTTAGCTTTTGTGGCACCCTCTTGTCACAAAGAATGCCAGAAGCTTGGCGCCACTTCATCCATCCGGCTTTAATTCGATGGTTCACATCTTCATCAATATCCCCATCCTTCTGCAACATTGACCCCAAATATCGAAAGGTGTCCTTCTGAGGCACCACTTGCCCATCAAGGCTAACATCCTCCTCCTCCTCGTTCCTAGTAGTACTGAAAGCGCACCTCATGTACTCGGTTTTAGCCCTACTAAGTCTAAAACCTTTCGATTCCAAGGTTTGCCTCCATAACTCCAACTTCCTGTTGACCCCCGTCCGGCTCTCATCGACTAGCACCACATCGTCCGCAAATAGCATACACCATGGGATATCTCCTTGTATATCCCTTGTGACCTCATCCATCACCAAGGCAAAAAGATAAGGGCTCAAAGCTGACCCTTGATGCAGTCCTATCTTAATTGGGAAGTCGTCGGTGTCGCCATCACTTGTTCGAACACTTGTCACAACATTATCATACATGTCCTTGATGAGGGTAATGTACTTTGTTGGGACTTTGTGTTTCTCCAAGACCCACCACATAACATTCCGCGGAATCTTATCATAGGCCTTCTCCAAGTCAATGAACACCATATGCAGGTCCTTCTTTTGCTCCCTATATCTCTCCATAAGTTGTCGTACCAAGAAAATGGCTTCCATGGTCGATCTCCCAGGCATGAAACCAAACTGATTTTTGGTCACGCTTGTCATTCTTCTTACACGATGCTCAATGACTCTCTCCCATAGCTTCATTGTATGGCTCATCAGCTTAATTACACGGTAATTAGTACAACTCTGAACATTCCCCTTGTTCTTGAAGATTGGTACTAATATACCCCGTCTCCATTCTTCTAGCATCTTGTTTGCCCGAAAAACGAGGTTGAAAAGTTTGGTTAGCCATACTATCGCTATGTCCCCGAGGCCTCTCCACACCTCAATGGGGATACAATCGGGGCCCATTGCCTTGCCTCCTTTCATCCTCTTTAAAGCCTCCTTGATCTCCGACTCCTGGATTCGCCTCACAAAACGCCTGCTAGTATCATCAAAGGAGTCATCCAGATCAATGGTAGAGCTCTCACTCTCCCCATTGAACAACTTGTCAAAGTACTCCCGCCATCTATGCTTAATCTCCTCGTTCTTCACCAGGAGTTGATCTGCTCCGTCCTTGATGCACTTGATTTGGTCAACATCCCTCGTCTTCCTCTCTCGTCTCTTGGCCATCTTATAGATGTCCCTTTCGCCTTCCTTCGTGTCTAACCTTTGGTAGAGGTCCTCATATGCCCGACCCCTTGCTTCACTCACAGCTCGCTTTGCGGCCTTCTTTGCCATCTGGTACTTCTCTATGTTGTCTGCACTCCTATCCAGATATAGGCGTCTGAAACAATCTTTCTTCTCCTTGATTGCCTTCTGGAAAACATCATTCCACCACCAGGTATCTTTAGCTTCTCTTCTACTTCCCCTGGACACTCTAAACTCCTCTGAGGCCACCTTACGATGCAAGTCGCCATCTTCATCCACATGTTGTCTGCATCACCTCCTTCCTCCCAAGGGCCCTCCTTAATGACCCTCTCCTTGAACACCTGAGCTACCTCCCCCTTGAGCTTCCACCACTTCGTTCTAGCGACTTTGGCACGCTTGTCCCGCTGGACACGAATCCGAAAGCGGAGGTCAGCAACCACAAGCTTATGCTGGGGGACAACACTCTCTCCAGGTATCACCTTACAGTCTAGGCATGCACGCGTGTCTTCTCTTCTCAAGAGGATGAAATCAATCTGGCTAGGGTGCTGCCCACTACTGTAAGTCACTAGATGTGATTCTCTCTTCTTAAAGAGGGTGTTAGCTACGATCATGTCGTAGGCTAACGCAAAACTTAAGACATCTTCTCCTTTTTGATTCCTGATGCCATAGCCAAATCCCCCATGCACCCCTTCAAAACATGTGTTAGATGTGCCCACGTGGCCATTGAGGTCTCCTCCTATGAAGAGCCTCTCGCCAATCGATACACTCCTAACCAAGTCCTCCAGGCCTTCCCAAAACTCCCTCTTGGTGTTCTCATTGTGGCCTACTTGTGGGGTATATGCGCTGATAACGTTGAGGACTAAGTCCCCAACTACCAGCTTGACCAGGATAATCCGGTCCCCACGTCTCTTGACGTCTACCACTCCATCCTTGAGGCTCTTGCTGATCAAGATGCCTACTCCATTTCTGTTTGCAACCGTCCCCGTGTACCACAGCTTGAAGCCGGTACCCTCCACCTCCTTCGCCTTCTGTCCCCTCCATTTGGTCTCTTGGACGCAAAGGATACCAACGCCTCTCCTCACCGATGTATCAACTACCTTCCGAAGCTTACCTGTCAGAGACCCTACGTTTCAGCTACCTAATCGAATCCTCCTAGGCTCGGCTAGCTTCCTTACCCTTCGCACTCGTCGAGTCAAATGCGAAGACCCTCGCTCATTTTTCACTACACCTGGGCGCCGATGTAGCGCGCCACTAAGGATGCGACGACTCGATCCTCGCTCACTTGCGACCGTATCCAGATCACGATACGGCGTGCCACCTGGGGGGTGACGGCCCAGCCCTTGCCCATTTTCCACCACACCCGGGTTCCGATGTGACGCGTCGCTAAGAGGGTTACGCCCCAACGAAAATCTTTTGGGTTTCATCTCCATAAGAGTGGCTAAGTTTTCACGTTGGCTCGCCAAGCCTATCACAACCCTCCTCCTTTACCCGGGCTTGGGACCGGCTATTTTGAGACAACATAGGCGGAGTTACGACATTCATTGCTAACAAAAATTATTTTTAATAAACCAGGAACAATGGATGTGAACCAAGCAAGTTTCATACATCATATCCGATGACAGAAAAACCGGGTGCAAGCAATGTCTATGAAAAGAAATCAGACATATCCAAGTGGTCAACTGCACATTTTTCAGGTTTATTAATCTTCTCAACACATGTATACCTCACACTGACACTAAGTAATTCTGAGCCACTAAGCACACTAAAAATATAAAGGCTGGCTTAAGAATTCCTAAGAACTGTCCACATCAATACTAAAGCTGGGGATTGTTAGATGGAACAAAGAAGGGCTTGCAATTCTCAGGTTTAATCTGGACCAACTAAACAATCACCAATCTTCAAGAAAAATCTACTGGCTCTTGAATCTTCTTAATCAGCAATAACAAATGACCATAGGTATAAAGTAGAGAGAAGGAGAGGACAGTACTCACCCACTGGCATCGGCGATTTCCCTGGAGATCTTCATCGTCTTGGTGCTCTCCCCGTGTACAACTCCTCGAGAGAGCAGGGCAGCTTCCTCTTGATGGGCACGGCCTTCACCGCCCTGCCCCCGCTGCCGACGAACATCCCCGGGTACTCCTCGTCGCCACCGCAAAAGTCTGGGTGAAGGCATCCTCACCGAAGAACATGGACGGCGAGAACCTGATGCCGCCGGACCGCATGCCCTCCCCCCTGCCTCACCGAACGGGATGGACAAGCCGAAGAAGTCGGAGAAGACGTCCTCGGCGTTCCGCGGGTTGAACCAGAATGCAGCGGACCCGTCGGTGCCCATGGAGAAGTAGGGCGCGCCCCCGGTCCCACCGGCGCCGCCCACGCCCGGCGGCGGCACTTGCCCCTTGATCCCCTCCTCCCCATATTGGCGGTACACCATGATCTTCTGCGGATCGCATGGACTCTAGGGTTTGTGAGGAAATAGAGAGGGACGGTTGGGATCGCAGGATGGGGATCAAGGAGGTCAGCGAGGGGCGACGTGTGGGGCGGAGATGAGAGCGTCGGGGAGGACGACGATGTGGAGACTGGAGAGGACATGCTAGGGCGCCGGGGATGCGGGAGGTTGGGTGTGGATGCGAACTGGAGGTTGGGAGAAAAGGGGCGATGTGGGGGAAAGGACGCGTTTTTCAGGGGACGATGTGGGGTTCGGTTAATTTACCAAAATCGCTTGGATTCGATCGGTGAGGTGGGTGGCGCTGAAAAAATCGCTGGTGGGATCGATCGAGGAGAGGGATGCGAACTAAGGAAACTACGTACGGACTGCTTCTTTAGAGTAGAGAGATACATCTTATTATCGCCTGCTAGCTCGGTCGGGTCTGACGTGCCGACAACAATGGAGACAGATCTGTCCTCTTCGCACATTAACAACAATGACGGAAAACGATTGAAGCGCCATGACGACGACATGATAAGCAGGCTCCCCGATGATGTCCTCCTCAACATCCTCCAGTCCGTCGACTTGCACACGGCCGTCAGGACCGGTAGCCTTGCGAGGCGATGGAGGCACCTTCCACGCTTGCTTCCCGATCTTGACATCGATGTTGACACCATGATACCACACGATCATTGGGATTTCGCGGTGGATCGCGTCATGACAACCTACACCAACGCCACAACGTGGTTACTCCAGAGCATTCAACAGCGGAGGAGGAGCTTGCGCCTCGCCTTCTACCTGATAGAACCATACCTGCAATCCATCGGCGAAGCTGTTGCCGCTACAACAGCCGACTGTCTCGAGTTCACGATACGGGCGACAAACGTGGATCTCTTCACCACCATCGAAGATCACGAGCGGGTGGACCATGGCGTCGTGTTTGCGCGATGACTCATGAGTTTACTGACCGCTTGCCCGGTCGTTTTCGCTCGGCTCACCAGCCTTACGCTGTACAATCTTTCTTTCTCCACTCCCTCGGAGTTCACGGATCTACTCAACGCGTGCAACCAGGTCGAGCTCCTTGCCTTAAACAACTGCGAAGCCACCGACATAGAGATCGACGCTCCCAATTGTTCACTATTGTCCTTGGAAATCCGTGCCTGCTTGTATGACAAACTCGAGCTGACTAGGGTTCCGAAATTTGAGCGCTTACTTTGTGACGCCAATACAGCACGACGGAACATGCGGCTCGGGTATGTTCCTTGCCTTCGCTTCATAAACCTCTGTGCAGAACACCTACACTACTATTGTGAAAATCCAATACAGCTCTCTCCAACGTTTCATAACCTGAGAGATATCTATCTTTGCTCCTTGGATATCTCCGACATGGTCTGGATTCCTTTTTTCCTAGAGGCTGCACCCCTCCTCAACAGCCTTTCTCTTCAGGTATGTTGTCCACATATTATATTCTCTAATTTTAGATAGCAGCATCAAAATTATGTTTTGTCACTGTATTTTCTTAGAGCCGGTACAGTTTGAAGTAGCTCTGTAAGGAAAATACTTGAAACTGTACTAGCTCTATGAAATTTCCGGCACCTATGTACTAGTATGCGCTTCATAAACCTCCTTGCAGAAACTGTTCTAGTACGTATGTAGTCCATCAGTTCAAAACAGTATTTATGCCCATGCAAATATACTATTTTGGCATTTCGGACATTGACGAGGGATCAGTTACATACAAAATTGATATATTTACATATTGTACAAACATGTTAGTGAAAAAGAGTTTTGCATTATGTATCATTAAATCATTTTCATTGTAATTCTAATGATACAATTCTTATCATTCGCTAACAGATACTCCCTTCATTTCATAATGTAGTGCGCCCGCGCTTTCTCAAATCTAAGTTTGATAATAAATTTAACCAACAAGACCGATTGGGGCGAGAGTAAAAATTATATCACTGAATTTGTATTCGAATGAAGTTTTCGATGCTACAATTTTTACTTCCGCCGTAATCGGTCTTGTGGTCAAACTTAAAGCTCGAATACCGAGGACGCATTATATTATAGAATGGAGGGAGTAAAAGTTAAGGAAATCTACATAAGTGTATCCATTCAACTTAAGGTGACAAATATTATATTACTACGTACACAGAGTCGGTTGTGTGCTTATAATTAAGTAAGGTTTGTCCTGTGTAGCTTTCCCCACGTTTTCCCCACGCTGGTGCGAAAATGGAGGTCTCTACAAGCCCAATGAGGCGGAGGAAACCCCAAAATTTGAGCACCACAACTTGGGTTTGCTAGAGATAAAAGCCAATGGGATTAGTACAGACAATGAGGTGCTGCATTACATCAGGCTCATAAGGAAGGTTGCAGTGTGTTTGAAGAAAATACACTTACTTCAAGAATGCGAGTATATCGATTGCAATGGTGTCATAGACTTATGTCGAGTGGATGAATCACGAAGAGACTATTAAGTGATATAATCACTTTTGGATTCTCATCGTCCACCGAGATAACCATAGAGCCAGTGGCACATGGCACACAAGTAAGAGCAGGGGCGGAACATAAGAGCAGCAAGGAGATAATGTGGTCAAAAATTGCAATACACAAAAGATATAAAAGGCTATAAATATAGACTCAATGTGACATTTTCTCAATATATATTGTGTGACTTGGATAAAATATAATATTTAGGTTGGCGTTTTTCTCTTTGGTCATTGTTCAATCAGACTCCTCGATCGCTTTGTCCACTTTATTTGCTGATAGGTTGGACCATTCGGCCTCGTTGCGGAGATGAACGAGATCGTCTGACTTAGGAAGTTCTACTGCCGAGGGACGTCGTTTGTGCTGCACCGTCCATCATCCATCCAACGACACTCGCAGGAATTACAGCCTGCTCCAGCTTTTCACTTGGGTGGAAACAAAAATAAGTGGCCCATCGGGCCCAGTCCGACGCTAGCGGCGAGAGGGAGGCGAGGGAAGCGAGGGAAAAAGGCGGGAGAGGTCACAGAAAAAGACGCCAACAACACAGAAATAGCGCCAAAGTTGATCGGAAATCCTCGGCGTCCAGCAGGGACGGCTGCTGTGCTTCTCAATCTCACGTAATTCTCCATAGTCCTTTCTCATGGAAGAAGTAGCCTGCATGAATAAAACACTGAAAATGATCGAACTTTGACCATCAGATTGCTTTAGAACTTGATCAAATTTTCCTTTTTCCGATGGAAGAAGTAGCCAGCTGAACTCGGATCAGGCATCCCTTCTTTCTGATGAAAGAAGCAGCCTGCTGAACTCTGATCAAACATTCTTTTCTCCAATGGAAGAAGCAACAGAGGGAAGAAGAGATTGATACAGTGCACCATGATTGCAATTCTAATAAGTATCTTTTCTTATCCCAAGTATACTGATTCTACCTGATTTTATTCTTATCCCAATTACCACTACTCTTTGCTTATTCTCTGATAGAAATCATTTTCCAGTACTATTAGTCCCAATATTTTCTATGCACTTCCACAAGGCTAATTAACTCAATATTTTGTAACAATAATCACACTCAAATTCATCCAACTCCACTCTCAAATTACATGATTACAACATCGATACAACTTTCAGTCACACTGTTCACTGAAGTGTAGACTCAACTAGGCTACTCAGCTAGGCATCGTCAAGCCATGGACGGGGCAACGGCTGGCTCTGCCGCTCCACGGCTACGTTGCTCGTGCCCTGATGGAGCAGGAGCTGCTCGCGCCAAGAGCAACTGACCGACGATGATGGCCATGGAGTGAGGCGAGAGCAATGGATAGCGTCGGACTGGGCCGATGGACCGCTTATTTTTGTTTCCACCCGAGTGAAAAGCTGGCGCATGCGGTAGTTCCCACGAGTTTATTCACCTAAAGTTTTGACGGGAATAAAACAAAGTTACAGATTGTTTGACAAGTTACACTGGCTACATAGAGGACTCTCATGATGAACTTTTGACTCTGTGTTGTAACTCTATAATTATAGAACAAAACGGTCGTATTTCTTCACAAAAAAAGTTGACGTTTTTCTCTGGGTTTATAAGTACAAAAGTTTTGAAAATAAATGAACTAGGCTTTCACTTGATCACTTGACTATGCAGTGATATGTTAGCGTATATAAATTGATCAAACCAGTTCACATAAAAATGGAAAAGGGAGAATAGTAATCATTGGAAAGAAGATACTAACTATAGTAATTTGCGCAATCCTTAGGTGTAGGCTTGAGTGGTGAGCCGTGAAACGAGGACATATGTGATATTCACGAGTCCCAACAATCGCTAGTATTGTGAACTAAGAATATTTCATATGGTTAGTTTTTTTTATCAAGAAACCATCCCATAAGGATTCAAGTCTTAAACTTGGCATTAAACTTGGCATCCGTGTTCGTATTTTTTTGAATTTGTTTCAGACTTTTCGATGATGTTCGTTTAGTGGGAGAAAAGGTTCCCATCTACCATAAAACGTTTACGATGACTTCATCAATCTAAAAACTAAGATATTATGTCGGTCAGTATCTCGAAGATGCTCTTTCGTAAAAAAAAAAGTATCTTGAAGGTGCCTGTAAGGTGTGTTTGTATCCGTTTATAGCGATGAGTGTATGTGTTTATACATGCATATGTGATTGTACTATGTTAAAATAAAGCAATCACCATTTTTTTAAGGAATAGCCAGCTCCTATTATTGACTTGGTAAACGGAATATAAAGCCCTTCCGTAGGATTTGTTAGCCAAACATATAGATCAACAGGTAAGAAAGAGTGACGTGATCATATTAGTGGGTGGTAGGGGACGTAGCTATTTTGAGCCCGAGCTCAAATACACCTGCATGAAAAGTAAATTCATAAAAAATTCAAAACAAATTGGAAAAATATTTTTTTTATGAGAAACATTGACAAAATTTTCACCTGAAAAATTTCATCATGAAAACACATTTGTGGAAGTCATAACAAAAAAACAAAATCAGTACTTCAAAATGCTTTCGAAACAAGCATTTTGAAGTACTGGTTTTTTTTCGCTGTGACTTCCACAAATGTGTTTTAATGACGACATTTTGCAGGAACCTAAAGATTTTAGCAACATTTCTTACAAAAAATTCATATTTTTCTGATTTGTTTTGAATTTTTTATGAATTTTCTTTTCGTGCAGATGCATTTAAGCTCGGAAGCAGAAACAGACTTTCCGTGGTAGGGAAACTAGCGACGTGCGGAGGGCGCGCTGGCGATTTGAAAATAGCCCTGCCTCCGGAGCCACCGCCGACCAATTGACCGCGGCCGGTGCCGTCGGTTCGCCTGGCCGGGACGACGCGTATGCGGAGGGTGCCCCCATCCGCAACGGCGTTGACCTGGTGGACGCGCCCCACCCCCTTCCGCTGGGCCGACGTCGAGGACGCTGAGGAAGAGTTCGATAAGGAGGGCCACGTGGAGCTGCCAGTTGCCCTGGCGCCGCCGCGGTTCGGCGAATTCCTCGAGATGGCCCGGCCGGCGGAGGGGCGGAGAGGTCCTCAGGCAGGGTCCTCTGCGCCGGCGGTGGCTGCTGCCCAGCTGTCCCGGGCCGCGCGGCTGGTTGCCCTCGGCGCGGGGGTCGGCGTCCGGCTACCCCCGGCAGGTCAAGCGACGATGTCGCTTTCAATGGGCCCGTGGTCCCTCATCGTTGGAGGTTCCTCTGCCCCGTTGCCGCCTGCCCCACAGATGTCGCCGCCGCCAGCTAGCTCGGTCGCAATGGAGGGGACGCTCCCTCCCCGTGGACTGGGCCAGTTAGGCGGCATTGCTTCGTGGGCCTATGGACCGGCCCGCGACCTGTGGCTGGCTTAGGGCAAAAGGGGCCCAACCCCTGCTTTCTCTTAGGGCCTAATTAGCTCTGGATGCGGCTAAACGGACTTACCTTTTATTTGCCGACCACCGTATCAGTTGTCATCGTCGCCTCCCGTCGCCTCGCGGATCACCGTCAATCAGCATCATCTTGCACCGCACTGTCATAATCATGACGTTACGCTAAGAAAAACAATGACTATGAGAGCACATATTTTGATTATTTCAGTAATACGAGGAAAAAATATATTTTTATAAGAACCCAATCTAAAAGTAGAAGTATATTGGTGTCATACCCAATAATCCTTTATAAGAACTCCACCTATGTTGTCTCAACATAGCCGGTCCCAATCCCGGGTAAAGGAGGAGGGTTGTGATAGGTTTAGCGAGCCAACGTCAAAACCCAGCCACTCTTATGGAGATGAAAATCAAAAGATTTTCGTTGGGGCGTAAACCTCTCAACGACATGCCACATAGGAACCCGGGTGTGGTGGAAAATGGGCAAGGGTCGGGCCATCACCCCCTAGGTGGCGTGGCGTATCGTGAGATGGATACGATGGCAAGTGAGCGAGGATCGGGTCATCACATCCTTAGTGGCGCGCTACATCGGCGCCCGGGTGTAGTGGAAAATGAGTTAGGGTCTTCGCATTTGACTCGATGAGTGCGAAGGGTGAGGAAGCTAGCCGAGCCCAGGAGGATTCGCTTAGGTAGCTGCAACGTAAGGTCTTTGACAGGTAAGCTTCGGGAGGTAATTGATGCAGCGATGAGGAGAGGCGTTGATATCCTTTGTGTCCAAGAGAACAAATGGAGGGGACAGAAGGCGAAGGAGGTGGAGGGTACTGGCTACAAGCTATGGTACATGGGAACGGTTGCAAACAGAAATGGAGTAGGCATCTTGATCAGCAAGAGCCTCAAGTATGGAGTGGTAGACGCCAAGAGACGTGGGGATCGTATTATCCTGGTCAAGCTGGTAGTTGGGGACTTAGTTCTCAACGTTATCAGCATGTATGCCTCGCAAGTAGGCCATAATGAGAACACCAAGAGGGAGTTCTGGGAAGGCCTGGAGGACATGGTTAGGAATGTATCGATTGGCGAGAGGCTCTTCATAGGAGGAGACCTTAATGGCTAGGTGGGCACATGTATAACAGGTTTTGAAGGGGTGCATGGGGGATTTGGCTATGTCATCATGAATCAAGAAGGAGAAGATGTCTTAAGCTTTGCGCTAGGCTACGACATGATCGTAGCTAACACCCTAACTGTTGGAAATATGCCCTCGAGGCAATAATAAAATGGTTATTATTATATTTTCTTTTTCATGACAATTGTTTATTATCCATGCTATAATTGTATTGACTGGAAACACATTGCATGTGTGGATACATAGACAACACTTTGTCCCTAGTGTGCCTCTAGTAGACTAGCTCGTTGATCAAAGATGGTCAAGGTTTCCTAGCCATCGAGATGAGATGTCATTTGATAACGGGATCACATCATTAGGAGAATGATGTGATGGACAAGACCCAAACTATAAACGTAGCATATGATCGTGTCAGTTTATTGCTACAGTTTTCTACATGTCAAGTATCTGTTCCTATGACCATGAGATCATGCAACTCACTGACACTGGAGGAGTGCCTTGTGTGTATCAAACGTCACAATGTAACTGGGTGACTATAAAGGTGCTCTACAGGTATCTCCGAGAGTGTCTATGGAGTGGGCATGGATCAGGACTGGGATTTGTTACTCCGTGTTACGGAGAGGTATTTTAGGGCCCACTCGGTAATACAACATCACAACAAGCCTTGCAAGCATTGTGACTAAAGTGTTAGCCACGTGATCTTGTATTATGGAACGAGTAAAGAGACTTGCCAAAAACAAGATTGAACTAGGTATACAGATACCGACGATCGAATCTCGGGCAAGTAACATACCAAAGAACAAAGGGAACGGTATACGGGATTAACTGAATCCTTGACATAGAGGTTCGACCGATAAAGATCTTTGTAAAATATGTAGGAACCAATATGCGCATCCAGGTCCTGCTATTGGTTATTAATAGTAGAGGTGTCTCGGTCATGTCTACATAGTTCTCAAACCCGTAGGGTCTGCACACTTAAGGTTTGGTGACGTTTTGGTAGTATAGAGTTATGTATGGTGGTGACCAAAGGTTTTTCGAAGTCCCAGATGAGATCTTGGACATCACGAGGAGCTCCGGAATGGTCTGGAGGTAAAGATTGATATATAGGAAGTCCTGTTTTGGTCGCCAGAAAAGTTTCGGGCTTATCGGTAGTGTACCGGGAGTGCCGGGAGGGGACCAGGGGACCATCGGGAGGGGTATTTCAACCCAAGAGGCTACATGGGATGTGGGAGAAGGTATGCCATCCCTTAGTGGGCTGGACGAAGCCCCACAGGAAGCCCATGGGACTAGGGTGGAAAAACCCAAATGTGGAAGGAGGCCCAAGTGGGAAAGGAGGAGTCCTAGTCCTACTAGGATTGGAGGAGAAGGACTCCTCCCACCCCTTCGGCCGAAGCAAGGTTGGCTTCCTTGGGAGCCAAGCCTCCTCCCTCCCCTTCTCCTATATATACTATAGGTTTGAGGGTTTTTTGAGACAGAAAAACAGCCACATGCTACCTCTCCTCTAGTTCGTAGTTTCTCCTCTAGATCGGTTTCTGCAGTGCTTAGGCGAAGCCCTGCTAGAATAGCTCCACCACCATCGCCGCAACGCCATCGCGCTGCCGGAGAACTCTTCTACCTCTCCACTTCCTCTTGCTGGATCAAGAAGGCGGAGATCGTCATCAAGCTGTACGTGTGCTGAATGTGTAGGTGACGTCCGTTCGGTGCTAGATCGGGACGGATCGTGATTGGATCGCGGGATGCTCGGCGATTTGGGTCGCGAAGACGTTCGACTACATCAACCGCATTTCTTAACGCTTCCCTCTTAGCGATCTACAACGGTATGTAGATCCACTCTCCCTCTCGTAGATGCTCATCACCATGGATAGATCTTGCGTGTGCGTAGGATTTTTTTTGTTTTCCATGCAACGTTCCCCATCAGTGGCATCATGAGCTAGGTCTATGTGTAGATGAGATATCGAGTAGAACACAAAGGAGTTTGTGGGCATTGAGGCTTAGATTGCTTCCTCCCTTGGTTGTGTTTTGGTTCAGCGGTATTGTGGGATGAAGTGGCCCGGACCAACCTTACTCGTACGCTTACAAGAGACCGGTTCCATCGACTGACGTGTAACTTCGTTGCACAAAGATGGCTGGCGGGTGTCTATTTCTCCTGCTTTAGTTGGATTGGAT